>CM057345.1:216415264-217043781 GCA_030015575.1 Agapanthus africanus | reverse complement strand
TATTAAGTTCAGACAAAGCAAGGGATTAGTAAGAGGGCAAAGTAAATTGCAACAGATATTCACGACCAAACCAAATATTTCGTTACCACTCCCACATCACCTTTGTATTTCTCCAGGACACTCCGTATCACTATGAAGATCCACAGTTTATTTGGATACTCCATCGTATGGTTATATACGAACTCGAATGGAACTGGTTCCAGTTCGGGGATGGATTCTGGTTCAGGAGAAATAGGAATAAGGTTTATTCGGTTGTCTTTTATCTTCACCCTCTCTCATTGCGAGTGTTCCTAGGATTGGGACAGTACACCCATTATGCTTATTGGATAGTCTTCTTCCAAACCATAGGCTGGTGCCGAACGGTAGGGAAGGAAGAAAACCATTTAGCCTAAAAGGGTGTGCAGAAGGTAAAGACTAAAGACATATGAAGGGATTTGGAGAGGTGGCAAAGAACTATACGGTTACAGTCGTGAATCTGGAAGAGGCATTACTAGGAATACCGGGATACCCCATCGGAACATTTCAATGTTTCAGTTTCACTGTGTAATGTTAAAGGAAAACTGATTTCCCGATTAGATACTTACTCCAGGGTATGTATTTACCAGGTACGATTCTCACATCTGTATGGTTTTACAGATGATGAGTGGGAGTAAGTTATTGGGAATTGGGTGATTATCCTCATTATATCAGGATTCGTTGTAATCGGTGATATTTGAGGAAATCACCTGGGCTGTTTGCCGGTCGGCAAATATTTGGTTTTGAATATCCGCTGTTATGCACCAATTTCAAATTGATATATCTGTATGTCTATTTTCATAGAGTGAGATATACCTTTCTGAAATTATGTCTACGACATTTACCTATATCAGTGGATAGTTAGGTAAGGAGCATTAAACAGCGGTGTAATTCTTCTTAACCATAAGTACAGTTTTCAACCTACGACACACAGTGAATGAGTTATCAGACTTAAGGGACTTATACAAAGGATTGTATATTGTCCAGGGTCCATCAGGACAGAGGGCTTGGTCCTCGTACTATATTCGGTTTACTTATGACTTCTCTAGTTTTTAGACAGGTGTTTCGCGGAAACACAGGGTCCAAATTTTGAGAAGTTATAGGTATTTGAATAGAGTAGAGAACCAGGTATAGCAAGTATCGGGATTCTTCAAAAAGATCGAAGATGTAGATACTTGTGTATGGTATTCAGTTGATAGTAATGATAAAGAGATCTTGCTTCTCTTTCAGGTTACTCATAATTGGAAGTATTCCTAAGTTGAGAACGCTGATCGGCCTCCTTCCATTTAGTTGACATGCGCTGGGGACAGCTGCATGATTTGAATCTGGTTCAATTAAATCAGTGCCTCTGTTTCTATATTGGATATAGAACAGTTCATATCTTAACGATGTTAAGGTACGGGGAGTTGTCCGGTTTATGATTAAAACCAGACACTGGACAACTCAAGGCACGTTTCTGTAATGGCTGTTTGTGGGTTGACCCAGGCTATGACGAGGGTTGACTTTCTACCATCTGGATGAACAATAGCAATATTGTTCTAGACTCGCCACAGTTTTAATAAAAATGGATTTTTTCAGAAAACACTAGTGGGAGTATGGTAGAACTGGAAGTGATTCCAGAACCACAAACGATTACTGAAGATTTGATAAGGAACCTAAAGATTCAATCTGGATTGACATTCCATTGGCCACTCCGCAGATAAGGTGGGTAACTTCAGGCACCCGAGAGGTACTACGGTAGCCTCAAGGACGGTGACAGGGAAGTTCTTGTTTACCCACAATTACCATTGCTGTTGTTCCAGGCTGCGAGACCCGGCGGGAGGATGAGTTTAGCGTCGTTCTAAACTAATTTTAGAAGTGTACGTCTATATGACTCTGCCAGAGGGTTGTCGTAGTCAGTGGGAGCAGCGGAAGCATTGGTGGACAGGTAGCTTATGTCTATTTATAGACTAAAGTAGATGTAGCGGAGATAGATCATCTATTTCTGACGTGACAGTCATAGGTTTGACTTCATCAGAATAAGGGATGGATCTGTTGAGAAGGTAGTAGGGTGTGATATCCTGGTATTTGGATGACATACACAAAGTAGGAAAGGAAACTCCTATACTACGATCGGTTATACTTTGGTCGTCACACAGTTATTTCTCCACAAAGGAAATGGATTTTATATCAGACATACTGGTTACTAGATCTATGGTCTTAGATCTAGATTTGGGTGGTTTCCCAATCAGGGTACTTGACAGCATTCTAAGAGTATTTAGGATGGACGACTCCTGGCACGGTAGTGTACCTGCAGGTAATGGAGTCACCCTCTCCAAAGGTGTCTTACAGACTAAAGGGGAGAGGGACAGGCATGATTGGCAGATCACTTGCTCAGGCAATTGAGTCAATCGTGAGATGTCAAGTACCACACCAGATGTTGTTCTTGCACTAGATGCAATAAGTTGACATTAATCCAATCCTGGAGAAACAGTCGGAAGCAGTTTTAGAACATAAGTGGATGTTCTAGGGAGATGATAACGACAGCCTCATTCAGGAGACAGTTATCATTCCAGGCTTCCAAGGTGACATGGACGACAAGGAGGTTGTCAGAGTTATAGTTTTCCTTCTGATGAGGGGCAGTATTTTGGACAGGTGGTCCAAGGCAATACTGAGGGAGGCATGGCACGCAGGATACTGATTAAGTTCAGTTGACGATACAGTCTAAGAAGTTTGGATTTGGAGTTCATTTATGAGCTAGGTCCCATCAGACATCCAGACATATTCTGAGACAGGTATTGCTCTTTTCGGGAGATGGCTTTCTCCGCGAACTTGAGATATAGAGAGACATAGAAAGAAACAACTAAGCGGATCCACTCACTGAGGCTATTCCTCGAACGCAATAGTTCCGCAAACGAGCTTTGTGAGACTGACTAGTAGAGGAGTTGGATGTTCGGTATCACACGGGCTGTGAGTATGCGACATCGCAATAATTAGCCTTGAGTGCAAGTGGGAGATTGTTGGAGATAGTGCCCTCAGAGTCAATTATTAGGTCACAGGTACGTGATTGTAATGATTGAGGGAGGACCTATCCCGGTAGGACAGTCTTACTCGAGATGATAGTATGCTATCTGGTTTACCTTTATCATCGTGTACTGCTTTAGGTGACCTGACACGTCGCTATTACACGTTGATAGAGCCCCTAGGATTCTTGCTTGACCACCAGCAGTATGAGGGCGATCATATAAGTGGGAGCTGGGGGTCTATAAGCTTATCCTTAAAAGGTCCCTAGTCGTGGGAGTTTCGAGACTGGGCATCGACACTCCATTAGTAGACTAGTGTATACAGTCGAGACCCCGACGAGGGGCGGTGGCCGGTCTCACAAGCCACTGGTGTCAGTTGGATCACCTAAGATGTATACAGGTGCTCATTGGGTTATGAGTACACCGGACAGGACTCGCCGGGAACATGCTAGTTGGTCATATACCTGACGTCAGATGGTAGTTCCCTGGTGACATGTGTGCAGGTTAGTTCATCGACCTGGGGATCGTCATTTGTCTCGTGTGAGTTCCCACTGTACTTTGATTACTACCTTACCACGGCTCAAAGGAGTCGTGCAAACAGGTTTTAGTTGGGTACAGTCCCGAGCCACATGGAGGCAGTGAGCGTATCTTCAGGGGTTCGTCTCTCCCGGTATTGGGGGTGAGGTCGTGCTGTGTCTAGGAGAGCCATTACACAAAGTCCTTGGCCAAGGCAAGGAGATTTACTGGTAGGTATTCCAGTAGTATCTCGGGGTGTTCTGGGCTACACTCCGACACGACTTGTACCGCTTTTGGGGGTCTGACTTTTACCAACCCCCTAGGCCCGCCATGCGATACTCATAGACGAACGGACCGGACTGTACGGATATTGTCACTGACAGGCTCAGTAGGGTTGTCAGGCTGAGTTCACTCACAGACGTCCCTTTTAGTCAATACTTGGTAGCCCGTTACGTATTGGCTTATACCTCTGACGTGCTAGTGGTTAAATCCACAACCGAGGTATTGACGAGTCTTTAGAGTCCCCCACATTCAGTTACTCAGTTTTCGGGCGAAAGGTTGTAGAGGCCGTATGGAGATATGGCAAGGTCCGATCAGATACGTGCGGTATTGCACGGATCAGGATCGGACAGTTTGTACTATAGGCCGTATGGTTATATGGCAGGGTTCGATCAGATACGTGCGGTATTGCACGGATCAGGATCGAACAGATATTACTAGCCGGCTTTGGTTTAAGCCGGATCCTAGTATAGTACAGTGTAGATTTTGTCTCATTGCATTTGTATTTCGGTCGAAATACAGATGCGGGTGTGTATGCACAGTATTGGGGTTTTCCTGTAATTTATTACGGGATCAGTTTTCTGGAGTTGTCAGTTTGCTTTCCGTTTCTGCCAATTTCCTTTGTTCCGTTCATTGGCCGAAGTGTGGTGGAGGAGGGTTTATTTGCATTGTTGCAAATAGGCATTAGTGGAGGGGGTTCTTTGCAATATTTATATCATGATGGTTTCATGTTGGAGCCCATCTTTTGACTTCTAGCTTTATGATGATGGCTTGACCATTGTAGGTTATGATTGGCTTTTGGAGTGTTGGGTTTTGTTCTCTCATCATCTCTTTTCATCATTGCTTCCACCCACCCCCTTGACTTTTCTCTTTCTCTCTCCAATCACACTTGAGAAGGGGGGGGGCCGGCCATTCCGATGGAAGGGAATGGAATGGGGTTCATTTTGAGGGGTGGTATTTTTGCTTCTCATGTTTGCTAGAAAAGTCCTCTAGCTCATTTCCAAAAGTGGTTCTCTTTTCTTCCACCAATGGCAATTCCACAATCCCCAAAAAGTGAGACATGGTTCTTCACACATTCTACAGCAAATCTTGGGCACGTCGAGTAGCCGGCTTCGTGCCCGAGTTGCCTCGGCATTGAGGTGGGAGCCCGTAAAAGAAGTAGGCGATGTGGTGCACTTCCGGCGACGAGGAGGAGACGGGACATTCCGCAGGAGATCGGGACGATGATGAGAAGACCGGAGGACATGGATCGTCGGTATATCTCTCTTCCCTTTCTTGTTGGTAGCTAGGACTAATTAATGGTTCGATCCGGGTAGTAGTGCGCGGCGGTTTGCCAGTTTAAGAAAATTTAAAGTTTATCACCGCTTCCGCTTTTGGCCGTAGGATTGACGGCCGGGGCGCCGCCGTGCACTTACAAGAGAAAGATTAAACCATGGTCAAAAGTCAGGTGCAAATGGTTAGGTCAAAAGAAGAGTGTAGAAACTTTTGACCATGATTCAATATTATCTCTTTCCTTTTTTTTAGAAAAAATAGAAATAAATATCCATAAAATAACCCATGGTGTGAGTCTTATATATCCACCATTTTCTATGTATAAACAACCATGATAGATGATGTATGTATGTATGTGTGCATGCACATCCATATGTGCATGAATCAATAAGGAATGCATACATGCATCCATACATCCATAGATACAAGAAAAGATTTCTAGTGAGAATCTAATGGTTAAATGATAAATCAACACTTGATTTATCAATCCGACCATATCACATACGACCCTAAGCAAAAGCAAGCCGCCCGATCAATATACGGTATCCTATACGCGCATTTTAATCGGGTCCATGCGCATATCGCATACGCGCACCACAACGTTTCGCCTGGACTAGGTAACTCTATTGTGGGACTCTAAGACTCGTCAATACGCCGGTAGCGGGTGATGATCATATCAAGCACCCCCAAGCCGTAAGCGGTCAGCTAAATGTAATGGCCACCCGGGTATTGAGCGATCAGAAGAGAACAAGCGAACCTGCTATAACTCCCGTCGAGCCAACCGGCAACACTACCGTGCAGTCCGGTCTCCTCGTCTGATATGTCGCATATCAAGTCTAGGGGTGGTAAACGTCAGACCCCAATAACTGATAAGTCGTGCTGATGTGAGGCTCATAATGGGTCGAGAAACTACTGGTAACACTTACCAGTAAATCTCCAATCAGCCCTGGCCAGGGACTTCCCTGTTACGGCCAATCGAGCACAGTGCAACATCAACCCCCAATACCGGGAGAGACAAAACCCCTCCTATCGCTCATTGCCTCCATGTGACTCGGGACTGTACCCAAAAACCACCGTTTTGCATGCCCTCATGGACGTGGTAAGGTGGAAATCGAAGCACAGTGGGAATCACACAAGACTCTATGACGATCTCGGGTCTGCAGACTAACCTGCACAAGTGTCACCTGAGAACTGCCATCTGACGTGAGGTATAATACCATCTGGGAGTTCTCGGCGAGTCCTTCCAGTGTATCCAGTCTCCACTGAGCACCCGTATACCATCTCTGATATCAAACACCAATGGATATGGGATCATCCATCGCCCATCTCATGGGTCGAGAAGCGTATACGCTAGTCTACACTGGTATATCGATGCCCCGTCTCGATACACCCACGACTAGGGACCTTGAAGGATGTACTTATGGACTACCATGTCCCCACTAGTATGATCCGCATCATAGTCCAGGTAGTCAAGTACACATCCTAAGGGCTTTACCAACATGTAACCATAAGACAGTATAAAGAGACAAGTATACATGTTAAGATAAAGAGCAACCAGATAGCATACTATCATATCGAGCAAGAAAGTCATTTCTATATATGTCCAAGCATCCAATATAATATACATCATCTGTACAATACTGGCCTGGGTTCCTTGGCCAAAGCCACCACACCATTGTTATCGCAATACAGAGGTATTGGATGCTCAATGGATGGAACCACTCCAAGTTCAGTAATGAACTTCTTGATCCAGACAGCCTCTTTGGCAGCATCGTTGGCAGCGATGTATTCAGCCTCCATCGTCGAGTCTGCCACGGTTTCCTGCTTGGAACTCTTCCAGCTAACCGCCCCTCCGTAAAGGGTAAAGACAAATCCCGACTGCGACTTAGAGTCGTCGTTATCACTCTGGAAGCTCGAATCGGTAAAGGACTCCACTTGGAGTTCTCCGTTACCATACACCAAGAGCATCTCTTTAGTCCTTCGTAAGTACTTGAGAATGCTCTTCACAGCTGTCCAGTGACTCTCTCCAGGATCAGCTTGATACCTGCTCACTACACTTAGTGAGTATGCTACATCGGGTCTGGTACAAAGCATCGCGTACATGATAGAGCCTACAGCTGACGCATAGGGTATCCCTTGCATGCGAGCTCTCTCCAAATCAGTCTTGGGAGACATCTCTTTGGAGAGAGTGACTCCAGAGATCGTGGGTAAGTTCCCACGCTTGGATTCTTCCATACTAAACCTCTTTAGTATGGTGTCAATGTACCTGGATTGGGACAATCCCAATATCCGTTTGGATCTATCTCTATAGATCCTAATTCCCAATATGCAGGAGGCATCACCAAGATCTTTCATTGAGAATCTTTGTGATAAGAAGAGCTTGACCGATTGCAGCATAGGAATGTCATTTCATATCAAGAGTATGTCGTCCACGTACAATATGAGGAAGACAACCTTACTCTTTGCTACCTTCTTGTAGATACAAGGTTCATCTGGGTTTTTGACGAAATCAAACTCTTTGATAACGACGTCAAAGCAGATGTTCCAACTCTGCGTTGCTTGCTTTAATCCATAAATGGATTTATGCAGCTTGCACACCTTCCCGCTGCTCCCACTATCTACGAAGCCTTCTGGCTGAGTCATGTACACGCACTCTTCTAAATCACCGTTTAGAAAGGCGGTCTTATCATCCATTTGCCAGATTTCGTAATCATGATATGCAGCGATGGCAAGCATGATCCGGATGGATTTAAGCATAGCTACTGGAGAAAAGGTCTCGTCATAGTCCATACCTGGTCTTTGATGAAAACCCTTTGCTACAAATCTTGCTTTAAAAGTCTCCACTTTCCCATCTACACCAAGTTTTTTCTTGAAGATCCACTTGCTCCCAATGGATTTTACCCCTTCAGGAGCATTTTCCAAAGTCCATACTTTGTTGGTGTACATGGATTCCATCTCGGACCGCATAGCATCCAGCCATTTCACTGAGTCCCCACTCGTGATGGCCTGCTCGAAGCTAGTTGGGTCATCATCCTCCATGATGCAATACTCGCTTCCACCGTCAATGAGAAAACCGTAGTATCTCTTAGGTGGACGAGAAACCCTATTAGATCGGCGGAGAGGCTGGGGTTCGTCGGGTACTACTGAATCCTCTGGTTCTACTAAATCATCAGTTGTAGTTTGTGGTGTTGGAACCTCTTCCAGCTCTACCTCTTTACCACTAATTTCTTTTGCAAGAAATTCCCTTTCCAAAAAGGTGGCATGTGGTAGAAAAAATATCCTTGAGAATTCTTTGGATATCCCACAAACTAACAAAGAACTGACCGTGCCTCAAGTTTGTCCGGATTTTGCTTTTTGACATAGGCCGGACAACCCCAAATCTTAATTCGTTTAAAATATGGTCTCTTCCCACTCCATATCTCATATGGTGTGGTAGGTACAGATTTAGACGGAACCAGATTCAATAGGTATATGGCTGTCTCAAGCGCATACCCCCAAAAGGAAATAGGTAACTCAGCATTGCTCATCATTGAGCGCACCACATCTAATAGGGTGCGATTCCTTCGTTCCGATACACCGTTGTGCTGTGGTGTATAAGGAGGAGTAAGCTGAGAGAGAATCCCATTCTCTTTTAGATAATCTAGGAATTCAATGCTTAAGTATTCACCTCCTCGATCAGATCGAAGAATCTTAATACTTTTGCCCGTTTGGTTCTCTACTTCGTGCTTATATTCTCTGAATTTCTCAAAAACTTCAGACTTGTGTTTCAACAGAAACACATGCCCGTATCTAGAGAGATCATCAGTGAATGTAATGAAGTAGGAAGAACCGTTTCTGGCGTGTGTAGACATAGGACCGCATACATCACTATGTACCAGTCCTAAGAGTTCAGTAACTCTTTCTCCATGTCCACTAAACGGAATTTTGGTCATCTTTCCTTTGAGACATGAATGGCAAGTGTAATAAGATGATAATTCGAATGAATTCAAATATCCATTCTTATGTAACTTAGCCGCCCGTGTTTCATTGATATGGCCAAGTCTACAGTGCCACAAGAAGGATTCGTTCATTTATGAGCTTTTCCTCTTGTGTGTGTTTTGTATATTGAGAACTGTATTTTGATTGAGAATGAATATGCCATTATGTAATGAGCCTGATGCAATCAACTTTTGATCTAGGAATATGTTCATAACATTATCCTTTACTACAAAATTATATCCTTCTTTACTTAATAAAGAAACTGATATAATGTTGCACATCATGTTCGGTATATAATAGCACTCATTCAGAACTAGTGTATCACCACTTGGTAATACCAGGTGATATTTGCCAACTGCTTTGGCTGCAACATTTGCCCCATTCCCTACTTGAATGGAATGATCACATTTTCCCAGTTCTCTACCTTTCCGTAGCCCATGTAACTGCTTACATATATGGGATCCTGATCCGGTATCTAATACCCAGGACGTAGGGTGAACTGAAAAACAGTTCTCAATAACAAACACACCCAAAGAAGGTGCATCAACATGCATGTTCTTCGTTTGGGCGGCGTGAGAATCCAAATATTCTCCTGTTTCCTGTTCAGTCTTATAACACTTATAAGATAGAACAGGTCCAACGTTCCCCTACACAGTATAACATGCGGGTTCGGTCAATACATCCATATTATTATCTTGATTAGGGCATGACATGGTCGCTACCTGGAGAGAGAGAGAAGAAAACACTTTAGCGTATGCTCTTGCAAGATCAGATTGGTTATTATCTTATCTAATCAGGATGGCTCCCACTGGTTTTTATCAAATCTTCCTTCAAACCCTAAAAGGAAAGACTAGCCGGGATTAATTACACCCTACAACTTCGTCGATCTTTCAGCCAGGCCAGTGTCGGTACTTTGAGAAAGGTTCCCCGTGCTTTCGCACGGACCTAATTAAAGTAAACCTCATTTTCCCAGAGGCGTAACCCCGTTGACACCTTTCTAGACACCTACTTGATCTGCTAATTGTCCTGTGTAAAACTCTCCCAGGAGTAACAATTACTCGCAGTGGGTATCGGGATCCAACTATCTTATAGAAGGTATGCAATATCATTGCAAATTTCAACACTTGAAATTCCCGATAATGCTTTTGCCCCTAGTGATCTATGACCTTGACTAAGTCAACAAACCATAAATCGCAAGTCAAGTTCAACCCGTACATTTCTTGATTGAATTAAACCCTCCCGTACGACTCTTGACTGAGTCAACAAGGCCGTGCGAATGCCCTAATACAATCACATCTCATGTTGTAACAGATAACCATTATTTAGCTACCGTTCACTACGCCTTGACTAAGTCAACAAACATAGCACGAATACTAAATAATATCTATCTGAAATGACGGAGGGATACGTAGGTTTTTTCAGAAAAACCATGAGCGTAATGAACTTGATATCGTTGTAGAATCTAGTGAATTTTGAAATGGAGTGATTTTGAGGCTTTTATTAGTTTTGCTAAAGAGGTCACTCCCGGTGAAGGGATCTCGGCTCTTTCCTCATCGAATAAGGTGCGGGATATATCATATATATCACTGTGCAAAGCAAAACTCCAAAAGCAGTCAAAAGTCAAACCGAGTGTTGTAGCATCTGCCAGTTTCGCTAAAGAGGTCACTCCCGGTGAAGGGATCTCGGCTCTTTCCTCATCGAATAAGGTGCAGGGTATATCATATATGCCGCTATGCAAAGCAAAACTGTAGCTACTCTTTTATTTAAAATTCGATTCTACAACATCTTTTAGGTTTCTTTTCTTTCATTAATCACATTAATGAAGTCCCATCATTTAAGTCACATAAACATCACAGATAAATACGACATACACTTATGCCATCCGCATTCGCCTCGATGTCCCCTCGTGCACCGTTAGGTTAGGTAACTAACGACAGAGCAGGGCAGGGCTAGTGCGGGTGCAAAACATAAGTAACGTCTATATAATATATCATATATACAATATAAAGTATCTATCACAGCACATCACATGATCACATCACAGATATCGCAGCAGAAACATAGATATAATGTGGGATATACTAGGACGTCCGTATTTAGTATCTAGCCAACAATAGAAAATACGGATTCCACAGTAGCGACGAATAGCCAAGCCCACACCCTGGACCCCTACGAGAGCGGCAAGCGACCCTACCAATTCTGGAGTTTAGGAGACCCGGTCTCGACTCCTCGAGATGGCCTCCCACTGAACCCCAGAACCCGGTCACCTGTGCTCCCCTCCTTGGGTCCATCCTAATGCGGAAAAGTAAATAATATACAACACTGGTGGCATCGACCTCACCCCGGAAGTGCCCCAAATAAAAGAATATTACATTACATTTGAATTTACATGAATGAAAATATAAAACTCTCATCTCACATAAAACCCCCGGCTATTCAATCGCGACAATCCTGCACATCATATCTCAGCAACACATAATATCTCATATCATCAACGTAAGTAAGTATGCGTACCCCAATTGTCGTTGACGTATAGCAACGAAACCGGCGATATCGACATACTACACTTACGGTCACAGAAAAGAAAGTGTAAAACTGCAATATCTGGAATCCATATTCTTTTTAGACATCGTAAATGCGAAATATCACATACTTCGTATTTCATGTCCAACTATATGAATTCCACATATTGCATCTCATTCTAGATAATTAGACAGTATTAAAGTTTTCGAACGAACGATCAAATACCCAAGATTCCCTAATGCTCAACACTTGAGCGGAGTTCAAAAACCCGGAGTGTGATAAAGTGGTAGCGGTCCAGCCGTAGAAGGGTCAAGCCAACGCCTCACATGTGGCACGCCGTACTGCCCCAAACCCTAAGGTTCAAAAGGCAGTTCAAGACGGTCACATAATCGAGTTAAGGTTTGTTGTCTTCTAGAGGGTCCACCACAAACAAACTTGCACGTATTTCCGAAAGCTTTTAAACCCCGTGAAAAGTGAGCAAATGATACTCGTTCAAACACTTTAATACTTTCTAATTTATCCGGAAAAGCCACGAAATGAAAATTCCGATCGAATCGACGAGTCCAAAACCATCTCCAGAATTTACAGAACTAAATTCAGATTAAAAATACTCCAAAACAATATACAAGCATAAAAATGAGTTACTGTACAAAAATGATGCCATGGGGCAACAGAACGGCCGCGGAACCGTGGCCTAAGCAGGCTTTTGCCGCGGTTCCGCGGTGGAATAAAGAGATCATAGCCTCGTTTTTTACAGTAACTCTTATATATACCTGCTGGATTTTTTGCATATTTTTAATTCTGAAAATAACCAGATTTTAAAAAATGTCCAGAGAGCACTCAAAATCCGTATTTTCCGGTTCGATCGGAGTTTTAACTTCGTTAAAGTGTCGCCTAATGTTCTAGGTCGGCTCTGATACCAATGAAAGGTTTACCTAGCACCTCATGAAGGGTTTGGAAGAATCACATGTACCAAAGGTGAAGTCTTTAGGGTGCTAAGTTAACAAACATCAGATCGTTCCTAGAAAATTAGGGTTTCTAAAACTTGCATATCATCATATGAAAGAAAAGCTAAGGTTTAGAGAGTACAACCTTTGTATCTCCCTACGCTAGACTCCTCGGCTACTTGGGGTTTGAAAAAGGTCCGCTTGAACTCCTCTAGGTCACCGATGATCCACCCGGAGTCCGCTTTGTCCAAGCTAGCAACTTCGCTAGATCAAGAATGAAAATCGAAGCTAACACTCTAAACAAGTGGGCTAGACTTGTGTAGAATGGTGTTGTGGTGGTTTTTCTCACTTCAAAATCCTATCTTGATGAATATTTTGCTCACTTGAAAATTCAAGAGAGCAAGAGCTCAAGGTTGAAGAAGATGATGGATATTTTTCAAGAAGAGAAGAATAACTCTTAAGAGAAAAAGAAAAACATAAGAATATATATTTTTCTTTTTTCATCCCAAACCATGGTTATCTCTTTATGGATATTTAATTTTACTTTAGTTAAACACAAGAGAATAATTAAACCATGGTCAAAAGTTAGGTGCAAATTGTTAGGTCAAGAGAACAGTGTAGAAACTTTTGACCATGATTCAATCTTATCTCTTTTCTTTTGTTTTAGCAAAAATAGAAATAAATATCCATAAAATAACCCATGGTGTGAGTCTTATATATCCACCATTTTCTATGTATAAACAACCATGATAGATGATGTATGTATGTATGTGCATGCACATCCATATGTGCATGAATCAATAAGGAATGCATACATGCATCCATACATCCATAGATACAAGAAAAGATTTCTAGTGAGAATCTAATGGTTAAATGATAAATCAACACTTGATTTATCAATCCGGCCATATCACAAACGACCCTAACCAAAAGCAAGCCGCCCGATCAATATACGGTATACTATACGCGCATTTTAATCGGGTCCATGCGCATATCGCATACGCGCACTACAACGTTTCGCCTGGACTAGGTAACTCCATTGTGGGACTCTAAGACTCGTCAATACGCCGGTAGTGGGTGATGATCATATCAAGCACCCCCAAGCCGCAAGCGGTCAGCTAAACGTAACGGCCACCCGGGTATTGAGCGATCAGAAGAGAACAAGCGAACCTGCTACACTCCCGTCGAGCCAACCGGCAACACTACCGTGCAGTCCGGTCTCCTCGTCTGATATGTCGCATATCAAGTCTACGGGTGGTAAACGTCAGACCCGAATAACCGATAAGTCGTGCCAATGTGAGGCTCATAATGGGTCGAGAAACTACTGGTAACACTTACCAGTAAATCTCCAATCAGCCCTGGCCAGGGACTTCCCTGTTTCGGCCAATCGAGCGCAGTGCAACATCAACCCCCAATACCGGGAGAGACGAAACCCCTCCTATCGCTCATTGCTTCCATGTGACTCGGGACTGTACCCAAAAACCACCGTTTTGCACGCCCTCATGGACATAGTAAGGTGGAAATCAAAGCACAGTGGGAATCACACAAGACTCTATGATGATCTCGGGTCTACAGACTAACCTGCACAAGTGTCACATGAGAACTGCCATCTGACGTGAGGTGTAATACCATCTGGGAGTCCTCGGTGAGTCCGTCCAGTGTACCCAGTCTCCACTGAGCACCCGTATACCATCTCTGATGTCAAACACCAATGGATATGGGATCATCCATCGCCCATCTCATGGGTCGAGAAGCGTATACGCTAGTCTACACTGGTATATCGATGCCCCGTCTCGATACACCCACGACTAGGGACCTTGAAGGATGTACTTATGGACTACCATGTCCCTACTAGTATGATACGCATCATAGTCCAGGTAGTCAAGTACACATCCTAAGGGCTTTACCAACATGTAACCATAAGACAGTATAAAGAGACAAGTATACATGTTAAGATAAAGAGCAACCAGATAGCATACCATCATATCGAGCAAGAAAGTCATCTCTATATATGTCCAAGCATCCAATATAATATACATCATCTATACAATACTGGCCTCTAGGGCATACATATAACTAACAGTCGATGTACCCGTTGTATGTATATTTTACTTTCTGTACTAGGATTACCCCAAGGTGGGGTGCACGGATAGCCGGGTTCTAGAGGGCAACGGGCCTGCATCTCATGGCGTTGAGACGGAGGGGGCCTCACTCTAGAATTGGCGGGCTATTCGCCGCACTCGTATGGGGTACAGGTTGACCCAGGAGGGGTGCCCAAGTTACTGGATTCCGTGAAGTGCTGGGTGGTCCATTCACGTTGCTGAAGGGGGCTGCCTCGCTTCAGGTTTTGGCGAGTAACTTGCCGCGCCTGTAGGGGTCTAGGATTTCATTGCACAGGCTATCCACACGACCAGGGGAACGTCGGGTTTCGGTAGCGGCTCTGTGAAACCCGAGGATCCCAGATATCTGTATTGTTCTGTGATGCTTATTACATTTCTGTGATGTTGCATTTTATCACGCCCTGAGCGAAATATTATATATTGATATATATACTAGTAGATGTTGTATATGTTTTGCATCCCCGCTAGTCCAGTCCCTGCTCTGTCGTTAGTTAACTAACCTAACGGGTAATGACGGGACCCAGTGGCGAATGCGGATGGCATATACGTACGTCATTATTTTTGTTCTTTATTGGTGGGATCAATTGATGGGACTGCGTTGATTCGGATCAATGCAAGTTAAACAAACCTAATATGATGTTGTTGGAACACTTTTCAAAAAGCTGTTATTGCAAGGACGTTCACTTTTGTCTTGCACAGTGGTATTCAGTTGGAATATCCTGCTCCTCAGTCGACGAGGCAAGGGCCGAGATCCCTTCACCGGGAGTGACCCCTTGGACAAAAGTTTGCGTCAGGACAATAACTTCACTATAGCCGATTACTTTTGCTTTGCATCGTGGTATTCAGTTGGAATATCCTGCACCTCATTCTACGGGGAAAGAGCCGAGATCCCTTCACCGGGAGTGACCTCTTTAGCAGAAGTTTTCGTCACTATATTTTTATAAAAGCTATCCAGTTCCTTCAACGATATCAAGTTCATTACGTTAAAGGTTTTTTGCCAGAAGCCATTCATAGTCCTCCGTCATTTCAGGAAGGTAGCACTTAGTATTCATGCTATGTATGTTGGCCTTCGTCAAGGTATAGTGTATGGTAGCTATTTGTTACTTTTCTGCAGCATAAATAGATGCGTTGGTTTGGGACAGTCGTACTACTATTTTGTCCTTCGTCAAGGGTATGTACATGTGGGTTCAAATTAACCTGGACAATGACGGGTAGAACTTGACATGTGACTTATGATATGTTGGCCTTCGTCAAGGTCATAAGAGCATGGGGCAAAAATCACATCGGGAGTTTCTAAAGAAACTGAAACTTGCCAGATATGCGCATCCCTTCTGGATGTGATAACGTGAGCGGATTCCGTCACGTTATCATGCAATGATAGTTGGATCCCGATTCCCACTGATGAGTTGGTTTACTCCTCGGGTGATCCCGACTAATTCTACTTTCAGGTTTGGAGGAGAATTTGACGGTACAGTTGGAGGTTTCCAGATTAGATAAATTGGTAACCATTCTGATCTAGGTTAGAGTGCACGTTGAGTGTTTCTTTTCTCTCTCTCTTTGGCAGCGACCATTGACCCGACCCTAGACTATGACTCAGTGACCAAGATTAACCGAACCTTCTTACAAGACTGGCTTTTGGATTGTCAGAGTTGCAAACCTCATTGCCACTCCTACTTTTACCCTTTTCTCCAGGACACCCCGTATTACTACGAACGTCCACTTCTATTGGACAAAACCATCGTATGGTTATATTCGAACTCGAAGGAATTTATTCGAGGATGGTTTCCGGTTCTGGAGAAAACGAATAGGATATTCAGTTGTCTTTTCCTTTTACCTTCACTCAGGTTGCGAGTGCTCCTTGGTTTAGGAGATAGTACACCTATTACGCAAATTGGATAATCTTCTTCCAAACCATAGGCTGGTGCCGAACGGTAGGGAATGAAGAAAACCAATTAGCATAACGATGGTGTGCAGAAGGTATTAAGTAAAGACATATCAAGGGATTAGTAAGAGGGCAAAGTAAATTGCGACTGATATTCACGACCAAACCAGGTATTTCATTACCACTCCCACTTCACCTTTGTATTTCTCCAGGACACTCCGTATCACTACGAAGATCCACAGTCTATTGGATACTCCATCGTATGGTTATATACGAACTCGAAAAGAACTTGTTCCAGTTCGGGGATGGATTCTGGTTCAGGAGAAATAGGAATAAGGTTTATTCGGTTGTCTTTTATCTTCACCTTCTCTCGCATTACGAGTGCTCCTAGGATTAGGACAATACACCCATTATGCTTATTGGATAGTCTTCTTCCAAACCATAGGCTGGTGCTGAAAGGTAGGGAAGGGAGAAAACCATTTGGCCTAAAGGGGTGTGCAGAAGGTAATGACTAAAGACATATAAAGGGATTTGGAGAGGTGGCAAAGAATTATACGGTTACAGTCGTGAATCTGGATAATGGATGAGGCATTACTAGGAATACCCGGATACCCCTACGAAATATATCAATGTTTCAGTTTCACTGTGTACTGTTAAAAGAAAACTGATTTCCCAATTAGACACTTGCTCCAGGGTATTTATTTACTAGGTTTGATTCTCACATCTGTATGGTTTTACAGATGATGAGTGGGAGTAAGTTATTGGGAATTGGGTGATCATCCTCATTATATCGGGATTCGTTGTAATCGGTGATATTTGAGGAAGTCACCTGGGTTGTTTGCCGGACGACAAATATTTGGTTCTGAATATCCGCTGTTATGCACCAATTTCAAATTGATATATCTGTACGTATATTTTTATAGAGTGAGATATACCTTTTTGAAATTATGTCTATGTCATTTACCTATATCAGTTGATGGTTATGTAAGGAGCATTAAACAGCTGTGTAATTCTTCTTAACCATAAGTACAGTTTTCAACCTACGACACACAGGGAATGAGTTATTAGACTCAAGGGACTTATACTGAGTATTGTATGTTGTCCAGTGTCCATTAGGACAAAGGGGTTGGTCCTCTTACTATATTCGGTTTACTTATGACTTCTCTTGTTTTTAGACAGGTGTTTCGTAGAAACACAAGGTCCGAATTTTGAGAAGTTATAGGTATATGAATAAAGTAGAGAACCAGGTGTTGCAAGTATCGGGATTCTTCAAGGTGATCGAAGATCTAGATACTTGTGTAGGGTATTCAGTTGATAGTAATGATCAAGAGAACTTTCTTCTCTTTCTGGTTACTCATAATTGGAAGCATTCCTAAGTTGAGTAACGCTGATCGGCCTCCTTCCATTTAGTTAACATGCACTGGAGACAGCTGCATGATTTGAATCTGGTTCAATTAAATCAGTGCCTCTGTTTTTGTATTGGATATAGAACAGTTCGTATCTTAACGATGTTAAGGTATGGGGAGTTGTCCGGCTTATGCTTAAAACCAGACTCTGGATAACTCAAGGCACGTTTCTGTAATGGCTGTTTGTGGGTTGACCCAGGCTATGACGAGGGTTGACTTTCTACCATCTAGAAGTTCAATAGCGATATTGTTCTAGACTCGCCACAGTTTTAATAAAATGGATTTTTTCAGAAAACAGTAGTGGGAGTATGGTAGAACTAGAAGTGATTCCAGAACCGCAAACGATTACTGAAGATTTAAAAGGAACCTAAAGATTCAATCTGGTTTGACATTCCATTGGCCACTCCGCAGATACGGTGGGTAACCTCAGGCACCCGAGAGGTACTCCGGTAGCCTCAAGGACGGTGACAGGGAGGTTCTTGTTTATCCAGACTTGCAATTGCTGTTGTTCCAGACTATGAGACCCAGCAGGAGGATGAGTATAGCGTCGTTCTAAACTAGCTTTAGAAGTGTACGTCTATATGACTCTGCCAGAGGGTTGTCGTAGTCAGTGGGAGCAGCGGAAGCATTGGTGGACAGGTGGCTTATGTCTATTTATAGACTAAATCAGATATAGCGAAGATAGATCATCTATTTCTGATGTGACAGTCATAGGTTTGACTTCATCAGAATAGGGGATGGATCTGTTAAGAAGGTAGTAGGGTGTGATGTCCTGGTATTTGGATGACATACACAGAGTAGGAAGTGATGTTCCTATACTACGATCGGTTATACTTTGGTTGTCACACAGTGGTTTCTCCATATGGGACTTGGATATTATATCAGACATTCTGGTTACTAGATCCATGGTTTTAGATCTAGATTTGGGAAGTGTCCCAATCTGGGTACTTAGACAGCATTCTAAGAGTTTTTAGAATGGACGACTCCTGGCACGGTAGTATGCCTGCAGGTGATGAAGTCACCCTCTCTAAAGGTGTCTTACAGACTAAAGGGGAGAGGGATGTGCATGATTGGCAGATCACTTGCTTAGGCAATTGAGTTAATCATGAGATGTCAAGTACCGCACCAGATGTTGTTTTTGCGGTAGGTGCAGTAAGTTGATATTGATCCAATCCTGGAGAAACAGTAGGAAGCAGTTTTAGAACATAAGTGGATGTTCTAAGGATATGATAACGACAGCCTCATTCGGGAGACAGTTATCATTCCAGGCTTCCAAGGTGACCTGGATGACAGAGAGGTTGTCAGAGTTATAGTTTTCCTTCTGAAGAGGGGCAGTATTTTGGACAGGTGGTCCAGGTGGATACTCAGGGAAGGATGGCGCAGGATACTGATTAAGTTCAGTTGACGATACGGTCTAAGAAGTTTGGATTTGGAGTTCATTTAGGAGCTAGGTCCCATCAGACATCCAGACACATTCTAAGATGGGTATTGCTCATTTCGGGAGACAGGTTTCTCCGCGAACTTGAGATATAGAGAGATATAGAAAGGAACATCAAGGCGGATCCACTCACTGAGGCTATTCCTCGAACGCAATAGTTTCGCAAACGAGCTTTGTGAGACTGACTAGTAGAGAAGTTGGGTGTTCGGTATCACACGGGCTGTGAGTATGCGACATCGCAATAATTAGCCTTGAGTGCAAGTGGGAGATTGTTGGAGATAGTGCCCTCATAGTCAATTATTGGATCACAGGCACGTGATTGCAATGATTGAGGGTGGACCTATACCGGTAGGACAGTCTTACTCAAGGTGATAGTATGCTATCTGGTTTATCTTTATCATCGTGTACTGCTTTAGGTGACCTTACAGGTCTCTATTACACATTGATAGAGCCCCTAGGATTCTTTCTTGACTGCCAGCAGTATGAGGGCGATCATGTACGTGGGAGCTGGTAGTCTATAAGCACATCCTTAAAAGGTCCCTAGTCGTGGGAGTTTCGAGACAGGGCATCGATACTCCAGAGTAGACTAGTGTATACAGTCGAGACCCCGATGAGGGGCGGTGGCCGGTCTCATAAGCCACTGGTGTCAGTTGGTTCACCTAAGATGTATACAGGTGCTCATTGGGTTATGAGTACACCGGACAGGACTCGTCGGGAACATGCTAGTTGGTCTTATACCTGACGTCAAATAGCAGTTCCCTGGTGACATGTGTACAGGTTAGTTCATCGACTTGAGGATCGTCATTTGTCTCGTGTGAGTTCCCACTGTACTTTGATTACTACCCTACCACGCTCAAAGGAGACGTGCAAACAGGTTTTAGTTGGGTACAGTCCGAGCCACATGAAGGCAGTGAGCGGATCTTCAGCGGTTCGTCTCTCCCGGTATTGGGGGTGAGGTCGCGCTGTGTCTAGGAGAGCCATTACACAAAGCCCTCGGCCGAGGCAGGAGATTTACTGGTAGGTATTCCAGTAGTATCTCAGGGTGTTCTGGGCTACACTCCGACACGACTTGTACCGTTTTTGGGGGTCTGACTTTTACCAACCCCCTAGGCCGCCATGCGATGCTCATAGACAAACGGACCGGACTGTACGGATATTGTCACTGACAGGCTCAGTAGGGTGTCAAGATGGTTCGCTCATCGACGTCCCTTTTGGTCAATACCTGGTAGCCCGTTACGTATAGGCTAATACCTCTGACGTGCTAGTGGTTAAATTCACAACCAAGGTATTGACGAGTCTTTAGAGTTCCCCACAGACCAGTTTCTCATGTTTCGGGCGAAATGCTATAGAGGCCGTATGGAGATATGGCAGGGTTCGATGAGATACGTGCGGTATTGCACGGATCATGATCGGACGGATAATACTAGCGGGCTTTGGTTTAAGCCGGATCCTAGTATTGGACAGTGTAGATTTTGTCTCATTGCATTTGTATTCAGTGGGAATACGAATGCGGGTATGTATATACAGTAGCGGGGTTTTCCTGTAATTTATTACAGGATTAGGTTTTGGAGTTGCCAGTTTGCTTTCCGTTTCGGCCATTTTCATTTGTATCTTTCATTGGCCGAAGATTGGTGGTGGAGGGGTTATTTGCATTTGCGCAAATAAGCATTTTGGAGGGTTGTCTTTGCATTTTGTAGTGTCATGATTGTTGCTCCACCATTGACTACATAACCTCATGATTGCTTGACTTTTGTTTGTGATGATTAGTTGGTGGAGTGTTGGACCTTGTCTTGTAATAATGCTTCATGATAACTCCACACTCTCTCTTGCATTATTGAGATACACACACCCCCTTGACATTTGACCTCTCCCCTTACCTAATATGGCCGGCCACATTTTTTGAGTGGGGGCTGTCCAAAATTTGGATGGGGGAATTGTTGTTCTTTTCATGCTAAAAATTCCCAGGTTCATCACAAGATTCCAATATATCAATTCCTCCACCAAAAGGCAACTTCCTACAACCCCAAAGAGACATAGAGCACTACACTACATTCTACAGCAAATCTTGGGCACGTCGACTCGCCAACTTCATGCCCGAGTTGCCTCGGTCCAGAGATGGGAGCCTGTAAAAGAAGCCGGCGACGTGGTGCCCTTCCAGCGAGGAGATGAAGACCGGAGATTCCGCAGGGAGATCGGGACGACGACGAGAAGACTGAAGGACACGGATCGCTCGGTATATCTCTCTACCCGTTCTTTAGTTAGCTAGAATTAGTTTAATGGCCCGATCCGGGACTTTTGTGCGTGGTGGTGCCGGTTTAAAAGTTAAAGTAAATTATCACTTCCGCATTCCGGTGTCGGATTGACGGCCGGGGCGCCGCCGTGCACTTACAAGTGCTACCCGTCTGAAAGGACGGAGGGCTACGGCTGGTTTTTGGCGAAAAACCTTTAATGTAATGAACTTGACCTCGTTGAAGGAATTTGATAGCTTTTTACAAAAATATAGTGGCGAAAACCTTTGCTAAAGAGGTCACTCCCGGTGAAGGGATCTCGGCTCTTTCCTCATAGAATGAAGTGCAGGATATTCCAAACAGAATACCACGATGCAAAGCAAAAATTAATCGACTATAGTGAAGTTATTACCCTGACGCAAACCTCTGCCCAAGGGGTCACTCCCGGTGAAGGGATCTCGGCCTTTGCCTTATAGAATGAGGTGCAGGATATTCCAACTGAATACCACTGTGCAAAACAAAAGAAAACGTCCTTATAATAATAGTTTTTTCAAAATTGTTCCAACAATATCGAAACAGGTTTGTTTTCCTTTATATTGATTAAAATCAACGCAGTCCCATCAATTAATCACACCAGAATAGAACGAAAATAAAATGTACGTATATGCCATCCGCATTCGTCACTGGGTCCCGTCATCACCCGTTAGGTTACTTAACTAACGACAGAGCGGGGACTGGACTAGCGCGGGTGCAAAACATATACAAAATCTACTAGTATATATACCAATATACAATAATCGCTCCAGACGTGATAAATGCAACATTACAGAAAAGTAATAAGCATCACAGAATAATACAGATAATCTGGGAGCCCCAGGTTTCATAGAGCCACTACTGAAACCCGACGTTCTCTTGGTCGTGTGGATAGCCTGTGCAATGAAAACTTAGACCCCTATGGGTGCGGCATGTTAGCCGCCAAAAGCTGAAGCAAGGCAGCCCCCTTCAGCATAGTGAATGGACCACCCGGCACTTCACGGAATCCGGTAACTTGAGCACCCCTCCTTGGGTCAACCTGTACCCCTTACGAGTGCGGCGAATCGCCTGCCAATCCTAGATTGAAGCCCCCTCCGTCTCAAAGCCATGAGATGCGGACCCATTTCCCTCCAGAACCCAGCTATCCGTGCACTCCGCCGCGGGGTAAACCTAGGACAGAAAAGAAAATATGTACAACGGGTATATCGACCTCAACCCGGTCGTGCCCCAAAAGAATAATATACAAACATGCAACGAGGCAGTCCACATGTTGGACGCTCGCCGAGCAATATCAAATGTACAAATAAATCCAAACTGCACTAACATTGCACCAAGTTATCCACCACGACAAATCCGCAAAATCACAGCACAACACAGAACATCAACGTGAATGTCACGTTCGCAAACCCGTCTAAAAGGACTATAGCAATTAGACAAGATTTACCGCTCAAATGACATTCACAGTCGCAGATATAATGTAAGCACTGTAAACTAACACATTTAAAATTTCGATCGACAAAACTTCCCGAAGTGGGCCCCAAGTATAAATCCAGTACTTAAACAAATCTGGGCCCAAACAAAATATTCCAGAAACTACAATTCCACATGAAAGACACCCAGAAGAAAAATGGTGCACTGAAGCCCCAAAACGGCGGCAGAACCGCGGCCAACACATGGGTTGTGCGGTGGTTCCGTGGCAGTCTTGTGGTTTCAGTGGCCCAAATTTTTACTGTAGTCTTAGAAAAGCCTGCTCGATTTTCTTACATACCCAAAATAATTTTTAGACCAGTTTAAAAATTCGACAGAAACTTTTACATTGGAATCGAGGTTTTGGAAATTTCATTCGATCGATATTTTTGACATGTTAGACAAGCTAGTAAAGGTTAATGGCGTGGCTCTGATACCATGTAAGTCTACGGTAGCGTCCCGGCAGTCAATCCGAGGCCAAACTCGGAACAATAACTTTTTCAGAACTAGCACTAGTATAGACTTTAACCCGGATCATTCCATTAACATAAACTAGCAAACTGTGAAATGATAGATGGCTATACCGATCGATCCATGTCCTTCGGTCTTTAGCCATCATCCCGCGCTCCTCGCGGCATCTCCGTTCTCCTCGTTGGAGTGGCACCACGTCAAAGAATCTTTATACGGGCTTCCGCTTCAAACTGAAGCAACTCGGACATGAAGTTTGCTAACCGACATGTCCAAGATTGAAGTAGAGAGAGTGTAGAATACTTTGTCTCAAGGCACCCAAGCAATTCGGTGAAGGTAAATGAAGTTACCTTTTGAGTGGAGAGTGTCAGAATGAGCTTTGAAAAATCTTGTGTGCTCGCACAAATATTGTGCTCGGCCACAATGCAGAATGCTCACTTGGGATTTGTGAAGAGTGTGTTTATCATTGAAATGAAGTCGTCATGATCAAGGAAATATCTATACAAAAAAATCTTAGCAAAGACAATGAACAATTAATGACTGCATGACTCACAAAAATGAAACAATGCTTCATTAAAGTATTCCAGATGACTCATCACAATGAATTGCCACCTCACCAAATCCAAATGAAAAATCCCACAGCCCATCATAGAAGGTTCGGCCAAAAACAATGAGGAAAGAAATTTTGGCCAAAAAACAATACACAAACATGAACCAATAATTAAACATTAAATCTAATGTTTAATCGAGGGGAGAAAAACTGGCAACTTCAAAAGCAATCCAGTAACGAATTACAGGATTACCCCACAACTGTATATACATACCCGCATTTGTATTCCGACCGAATATGAATGCAATGAGACGGAAAATATTCCTACACAATATAATACTAGGATCTGGCTTAAACCAAAGCCCACCAGTATTATCTGTCCGAACCAAGACACGTGCACAAGTGCACGCGCATGTTCGAACTCTGCCATAAAACTATACGGCCTCTACAACGTTTCGTCCGAACATGGAAAACTATCTGTGGGGGACTCTAAAGACTCATCAATACCCTGGCAGTGGGTTTAACCACAAGCACATCAGCGGCACTAGCTGTACGTAACGGCTGCCCATGAATCGACCGAAAGGGAAGCCGATGAGCAAACTCATCCTGGAACCTTACTGAGCCTACCAGTGACAATATCTGTACAGTCCGGTCCGTTCGTCTATGAGCATCGCATATCGGGCTTAGAGGACTGGTAAACGTCAGACCCCCAATAGCGGTATAAGTCGTGTCGAAGTGTAGCCCTGAACACCCTGAGAAATTACTGGAATACCAACCAGTAATTCTCACCTGCCTTGGCGAAAGACTTTGTGTAATGGATCTACTAGACACAGCGTGATCTCACCCCCAATACCGAGAGAGACGAATCCCCTGCCGATCCGCTCACTGACTCTATGTGGCTCGGGGCTGTACCCAACTAAAACCTGTTTGCACGACTCCTTTGAGCCGTAGTAGAGTAGTAATCTAAGCACAGTGGGAACTCACACGAGACAAATGACGACCTCAGGTCGATGAACTAACCTGTACACATGTCACCAGGGAACTGCTATCTGACGCAAGGTATAATACCAACTACCAGGTTCCCGGCGAGTCCTGTCCGGTTCACTCATAACCCAATGAGCACCTGTATACATCTTAGGTGAACCAACTGACACCAATGGCTTGTTAGACCGGCCACCACCTCTCGTCGGGGTCTCGACTGTATACACTAGTCTACTCCGGGGTACCGATGCCCTGTCTCGAAACTCCCACGACTAGGGACCACTTTTAAGGATGTGCTTATGGACTACCCAACTCTCACGTATATGATCGCCATCATACTGCTGGTAGTCAAGCAAAAATTCTAAGGGCTCTATCAACGTGTAATAGAGATCATGTCACCTAAAGCTGTACACGATGATAAAGACAAACCAGAAAGCATACTATCATCTCGAGTAAGACTGTCCTACCGGTATAGGTCCTCCTCAATCATTGCAATCATGTGCCCGTGATCCAATAATTGACTTTGAGGGCACTATATCCAACACCATATTGATGTTATCAGATTGCACATGTTAGAGTATCGCAGTACGTGCATACCTGCGATTACCAGTATATGTTATTACTATTCATGAGTTGGCAACTCACCCCCGTTGTGCCACAGTGTTTTGCAGGTTGACCTCGGAGTAGTCGCGGCAGGGCTATATCATTTTATCTTTTTGCTGCAGATCCCGCTACAGTTGGCGAGTAGGCCATTTTGCTTATAGGTGGGTTGCGGGTATCCGTTTACATTTCATTGTACATTCTATTGTATCTAGTACTCTCCATCTGCCATTTCATGTATTGACTTAGAGACCGGTTGTTAGGACGATGTGTACATTATTTTGTGCCTCTGGATGTCGAGCTCGTGTGAGCCGACTTTATTTATGCAGTTTTATCTTTTATGCCGTTTTTCACTTATATTGTTGATTTCTTAACTACGACGACGTATATTATTCTTGTGGTGGTTGTTTCCGCCGTTTGGCGTGATTTCTCCCATTGGGGATGCTTTATTTATATTATCTGTCATTTTACTTATATCAGGTGTTGTACCCGTTTCGGGGCTAGTTTTTACAAAGAACGTGCTGCCGAAATTTTTAAGAAAATAACTTAAACCTTAAAGATTTTTACTCGATCTTTCCAAATTATTTTAATAAATGTTTTCATCATTTACTACTTTTGATGGTTTTGATTTCTGGGTTTTTGGCTTACTTAATTGTGTTACGCCTGTAGATGTTACATAGTTAAGTGTCGGTCACGGGCCGAATTTTTGGTCATGACAATAATGAAGTAACTAGGGTACTTTGTGTGCCAAACTAAGTATCCTAGAGTGAGTAGAGAAGGATTTTGGTGGCTAAGTCTCAACAACTCTTGATTCTCAACTCATGAGACACTAGGGTTTGAGAGAGGAAGAAGGAGAAAACTATGAGACAGAATGTGTGTATGAATTATGAAGAGAGCTCCCATTTTAGGAAAGAGAAAACTAAGTTTTATTAGGATAATTGTGATGGCTCCTTTGATTTGACCATTATCATGTCACAATTAATGCTAAGCAAAATATCTTGTGCTCAACAAAAATATCTAAGTCAACAATAGTCAACATAGTCAAATGGTAAAACCAATTAGCCATGACACAATTATCTTTAATAAAAATTAGTAAACAATTTCCTCCATCTCATTATGGTTTTAATCAAGTCAGTGGTCAAAACCCTAATGAGGTATCTCCTTTCTCTGCCCTATCAACCGTATATAGATAACCGCATCCGTGTTCCGAGAAACACGAATACAATGAGACTGAACCAACCCAAAATCTAATACTAGGATCCGGCTTAAACCAAAGCCCACTAGTATCAACCGTCCGAACACCAAACACGTACAAGTACACGTATGTGAACGAACCCCATCGTAAAATCATACGACATCTACATCGTTTTGCCCAAAAGTGGAAAACCTTCTGTGTGGGACTCTAAAGACTCGAAACTATGCTGGCAGTGGGTTTAACCACAGGCCGCAAGCGGTACTAGCTGTACGTAACGGTCCCCAGGTAGATGTCGACAAGAAGGCCGATGAGGAAAACCCTTCCGAACTCCTACTGAGTCTGAATGTGACAATCTCCGTACAGTCCGGTCTGTTCTTCTAAGAGTATCGCATATCGGGCCTAGGGGGCGGTAAACATCAGCCCCCTAATAGCGGTATAAGTCGTGTCGGAGTGTAGTCCAAAACACCCTGAGAAACTACTGGAGTACCTACCAGTAAATCTCGCTTGCCCTGGCCAAGAACATTGTGTAATGGCTCTCCAAACACAGCGCGATATCAACCCCCAATACCGGGAGAGACGAATCCTATCTAACCGCCACTGCCTCCAAGTCCTTCAGGACTGCACCCAACTACTACCTGTTTGCACGCCTCAATAGAGCCGTGGTAGGGTAGTAATCTAAGAACAGTGAGAACACACTTGAGGCGAAGCAGCAGTGTCAGGTCAACGGAGTAAGCTGTACTCATGTCACCTGGGAACAGCTAACTGAAGATAGGTATAGTACCAACCAACAGTTCCCGACGAGTCCTGTCCAGTGTACTCATAACCTAATGAGCACCTGCATACTATCTCCAGTACGACATACTAAGGCCTGTGGAACAGACTGTCACAACCCGAAATATTGGCTCGTGACCGGCACTTAAGTCACGCCACGTCTAAAGGCATAATGTAATTCAAGTAAGCTGAAACCCAGAAATCTAAACCTTTTTGAGAAAATAAAAGAGGTGAAGTTTTGAAAATAAGGTATGATGAAATCAAAAGTTTTCCTAAATACATAAACAATGGAACATAGAAATGCAAGTGGGTGTTACTAGTTCAAAACATGTTTCGACTTTTAAAAATTTCGGCAGCACCTGTTTTGTATTTTTTGGATCCAAAACCACCGTACATGATAATATAAAGTCATCCCCAAGCGGGAGCTAGCTCTTCGCCAATCGGAGGATCCACAACCACGCAAAGCATAAATATAAGTATACGATGCCCAACGGCGAAGTTCACCACAGAAGATTGTAGGGTGTTTTTTGTCACCCCAGTGAGATGGGAATACGCACGCGCTTGTCAGGCGTACTACAGATTCCTCCTGCCTAGGGTAGGCCGGGGTTTAATGATTATGGGGATCCGAATCTCCGGCAGCCGCGGACTAAGCTGCCGTTAATTACCCCTCTCCTTTGGGGCGAGGGAACCTCCGATTAACGGGTTAAACTGGTCATGCGAACCCAATGTGCGGTGTGCGTGTGTTCTATTTTGAAAGGGGGGTTTTGGATATATCGGGAGCCACGCAGAGTTTTTACGGGGGTCCCGCTACCCGGATAGCGGGCTGGGGGTCAAGGGGGCTAGCAGCCCCCTTACGGGGTTCGGGGCAGCGCCCCGGCTCGAAAATTTTTTGGAGGGGGAGAATGTGGCGGAGTATGTGTATGTGTACGTTTGTATACAAATGTATATATATACATACATATATAAATAAAAGGGAAAAGGCATCCAAAGGATGCGTGGGGCAGCACCTTGGGCGCTGTGCGCTTAGGTGCTGTGTGTAGGGTTCCTAGGCACACAAGTGAGGTCTCCCAAGCCATCAACCATGGCAATTTCAAAAAATATGGTGCCTACAAACCCTAAACTACGGATCGATAACTAGATGTCTAGGCGAAAAGGAACTAGTTAACAACTTAACTATTGGGAATACGGAAATACAACCTTTGTAGATCCGGTGCTCCACCTCCATAGCTCCGCAACGAGGTCCTCTCCGCTGTCCAAGTCAAATCCGGGCTCTAGGATCGGCTTCGTCGGAGAATGGGCAAGCTAGGTCGTCGATGTTCATGCCGAAGATGATCTACGTCGAAGCATCGCAAGATCAAGCTCTCACTTCACCAAGTCATGAAACTTGTGAAGAAAACACACTCTACTACTTGGCAAGAGGTAGAGGATGAAAAATAGGAAGTGGGTAGACTTTAGTTTTGGATTTCTCACTCTTTTCCAACAATCACCATTGATGGACCTTGCTTTTCTTCACTTAAAGTATGAAGAAGAAGAAGAATGTTATTATGATAAGAATAATCAAAAATGAGAAAAGAAATTCATTCTTATCATAATGAAACCATAGTTAGGTGTAGAGATTGAACTAGGGTTAAAACAAGTGGTTAGGTTAAGCATGAGATAAGAATGGTGGACAAAGTCAAAGGTTCATGAATCTTCAACTAAACAACAAAAGAAGCCACCATTCTTTTCCCATTTTCTTTTATTCATTTATCTAGAAAGAATAAATGAATAATTAAGAAAATAAAACCCTAAACATAAACACAACCATGGTTCAAACTCTACACTTAACCAAAGTGGTATGCATCATCAAACATGATACAAACTTGTGCACATAAACATATCGCATATACAATGCGCACACCCGAGCGAGAAAATCCATTTAAAGTGAACCGATACTAGTTGATGCAAAGTAATATATCAAATATATAAATATGCATTAAATCATTAAATCAACACTTGATTCAATGACCCGGTTATGTCGCACACAACCGACTAGTATTCAATGTATCGGCTTATCGAATCAACACTTGAATCGATAACTAGGTTATATCGCATACAACCCTTCGATATATTTATCACGAGAATAGAATACGGTATCACATACACGCATTATTCTCGGTCCCGCACATATCTCATATGCGCTCCTATTTCGTTTCGCTTGAGCCAGGAAACCTCTGTGTAGGACTCTAAAGACTCGTCAATACGCCGGCAGCGGATGATGATCATATCAAACATCCACAAGCCGCAAGCGGTCTGCTAAACGTAACGGCCACCCGGGTATTGAGCGATCTGAAGATCGACGAGCAAGCCCGCTAACACTCCAGTGAATCCGACCAGTAACACTACCGTACAGTCCGGTCTGATCGTCTGATCTGTCGCATATCTCGCCTAGGGGTGGTATACGTCAGACCCCAATAACTCGATAAGTCGTGTCGATATGAGGTCTATAACTGTTCGAGAAACTACTGGTAACACTTACCAGTAAATCTCAGCAACCCTGGCCAGGGATTTCCTGTTATAGCAAATCGAACAATGCGCAACATCAACTCCCTATACCGGGAGAGACGAATCCCCTCCTATCGCTCATTGCTTCCATGTGACTCGGGACTGTACCCAAAAACCACCGTTTTGCACGCCCTCTTGGACGTGGTAAGATGGAAATCAAAGCACAGTGGGAACCACACAAGACTCTATGACGATCTCGGGTCAACAGACTACTCTGTACCAGTGTCACCAGAGAACTGCCATCTGACGTGAGGTATAATACCATCTGGGAGTTCTCGGCGAGTCCGTCCAGTGTACCCAGTCTCTACTGAGCACCCGTATATCTCCTCTGATGTCAAACACCGATGGATATGGGATCATCCATCGCCCATCTGTATGGGTCGAGAAGGTACACGCTAGTCTACTCTGGTATATCGATGCCCCGTCTCGATACACCCACGACTAGGGACTTTGAAGGATGTACTTATGGACTACCATGTCCCCACTAGTATGATCCGCATCATAGTCCAGGTAGTCAAGTACAGATCCTAAGGGCTTTACCAACATGTAACAGAGAGACAATCAGCATACACGTTAAGGTAAATTGTAACCAGATAGCATACTATCATGTCGAGCAAGAAAGTCCTCCCTATATATGTCCCAGCATCCACTACAATATACATCCTATGTATAGTAATGGCCTCTAGGGCATACATATAACTAACAATCTCCCACTTGCACTAGGGCCATCTGTAGCAGTGGTTGCAGTATCTCATACTCAACCATCCCATAAAAGTCTCTCTCTGGGAACAGGCCTTTGTGAGTGGATCCGCTGTGTTGTCCTCAGAGTCTACTCTCCTAACCTCGATCTCCCTGGAGATCAATCATCTCCATGATCAGGTGATACTGCCATAGAATATGTCTGGATCACTGATGGGACGGACGTTCCTTGGCATAAGCCACAACTCTATTGTCACACAATGGGAGGAACGTAGTTCATCTCATGAACCAATATACACCCAAACAGCCTCTTTGGTAGCATCTTAAGTAGCGATGTATCCAGCCTTTATCGTCTAGTATGTCACGGTATCTACCTTGGAACTCTTCCAATATACCGTCCCTTTACTGAGGGTAAAGACAATGCCTGCGACTGACATTCAGTCGTCCTTATCACCCTGGAACCCTTCCAGTGATTCTCCTCAGGATCGATTGATACCATCTCACTACAACTAGTGAGAATCCTAACATCCAATTAAATCTATCTCATAGATCCAAAATCCAGGATTTAGTAGGTATCACTTTGATCCTATATGGAGAATTCTAGTGATAAGCGGAGATTGACCGAGCGTAGCATAAGAAACTCTTTTCTTATCAAGAGTATGTCATCCACGTACTCTACGAGGATCGTCACCATACTCCCTACTACCTTTTTGTATATACAAGATTCATCTACCATTTTGATGATGTCAAACTCTTTGACTGCTTCATCAAAACAGACGTTCCAACTCCGCGATGCCTGCTTTATCCTATAAAGCATCTTGCACACGTTTCCGCTGCTCCCACTGTCTATGAAGCCCTCTGGCTGTGTACTTACAGACGCACTCTTCTAAATCATCATTTAGAAAAGCAGTCAAGACACCCAACCACCAGATATCGTAGTCATGGTATGTAGCCGTGGTAAGTAGGATCTGGATGGACTTAAGCATAGATCCTTGAAAAGGTTTCATCATGATCCACGCCTGGTCAATGAAGAAAACCTTTAACAAGTCTAGCTTTGAAAGTCTCAACTTTTCCATCTACACCAAGTAATCTTCTCAAGATATACTTGCTCCTGATGGGGATTTAACCCTTCAGATATAGCAACTAAAGTCCATACTTTGTCGGTGTATAAGGATTCCATCTCAGATCACTAAGCATCCAGCCATTCTTACAGAGTCACACTCCTGATGGCCAGCTCGAAGCTAGTTGGGTCATCATCTCATGATGCAATCCTCGCTCCCACTGTCATAGAGGAACCGAAGTATCTCTCAGGTGGGTGAGGAACCCTACTAGATCGGCGGAGAGTCTGAGGTTCGTTGGTATCTACTGAATCCTTTGGTTCTATCAAATCATCTGCTGTAGTTTGTATAGCTGGAACATTTCCAGTTCTACATAACAGACCTTGCCTCGAGCTTGTCCGGATTTTGCTTTTAGACATAGGCCGGACAATCCCCAAATCTTAACTAACTTAAGACATGGGTTCTTCCCATTCCATATCACATATGAAGCGGTAGGCAACTGATTTGATTCGAACCCTATTCAATAGGTATGCAGCTTCTCAAGTGCATAACCCCTAAAAGGAAATAGGTAACTCAGTAATACTCATCATAGAGCACACCATATCATATAGGGTGCGATTGCTCCGCCCCGATATACCATCGTACTATGGTGTATACAGAGGAGTAATGCTGAGAGAGAATCTCATTCTCCTTTAGAATGGTCCAGGAATTCCGTGCTCAAGTATTCTCCTCCTTGATCACATCAAAGGACATAATACTTATACCCGTATTCTGGTTCTCTACTTCTAACTTATATTCTATGAATATCTCAAAAGGTTCAGACTTGTGTTTCAACAGGAACATATGACTGAATCTTGAGAGATTATCAGAGAACGTAATGAAGTATAAAGAACCAGTCCTGGCATGTGTAGACAGGGGACCTTACATACATCAAACATGTATCATCCAAAGAGTTCACTAACTCTTTCTCTGTTTCCAATAAACGGAGCTATGGTCATCTTATCTTTGTGACATGACTGGCGAGTTTCACAAGATGTAAATTCAAACTGATTTAAATATACATCTTTATGTAACTCTAGCCAGTCGGGTCGCATTGATCTGACCTAGTCTACAAAACCTCAAGAAGGATTCGTTCATTTCTGAACTCTTCCTCTTGTGTATGATCCGTATACTAAGAACTGTAGTTTGATTTAGAACATTAATGCTTTTGGATAACGTGCCTGATCCGATCAACTTTTGATATAGGAAATGTTCAAAACATTATCCAACAATACAAAATTATATCCTTTCTTTTCTAACAAAGAGAGTGATATGATTTTGTATATCAGGTTCGGGATCTAATAACATTCGTTCAGAATCAATGTATTATAATACAGGGTGACAGTGACCAACAGACTTGGCTGCAACACTTGCCCCGTTTTTTGTCTCATGAAACTTATCACCCGTTCTCAGTTCTCTACCTTTCTGTAGCCCTATGTAACAAATTACATATCTGGGATCCTGATCTGGTATCACATACCCAGGACGTAAAGGATACTGAGAAACAGTTCTGTATAATGAACACACCCGAAGATGATGCATCAGCATGCACTCTCTTCGTTTGGGCGGCACGGGAAATCTGGTATTCCCCAAATTCCTGCTCTGTCTTATAACAATTATAAGTTGGAGCGGGACCAACGTTCCCCAGCTCAGTATAACAAGCGGGTTCGGTCAATATTCCGTATTATTATCTTGATTAAGACGTGATATGGTCGCTACCTGGAGAGAGAGAGAAGAAAACACTCAGCGTGCGCTCTGTCAAGAATAGATTGGTTTTTATTTTATCTAATCAGGATGGCTCCCACTGCTTTTTATCAAATCTTCCTTCAAACCCTAAAAGGAAAGACTAGCCGGGATTAATTACACACTACAAGTTCGCCAATCTTTCAGCCAGGCCAGTGTCGGTACTTTGAGGGAGGTCCCCCGTGCTTTCGCACGAACCTAATTAATGTAAACCTCGTTTTCCCAGAGGCGTAACCTCGTTGACACCTTTCAAGACACCTACTTGATCGGCTAATTGTAATGTGTAAAACTCTCCCAGGAGTAACACTTACTCGCAGCGGGTATCGGGATCCAACTATCTCATAGAAGGTATGCAATCTCATTGCAAATTTCAACACTTGAAATTCCCGATAATGTTTTGCCCCTAGCACCCTATGACCTTGACGGAGGTCAACAAACCATAGGCTACTAGTCAAGTTCAACCCGTCATTTCTTGATTGAATTAAACCCACCCGCACGACCCTTGACGGAGGTCAACAAGGCCGCACGACTACCCTAACTCAATCTGCATCATATGCATAAGCAGATAAATACTGGTTAGCTACCGCACACTGCGCCTTGACGGAGGTCAACAAACGCAGCACGAATACTAAACAGCACTTATCTGAAATGACGGAGGGCTACGACAGGTTTTTCTGAAAACCTATTGTGTAATGAACTTGATATCGTTGTAGAATCAAATGAATTTTGAAATGGAGTGTTTTTGAGGCTTTTCCAGTTTTGCTAAAGGAGTCACTCCCGGTGAAGGGATCGTCGGTCCTTTCCTCGTCGAATGAGGTGCGGGATATATCATATATATCACTGTGCAAAGCAAAAACACTTAAAAGCAATCAAAAAACAAACCGAGTGTGTAGCATCTGCCAGTTATTGCTAAAGGAGTCACTCCCGGTGAAGGGATCTCGGTCCTTTCCTCGTCGGATGAGGTGCAGGATATATCACATATACCGCTGTGCAAAGCAAAAACTGTAGCTACCTGTTTTATTTTGAAATTCGATTCTACAACATCTTAGGTTTCTTTTAATTTCATTAATCACATTAATGAAGTCCCATCATTTAAGTACCTAATCATCACAGATAGATATGACGTACACTTATACCATCCGCATTCGCCTCGATGTCCCCTCGTGCACCGTTAGGTTAGGTAACTAACGACAGAGCAGGGCAGGGCTAGCGCGGGTGTAAAACATAAGTAACGTCTATATAATATATCATATATACTATATACTATATCCATCACAGAAACATCACATGATCTCATCACAGATATCGCAGCAGAATAAACATATGAAATATTGGATATACTAGGACGTCCGTGTTTTTAATACGAGCCAGTATAAAACACGGATTCCACGGTCGTGATGAATAGCCAATCCCACACCCCTAGACCCCTACGAGAGCGGCAAGCAACCCTGCCAATTCTAGAGTTAGGAGACCCGGACTCGACTCCTCGAGTTGGTCTCCCACTGGACTCCAGAACCCGGTTAATTGTGCCCTCCTCCTTGGGTCTATCCTAGTGCGGAAAAGTAAATAATATACAAACGGTGACTACTTCCGCAACCTGGAAGCGCCCCAATAAAAGAATATTACATACAAGTTTTTACATGAATGAAAATGAAAAACACTCATCTCACATAAAAAACCCCGGCTATTCAAACACGACGATCCAATATAACATATCCAGCAACACATAACATCACATGTCATCAACGTAAGTAAACATGCGCATCCCAATTGTCGTTGACATATAGCAACGAAACCGGCGATATCACATATTACACTTACGGTCACAGAAAAGAAAGTGTAAAACTACAACAGTTGGAATCCGCAACCTCCTCAGACATCGCATGCCTGACCAAATGAATTACTTAGACATCGCATGCCTAACAATTATAAACCCCGCATTTTAGTCTCAAAATCGAAAACACTTTTCAATATCAAGTCGGGTAATTCAACAAGATTCCCGACATCCCGATCGAATGCTCGTCGCAAACTTCAGTAGACGGCTGCACCCCCGATACCATCGACGAAGTGCACCAAGGCGGAACACCGCTACTGCGAGCACCCGAACGGATGCTTTCGGCGACGGGGTTCTCCTACAGTCACTTGGTCGGGGCTATGGAGTGAGGCTGTCTATTAAGTTTACCCGGCGAGTATCCGCGTACGCTACGCGATTGCGACGGACTTTTGATCACATCAAAATTCCGTAGCAATCGATCAAGTGAGACTAAACTGCTACGTTTATAACATTCATTTAGTTATCTCATAACTACTTGTGAATTCCAATTATTGTATCCCATTCCAGATAAATAGAAAATGTTAAACTTTCCGATCGAACAATCGAACACCCAAGTTTTCCCGATACAGATCAACACATGAAATAAGTCTAACAACATTCAGTTCGTACCTCAGTACCAACGGTCCAGCCGTAGAAGGGTCAAGCCAACGCCTCACATGTGGCACGCCGTACTGCCCCAAACCCGAAGGTTCAAAGGGCAGTTCAAGACGGTCACATAATCGAGTTAAGGTTTGTGTCTTCTAGAGGGACCATCGCGTTACTTGCACTACTTAGAACGTCGTTAAACTACGGAAAAATCCAACACTTGGAAATTTCCCGACAGGGGAAAAGTTGGGTATTTATATCCGGTCGAACTTTTTAACATATTCTAAAATTTATCCGGAAAGCCACACAGACAAAATTTGATACCCCGATCGAAATACCGAATCCCCAAATCAACTCAGAAAAATTCAACTCTTGAAAAAATATTAAAAATACCCAGGAAGACCAACACTGGAAACTAGGAGTTACTGTGCAAACGACCCCTCATAAAACGACAAAAAGGCCGCGCTTCCGCCGCACGAGCCATGCTCGTGACGCGGAAGAGCGGCGCTTTAATGGAATTAGGGCTACGGGTTGTACAGTTACTCTTAGATTTTCCTGCATGTGTTTCTGGATATTTTTAATACTGAAAATTCCCTGTTTTTAAAAATTGTACAGAGAGCAATATTGGTTCGGGGTTTCGGGTTCGTTCGGACTTCAATTTCCGTCTGGACTTCGCCTAAGGCTCTAGCTAGGCTCTGATACCACTGTAGGGTTCCTAGGCACACTAGTGAGGTCTCCCAAGCCATCAACCATGGCAATTTCAAAAAATATGGTGCCTACAAATCCTAAACTACGGATCGATAACTAGATGTCTAGGAGAAAAGGAACTAGTTAACAACTTAACTATTGGTAATACGGAAATACAACCTTTGTAGATCCGGTGCTCCACCTCCATAGCTCCGCAACGAGGTCCTCTCCGCTGTCCAAGTCAAATCCGGGCTCTAGGATCGGCTTCGTCGGAGAATGGGCAAGCTAGGTCGTCGATGTCCATGCCGAAGATGATCTACGTCGAAGCATCGCAAGATCAAGCTCTCACTTCACCAAGTCATGAAACTTGTGAAGAAAACACACTCTACTACTTGGCAAGAGGTAGAGGATGAAGAAATAGGAAGTGGGTAGACTTTAGTTTTGGATTTCTCACTCTTTTCCAACAATCACCATTGATGGACCTTGCTTTTCTTCACTTGAAGAATGAAGAAGAAGAAGAATGTTATTATGATAAGAATAATCAAAAATGAGAAAAGAAATTCATTCTTATCATAATGAAACCATAGTTAGGTGTAGAGATTGAACTAGGGTTAAAACAAGTGGTTGGGTTAAGCATGAGATAAGAATGGTGGACAAAGTCAAAGGTTCATGAATCTTCAACTAAACAACAAAAGAAGCCACCATTCTTTTCTCATTTTCTTTTATTCATTTATCTATAAAGAATAAATGAATAATTAAGAAAATAAAACCCTAAACATAAACACAACCATGGTTCAAACTCTACACTTAACCAAAGTGGTATGCATCATCAAACATGATACAAACTTGTGCACATAAACATATCGCATATACAATGCGCACACCCGAGCGAGAAAATCCATTTAAAGTGAACCGATACTAGTTGATGCAAAGTAATATATCAAATATATAAATATGCATTAAATCATTAAATCAACACTTGATTCAATGACCCGGTTATGTCGCACACAACCGACTAGTATTCAATGTATCGGCTTATCGAATCAACACTTGAATCGATAACTAGGTTATATCGCATACAACCCTTCGATATATTTATCGCGAGAATAGAATACGGTATCACATACACGCATTATTCTCGGTCCCGCACATATCTCATATGCGCTCCTATTTCGTTTCGCTTGAGCCAGGAAACCTCTGTGTAGGACTCTAAAGACTCGTCAATACGCCGGCAGCGGATGATGATCATATCAAACATCCACAAGCCGCAAGCGGTCTGCTAAACGTAACGGCCACCCGGGTATTGAGAGATCTGAAGATCGACGAGCAAGCCCGCTCACACTCCAGTGAATCCGACCAGTAACACTACCGTACAGTCCGGTCTGATCGTCTGATCTGTCGCATATCTCGCCTAGGGGTGGTATACGTCAGACCCTAATAGCTCGATAAGTCGTGTCGATATGAGGTCTATAACTGTTCGAGAAACTACTGGTAACACTTACCAGTAAATCTCAGCAACCCTGGCCAGGGATTTCCTGTTATAGCAAATCGAACAATGCGCAACATCAACTCCCTATACCGGGAGAGACGAATCCCCTCCTATCGCTCATTGCCTCCATGTGACTCGGGACTGTACCCAAAAACCACCGTTTTGCACGCCCTCTTGGACGTGGTAAGATGGAAATCAAAGCACAGTGGGAACCACACAAGACTCTATGACGATCTCGGGTCAACAGACTACTCTGTACCAGTGTCACCAGAGAACTGCCATCTGACGTGAGGTATAATACCATCTGGGAGTTCTCGGCGAGTCCGTCCAGTGTACCCAGTCTCTACTGAGCACCCGTATATCTCCTCTGATGTCAAACACCGATGGATATGGGATCATCCATCGCCCATCTGTATGGGTCGAGAAGGTACACGCTAGTCTACTCTGGTATATCGATGCCCCGTCTCGATACACCCACGACTAGGGACTTTGAAGGATGTACTTATGGACTACCATGTCCCCACTAGTATGATCCGCATCATAGTCCAGGTAGTCAAGTACAGATCCTAAGGGCTTTACCAACATGTAACAGAGAGACAATCAGCATACACGTTAAGGTAAATTGTAACCAGATAGTATACTATCATGTCGAGCAAGAAAGTCCTCCCTATATATGTCCCAGCATCCACTACAATATACATCCTATGTATAGTAATGGCCTCTAGGGCATACATATAACTAACAATCTCCCACTTGCACTAGGGCCATCTGTAGCAGTGGTTGCAGTATCTCATACTCAACCATCCCATAAAAGTCTCTCTCTGGGAACAGGCCTTTGTGAGTGGATCCGCTGTGTTGTCCTCAGAGTCTACTCTCCTAACCTCGATCTCCCTGGAGATCAATCATCTCCATGATCAGGTGATACTGCCATAGAATATGTCTGGATCACTGATGGGACGGACGTTCCTTGGCATAAGCCACAACTCTATTGTCACACAATGGGAGGAACGTAGTTCATCTCATGAACCAATATACACCCAAACAGCCTCTTTGGTAGCATCTTAAGTAGCGATGTATCCAGCCTTTATCGTCTAGTATGTCACGGTATCTACCTTGGAACTCTTCCAATATACCGTCCCTTTACTGAGGGTAAAGACAATGCCTGCGACTGACATTCAGTCGTCCTTATCACCCTGGAACCCTTCCAGTGATTCTCCTCAGGATCGATTGATACCATCTCACTACAACTAGTGAGAATCCTAACATCCAATTAAATCTATCTCATAGATCCAAAATCCAGGATTTAGTAGGTATCACTTTGATCCTATATGGAGAATTCTAGTGATAAGCGGAGATTGACCGAGCGTAGCATAAGAAACTCTTTTCTTATCAAGAGTATGTCATCCACGTACTCTACGAGGATCGTCACCATACTCCCTACTACCTTTTTGTATATACAAGATTCATCTACCATTTTGATGATGTCAAACTCTTTGACTGCTTCATCAAAACAGACGTTCCAACTCCGCGATGCCTGCTTTATCCTATAAAGCATCTTGCACACGTTTCCGCTGCTCCCACTGTCTATGAAGCCCTCTGGCTGTGTACTTACAGACGCACTCTTCTAAATCATCATTTAGAAAAGCAGTCAAGACACCCAACCACCAGATATCGTAGTCATGGTATGTAGCCGTGGTAAGTAGGATCTGGATGGACTTAAGCATAGATCCTTGAAAAGGTTTCATCATGATCCACGCCTGGTCAATGAAGAAAACCTTTAACAAGTCTAGCTTTGAAAGTCTCAACTTTTCCATCTACACCAAGTAATCTTCTCAAGATATACTTGCTCCTGATGGGGATTTAACCCTTCAGATATAGCAACTAAAGTCCATACTTTGTCGGTGTATAAGGATTCCATCTCAGATCACTAAGCATCCAGCCATTCTTACAGAGTCACACTCCTGATGGCCAGCTCGAAGCTAGTTGGGTCATCATCTCATGATGCAATCCTCGCTCCCACTGTCATAGAGGAACCGAAGTATCTCTCAGGTGGGTGAGGAACCCTACTAGATCGGCGGAGAGTCTGAGGTTCGTTGGTATCTACTGAATCCTTTGGTTCTATCAAATCATCTGCTGTAGTTTGTATAGCTGGAACATTTCCAGTTCTACATAACAGACCTTGCCTCGAGCTTGTCCGGATTTTGCTTTTAGACATAGGCCGGACAATCCCCAAATCTTAACTAACTTAAGACATGGGTTCTTCCCATTCCATATCACATATGAAGCGGTAGGCAACTGATTTGATTCGAACCCTATTCAATAGGTATGCAGCTTCTCAAGTGCATAACCCCTAAAAGGAAATAGGTAACTCAGTAATACTCATCATAGAGCACACCATATCATATAGGGTGCGATTGCTCCGCCCCGATATACCATCGTACTATGGTGTATACAGAGGAGTAATGCTGAGAGAGAATCTCATTCTCCTTTAGAATGGTCCAGGAATTCCGTGCTCAAGTATTCTCCTCCTTGATCACATCAAAGGACATAATACTTATACCCGTATTCTGGTTCTCTACTTCTAACTTATATTCTATGAATATCTCAAAAGGTTCAGACTTGTGTTTCAACAGGAACATATGACTGAATCTTGAGAGATTATCAGAGAACGTAATGAAGTATAAAGAACCAGTCCTGGCATGTGTAGACAGGGGACCTTACATACATCAAACATGTATCATCCAAAGAGTTCACTAACTCTTTCTCTGTTTCCAATAAACGGAGCTATGGTCATCTTATCTTTGTGACATGACTGGCGAGTTTCACAAGATGTAAATTCAAACTGATTTAAATATACATCTTTATGTAACTCTAGCCAGTCGGGTCGCATTGATCTGACCTAGTCTACAAAACCTCAAGAAGGATTCGTTCATTTCTGAACTCTTCCTCTTGTGTGTGATCCGTATACTAAGAACTGTAGTTTGATTTAGAACATTAATGCTTTTGGATAACGTGCCTGATCCGATCAACTTTTGATATAGGAAATGTTCAAAACATTATCCAACAATACAAAATTATATCCTTTCTTTTCTAACAAAGAGAGTGATATGATTTTGTATATCAGGTTCGGGATCTAATAACATTCGTTCAGAATCAATGTATTATAATACAGGGTGACAGTGACCAACAGACTTGGCTGCAACACTTGCCCCGTTTTCTGTCTCATGAAACTTATCACCCGTTCTCAGTTCTCTACCTTTCTGTAGCCCTATGTAACAAATTACATATCTGGGATCCTGATCTGGTATCACATACCCAGGACGTAAAGGATACTGAGAAACAGTTCTGTATAATGAACACACCCGAAGATGATGCATCAGCATGCACTCTCTTCGTTTGGGCGGCACGGGAAATCTGGTATTCCCCAAATTCCTGCTCTGTCTTATAACAATTATAAGTTGGAGCGGGACCAACGTTCCCCAGCTCAGTATAACAAGCGGGTTCGGTCAATATTCCGTATTATTATCTTGATTAAGGCGTGATATGGTCGCTACCTGGAGAGAGAGAGAAGAAAACACTCAGCGTGCGCTCTGTCAAGAATAGATTGGTTTTTATTTTATCTAATCAGGATGGCTCCCACTGCTTTTTATCAAATCTTCCTTCAAACCCTAAAAGGAAAGACTAGCCGGGATTAATTACACACTACATGTTCGCCAATCTTTCAGCCAGGCCAGTGTCGGTACTTTGAGGGAGGTCCCCCGTGCTTTCGCACGAACCTAATTAATGTAAACCTCATTTTCCCAGAGGCGTAACCTCGTTGACACCTTTCAAGACACCTACTTGATCGGCTAATTGTAATGTGTAAAACTCTCCCAGGAGTAACACTTACTCGCAGCGGGTATCGGGATCCAACTATCTCATAGAAGGTATGCAATCTCATTGCAAATTTCAACACTTGAAATTCCCGATAATGTTTTGCCCCTAGCACCCTATGACCTTGACGGAGGTCAACAAACCATAGGCTACTAGTCAAGTTCAACCCGTCATTTCTTGATTGAATTAAACCCACCCGCACGACCCTTGACGGAGGTCAACAAGGCCGCACGACTACCCTAACTCAATCTGCATCATATGCATAAGCAGATAAATACTGGTTAGCTACCGCACACTGCGCCTTGACGGAGGTCAACAAACGCAGCACGAATACTAAACAGCACTTATCTGAAATGACGGAGGGCTACGACAGGTTTTTCTGAAAACCTATTGTGTAATGAACTTGATATCGTTGTAGAATCAAATGAATTTTGAAATGGAGTGTTTTTGAGGCTTTTCCAGTTTTGCTAAAGGAGTCACTCCCGGTGAAGGGATCGTCGGTCCTTTCCTCGTCGAATGAGGTGCGGGATATATCATATATATCACTGTGCAAAGCAAAAACACTTAAAAGCAATCAAAAAACAAACCGAGTGTGTAGCATCTGCCTGTTATTGCTAAAGGAGTCACTCCCGGTGAAGGGATCTCGGTCCTTTCCTCGTCGGATGAGGTGCAGGATATATCACATATACCGCTGTGCAAAGCAAAAACTGTAGCTACCTGTTTTATTTTGAAATTCGATTCTACAACATCTTAGGCTTCTTTTAATTTCATTAATCACATTAATGAAGTCCCATCATTTAAGTACCTAATCATCACAGATAGATATGACGTACACTTATGCCATCCGCATTCGCCTCGATGTCCCCTCGTGCACCGTTAGGTTAGGTAACTAACGACAGAGCAGGGCAGGGCTAGCGCGGGTGTAAAACATAAGTAACGTCTATATAATATATCATATATACTATATACTATATCCATCACAGAAACATCACATGATCTCATCACAGATATCGCAGCAGAATAAACATATGAAATATTGGATATACTAGGACGTCCGTGTTTTTAATACGAGCCAGTATAAAACACGGATTCCACGGTCGTGATGAATAGCCAATCCCACACCCCTAGACCCCTACGAGAGCGGCAAGCAACCCTGCCAATTCTAGAGTTAGGAGACCCGGACTCGACTCCTCGAGTTGGTCTCCCACTGGACTCCAGAACCCGGTTAATTGTGCCCTCCTCCTTGGGTCTATCCTAGTGCGGAAAAGTAAATAATATACAAACGGTGACTACTTCCGCAACCTGGAAGCGCCCCAATAAAAGAATATTACATACAAGTTTTTACATGAATGAAAATGAAAAACACTCATCTCACATAAAAACCCCCGGCTATTCAAACACGACGATCCAATATAACATATCCAGCAACACATAACATCACATGTCATCAACGTAAGTAAACATGCGCATCCCAATTGTCGTTGACATATAGCAACGAAACCGGCGATATCACATATTACACTTACGGTCACAGAAAAGAAAGTGTAAAACTACAACAGTTGGAATCCGCAACCTCCTCAGACATCGCATGCCTGACCAAATGAATTACTTAGACATCGCATGCCTAACAATTATAAACCCCGCATTTTAGTCTCAAAATCGAAAACACTTTTCAATATCAAGTCGGGTAATTCAACAAGATTCCCGACATCCCGATCGAATGCTCGTCGCAAACTTCAGTAGACGGCTGCACCCCCGATACCATCGACGAAGTGCACCAAGGCGGAACACCGCTACCGCGAGCACCCGAACGGATGCTTTCGGCGACGGGGTTCTCCTACAGTCACTTGGTCGGGGCTATGGAGTGAGGCTGTCTATTAAGTTTACCCGGCGAGTATCCGCGTACGCTACGCGATTGCGACGGACTTTTGATCACATCAAAATTCCGTAGCAATCGATCAAGTGAGACTAAACTGCTACGTTTATAACATTCATTTAGTTATCTCATAACTACTTGTGAATTCCAATTATTGTATCCCATTCCAGATAAATAGAAAATGTTAAACTTTCCGATCGAACAATCGAACACCCAAGTTTTCCCGATACAGATCAACACATGAAATAAGTCTAACAACATTCAGTTCGTACCTCAGTACCAACGGTCCAGCCGTAGAAGGGTCAAGCCAACGCCTCACATGTGGCACGCCGTACTGCCCCAAACCCGAAGGTTCAAAGGGCAGTTCAAGACGGTCACATAATCGAGTTAAGGTTTGTGTCTTCTAGAGGGACCATCGCGTTACTTGCACTACTTAGAACGTCGTTAAACTACGGAAAAATCCAACACTTGGAAATTTCCCGACAGGGGAAAAGTTGGGTATTTATATCCGGTCGAACTTTTTAACATATTCTAAAATTTATCCGGAAAGCCACACAGACAAAATTTGATACCCCGATCGAAATACCGAATCCCCAAATCAACTCAGAAAAATTCAACTCTTGAAAAAATATTAAAAATACCCAGGAAGACCAACACTGGAAACTAGGAGTTACTGTGCAAACGACCCCTCATAAAACGACAAAAAGGCCGCGCTTCCGCCGCACGAGCCATGCTCGTGACGCGGAAGAGCGGCGTTTTAATGGAATTAGGGCTACGGGTTGTACAGTTACTCTTAGATTTTCCTGCATGTGTTTCTAGATATTTTTAATACTGAAAAATCCCTGTTTTTAAAAATTGTACAGAGAGCAATATTGGTTCGGGGTTTCGGGTTCGTTTGGACTTCAATTTCCGTCTGGACTTCGCCTAAGGCTCTAGCTAGGCTCTGATACCACTGTAGGGTTCCTAGGCACACTAGTGAGGTCTCCCAAGCCATCAACCATGGCAATTTCAAAAAATATGGTGCCTACAAACCCTAAACTACGGATCGATAACTAGATGTCTAGGCGAAAAGGAACTAGTTAACAACTTAACTATTGGGAATACGGAAATACAACCTTTGTAGATCCGGTGCTCCACCTCCATAGCTCCGCAACGAGGTCCTCTCCGCTGTCCAAGTCAAATCCGGGCTCTAGGATCTGCTTCGTCGGAGAATGGGCAAGCTAGGTCGTCGATGTCCATGCCGAAGATGATCTACGTCGAAGCATCGCAAGATCAAGCTCTCACTTCACCAAGTCATGAAACTTGTGAAGAAAACACACTCTACTACTTGGCAAGAGGTAGAGGATGAAGAAATAGGAAGTGGGTAGACTTTAGTTTTGGATTTCTCACTCTTTTCCAACAATCACCATTGATGGACCTTGCTTTTCTTCACTTGAAGAATGAAGAAGAAGAAGAATGTTATTATGATAAGAATAATCAAAAATGAGAAAAGAAATTCATTCTTATCATAATGAAACCATAGTTAGGTGTAGAGATTGAACTAGGGTTAAAACAAGTGGTTGGGTTAAGCATGAGATAAGAATGGTGGACAAAGTCAAAGGTTCATGAATCTTCAACTAAACAACAAAAGAAGCCACCATTCTTTTCTCATTTTCTTTTATTCATTTATCTAGAAAGAATAAATGAATAATTAAGAAAATAAAACCCTAAACATAAACACAACCATGGTTCAAACTCTACACTTAACCAAAGTGGTATGCATCATCAAACATGATACAAACTTGTGCACATAAACATATCGCATATACAATGCGCACACCCGAGCGAGAAAATCCATTTAAAGTGAACCGATACTAGTTGATGCAAAGTAATATATCAAATATATAAATATGCATTAAATCATTAAATCAACACTTGATTCAATGACCCGGTTATGTCGCACACAACCGACTAGTATTCAATGTATCGGCTTATCGAATCAACACTTGAATCGATAACTAGGTTATATCGCATACAACCCTTCGATATATTTATCGCGAGAATAGAATACGGTATCACATACACGCATTATTCTCGGTCCCGCACATATCTCATATGCGCTCCTATTTCGTTTCGCTTGAGCCAGGAAACCTCTGTGTAGGACTCTAAAGACTCGTCAATACGCCGGCAGCGGATGATGATCATATCAAACATCCACAAGCCGCAAGCGGTCTGCTAAACGTAACGGCCACCCGGGTATTGAGCGATCTGAAGATCGACGAGCAAGCCCGCTCACACTCCAGTGAATCCGACCAGTAACACTACCGTACAGTCCGGTCTGATCGTCTGATCTGTCGCATATCTCGCCTAGGGGTGGTATACGTCAGACCCCAATAGCTCGATAAGTCGTGTCGATATGAGGTCTATAACTGTTCGAGAAACTACTGGTAACACTTACCAGTAAATCTCAGCAACCCTGGCCAGGGATTTCCTGTTATAGCCAATCGAACACTGCGCAACATCAACTCCCTATACCGGGAGAGACGAATCCCCTCCTATCGCTCATTGCCTCCATGTGACTGTCACGACCCGAAAGAGCACGTGACTGGCCCTTGAACCATATGAAGTCTATAGGACCCCATCTGATCCAAGTAAGCCAAAAGCCCAGCAATCTAAAACCATTTAAAGAGTAAATAAGGAAAAACTGTTTTTGAAAAGTAAGGAAATCATGTTTGGAAATCAAAGTTTTTAAATAACTAAGCCGAATATGCATTTTTTTAAAATGTGTAACCTTTCCTGAAAATTTCGGCAGAGTTTCCTTCGTAAAAACTGGCCCCGAACGGGGTACAACAAGAATAATATATATGACATGATAAAAGGCATCCCCAAGCGGGAGCTAGCTCTTCATCAATCGACGGTCACAACCACGCAAGCAATAAAATATACAACGCCAAAGGCGAGGATCAAAACCCAAAAAAAAGAAACTCAAAACAGCCAGAAAACCGTAATACTACTAGCGCGACTCTAAGGTCGAAATAAAACAACACTGTTTTCTAAGTCTGAAACAATATATAAGTTTTGGTTGATGGACAATTCTAGATACAATAAATAATACATGAACAAGGGCGGTTCTGATACAAAAGAACCCACCTATCCAAGCAAGTCACCCATAAGGAAGCAGTGTGCCAGAAATGCCGCTATGGAATCTGTACGGCAAAAACCTGTAAGAACTGGGGCACAACGGGGGTGAGTTGCCAACTCGTGAATAGAAAGATATCTACAAGCAGAAATCAAATGCATGACCCATCCTAGGTCAAAACGATCAGATATACATAAACCTCAATATGAATAAAGCTGAAGCATGCTAAACTGGCGATGTAATCTCTATACATGAGTGTAGTGCCAAGTGCTCGTGCTAGTGCCTCAGGTAATCGCATGTCATGAATATGAGGTATAACCAATGTAATCAAATCTGCACCCTCGTGGATCCCGTCCACTCGTCACCCACTGACAATAACCACCATGCATGTAAATATCATGAATCATGTGCATGGGAAATAATATGAGGATATAACCACCCGTGTCCCTCGCGACACATCAAAATCATGGAACCAGGGTGCCCAGCATCGACACCCGAAAACATCATGAAAACTGTGCCCAGCATCGGCACGTAAATCCTGATATATCGGGCTCCGTCAATCCGGATCGGCCCTCGGGCTCTGTCTGCGGTATCGGCCCTCGGCCCCGGCAGGACGCCCAAATCTATCCATCGACTCTGGTCAGTATCCTCCGGATAACCGCCAGGTCCAACCAATCACCGGTAGGTACTCGCCCGCCTCCAGGCTCAATCGGCAAAGCTCATCGATCATCTTGCCGAGGGGAACCATACCGGGTCCACCATGTACCCGCAATCGGCTCATCCACGCCTCGATTCGGGTTACACATATCGCTCTCAGCACCGAGAAAACACATGGTGGACGCACTGAAATATCATATCAAGGGTAACCGGGTTTTTAAAGAAATGACATATTCTCTTTTGAAATACCCTCGGTTCCCAAATCCAGAAATATCATAGAAACAACATATCTCAATGCGTACAGTCAAAGCATGATGTATGCGGCATGTAACAGTAATGCAAGCATATCAGTAAGTCATGCAACATGGAATAATAATGTGCACATGTCGAGGGAGACCGCTCTTTTAAAAGGAATCTGTTTTTAAAGAGTATCTTGCGGTTCCCAAATCCCCAATCAAGCTAGAATCATCTATATATGTGTACAGGTATAAGTGTACAATATGCCATGCCAGAATCATATCATGAATGCAATAGTACTATAGTGTAGTGACATGGCAATTATCGATGATGAGTGTGTGAGCCGGCAACAAGTGTACGTGGAACATATACATCATCGATAATGGTGCTGGTGTCCTAGCAGCATGACTGAATGTCACAACAATACAAGCGATGCAATGCAAATAGCAGGAATATGCGGAAACGAATGATCAACGCAAAAGTACAGAACCTGCCCCAATAGATATGTCATGCAACCTTGCCTTTTGAAATAAGACGAATCAGGGCTTTTGGTAAAGTAAGGGCTACGGTGTTTTAAGAAAAGATGCATCATTTGAAAATATCCGTATAACCCTTCTGCTTATCTTTAAAATATCCCCGATTCGTTAGTTTTGAAATAGGTATGACTCGGTCTAGTCTAATGTCTACTAAATAATCTAGACAGGAGGGGTATGAAACCACCTAATCTGAGTCAATATATAAATATAGATATGATAGTCGGTGATCTCGCCTCAATAACATATCGTATGATATCCTCGAGTCATGAGTGCGGATCTATCATCAATATCGGCTAGTACGGTAAATCGTCGTACGGCATCCCAATAGCTGGGTAGGGGTCAATATCACACTATCTCATCACATATCAGGTATCACTTATCATCAGATCACACAATCTGGGGTACTACTGTAAGTCTAGTACAAATCGACACCATCTATAAAATATGAATGCGGGTAAAGCACATGTCCAAAGGCCCGCTAAAACTATCATATCGCACCTCGAAGACAAGCTATGTCACATCGCCGATCTCACGGCCTCACATCAAGTATCATCTCAAACCACGTATCATCCTCAAATCCCGTATATAAACACAGTCCCATACCCATGTGTAGATATACGCACCATCATATGCACTCTAATAAATGAAAGAATGAATGCAAGTATGTGTGTAAATGTATGTGTGAGTGCAACCACTACTCTAGGGTTCGCACTATACTAAACCAATATATTCTTATCATCAAAATATCATTATCACCATCAATAACCCTAAACAACACATAATAAATATTCGTGTGTATACGTATTCGTATACATCACCACGGACTGCGGGGGTGCTATACGCTATCCACCCGACTTCTCCCCGTAGATATAAATCTACTCACCTTGCTTCTCGTGTGCCAAAGCCGATGTTGCTATCTTCACCTCCTTTGCCTCAACATCACGCGGGGTACCTACAAGTATATCACAATGCTAAAGCACATGAAAATCACATCGGAAACCAAAATAGCACACGCTACCCGCATAGGTAAAAACCTATCGACTCGCATGTAAACACAATCAAAATCCACTTGTCGTTGACGTCCAAACGCCACCCGACAGGAATGAATCACCAAATACCAAAATCCATGCTAAAACAAGTCCCAAATTATACACCAACATAGGAAAATCAACCCAGATTTCACCCTAGATGGAATCAGTCAAAACTAGACATACTCAGGGTCAAAACTAGAGGAAATAGGGGCATGCACAGAAAACGAGGCAATTCCTTAAAATACCTTATTTTAGAATTTTCCATAATTTTTCCCTATTTATCTGTATTTAATTATACCAGAATATTAAAATATTAATTAAAATAATATTAAATTATAAAATTTCCCAAAAATCATATTTTATTATTTTGAAGACGTTACAATCTACCCCCCTTAAAGAAATTCGGTCCCCGAATTTAAATTTAAAACCCCAAATTCTAAAACATTTCGATACGAATTACAAGTCGTCGGGGCTCCGAAATCATCAACACATAAAACGTCACAGCGCAATGCATGCGCATGAGTACTGAGCAGATAACTCAAAAACAACGCTCCATCAAGCATCCCGCAATCATCGGAGTCAAGGTAAGGACACAATGTCAAATCCAATACAAAACCGATATGATATGGATCAGAACTACACATGCAGACATCCAATCTATACATGTGAATAGCTGATGTAAAAGCATGCCAAATCCTTTTTAAATCGCTGTGCGATGCGCATAACACTGCACAGTGGCGGACGTTTTTCATAAGAAAGTAACTATATATGTATATATATATCCTTTGTTTAATAAGCACGTTCCGCCGTTTTGAAAACAATCAGAAGGGTTTCCTTGTTTTTTTTAAAACGTTTCGTGTCATATCGGACACGTAGGTATATACTGAGACTAAGCTCGCTCTTTGGAAATCCCTTCGATAACTATCGATGCATGCAAAAAAAAAAAAAATATCCAGGTACTGTCCTCTGACTAGTCCTGCTCAGTAAGAAAATAATATCCAATATCATAAAAATGTACTGTTCCAAAAGGAATAAATCTCAAAAATATACATAACCCACCCTGTGCATCTGGTGCGCACGGGAATCAAAATCCATATATGTGCTAAACAGATGCACATAACAGCATCTAGGTGCAACGGGTGTTCACGAAGCATCTGTCATAGGCAACGTGTGTGCCTGACAGCCAAAAACCCGGTGCATCTGACATGCACGAAGAAATCTCGATTTAGTGCATCGGGTGTGCACCAAAATCGTATCTCAAAACATGCGCCCAACATGCGCGGAAATCCAAATCGGTGCATCCATCGTGCACGAATGAAAATCTAAACCCTGCGCACTCAATATGCACGGAATCACAAAATCCAATAGCAACGTCGAATATGCGTAAGTCCAGTCAAAAGCACGGAGTGCAAGAATCCACATCAATATCACAATCAAAATCGACATACCGAAAGGCATCAAATCGAAGTAAGGTGCAATCGTAATGCACAAAATATAAATCCGGTGCAACAAAGGCACGAAATATAAATCTAATGTGATAAACGCAAGAAACATAAAACTGGTGCGACAAATGCACGAAGTATAGAACTGGTGCATCCCATGCACAAATACCAAGCAATAACTCAAATACGTAAGCAGCAACACCAAGTGTATCCAGATATGAAGAAAATCATAAACGTGTGCAGCTGCGGGCACAAAACACATATCGATGCACTACAAGCACATATAAGCTATACCGAGTGCAAAATCAAAACACTAAAATTATATGAAACTCTGCTGGAAGCGTAAATCAAATCACCAGCATAAAATAGGCATGAAATCGCAATCAACAGCTCAAGAGTAATAACTATGTACAAGGTATAAATACCCAGTAGGTGCAACCATGGTGCACAAAATCAAATATCATGAAACTCTATCATCAAGACTAAATCATGCGAATAGATCGCCCAAAATACCGAAATCCAAAGCAACGGATACGTGATAATCAAATCACAAAATCACAAATCATAATTACCGTCGTCGGTATATCCTTCTTCAGGGTCGAGAAGGTACCGGTACATCCGATGCTAGCGGCGCAAGATATCTACTTTCCTCTTACTCGCGGCTGGCGTCCTCTGCCTCTGGTTCCTGATCTTTCCTGTAGATTACCAACTCGCAATCCATCGGCTCATCGGCCCGGTCAGGTGTGCTGACAGGAACGATTCCGTTCTTGCACTTCCCTGGTCATCTCTCGGTCAATCCTCACGACCGCTCGTAAAGCAGCACATCTCTGGCGCCGACCTCGGGTCCTCTGAATGCATATCACACATCCGATCCTGGGTGCAACTCTTATTGCAGCAGTGTACTGGAAGGAATCCTACTCAAGGTCTCTTCTGATCTTGCCTAAGCCAAACTGTAAGGAAGCTGGTACTCTGGCGTAATCTTTTCTCGCTCTCTGGACCTCTGCGTCCTTAGTACAACATCTCCTCGGAAGCTGGTCGCATCTCTGCGCCTCTGTATGCATGTCCGGCCTTTAATCTTAACGGGGTGTAGTAATAGCTCGTCTGCCTCTCGCACGAACTTCTTGTCCCGCTTATCTGTATCATCGACCATTCGACGTCGCGTCTTTATCTGCACACTGCAATGTCCTCGGCTACGGTCCACCCGAAGTCTCTAACACGGACTCGAAATCACGAACTCAGTATCTTCATCACTCAGTAGAAGATATCTAGCCGAACACGTCCTCAGCGTGCATATCGCATCTCTGATGTCAGCGGAGTGGAACGTCATCTCGTCGAAATCTCGTGCAAACTCTTTACTCCACCTTGCTCCACTATCGACTGATTCGAACTCATCTCATCATGGCTACACAGACTGCGCTCCGACGGCTATGCTCGTATCTGGAGTCTCCCAAGCAGTGTCCCATCACATGATATCCGAATGATGTCGAATCATCCGATCGACTCGTCAGAACTTCACAATCCCCCAAGAGCTCAACATCTCGGGTACAGTTTAATAGTATCGAGTACATGCCACAGCGTCGGTGGTCCAGCCGTAGAAGGGCAAACCCAAGCCTCACTAATGGCGCCGAGGAACTGCCGCAAACCCTAAGGTTCAAAGGCTTTCACACGGTCATTAAGTCGAGTTAGGGTTTCATTCTTCTAGAGGGTCCATAGAATCACCTGCATGTCTTTCCGTATACTTTAAACTTGGAAAATGGGTTCCTGACCTTCGATCGTCTCAATCGACTCTCAACGAATCTGCGTGAAGTCGCCTCTAGCTGGAATCAATCTATCTGATGACCTCGCATCGGGGTAAGCGAACGAACCACATGTCCTAGTCATTAATCCTCGGTGACTAGCGACTCACTATCACATCTCTAAGAATATGCTCATGCTGCAGTAGCTCCAATCATCTGGGCGATATCTCATCACTCGCAGCAACAACTGGCTCATTCGTCGGTACGCTAAGCAGCGCCTCAACCATCATGAATAAGCGATACATCAACGGTCATCACATCCTGGCTGGCCTCTATCAGTGGCTCAATCCTCTGGTACCGTCCGGTACATCCTAGAAATCTCACAGCAGCGATCTGTCAAACGCCCATAGTGCGGAAACACAAAATACGAAGCCTCAATGCAACCGTATGTCTCTGGAATCACGCCCCGGTCAGTCCTCGTCCGTGACGAGCTCATGCTGACAACTCGAGCCGTAGCTCACTCTGCCCGTGCAATCGCGGCAGCAAAACCATAACCAGTATCGATGAAGATAGATCATAGGAAGGAATATGACACAATGCAAGGAAATGTACAACCTAAAGTTTCTTAAGCGGAGTGGCGTGTCGTAAGTATGCCGCGGAACATACCAACGGTACGTCACTCTACTTTAGTCACCTATTCCATCAACCAAGGGTCATCCTACGCGAAGAAAGTTCGGGTCTAATACCCCCTCGACCAAGTCTAAGTTCCGTAAGGACAAGCCTAAGTTCCGTATATAAGTAACGCCCTAGGCTCCACATAGTCAAACTTAGACTCGAACCAAGGTCAACCTAGCGCTCTGATACCAACTTTGTCACGACCCGAAAGAGCACGTGACTGGCCCTTGAACCATATGAAGTCTATAGGACCCCATCTGATCCAAGTAAGCCAAAAGCCCAGCAATCTAAAACCATTTAAAGAGTAAATAAGGAAAAACTGTTTTTGAAAAGTAAGGAAATCATGTTTGGAAATCAAAGTTTTTAAATAACTAAGCCGAATATGCATTTTAATAAATGAAAGAATGAATGCAAGTATGTGTGTAAATGTATGTGTGAGTGCAACCACTACTCTAGGGTTCGCACTATACTAAACCAATATATTCTTATCATCAAAATATCATTATCACCATCAATAACCCTAAACAACACATAATAAATATTCGTGTGTATACGTATTCGTATACATCACCACGGACTGCGGGGGTGCTATACGCTATCCACCCGACTTCTCCCCGTAGATATAAATCTACTCACCTTGCTTCTCGTGTGCCAAAGCCGATGTTGCTATCTTCACCTCCTTTGCCTCAACATCACGCGGGGTACCTACAAGTATATCACAATGCTAAAGCACATGAAAATCACATCGGAAACCAAAATAGCACACGCTACCCGCATAGGTAAAAACCTATCGACTCGCATGTAAACACAATCAAAATCCACTTGTCGTTGACGTCCAAACGCCACCCGACAGGAATGAATCACCAAATACCAAAATCCATGCTAAAACAAGTCCCAAATTATACACCAACATAGGAAAATCAACCCAGATTTCACCCTAGATGGAATCAGTCAAAACTAGACATACTCAGGGTCAAAACTAGAGGAAATAGGGGCATGCACAGAAAACGAGGCAATTCCTTAAAATACCTTATTTTAGAATTTTCCATAATTTTTCCCTATTTATCTGTATTTAATTATACCAGAATATTAAAATATTAATTAAAATAATATTAAATTATAAAATTTCCCAAAAATCATATTTTATTATTTTGAAGACGTTACAGTGACTCGGGACTGTACCCAAAAACCACCGTTTTGCACGCCCTCTTGGACGTGGTAAGATTGAAATCAAAGCACAGTGGGAACCACACAAGACTCTATGACGATCTCGGGTCAACAGACTACTCTGTACCAGTGTCACCAGAGAACTGCCATCTGACGTGAGGTATAATACCATCTGGAGTTCTCGGCGAGTCCGTCCAGTGTACACAGTCTCTACTGAGCACCCGTATATCTCCTCTGATGTCAAACACCGATGGATATGAGATCATCCATCGCCCATCTGTATGGGTCGAGAAGGTACACGCTAGTTTACTCTGGTATATCGATGCCCCGTCTCGATACACCCACGACTAGGGACTTTGAAGGATGTACTTATGGACTACCATGTCCCCACTAGTATGATCCGCATCATAGTCCAGGTAGTCAAGTACAGATCCTAAGGGCTTTACCAACATGTAACAGAGAGACAATCAGCATACACGTTAAGGTAAATTGTAACCAGATAGCATACTATCATGTCGAGCAAGAAAGTCCTCCCTATATATGTCCCAGCATCCACTACAATATACATCCTATGTATAGTAATGGCCTCTAGGGCATACATATAACTAACACTGTGCGCTCAGGGCGCAAGCGCGCGCGCCACGTGTGGGCACGTGGGCGCTTTGCGCATGAGCGCTGCGCGCTGGAGCGCAAGCGTGCTGGTGCGTAAGCGCGCGCGCCACGTGTCGGCACGTGGGCGCTTTGCGCATCGCGCTGGTGCGCAAGCGCGCGCGCCACGTGTCGGCACGTGGGCGCTTTGCGCACGAGCGCTGCGCGCGGGAGCGCGAGCGTGCTGGTGCGCGCGCCACGTGTCGGCACATGGGCGCTTTGCGCATCGCGCTGGTGCGCAAACGCGCGCGCCACGTGTCGGCACGTGGGCGCTTTGCGCACGAGCGTTGCGCGCTGGAGGAAAAGAGGGCTTTTAGCCCCAAAAACTCTCGAAAGAGAAATTAGTGGAGTTTAACTCCTGAAAAAAAAGAAAAATGTTTTGGTTGGGGAAATAGGTTCTTCTTCTTCCTCCTCTGTTGGCTGGATCTTGAAGATCAAGAGATATGGAATTTTAAAAAATCACTCCTTTTTGAGATCTAATGGAAGATCTGAGTTCCCCTTGATGGGTTTTGTGGTGAAAAACTAATTTATTTTATAAAAAGGAGAGTAGAACTCTTGATTTAATTCAAAAGAAAAAAGAAGGTTTTGGAACCTTGAAGAAGGAAGAAAGATCTCAGATCTGAAACTTTTTTGGAGAGAGAAAAAGTTGTTGAGATATTTCCATTATCTTTGCCTTTATAGGCCACACACTTTACACATAGCCCCTTAGGCTTCACAAAATGGCATTTTGCCTATCCCATGGCTCATGTGCCATTTCTTTTTGCACATAAGCCATGGGCTTTACAAAAATTTGGCTTTATGCCTATTTTTCCTTACATTTGTCCAAAAATAAAATAAAAGAAATACAACAAAATTATTTATTACAAAAATTTTATCTTGGCGTGGGGGAGGTCGGCCGCTTCATGTTCGGGCTCGACCCGGGCATGGGCCCCACTGGGTCTGGGCTTGGGCCCACTTGGCTTAGGGTTGACTTGGATTTTGACTTGGTCAACCGGGGTGTAAATTTTTACCCCAACAAATTGCCCCCCATCAATAAATGCACACCACATATGTGGGTCGTGTGCATGAAATTGATGGATCTTCTTTCACGTGGAGGCGGCTTGATTTGGTTCCCACCTTTTGGGAAGCTGGCACTGCCCTTTTTACGACATGGAAGGTCGTTGCTTGACATGTCTCCGAGGCGGAGTGTCCGTGATAGACGTTTCCCTGACCCGGAGTGATCTGGTTCTCGCTTTGTAGGAATCCTGTGCTGCCCTTTTTACGACGTGGACGGTCGGTGCTACCCTTTTTGCGACTTGGACGGTCGTTGCTGCCCTTTTAGCGACGTGGACGGTCGATGCAGCCATTTTTGCGACTTGGACGGTCGGTGCTGCCATTTTAGCGACTTGGATGGTCGATGCTGCCCATTTAGCGACGTGGACGGTCGGTTCTGCCCTTTTTGCGACTTGGACGGTCGGTGCTGCCATTTTAGCGACGTGGACGGTCGATGCTGCCCTTTTAGCGACGTGGACGGTCGGTGCTGCCCTTTTTGCGACTTGGACGGTCGGTGCTGCCATTTTAGCGACTTGGACGGTCGATGCTGCCCTTTTTGCGACTTGGACGGTCGGTTCTTGATTTGACTTGCTCTGCTTCTTGCAGTGTCAGGGGTAGACTTGACTTACTCCGCTTCTTGCGGTGTCGAGATTGGATTCTGACTCGCTCCGCTTTCTGCGGTGTCGGAGTGGAAGTTGACTTGTTGATTTTGGTTGACATCAGCATCGCTATACTGGAATATGGTACCAGGAGCGAATCATCATCTGTCATTGAGAGGATTCTGGGATTTTGGTTTTTGTTTGGCATCTGCATTGCTGCAATGGAATAATACCAGGAGCAACTCATCATTTTCCCCGAGAGAATTTAGATTTGGTTGCTCAGCAGAGATTGGGATTGTTTTACGCCCGTGGATTGTATACGGTTTTGCAGGATGTATGATCCAGACCGTAGGGCCGGAAAGATTTCAGGGATTTGTTGGCGTCTGCATCGCTGCACTGGAATATGATACCAGGAGCGACTCATCATTCGCCGTTTGGGGATTTGGAATTCGGATCTTGTTTGGCATCAGCATTGCTGCACTGGAATAATTGCCAGGAGCAACTCATCATTTGCCATGGGAGGACTTGGGATTTGGGTTTTTGGTCGGCATCAGCACCGCTAACACTGAAGCGAAATGCCAGGAGCGACTCATCATTTGCCGTTGCCCGTTGGGGAACGATGGCTTAGGGGATAGGTTTGGGTCCCTACCACCTAAGGCTTTTCAATTTTATGGGCCGTGAGGGTCCCATAAAAGCATTTTCTCCCTACGAGTCGTAAGGATCCCGCAGGTGTATTTTTTCCTTAGGAATCGTGAGGATTCCTAAGTGTGTTGCTCCTTTGTGAGTCGTAAGGATCTCACGCAGGGGTTTTCTCCTCACAAGGTCGAGAGGACTTTGCGAGTGTATTTCATCTCCTTTCACGAGTTTGCGCCCTTTCGAGTTTTCACAGACTCGCCGGTAGTCCTGCTGTTTTTACTCACGGAGCCCTTTCGGGTTTTCATCCGTGCCCTTTTTGCTTGTGGACATACCGTTTATATTATTTTTTTTATTTCTTTTATATATATATTTTTTTTCTTTTTTTTTCTATTTTTTTTACCGCTGGTGGGACTTTAAAAGTAGTCTCACCGGCAGGATTTGGGAGAGATAGGGGTCATTTATGCCCGTGGATTGTATACGGTTTTGCAGGATGTATGATCCAGACCGTAGGGCTGATGTGCTCAATTCGCCTGCGACTTGGAGCATTCACGTGTAGTATTTCTTGAGATATCGGCCATTGATGGGTGGCATGGGCCTTTCTCCCTCGGCACTTATTAGTTGGTAGGATCCTCCGTCGAACACTTTCTCGATGACGTATGGTCCTTCCCAGTTTGGTTCGAATTTTCCCTTGGCATGTCGATTGGGGATGATCTGTCCTTTGAGGACTAACACCAATTCACCTTTCTTGAAAGTGCGGAGACGGGTTATCTTGTCAAAGGCCCGTGACATTTGGGCTCGGTATAGCTCCAGATTTTGCTGCACTGCGAGCCTCTTTTCTTCGAGGGCATCGAGTTCTTCAAGTCGAAGGAGCACGTTTTCCTCCTCCGTCAACTCAAGCTGAATGGCCATTCTTAAGCTTGGAACTTCGACTTCGAGGGGAAGGACCGCCTCCACTCCGAAGAGCAATGAGTATGGAGTGGACTGAGTTGGAGTACGGTGCGTGGTACGATATGCCCACAATGCCTCGTAGAGCTTGAGATTCCCGTCTCTCTTGTTGGCTGAAGCATTTTTCCTCAGGAGCTTGCACAGAGTCTTATTGAAGGCTTCGGCTAGCCCATTGGCTCTTGGATTATAGATGGAGGAATATCTCCAGTCTATCTTGTGCTGAGCAGCGAACCTCAAGACATTGAAGCTCTTGAAAGAAGGCCCATTGTCAGAAATGATTCTTCTTGGTGTACCGAAGCGGTATAGAATATTATGCTGGAAGAATGTCAGAATATCCTTTGTCTTAACTTCTTTTAGCGGGACAGCTTCAGCCCATCTGGAGAAGTAGTCTGTCGCGGCCAGTATAAACCGATGGCCTTTGGATGACGGAGGATCAATTGGGCCAACAATGTCGGTGCCCCAGACTTCGAAGGGCCACGACGCCACCGTAGGATGCAATGGATTGGGATGCTTGTGAATAAAATCACCGTGAATTTGGCAGATATAACATTTCTTTGCATGCTCTCCGCAATCCCGTATCATGGTGGGCCAGTAATACCCAAGCCGTTTAATTTGCAGTCGTATCTTGGGGCCAGATTGGTGAGCACCGCAAAAGCCTGAGTGAACTTCTTTCATGACATTTTGGGCTTCGGCCGATGACAGGCACCTGAGCCAGAGTTGGTCATATGACCTGCGCTATAGCGTGTCATTTACAAACACGTATCGGAGAGCACTTTTCTTCAGCTGAATCCTCACAGATTTTTCTTTGGGCAGCTTGTCGTATCGGAGGTACTCTATGAAGGGTTCTCTCCAATCGGGCTCATCTTGGATGATCGAAGCTTCTTCGGCGGGACTGCTCTTATGTTCCGCGCTTTTCTCTTCTCGTAGAGAGACTGGGGGTAGAATTTGTCGGCTCCTGACTGTGATCAGAATTTCGTCCATGTCAGGATCAGCCAGCTCCTTGGCTAAGCGAGCGAGTGTGTCGGCCTTTCCGTTCAACGCTCTAGGAATTCTCATTAGTTCAATATGAGTGAACCGTTTCATGAGTTCCACCACCCGGCTTCGGTACCGAGCTAACTCGGGTTTGTATATCCTATAGTCGCCGCTTACTTGGTTGACGACGAGCTGGGAGTCACCGTAAACTCGTAGCCGACGGATTTCCATTTCTATGGCGAGCTCCAAACCAGCTATCAGAGCTTCATACTCAGCTTCATTGTTTGTCCGAGGCTCGGTGAGAGCAAAAGAACGCCGTAGGGTTCCCATTGATGGTGTGATGAACACTAATCCTATCCCTGCTTTTATCTCCGGGACGCTTGATTTACTGGAGGTTCTTATCGATGAGGCCCCATCGAAGTAGAGCTCCCAACATGGCTCGTCATTCTCGAGGTGCAGCACTTGTTCGTCGGGTAACTCACAATTTAGCGGCGACCCTTCTGGTATGGGATGAGCAGCGAGAAAGTCTGCAAGAGCTTTCCCTTTTACTGCTTTCTGAGGGGTATAAACTATATCAAACTCAAGTAGCATGACAGCCCATCTTGCCATTCTGCCGGCTAGGCTTGCTTTGGTAATCAAGTGTTTGAGCGGGTCGACCTTGGAGATCAGCATAACCTGATGAGCAAGCAGATAGTGCCTCAGCTTCTTCACGGCAAGTATCAGAGTCAGGCATTGCTTCTCGATTGGGGAATAGTTGTGTTCCGCCCCGACTAGAGTTCGACTGAGGTAGTAGAAGGCATTTTCTTTTCCCTCCTCATTATTCTGGGCAAGGAGCGCACCGAGTGACTCATCTAGCGCGGCAGTGTAGAGAATCAGCGGTTTATTTGGAATGGGAGCGGCCAGCACTGGAGGGTGCAACAAGTATTGTTTGATGCTTTCGAACGCTGCTTGACATTCGGCATCCCAGATAAAAGGAGCACCTTTCTTCATGAGCTTTGAGAAGGGCCTACATCTTCCCGATAAATTTGAGATAAACCTCCGTATATACGCGAGCTTGCCTTGAAAAGATCTTAACTGCGTCAGACTCTTCGGAGGGGGCATCTCCATGATGGCCTTTATCTTTGATGGGTCAACTTCGATCCCTCGATGCCAGACTATGAAGCCCAGGAATTTTCCCGACGACACGCCAAAAGCGCATTTCAGAGGATTCATCATTAGGTCATATTCCCTCAGTCTGGTTAGAACGGTCCTAAGATCTTGGATATGATCGGCCTTGGCTTTAGTTTTGACGACCAGATCATCAACATAGCATTCGACGACTTTATGGATTAGGTCATCAAAGATATTAGTCATTGCCCTTTGATATGTAGCACCTGCGTTCTTCAGTCCGAACGGCATTACCTTGTAGCAATATATTCCGATCGGGGTTCGAAATGCTGTGTGTTTCTCATCCTCAAGCGACATCTTGATCTGATTATATCCAGACGAGCCATCCATAAAGGTGAACAACTCGTAATTTGAGGTGTCATCGACCATCATTTCTATGACCGGTAGCGGGAAGTCGTCTTTAGGACATGCCTTGTTGAGGTCCCTGAAATCGACACAAACTCGGATCTGCCCATTTTTCTTCTTCACTGGGACTATGCATGCGATCCAGTCTGCATATTTCTCTTCCCTGATGAAGCCGGCATCGATGAGTTTCTTGGTTTTCTCGATGACCTTTTCTTCCAACTCCCTTCTCATTCTTCGAGGAGCTTGTTTGACTGGTTTAGCATCAGGAGATATAGATAACTTATGTACGGCCACTTCAGGGGAAAGGCCAGTCATTTCTTTGTATGTCCACGCGAAGCAGTCGACGAACTCATGTAGCAGGGCAATTATCTGCGCTTTCATTTCCTCTGACAAGAGCGAGCTGATGTAGGTCGGCCTTGGATTATCGAGCGTTCCTAAGTCAATCTCGGTTAGCTCGTCAAAGGTTGCTTGTCCGCCATCTTCGAGCTCTTGAGGAGCTTCTTCTGGCTCGGCTATCTCGTCATCATCATTCGATCTTTCGCGGGCCACACCAACATGGATCATGTAGCATGCTTTGGAATCAGGTTGAATGTAGCCTATGCCCCGTCTATCTGGAGTTCGTCCATCGATGAGTGCTCGGACCTGGGGCGGATACCATAGCCCTTCGTAAAACTTGGCTTCGGACTCCGTTTGATATAACCGGCATCCGCACTTCTTAAAGTATTCCCGCATCTCGGGTGCATAGTATCTGGGATTGAGGACGGCTCTTATACCTCTCTCATAGGGAAGGCACGCGACAGAAAGATCGTCCAGGTGCACAACGGGGTTTGACCTGTAAAACAGGATGCCCTTCTGTCCATTTTTCCTCCCGGGCACGTAGAAAGTTTTCAGCTGGTCCACGGTAGAGACTGACAATGCGTCGAGCTCTTTGCACATCCGTTCCGGCACCCTTGTGATGGCCAGGGACCCTTCAGTGACTTCGAAGGTCTCTCATAGTTTCGCTTGCTGCATGGGGGGCCGATCTGCACAGCTGTTGCACGACAGGTCCTCTTCTTCTGACTCTTCAGTGTCACTGCCAAGATGAGGGCGGACTTTGCTGCTAGATGGGCCTTCAGTAACAGATTCGTCCGTATCGCTGCCGAAATGAGGGCGAGTTTGGCGGAAGGACGGGCTTCCAGCGTCGGACTCATCAGTGTCGCTGCCGAAATGCGGGCAAACTTGGGTATTTTTGCTTTTGAAAGTGATAGCCGGCGCAGATTTGCTTTTGAGTCTTGGGGCCGTTCTATCCTTAGTCAGTTGTGGCTTAGCATTTTGGTGGTTCGTAAAGTACCGAGAATCTTCATATCGGACTTCATGCATACCGAACGGTTGGATGTCTCCGTCAATTCGTCTTTCTTCGCTATTTTTAGTATACTTCATGCATTGATGGAGAGTTGACGGAATGACGCCATAATCGTGAAGCCATGGCCGCCCCAAGAGAATCTTATAAGACGTGTCGGCGTCGATCACGTATATCTTAGCTTCAGTTTGCAGATCCCCGAATTTGATTGGCAAAGCTATAGACCCCAGAACTTGCTGACAATTTTGGTTGAACCCTTGAATGACAATCCTTTCCCTTGACAGGTGTCGGACGTCCATTGATAAACTCTTCAGAGTTCGCAAGTTCATGATGTTCACTGAGGACCCCGGATCAATCAATATGCGATTAATTCGATCTCCGCCGCTGTACCCGGTCACGTAAAGCGGCCGATTATGCTCAGCCGTTCCCAGCAGCAAGTCTTCATCCTTAAATGTGACTGCGGCGGCATGCAAAGCGTGCTGGGCTTCTTTCATATTAATTTCCGCAAAGTGGGCCTGATACCGCTCGGGGTTTTGTAGAGCGTGGATGAGAACATCTCTAAGCTCCTTAGATAGGACCAAGGCGTCGTAGATGCTCAGGAGAGACGGAAGCTTCCGGAGATGCGCCAAGACATTATAGTCCACCGAGGAAGGACTTATGTTTTCATCAGCCGGTTCTCTGCCATCTTCTTCATTAGCGACTTGTTTTTCCTTCCCTTTTGGGGCGTTGCCCTGATTTGGCGGTAGAGCCCTGCCGCTTCTGAGCTGGATTTGATTGGTCGTTGTGGCGAGCTCCTCATCCTCTTCGGGAAAACAAAGATCATCCTCGGAGTCGCTGCCAAGATAGATGGCGTAGCAGGTCACTACTGGGATCTCTTTATTGGAGTCTTCTCCTAACTCCTCCAGAATTTCGGCCGCTTGTACAGGGAAGAACTCCTTCAATTGAATCAATGTTCTTTCCTTTTGTCCATATTCTTCGAGGGAATCGATATATTTTTGAATGGTCGATTTCCCCGCAGACTCTTTTTCGCGTCGAGCTGCACTTTTCTTCTTCTTCAGCTTCTTGGATTTTGAGCCTGATGGAGCCGCATTGGCAGCTGGACTGGTAGGCTTCTTCTGCCCTTCCCATTCCATCCTGGGTTCCTTCCGAAGTAGCTTTATCATCTTCTTCGTCTTATTAGATATGTGCGTACTCCACGGAGGCCGCGATGAGTCCGTTTCACTTCTCAGGGCAGCGGGTTCGGCTGTCTGCTCCCAGAAGGCTTCAGTTTCTGTCTGTATAAAGTTGGTGGTTGCAACTTGATTGTTCACTAATACACTTTTGGACAGCTCGATCTCTCCAGCCTTGTACTGCTTCTCGACCCAGTCTTTGAAGATATAGCAATCCTCGATCGCATGGCTCACTACTCGGTGGTACGGGCAATACAGAGGATTGTCGGTCATTTTTGCTTCTTGGGGTCTTTTCGACTCCGGCAATTGTAGGCCGTTGTTCAAGGCATCTTTAAATATCTTGCGGACCTTGTCCCTTCTGAAAGAGTAAACCTTGTTCTTCTTCTCCTCTAGGGAAGGCCCATCTCCTCCCAGCAATGGCTTTCGAGACCGGTTGGTTTTGGATTCGCCCGCCCTTCGCTTTTCTTCACCGTCGGACGCATTGAAGACATTGGTACTGCTGGAACTCCCGCTTCTACGGTTGTCATCCCGTTTGCTTTTCCAGGTTTTGTCTCTCTGAGAGTCCGGCGGGGACTCTTGCTTCGAGCGTTCCAGCATTTGAACTTTCTTGGTTAGCTCCTGAAATGTCTTGAGGCCCGCTGTACACAAGAATGGGACCATCCAATTGCTGAGGTTCCCAATGAGAAGGCTGACGGACTGGTCCTGCTCCAGCGGCGGTTCGCACTTGACTGTGAGATTACGCCATCGAGCGATAAAGTCGGTGTTGCTTTCATTCTTCCCCGGCTTGGTCCTCACAAGGTCGGCAATGGAGATTTTATCACTGACACTCATGAACCTTTGCCGAAACAGGGACTCCATTTGGGCAAAGGTAATGACGGACCCATCCGGTATACTCGCATACCAGTCGAAGGCGACGCCGGTCAGGCTGTTGACAAACTGACGAAGAAGGAGCGCGTCATTGCCCCCTGTATTTCCGCACGATGCTTTGAAGTGGGCGACGTGCTGATTTGCATTCCCCGTTCCATCAAATCTTCCGAACTTAGGAATGACGTAGCCGCTTGGGAACTCAATCAGATCGTACTGCGCGGGGTATGGCCGCCCACTACTGCCGATTTCTTTCTGAGCTTCAGCTTCGGCCACCAATGTTTTAACCTTGCTGGTGAGCAAATCCATTATCCGATCCTGTGTTAGCGGGATAGTGCTATCTGGGGCCAAGGCATCCCCAGAAGCGGAGTGTGGCCGGCTTTCATGTAGCTCGACCAGTCTCAGTCCCAAAGGAACCGGCATTGGTTGCCTCGGATTGTCATCACCCGGCTGATTAGTAGCGGCTTGTGCCTGATTGGGAGGCGCTCGAGCAATTTGAGCCGTAAGCTGCATCACCACGTTCGTTAAGTCGTCAATCTTCGAATAGAGCTTGGCCATCTCTTTATCTTTGCTCCTGAGCTGTTTTCGAAGCTCTTGAAGTAGCTCTTGCTCCGCAGTCCTGGGGCGGAAAGTCGGCTCTTCCTCGCTGTCCGAGCTTGACTCTGCATGGACCGAGGGGTCTTTTTGCCTATCATCCTCATCGAGAGGGTTTTCTTCATCCAGCGAGGGCAGCTGTTCTTGGGCAGCGGCAACCACATTCAGGCTGGATTGGGCTTAGGATGTGGTGGCCCCGTCCTTGCTTTTGCTGCGAAGGTTGTCGCTGGGGCGCCCGCCCGCCATATAGACCGTATGGATGATATATCCGGCCGTCTTTCTATCATTGGCGGCTGATTTCACGGCTCGTTGTCTTGACCCCCTTGCTTCGGTAGCTGGTAGTCGATTGAAGGCGGCTGGCCTAACCAGGTTCTTGAATGGTGCTGGCGCTTCTTTTCTGGGTTTGCCCCGCTGCTTTCGTATGGCACAGAGTGCTTGATAGACTCTTGAAGAGACAGTGTCATACTTTTTCTGTTGGGGCTGGGACACGTCTCTTTGTGGCACTGTTCGGACCGCTGTCTTCTTGATTGTGGCGGTCATGGCGTTTTTCTGAACCCACTTCAGAGGCTCGAAGGAATTGCTGATTCTTACGTCCGACTCAGTCGTCATCGCGGGGCAACCCTGCACTTGGAACTTCACACGATTCCATTTGGCCGAAGCCTTGGCCCTCTTGTTGGCTCGACACCTGAGCCGCTTCTGCCTTAACTTTTCTGTTCTAAGCGCCTGGTAGACTTCGGCTTTTCGGGAAGACACCACAGACTGGGCGATGGAGGGCTTTGGAGATATGCTCGATTGCGCATTTGTTGGAGTCATCGCCCGAGCTCGTCCGCGACATTTGATGTTGCCCTTCGCACTGGAAGTCTTGCCCCCAGCTAGAGCGCCAGGGAGTCGTTCAGACACCATCTTAAGTTTCGGTTGTGGTGCCTTAGCAATCACAACATTCGGCCTCTTACCCTTTGAGACCGGCTTGGCCACCTGTTTCGCCGGGATTTCCGCCAGATGAGCGCTTCCGGTAGGGAAGATGATGACGGAGCCAAACTGGCGGGGCTGTTCCTCCCACTGTCGACTGAGGCTCGTGGGGAGAACCACACGAGCGTTGATCTTGACCACGTACGGAATCGGGGTAACGTTGGAAGCTGAATTCGTCTAGGAAGACATTGTCGTTGAAGGTTGATTGCTGCATGGAAAAAAGAACATCATTTCAGTGGCAATCGATATGTATATTGATTGAGTTCACATGAACGTTTAACCAGAAATATGGGAGGAGAGATTGGTCCTACCGGGCGTGCCAGAATCTGTAGGGTGTTTTTCGTCACCCCAGTGAGATGGGAATACGCACGTGCTTGTCAGGCGTACTACAGATTCTCCCTGCCTAGGGTAGGCCGGGGTTTAATGATTATGGGGATCCGAATCTCCGGCAGCCGCGGACTAAGCTGCCGTTAATTACCCCTCGCCTTTGGGGCGAGGGAACCTCCGATTAACGGGTTAAACTGGTCATGCGAACCCATTGTGCGGTGTGCATGTGTTCTATTTCGAAAGGGGGGTTTTGGATATATCGGGAGCCACGCAGAGTTTTTACGGGGGTCCCGCTACCCGGATAGCGGGCTGGGGGTCAAGGGGGCTAGCAGCCCCCTTACGGGGTTCGGGGCAGCGCCCCGGCTCGAAAATTTTTTGGAGGGGGAGAATGTGGCGGAGTATGTGTATGTGTACGTTTGTATACAAATGTATATATATACATACATATATAAATAAAAGGGAAAAGGCATCCAAAGGATGCGTGGGGCAGCACCTTGGGCGCTGTGCGCTTAGGTGCTGTGCGCTCAGGCGCAAGCGCGCGCGCCACGTGTCGGCACGTGGGCGCTTTGCGCATGCGCGCGCGCGCCACGTGTGGGCACGTGGGCGCTTTGCACATGAGCGCTGCGTGCTGGAGCGCAAGCGTGCTGGTGCGCAAGCGCGCGTGCCACGTGTCGGCACGTGGGCGCTTTGCGCATCGCGCTGGTGCGCAAGCGCGCGCGCCACGTGTCGGCACGTGGTCGCTTTGCGCACGAGCGCTGCGCGCGGGAGCGCGAGCGTGCTGGTGCGCAAGTGCGCGCGCCACGTGTCGGCACATGGGCGCTTTGCGCATCGCGCTGGTGCGCAAACGCGCGCGCCACGTGTCGGCATGTGGGCGCTTTGCGCACGAGCACTGCGCGCTGGAGGGAAAGAGGGCATTTAGCCCCAAATACTCTCGAAAAAGAAATTAGTGGAGTTGAACTCCTGAAAAAAAAGAAAAATGTTTTGGTTGGGGAAATGGGTTCTTCTTCTTCCTCCTCTGTTGGCTGGATCTTGAAGATCAAGAGATATGGAATTTTAAAAAATCACTCCTTTTTGAGATCTAATGGAAGATCTGAGTTCCCCTTGATGGGTTTTGTGGTGAAAAACTAATTTATTTTATAAAAAGGAGAGTAGAACTCTTGATTTAATTCAAAAGAAAAAAGAAGGTTTTGGAACCTTGAAGAAGGAAGAAAGATCTCAGATCTGAAACTTTTTTGGGAAGAGAAAAAGTTGTTGAGATATTTCCATTATCTTTGCCTTTATAGGCCACACATTACACATAGCCCCTTGGGCTTCACAAAATGGCATTTTGCCTATCCCATGGCTCATGTGCCATTTCTTTTTGCACATAAGCCATGGGCTTTACAAAAATTTGGCTTTATGCCTATTTTTCCTTACATTTGTCCAAAAATAAAATAAAAGAAATACAACAAAATTATTTATTACAAAAATTTTATCTTGGCGTGGGGGAGGTCGGCCGCTTCATGTTCGGGCTCGACCCGGGCATGGGCCCCACTGGGTCTGGGCTTGGGCCCACTTGGCTTGGGGTTGACTTGGATTTTGACTTGGTCAACCGGGGTGTAAATTTTTACCCCAACAAAGATAAAGAAATAAGCAAGACATCAAAACCACAAGTAGCGGAATACCCTTCGCTCTAAGTCTCGCAACCACAAGTCTCACGAAGTCTCATTACTTATACAAATACTAGTTTGATTGATGGAGTTGACTAGATACAATATGAAATATAATACAAGAGTGGGTATGATACAAATGTCCCACCTACCAAGCAAATCACCCAAAAGCAGCTATGTGCCAGCGATGCCGCTACTGATCCGTGCGGTCAACCTGCAAGAACTGTGGCACAATGGGGGTGAGTTTCCAACTCGTGAGTAGAAAAAATCAACAGGTAGAAATCGAATAAAATAACGATTTCCTTGGTCAACTATATCATAAAGGTAATAATATGATATCTAGGGTGATTGTATTTGTATATGTGCCAGCACTATAAGTAAATGCCTAACAGCATGTGGATATCATCCAACAATATAACCAATGCATGTATGCATGTGGATCTCGTCGACATGTCAACCAATAACACAACAACATCATGCATGTAAATATCATAAAAGCGTATGCATGAAGGTATGAGGATATAAATGAACGTGTGCCCCTCGCGACACATCAAAATCATGAAACCTGAGTGCCTAGCATCGACACTCGAAACATCATGAAACCCGCGTCCAGCATCGACACGTAAATCCTCATATCTCGGGCTCCGTCAGTCCGGATCGGCCCTCGGGCTCCATTGGTCCGGATCGGCCCATATCATCTCTCGACTCCGGTCAGTATCCTCCGGATATCCGCCGAGCCCAAATGCTATCACCGGTAGGTAGTAGTCCCTCTGCCAGGCTCACCGTCTACTGCACAACAATCCGTTCTCGCCCCGAGGTACCATACCGGGTCCACCATATACCCGCAATCAGTCTCATCCAGCTCGTCGAATCAGGTATCACTGGCACCCATCTCAGAACCGAGAAAACGCATGGTGGACGCACTGAAATATCATATCAAGAGAAACCAGGTTTTTAAAACAATACTTACTTTCTTTTTAAAATGACCACGGTTCTCAAATCCAGAAAACTCATGAAAACAGCAGATCTGAATGCGTATAATCGTAAAGCATGATGTATGTGACATATAACAGAAATGTAAGCATATCCGTATATCATGCAACATGGAACAGTAATATGCACATATCGAGGGAAAACCGCCCTTTTAAATGAATCCAGTTTTAAAATATATCCTGCGGTTCCCAAATTCTCCAAAGTCCAGTACAACATCGTATAAAGGTGCATATGCGACTATAGCAAGTAAACTATGCAAGGAATCATATCATGATGCAGCAATCCTACTGTGTAGTGACATGGCAATTATCGATGATGAAGTGTGTGAGCCGGAAAATCTGTGTAAGTGTAACATACGCATCATCGATAATGGTGTAAGTGTACTAGCACAGGTATATGCAATGTCATGAGAATAACATGAATGTAGCATAATGTAAATCATCAGCTAAAACCTATAAGGTATACGTATCTACATGATCGAGTCAGTGAATTTATCAATCGGCATCCAGCCTCACAACATCACGTACGGTATAATCCATCGTACGGCATCCTCTAGTCAAGGGTATGGATCAAACCTCAAGTTAAACTCATCACGTACGGAAAATCATCGTGCGACGGCATTAAAACAATATGGATCCTATCAACCTATATGACAATGAGGGTACGGACCTAACGTCTCGTACGGCATATCACTCAACATTCACAACATATATATACCTATATCCCAGGCTACATCCATAACAATCTCATATCTGGGGACCGGCAAGGTATCAAGCATCTCAATCGACTCGCATCCGTATACCAACATATCATCAAATCATCATATCACATCGTATTCCTTCATCGCATATATACCTCACATCAAGTCAATTCTACATATACATTCTACCCTATACAACAATGTCATGTTACTCTAAAACTCATACTTATTCTAGTGCAACTATATATCTATAAGTCGTGATTCAAATTCACTTTTTCATATCCCTAAAGTTATCATCCCATCTCTCAATATACATATTCCATCATTCATATCATCTCTAACTATCTTTCTAACTCTATCCATAGTTTTCTAATCTAGGTTTCCTTAACCACATTCTATGAATCGGTTTCCATCAAAAACTTGCAGGGGTGCTATACGCTATCCACCCGAGTTCCCCCGTAGATATAGATCTACTCACCTTGATACTTGCTTGTTGAAGTCGATGACGCCATCCTCTTCTTCATCATCCGAAGTCCAAGTGGGGGTACCTACATATATACACATATAGCATCGTAAACGGAAATCACGCACGAAAACCAAAATGTCGCACGAATCACACATATGTTTAAACCTATAGTTTACGCATGCAAGAATAATCAACAACTCCCGATACTGACGTACAAACGCCAAGTGACCGGGATAAAACACAAATACCAAAACTCAAGTTAAAACAAAGTCGCAAAACAAAGCAGTAACACAACAAAACAGCTCCAGATTTTACCCTATGTGAAATTAGCCAATTCTGCATATGGGAGAGGTCTAGTTACTGAAGATAAAGCCCTTGACCAAACATGGACCCAAACCACCCTAGCCTGGCCTCAAATTGCGGCCAAAATGATTAAAATTGCGGCCATGTGAAGGAGTTAGGGTCTCGGGGCTTTAGGGTAGCTTTTAGGTTTCCTGCAAGACTCACTCTGATCGCTATAAAATTTTGAGGTGTCTCAGGTCAGAGCAGATGTCAAAATACAATCACAATTCTCACAATTTTCCGATATCGGGGTTTCTACGTTTATGAATTGGGGGTTTACTCTATGGTTTCAGTCCAATATACAATCCCTACATGGGTTTAAGGTCACTATTAAGCCTCAATTTCACCTTTGGGTTCAATTCAAAGCCTAATCCTTAACTTAGAATTTTCAAAGTTCACTAAACCTCATTTAACCCACTCTAAACTAACATAGATGCTAAAATGAATCAAACACAATACTAATGGTGATGAAAGTACCTCATTTGGCAACTCAAGAATTTTCTTGAGTTGCCCCAAGTGCTCAAAATCCAAACTTTGTTGGTCCAAAGTGTATGTGATGATCTTGTGCATGTTTTTAATGAAGTGGAGATGGGGTTTTGAGGTGTTTTTGGTAGTGTTTGTGAAGATGAAGAGGAAGGGGAGTGAGAGGGCATCCATGGGTTGAGAGGGAAGAAGAATGATGAAGAAATGAATGAAACGAATGGTCTTGGTCAATGGAAGACCCCCCACCTCTCTCTCTCTCTCTCATGCCCATCCCTCTTTGTTTATTGTTTCCCTTTTATTTTCTTTACTTTTCCTTTTTCTTTATCTTTTCTTCTCTTTTCATTTAAAACAAAGCATGCATGAAAAATAAGAAAAGCCCATGGTAGGAAAATGTAGAAATGTGAAATAGGATATGGTGCATGTCATGTGCATAAATCATGCTTAATGCACGATTAGTGATATTTAATCGCGATTAGCATTAAAATGGAATATAATTAATTACAAAAATTCATAATTTGCCTAAATCACATAAATCCCTCCAAAATCACCATTTAATTTAATTATCCAATATTTTCCAATTTATCGGTATTTAATTGTACCGCATCATTAAAACATTCATAATATTTATTATTTAATTATAAAAATTCCTAAAAATAATATTTTATTTTTCTGAAATGTTACACAGACCATCTCCCCTGCTGGGATGAGAATAATACACACTAGTCTACTCTGAAGTATCGATGCTCTATCTCAATAATCCTACGACTAGGGACCTGTATAAGGATGTGTTCGTAGACTACCCAAGCCCCACAAGTGTGACTGAAATCACAATGCTGGTAGTCAAGCAATGATCCTAAGGGCTCTATCAATATGTATTAGCGATACGTCAAAACAAACATATACACATATTAAGATAGATACAAACCAAGTAGCATACTACCATATTGAGCAAGACTGTTATAAATCCGTGTATATATCCCAAGCTTCCAAAATGCAATATACAAACTAGTACTATACAATAATAGCCTCTAGGGCATATTACACCAACATAATTCCCATAGCAGCCGATGGAGTTAAAGTTATGCGAGTTTTATATTTTTGAGTTTTCACTCGCACGGGTTGCGTTGGTATACGTCTTAGCTCGTGTGGGACTTCAGAGTTCCATTAATTGGAGCGGACTATATGTTTTTAGAATTTGGACCCCTGTAATTTGATTTGATTAGGAATATTGTTTTTAAATTGGGGTTAAATTTAAATTCGGGGACCAAATTTCTTTAACGAAGGGATATTGTAACATTTTGGAAAATTATAAATATTAATTTATAATTTAAAATATGGATATAATGAGTTTACGAAAATGATATCGCATATGAATTTTGGTATCGGATTGATATCCGCAAAAATGTAATTATTTTGGAAAAAAAATTAATTATTTTGGAAAAAATCGTAATTATTTTCGAAAAAATGTAATTATTTTGGAAAAAAATGAAGAAAATCTGTGATATCATAAAAATGATATTTAAATTGTTTTAATATGATATGAGATTTTGTTAAAAGGTTATGGTATTTAAGTGTTATGATAAGTGTTATATTTCTTTTAAAAACATGAATTTAGATTTAGTGTAACATGAAGGTATTTATTTAAAAAGGTTTTTATTTTGTTATGATGGTTGGGTTTATGATTAGACTAGATTAACCCTTCATTCACAACACACCCTCACACACCCTCACCACCCTCCACCTCCTCCTTATTCCTTGACACCTCCTCCTTACTTTATATAAATCTTTACACCTCCTACTTGTTCTACACCCTCTCCTACACTTTACCAACAAATGTTTGTGCCCATTCACTCACTCTCAAACTGAACCAAGCACCTCCCTCTCAAAAAGATTTCTATCTTTCATAAAATAAAAGAGAATTTGAGGGTCCCTTCACCAATGTTGTTCATATCATTAAGTTAGGGCCGCTACAACCTCTAGGAACCTCAACAATGCATTTCTTGAGCTGGATTTCCTTGTGCACCATCTTTATAGGTAAATTTTCTTCCTTCTTACAAGTTTCAATTTGGAAAATATCAGTTTTAGTGTGCAAATATCAAAAACTAGGATGTTTGTGATATTTGTGATGATAAACTTGAATCTGGAACTACTAGGTTACTCTATTAGAAAAACTAACAATACTATGATATAGTGAGACCATTAGAAGATAACACCTAAAGCCCGAGCCCCAAACTCCACAGTAAATCCGGCGGTTTTCCTATTTTTCCCGCTACCCGGCGGGTGAACTTTTGAATTGGATGGTTATTTTTGTTCTGTAGTTTTATTTGGTAGTATTAAGGGCTACTGTACTGTTTGTTTTGTCCTATAATTCATACAGAGAAATCTGGGAGTGTTCTAGTATTGTTTTAATAATGTTTCCAATATTTATGATACGGTGTTTCGTATTTCTATACCTCGGCTGAATTATTGACGTTTGTATGTTAAGGTCGAGGTATTTGGTCGTATTTGGAGTAAGTGAGCTATAGGTTCTAACATATGTGCGCTTAGTTTGTTTAATTGCTTTTTTATATGATTTTTACGCCAATGTGTTATAACTACGATTGTAGGTATGATCGCAGAGACTTTCGAGACGGTAAAGACGGACAAAGCAATCATAGATTTCAACTAGCTCGACATGTTGGCAAGTAGATTTATACATACAAGGGAAATCGGGTGGATGGCGTATAGCACCCCCTCAACCATTTAACTAGGATAGTTATGCTATCTAGTTAGATTTTAATGATATGTTAGATAACTTAGCTTAATTATATTGATGTTTATTTCGCATCTAGTAGGTTATACATATGGTTATATTTGAATATATGGTTATGGTTACTTACATACGTGACGATAGATCCGTACGATATGTATATGATATTGGATGGACATTGTACGATGAATCATACCATACTTGTGATGACGAGGATAGTGTGCTGTTCATATCAGAAAACTGCATTCTAATACCACCATTCATTATCTATTCGTTGTATTTATCGGTATTATTAACCAGTGTCTACTCAGTATTACAGATTACAGGTATCCATGACAAAATACTGGAACTGCATCCAAAAGCACGGATATATCACTTGAGGGAAGACACTGCGACCAGAAACGTAAACCGACCAATACTTCAGGAGTTCCTTTACGCAACAAGTTGTGTACACATTTTTTTTATCTAAATGGTCCAACACAACAAGTGTGTACACAAGACTTTTAAGCACATGTAGATATGATTTTATATGCATTCAAGGAGATGATTTTATATGCATATGATTTTATATGCATTCAAGACTAAAAAGCATGTGTTTAAATTAAAAGAAATCAAACAAATCAGCTGAGCCATAATGGGGCAGCCATGAATCAAGCCACATGTGGGAATGGAGTAATGAGCATTTAATGGTGAAGATTATGTGTGTGATTTAAAGATTCAAATTTCCTTCCAAAACTGAGTGCAAATCAAATTCAAATAGACAAATCAGCATGGACCATGATGGGGAAGACAAGAATTAAGGAACAAATGGACATGAAGTAATGTGCATTCAATGCTAAAGATTTTGTGTTGACTTAAAAATTCGAATTTCCCTCCATTCTTTGGAGCCTATAAAAGCCGGCAGTGGGCAAAGGTTCAAGGGTCATTCTTTAGTCTTGGATTGTCATTCTTTGTCCAAGTTTTCTTTTCTCCTTTCATGTAAATAACTTAGTCCCCTTGAGTTCTTAACCTTCTCTTGATCCTTCAACCTCTTCATTGAGCTTGGAATTTTAAGGGTTGGTTATTGATCTCAAGGGGTTGTATCATTCTTAAAGTTTAATAAAGTGTTTTTTTGTGCTTCCTTCATCATGAGTTCTTTGCCCTTTCTTGATCTTGCAACCTCTTTATTGAGCTTGCAAGTTTAAGTTTGGGTTATTGAACCCATGTCTTGCAATATGTTCTTTGGTTCCTAATCTTTTACTTACTTGCATTTTATTCTTGCTCTTTTAATTCTTGCACTTAAATTCCATGCACTTTAATTACTTGCTTGTAATCTTTTCTTTTCTTTGTTCTTCTCTTTTGTTATCTCTTTTTAGTTTGTTTTGTGAATGGTGTGAATTTTGTTGTTAGGAAAAGAGAAAGATTTTGTAAGTTAACATTTCGTTTATCATTTCCTTTTCCCATTTTTTCCATTTGAAACTCCGCCCAAACCTTACGCAATTGCTCCGTTAGGCACCCTACCCTACCAAGGTAAAGGTGATTCCTAACCGTGACCGGTTGCATTCGGTTTGGCCGGAGGCGAAAGCAAGAGACAAGAACAGAAAGACAAGGGTCAATAAGCCGGATTCCATGAATACTGTGCTTAAGTCCCCTAATCCACGTTGTTGCCGATTGTTCTAGCTTCATTGGTTGAGTTCATGTCAAAGTACTTGAATACGGAATCCATTAACTTACATTATCCTATCGTTTCCTAACAAGCCTTATACTTGAATATACACATAATTTAGATAACAAACAAATACGCCACATGCGTTAACTCGTTAAAACAAGAACATAAAACTTTCCGTCTCCTTATGGATCGACCCGTGCTCATCACGGCTAGCTACAAAGCGACACCGTCCTGATCGCGGTTAAACTTTAGAACTTTTAAATATCCGACACGCTTTTGGCATGCGACCAAAAGGCGCCGTTGCCGGGGAGACGGTAACGTTTTTGTTTTTGTTATTTCGGGTTAATCTTGTTAATACTATCTAACCATATTTTTCAAAACAACATAAAAATTTCAAAACCAAAAACAAAAACAAAAACAAAAAACTAACATTCTTAACTCATTTTGCTCTTTGGATTCTGAACCTGCTTGCACTCTGGCTCTGAACTAAAACACCAAACAATACCAGTGTGATACTATTAGAACACTGTATTCACAGAAGAAATTTGGAGCCCTGTCTCCAATAGAAAACCGGCGACATCCCCTGCATTTCCGGCAATGCCGGCCGTACCACCTCATTTTTTCTCCAAAAGTTTTCCCTGTGCTCTATTGTTCTGGTTTTGTCCCATTTGTATTGTTTTCTTGTTTTAAATTTTAGTGTGCGGCTATTTGGGCATTCATATTGTTTTTCCGCACTAATATCCATTTTTTCCGACATTTGTAGATTTTGCGGAATTGCGAACGGCGATTATGGGGAGCAAAGTGCACATTCAAAGTTAAGGTGGTTACGAAGTACGGTGCCAAAGATCCGGGTAGTTTGACCTGCGCAAGCGAACTTTTCAAGCTACTTGGATTCAATTCAACGGGGGTTTCTTAACTCACAACTTAACGGTACGTACTTTACTAACACCTTCTTCTCAAATCCGACGCTTCCAATATAATATCTTTGCAGGATTTTTTGCAAGTTCGCTAGCAAACGCCAAAAATTGACTAACCCTTATTTGTTGCAGTGTTGCGCTTAAAGTAAAAAAAAATGATTGTTTGATTATTTGAACAAAAAATTTTGAATTGCGCATTGCGTACATTAATACGGACTTAAGGGCAAGCGAACCCCACAACATACGGTAAAGGATTTCATCACCTTTTGTTAGTTATATGTATGCCCTAGAGGCCATTACTATACATAGGATGTATATTGTAGTGGATGCTTGGACATATATAGAGAGGACTTTCTTGCTCGACATGATAGTATGCTATCTGGTTGCTCTTTATCTTAACGTGTACACTGATTGTCTCTCTGTTACATGTTGGTAAAGCCCTTAGGATGTGTACTTGACTACCTGGACTATGATGCGGATCATACTAGTGGGGACATGGTAGTCTATAAGTACATCCTTTAAGGGCCCTAGTCGTGGGTGTATCGAGACAGGGCGTCGATATACCAGAGTAGACTAGCGTATACCTTCTCGACCCATACAGATGGGTGATGGATGATCCCATATCCATTGGTGTTTGACATCAAAGATGATATACGGGTGCTCAGTGGAGACTGGGTACACTGGACGGACTCGTTAAGAACTCCCAGATGGTATTATACCTTACGTCAGATGGCAGTTCTCTGGTGACACTGGTACAGAGTAGTCTGTTGACCCGAGATCGTCATAGAGTTTTGTGTGATTCCCACTGTGCTTTGATTTCCACCTTACCACGTCCAAGAGAGCGTGCAAAACGGTGTTTTTTGGGTACAGTCCCGAGTCACATGGAGGCAATGAGCGATAGGAGGGGATTCGTCTCTCCCGATATAGGGAGTTGATGTTGCGCTGTGTTCGATTGGCTATAACCGGAAATCCCTGGCCAGGGTTGCTGAGATTTACTGGTAAGTGTTACCAGTAGTTTCTCGAACTGTTATAGACCTCATATCGACACGACTTATCGAGCTATTGGGGTCTGACATTTACCACCCCTAGACAAGATATGCGACATATCAGACGACGAGACCGGACTGTACAGTAAGTGTTACTGGTTGGATTCACAGGAGTGTGAGCGGGCTTGCTCGTCGATCTTCTGATCGCTCAATACCCGGGTGGCTGTTATGTTTAGCAGACCGCTTGCGGCTTGTGGGTGTTTGATATGATCATCATCTGCTACCGGCGTATTGACGAGTCTTTAGAGTCCTACACAGAGGTTTCCTGGCTCAAGCGAAACGAAATAGGAGCGCATATGAGATATGTGCGGGACCGAGAATAATGCGTGTATGTGATACCGTATTCTATTCTCACGATGAATGTATCGATTGGTTGTATGCGATATAACCTAGTTATCGAATCGAGGATTGATTCGATAAGTCGATATATTGGATATTAGTCGGTTATATGCGATATGGCCAGCTCGTTAAATCAAGTGTTGATTTAATGATTTAATGTATAATTATATATTTGATATATTACTTTACATTAACTAATATTGGTTCACTTAAGATGTTTTTCTCACTTGTTTGTGCACATTGTATATGTGATATATTTTTGTGCATAAGATTGTATCATGTTTGATGATACATGCAAACTTGGGTGTGTGTTTCTTTTAAACCATGGTTTAGGTTAATGGTTAAGGTCTTATTTTCTTTCTTTATTTATTTTTGACAAAACTAAATGGTGGCTTTTGATATTTTGGCTTGAAGCTTCAAGAAGCTTCAAAGCATCTTTGAAAAAGTCATGCCATTTTGTTTTGTTTCTAAACCCTAACCATTTACTTAACCCTAGTTCATTCTCTACATGAGTTAACACTAACCCATGGTTGCATTATGATAACCATCACTTCATTTTTCTTTTTGGAATAAATTCATTTTTCTTCTTCTTCATCTTCTTCTCCAAGTGAAGAGAAGAAAAGCTTTCTACAAAAATGTCAAGTGATGATTCCAAGTGAGAAATCAAAATCCAAAGTGAACCCACTTCCTATTTCTTCATCCTCTACCACTTGCCAAGTAGTATAGGGTGTTTTTCTTCACAAGTTTCATGGCTTGGTGAAGTTGGAGCTTGATCTTAGGTTGCCTCGACGTAGATCATCTTCGGCATCGAAGTCGACGACCTAGCCCGCCCATTTCTCCGATGAAGCCGACGCTAGAGCCCGGGATCCGATGATCGCAGTGAGGGGACTTCATCACGGAGCTATGGAGGTGGAGGACCGGATCTACAAAGGTTGTATTTCCGTTCACTTTTAGAGTAAAGTCGTTTATTCACATTTGTTTCGTCTATTCTCTAGTTAACGATCTTTGCTTAGGGTTTCTCGGCATATAATTTTTTATTTTGGCATGGTTGATGCCTTGTGAGACCTCATTAGTGTACCTAGGAACTCTACAGTGGTATTAGAGCCTAGCTAGAGCCTTAGGCGATGTGTAGACGAAGTTAGAAGTCCGTTCGAACTCGAAACCCTAACCGAAGACCCCTCTCTGTACATTTTTTCAAAACTGGGTTTCTTCCAGATTAAAAATGCTTAAAAAATTCAGCAGGAAGTTCTAAGAATTACAGTGCAAAACGAAAAAGTGATACGTCCAAAGCGCGGTGGAACCGCGGCAGAAGCCTGCCTTCTGCGGCGGTTCTGCGGCCATCTGATGACGTCAGCCTTCAATTTTTGCACAGTAATTTGTTTCTTGAGGTGCTGAGTTTTCAGGGAATTTTTAATTTTCCCTTAAGAGTTGAGTTTTCTGGGGTGTTTTGGGGCTTCGATGATTCGATCGGAAATTTCAAACTTTGTCTATGTGCTTTTCCGGGTAATTTTAGAATATGTTAAAAAGTTCGACCGGATATAAATACCCACATTTTCCTCTGCCGGAAAATTTCCAAGTGTTGGATCTTTCCGTAGTTTAATGACGTTCTAAGTAGTGCAAGTAATGCGATGGTCCCTCTAGAAGACAACAAACCTTAACTCGATTATGTGACCGTCTTGAACTGCCCTTTGAACCTTAGGGTTTGGGGCAGTACGGCGTGCCACATGTGAGGCGTTGGCTTGACCCTTTTACGGCTGGACCGTTGGTACTGAGGCATGAAGTGAATGTTTTTAAACTTGTTTCATGTGTTGATCTGTTTCGGGAAAACTTGGGTGTTTGATTGTTCGATCGGAAAGTTTAACATTTTCTATTTATCTGGAATAGGATACAATACTTGGAATCCACAAGCAGTTATGAGATAACAGATTTGAATGTTATAAACATAGCACTTTAGTCTCACTTGATCGGTTGCCACGGAATTTTGATGCGATCAAAAGTCCGTCGCAATCACGTAGCGTACGTGGATACTCGCCGGTAAACTTAATAGATAGCCGCGTCCCATAGCCCCAACCAAGTGACTGTAGGAGAACCCCGTCGCCGAAAGCATCCGTTCGGGTGCTCGCGACAGCGGTGTTCCGCCTTGGTGCACTTCGTCAACGGCGTCGGGGGTGCGGCCGCCTACTAAAGTTTGCGACGAGCATTCGATCAGGATGTCGGGAATCTTGTTGAATTGCCCGACTTGATATTGAAAAGTGTTTTCGATAATGAGACTAAAATGCGGGGTTTATAATTGTTAGGCATGCGATGTCTAAGGAATTCATTTGATTAGGCATGCGATGTCTATGCAGGTTGCGGATTCCAACTGTTGTAGTTTTACACTTTCTTTTCTGTGACCGTAAGTGTAATATATGATATCGCCGGTTTCGTTGCTATATGTCAACGACAATTGGGATGCGCATATTTACTTACGTTGATGACATGTGATGTTATGTGTTGCTGGATATGTTATATTGGATCGTCGTGTTTGAATAGCCGGGTTTTTTTTATGTGAGATGAGTGTTTTTCATTTTCATTCATGTAAAAACTTTTATGTAATATTCTTTTATTGGGGCACTTCCAGGTTGCGGTAGCTGTCACTGTTGATGTATATTGTTTACTTTTCCGCACAAGGAAAGACCCAAGGAGGAGGGCACAAGTAATCGGGTTCTAGAGTCCAGTAGGAGACCAACTCGAGGAGTCGAGTCCGGGTCTCCTAACTCTAGAATTGGTAGGGTTGCTTGCCGCTCTCGTAGGGGTCTAGGGGTGTGGGTTTGGCTATTCATCGTGACCGTGGAATCCGTGTTTTATACTGGCTCATATTGAAAACACGGACGTCCTAGTATATCCAATGTTTCATATGTTTCTTCTGCTGCGATATCTGTGATGTGATCATGTGATGTTCTATGATAGATACTGTATATAGTATATATGATATATTATATAGACGTTACTTATGTTTTACACCCGCGCTAGCCCTGCCCCGCTCTGCCGTTAGTTACCTAACCTAACGGTGCACGAGGGGACATCGAGGCGAATGCGGATGGCATAAGTGTACGTCGTATTTATCTGTGATGTTTAGGTACTTAAATGATGAGACTTCATTAATATGATTAATGAAAGAAAAAGAAACCTAAGATGTTGTGGAATCGAATTTCAAAAATAAAACAGGTAGCTACAGTTCTTGCTTTGCACAGCGGTATATATGATATATCCTGCACCTTATTCGATGAGGAAAGGGCCGACGATCCCTTCACCGAGAGTGACCCCTTTAGCAATAACTGGCAGATGCTACAACCCTCGGTTTGTCTTTTGATTGCTTCTATAGTTTCTGCTTTGCACAGTGATATATATGATATATCCCGCACCTCATTCGACGAGGAAAGGGCCGACGATCCCTTCACCGGGAGTGACCCCTTTAGCAAAACTAGAAAAGCCTCAAAAACACTCCATTTCAAAATTCATTCGATCCTACAACGATATCAAGTTCATTACGCAATAGGTTTTCAGAAAAACCTGTCGTAGCCCTCCGTCATTTCAGATAAGTTGTATATAGTATTCGTGCTACATTTGTTGGCTTTCGTCAAGGTGTAGTGTGCGGTAGCTATATGCTGCTTATCTGCTGCATACGATGCGATTGGATTAGGGTAGTCGTGCGGTTTTGTTGGCTTTCGTCAAGGGTCGTGCGGGTGGGTTTAATTCAATCAAGAAATATACGGGTTGAACTTGACTAGCGGGCTATGGTTTGTTGGCTTTCGTCAAGGTCATAGCACGTTAGGGGCAAATTGTTATCGGGAATTTCAAGTGTTGAAATTTGCAATGAGATTGCATACCTTCTATGAGATAGTTGGATCCCGATACCCTCTGTGAGTAAGAGTTACTCCTGGAATAGTTTTACACATTACAATTAGCCGATCAAGTAGGTGTCTAGAAAGGTGTCAACGGGGTTACGCCTCTGGGAAAACGAGGTTTACTGTAATTAGGTTCGTGCGAAAGCACGGGGGACCTCCCTCAAAGTACCGACACTGGCCTGGCTGAAAGATTGGCGAACTTGTAGTGTGTAATTAATCCCGACTAGTCTTTCCTTTTAGGGTTTGAAGGAAGATTTGATAAAAACAGTGGGAGCCATCCTGATTAGATAAAATAATAACCAATCTAATCTTGCAAGAGCGTACGTAGAGTGTTTTCTTCTCTCTCTCTCCAGGTAGCGACCATATCACGCCTTAATCCAGATAATAATATGGATGTATTGACCGGACCCGGTTGTTATACTGAGCTGGGGAACGTTGGTCCCACTCCAACTTATAATTGTTATAAGACAGAGCAGGAAATTGGGGAATACCAGATTTCCCGTGCCGCCCAAAAGAAGAAAGTGCATATGATGCATCTCCTTCGGGTGTGTTCATTACAAAGAACTGTTTTTCTATTTCCTCCACGTCCTGGGTATTTGATACTGGATCAGGATCCCAGATATGTAATCTGTTACATAGGGCTACAGAAAGGAAGAGAACTGAGAACGGGTGATAAGTTTCATGAGACAGAAAGCGGGGCAAGTGTTGCAGCCAAGTCTATTGGTAACTGTTACCCTGTATTACCAATACATTGATTCTGAACGAATGTTATTAGATACCAAACCTGATATAAAAAATCATATATGTCTCTTTATTAGTAAAGAAACGATAAAATTTTGTATTGTTGGATAATGTTTTGAACATTTCCTATATCAAAAGTTGATTGGTTCAGGCACGTTATCTAAAAGAATTAATGTAAATCAAACTACAGTTCTTAGTATACAGAACACACACAAGAGGAAGAGTTCAGAAATGAACGAATTCTTCTTGAGGTATTGTAGACTAGGTCATATCAATGCGACCCGACTAGCTGAAGTTACATATAGATGCATATTTAAATCAGTTTGAATTTACATCTTGTGAAACTTGCCAGTCATGTCACAAAGATAAGATGACCATAGCTCTGTAAGAATGGCTGGATACTTAGCGATCTGAGATGGAATCCTTATACACCAACAAAGTATGGACTTTGGTTGCTATATCTGAAGGGTTAAATCCCCATCAGAGCAAGTATATCTTGAGAAGATTACTTGGTGTACATGGAAAAGTTGAGACTTTCAAAGCTAGACTTGTTAAAGGTTTGCATCATTGACCAGGTATGGATTATGTTGAAACCTTTTCTAAGGATCTATGTTTAAGTCCATCTAGATCCTACTTGCCACAGCTACATACCATGACTACGATATTTGGTGGTTGGGTGTCATGACTGCTTTTCTAAATGATGTTTTGGAAGAGAGCGTCTATAAGCACACAGCCAGGGGGCCTCGTAGACAGTGGGAGCAGCGGAAACGTATGCAAGATGTTTTATGTGATAAAACAGGCATCACGGAGTTGGAACATCTGTTTTGATGAGTTATTCAAAGAGTTTGACATCATCAAAATGGTAGATGAACCTTGTATATACAAAAAGGTAGTAGAGAGTATGGTGGTGATCCTCGTAGAGTACGTGGATGACATACTCTTGCTAGGGAAGTAGTTTCCTAAGCTACGCTAGATCAATCTCCGCTTATCACAAGGATTCTCCATATAGAATCAAAATGATACCACCTAATCCCTGAGTTTTCATCTATGAGATAGATCTAATTGGATGTTAGGATTCTCACTAGTTGTAGTGAGATGGTATCAATCGATCCTACGGAGAATCACTGGAAAGGTTCCAGGGTGATAAGGACGACTGAATGTCAGTCACAGGCATTGTCTTTACCCTTGGTAAAGGGACGGTATGTTGGAAGAGTTCCAAGCTAGATACCGTGGCTTACTAGACGATAAAGGCTGGATACATCGCTACTTAAGATGCTACCAAAGAGGCAGTCTGGGTGTATATTGGTTCATGAGATGAACTTAGTTCCTCCCATTGTGTGACAATGGAGTAGTGGCTTATGCTAAGGAACGTCCGTCCCATCAGTGATCCAGACATATTCTAAGGCAGTATCACCAGATCATGGAGACGGTTGATCTCCAGGGTGATCGAGGTTAGGAGAGTAGACTCAGCGGACAACACGGCGGATCCACTCACAAAGGCCTTTTCCCAGAGAGAGACTTTTATGGGATGGTTGAGTATGAGATACTACAACCACTGCTATCAGATGGCCGTAGTGCAAGTGGGAGATTGTTAGTTATATGTATGCCCTAGAGGCCATTACTATACATAAGATGTATATTGTAGTGGATGCTTGGACATATATAGGGAAGACTTTCTTGCTCGACATGATAGAATGCTATCTGGTTGCTCTTTACCTTAACGTGTACACTGATTGTCTCTCTGTTACATGTTAGTAAAGCCCTTAGGATGTGTACTTGACTACCTGGACTATGATGCGGATCATACTAGTGGGGACATGGTAGTCCATAAGTACATCCTTCAAGGTCCCTAGTCGTGGGTGTATCGAGACAGGGCATCGATATACCAGAGTAGACTAGCGTATACCTTCTCGACCCATACAGATGGGCGATGGATGATCCCATATCCATTGGTGTTTGACATCAGAGATGATATACGAGTGCTCAGTGGAGACTGGGTACACTGGACGGACTCGCCGAGAACTCCCAGATGGTATTATACCTCACGTCAGATGGCAGTTCTCTGGTGACACTGGTACAGAGTAGTCTGTTAACCCGAGATCGTCATAGAGTCTTGTGTGATTCCCACTGTACTTTGATTTCCACCTTACCACGTCCAAGAGGGCGTGCAAAACAGTGGTTTCTGTGTACAGTCCCGAGTCATATAGAGGCAATGAGCGATAGGAGGGGATTCGTCTCTCCCGGTATAGGGAGTTGATGTTGCGCTGTGTTCGATTGGCTATAACCGGAAATCCCTGGCCAGGGTTGCTGAGATTTACTGGTAAGTGTTACCAGTAGTTTCTCGAACTGTTATAGACCTCATATCGACACGACTTATCGAGCTATTGGGGTCTGACGTTTACCACCCCTAGGAAAGATATGCGACATATCAGACGACGAGACCGGACTGTACGGTAAGTGTTACTGGTTGGATTCACAGGAGTGTGAGCGGGCTTGCTCGTCGATCTTCTGATCGCTCAATACCCGGGTGGCCGTTACGTTTAGCAGACCGCTTGCGGCTTGTGGGTGTTTGATATGATCATCATCTGCTACCGGCGTATTGACGAGTCTTCAGAGTCCTACACAGAGGTTTCTTGGCTCAACCGAAACGAAATAGGAGCGCATATGAGATATGTGCGGGACCGAGAATAATGCGTGTATGTGATACCGTATTCTATTCTCGCGATGAATGTATCGATTGGTTGTATGCGATATAACCTAGTTATCGAATCGAGGATTGATTCGATAAGTCGATACATTGGATATTAGTCGGTTATATGCGATGTGACCGGATCGTTAAATCAAGTGTTGATTTAATGATTTAATATATAATTATATATTTGATATATTACTTTACATTAACAAATATTGGTTCACTTAAGATGTTTTTCTCACTTGTTTGTGCACATTGTATATGTGATATATTTTTGTGCACAAGATTGTATCATGTTTGATGATAGATGCAAACTAGGGTGTGTGTTTATTTTAAACCATGGTTTAGGTTAATGGTTAAGGTCTTATTTTCTTTCTTTATTTATTTTTGACAAAACTAAATGGTGGCTTTTTGTTATTTTGGCTTGAAGCTTCAAGAAGCTTCAAAGCATCTTTGAAAAAGTCATGCCATTTTTTTTTGTTCCTAAACCCTAACCATTTACTTAACCCTAGTTCATTCTCTACATGAGTTAACACTAACCCATGGTTGCATTATGATAACCATCACTTCATTTTCCTTTTTGGAATTAATTCATTTTTCTTCTTCTTCATCTTCTTCTTCAAGTGAAGAGAAGAAAAGCTTTCTACAAAAATGTCAAGTGATGATTCTAAGTGAGAAATCAAAATCCAAAGTGAACCCACTTCCTATTTCTTCATCCTCTACAACTTCCCAAGTTGTATAGGGTGTTTTCTTCACAAGTTTCATGGCTTGGTGAAGTTGGAGCTTGATCTTGTGTTGCCTCGACGTAGATCATCTTCGGCATCGAAGTCGACGACCTAGCCCGCCCATTTCTCCGATGAAGCCGACGCTAGCGCCCGGGATCCGATGATCGCAGCGAGGGGACTTCTGTTAGTTATATGTATGCCCTAAAGGCCATTACTGTACATTGGATGTATATTGTGGTAGATGCTGGGACATATATAGGTAGGACTTTCTTGCTCGACATGATAGTACGCTATCTGGTTGCTCTTTGTCTTAACGTGTATACTTTCCGTCTCTCTGTTACTTGTTGATAAAGCCCTTAGGATGTGTACTCGACTTCCAGGACTATGATGCAGATCATACTAGCGGGGCCTGGAAAGTCCATGAGTACATCCTTGAAATGTTCCTAGTCGAGGGAATATCGAGACAGGGCATCGATATTCCAGAGTAGACTGGCGTATATCTTCTCGACCCATGCGATGGGCGATGGATGATCCCATATCCATTGGTGTTTGACATCGAAGATGGTATGCGGGTGCTCAGTGGAGACTGGGTACATTGAACGGACTCGCCGAGAACTCCCAGATGGTATTATACCTCACGTCAGATAGCAGTTCTCTGGTGACACTGGTACAGCTTAGTCTGTTGACCCGAGATCGTCATAGAGTCTTGTGTGTCTCCCACTGTGCTTTGATTTCCACCCTACCACGGCTCTACTGAGTCGTGCAAACAGGTGGTTTTTGGGTACAGTCCCGATTCACATGGAGGCAATGAGCGATAGGAGTGGATTCGTCTCTCCCGGTATTGGGTGTTGATGTTGCGCAATGCACGACTGGCCATAACAGGAAATCCCTGGCCAGGGTTGCAGTGATATACTGGTAAGAGTTATCAGTAGTTTCACGAATGTTATGGACCTCAAGTAGGCATGACTTATCGAGCTACTGGGGTCTGACGTTTACCACCCCTACGCGAGATATGCGACATATCAGACGAACAGACCGGACTATACGGTAAGTGTTACTGGTTGGATTCACAGGAGTGTGAGCAGGCTTGCTCGTCGATCTTCTGATCGCTCAATACCCGGGTGGCCGTTACGTTTAGCAGACCGCTTGCGGCTTGTGGGTGTTTGATATGATCAACATCTGCTGCCGGCGTATTGACGAGTCTTTAGAGTCCTACACAGAGGTTTCCTGGCTCAGGCGAAACGAAATAGGAGCGCATATGAGATATGTGCGGGACCAAGAATAATGCGTGTATGTGATACCGTATTCTATTCTCGCGATGAATGTATCGATTAGTTATATGCGATATAACCTAGTTATCGAATTAAGGATTGATTCGATAAGCCGATACATTGGATACTAGCCGGTTATATGCGATATGACCGGATCATTGAATCAAGTGTTGATTTAATGATTTAATGCATAATTATATATATTTGATATATTACTTTGCATTAACTAGTATTGGTTCACTTTAAAAGGATTTTCTCACTTGAATTGTGCAAGTTGTATATGTGATATACTTTTGTGCACAAGATTGTATCATGTTTGATGATACTTGCTCTTTTGGGTTTGTGTAAAGATTAAACCATATTTAGTGAATGGTTAGGGTTTCTTTTCTCTTATTTATTTATCCATTTATTATTTGTTTTGGAAAAGATAAAGAGAAAAAGAAATGGTGGCTTATTTTGTTTTTTCTTTGAAGCTTCTTGAAGCTTTGAACAAGTCTACCATTCTTGTCTCTTCTTAAACCCTAACCACTCATCTAAACCTTAGTTAAATCTCTACACTAAACCATGATTGAAGTTATGATAAGTATTCTTTTTATTTTCCTTTTTAATTAACTTATCATATCTTCTTCTTCTTCTTCATCTTCTTCTTCCATGAAGAAAACTAGTGACCATCAATGGCAACTAGTGAAATCAAGTGAGAAATCCAATTCTAAAGTCTACCCACTTCCTATTTCTTCATCCTCTACCTCTTGCCAAGTTGTATAGGGTGTTTCCTTCGCAAGTTTTCAAAGCTTGGTGAAATTGGAGCTTGTTCTTGTGATGCCTCGACGTAGATCATCTTCGGCATCGAATCGACGATCAAGCCCGCCCATTCTTCGATGATGCCAATGCTAGAGTCAAGGGTTCGATTTGGACAGCGGAGGGAGATCATCGCGGAGCTTAGGAAGTGGTGGACCGGATCTACAAAGGTTGTAGCCCCTACTCTTTAGCTATATTTCCGTTTACTTACTCGCTTCGCCTATATATCTAGTTAACGATCCGTTCTAGGGTTTCTCGGCACCGTATTTTTTAGAAATTTGCGTGGATGATGACTTGTGAGACTTCACTAAGGTGCCTAGGAACCCTACAGTAGTATCAGAGCCTAGCTAGAGCCTTAGGCAAAGTCCAGACGGAATTAGAACTCCGATCGAATTAAAACCCAAACCCTAATATTGCTCTCTGGACTTTTTCTGAAATCGTGGTTTTTTCGAAATTAAAAATATGCAGAAAAATCAGCAGGTAATCCTAAGACTTACTGTGAAATTCGAGAGCATGATTCCTCAAGAGTGCGGCGGAACCGCGGCACAAGCATGGCTTGTGCGGCGGTTCCGCGGCCAAGTTGTCCCATCATCTGTTTAACTTTTCACAGTAACTCCTAGTTTTTAGTGCTGGTTTTTCTGGGAATATTTTAATATTTATTCCAGAGTTTATTTTCTGGGTTGTATTGGGGACTCGGTGTATTCGATCGGACTGTCTAATTTTTGTCGGTGTGCTTTTCCGGGTATTTTTAGAATATGTTAAAAAGTTCGACCGGATATAAATACCCAATTTTTCCCCTGTCGGGAAATTTCCAAGTGTTGGATTTTTCCGTAGTTTAACGACGTTCTAAGTAGTGCAAGTAACGCGATGGACCCTCTAGAAGACAACAAACCTTAACTCGATTATGTGACTGTCTTGAACTGCCCTTTGAACCTTCGGGTTTGGGGCAGTACAGCGTGCCACATGTGAGGCGTTGGCTTGACCCTTCTACGGCTGGACCGTTGGTACTGAGGCACGAACTGAATGTTGTTAGACTTATTTCATGTGTTGAGCTGTGTCGGGAAAACCTGGGTGTTCGATTGTTCGATCGGAAAGTTTAACATTTTCTATTTATCCGGAATGTGATACAATAATTGGAATTCACAAGTAGTTATGAGATAACTGAATGAATGTTATAAACATAGCAGTTTAGTCTCACTTGATCGGTTGCCACGGAATTTTGATGTGATCAAAAGTCCGTCGCAATCACGTAGTGTACGCGGATACTTGCCGGGTAAACTTAATAGACAGCCTCACTCCATAGCCCCGACCAAGTGACTGTAGGAGAACCCCGTCGCCGAAAGCATCCGTTTGGGTGCTCGCGGTAGCGGTGTTCCGCCTTGGTGCGCTTCGTCGACGGTTTCGGGGGTGCGGCCGTCTACTAAAGTTTGCGACGAGCATTCGATCAGAATGTCGGGAATCCTGTTGAATTGCTCGACTTGATATTGAAAAGAGTTTTCGATAATGAGACTAAAATGCGGGGTTTATAATTGTTAGGCATGCGATGTCTAAGTATTTCATTTGGTCAGGCATGGGATGTCTGAGGTGGTTGCGGAATCCAACTTTTGTAGTTTTACACTTTCTTTTCTGTGACCGTAAGTGTAATATGATATCGCCGGTTTCGTTGCTATATGTCAACGACAATTGGGATGCGCATATTTACTTACGTTGATGACATGTGATGTTATGTGTTGCTGGATATGTTATATTGGATCGTCGTGTTTGAATAGCAGGGGGGTTTTTATGTGAGATGAGTGTTTTTTCATTTTCATTCATGTAAAAACTTGTATGTAATATTCTTTTATTAGGACACTTCCAGGTTGCGGATGTTGTCACCATTTGTTTATTATTTACTTTTCTGCACTAGAATAGACCCAAGGAGGGGAGCACAAGTAACCGGGTTCTGGGGTCCAGTGGGAGACCAACTCGAGGAGTCGAGTCCGGGTCTCCTAACCCTAGAATAGGTAGGGTTACTTGCCGCTCTCGTAGGGGTCTAGGGGTGTGGGATTGGCTATTCATCACAATCGTGGAATCCGTGTTTTATACTGGCTCGTATTGAAAACACGGACGTCCTAGTATATCCAATATTTCATATGTTTCTTCTGCTGTGATTTATCTGTGATGTGATCATGTGATATTCTGTGACAGATATTATATATAGTATATATGATATATTATATAGACGTTGCTTATGTTTTACACCCGCGCTAGCCCTGCCTCGCTTTGGCGTTAGTTACCTAACCTAACGGTGCAGACGGGACATCGAGGTGAATGCGGATCGCATAAGCGTACGTTATATTTATCTGTGATGGTTAGGTGGACTTAAATGATGGGATATTCATTAATGAGATTAATAAAAGAAAATAAACCTAATTGATGTTGTGGAATCGAATTTCAAAATAAAACAGGTAGCTACAGTTCTTGCTTTGCATCGTGGTGTTCCTTGTAGAACATCCTGCACCTTATTCGATAAGGAAAGGACCGAGATCCCTTCACCGGGAGTGACTCCTTTAGCAATAACTGGCAGATGCTACAACCCTCGGTTTGTCTTTGATCGCTTCTATAGTTTCCGCTTTGCACAGTGATATATATGATATATCCCGCACCTCATTCGACGAGGAAAGGGCCGACGATCCCTTCACCGGGAGTGACCCCTTTAGCAAAACTAGAAAAGCCTCAAAAACATTCCATTTAAAAAACTATTTGATTCCGCAACGAGATCAAGTTCAAAGCGTTAAAGGTTTTCACAAAAACCATTCGCAACCCTCCGTCATTTTAGGAAGTAGAGTACTTAGTATTCGTGCTGTGTTTGTTGACCATAGTCAAGGCACAGTGTACGGTAACTAAGTGATGTCTTCCTACACCGCATATGATGCGATTAGTTAGGACAGTCGCATGAATTTGTTGACCTTAGTTAAGGGTCATGTGGGTGGGTCTAATTAATCACGAAATGACGGGTAGAACTTGACTAGTGCTTATGATTTGTTGACCATAGTTATGGTCATAGGTGCTAGGGGTAAAAACCTTTATCGGGAGTTTCAAGTGTTGAAATTTGCAATGAGATTGCATACCTTCTATATGATAGTTGGATCCCGATACCCACTGCGAGTAATTATTACTCCTGGGAGAGTTTTGCACTTTGCAATTAGCCGATCAAGTAGGTGTCTAGAAAGGTGTCAACGGGGTTACGCCTCTGGGAAAACGAGGTTTACTATAATTAGGTCCGTGCGAAAGCACGGGAAACCTCCCTCAAAGTACCGACACTGGCCTGGCTGAAGGATTGGCGAACTTGTAGAGTGTAATTAATCCCGGCTAGTCTTTCCTTTTAGGGTTTGAAGGAAGATTTGATAAAACAGTGGGAGCCATCCTGATTAGATAAAATATATAACCAATCTGATCTTGCAAGAGCGCACGCAGAGTGTTTTCTTCTCTCTCTCTCCAGGTAGCGACCATATCACGCCTTAATCAAGATAATAATATGGATGTATTGACCGAACCCGCTTGTTATACTGAGCTGGGGAACGTTGGTCCCGCTCCGACTTATAATTGTTATAAGACCGAGCAGAAAATAGGGGAATACCAGAATTCCTATACCGCCCAAACGAAGAAAGTGCATATGATGCATCTCCTTCGGATGTGTTCATTATAAAGAACTGTTTCTCAGTATCCTCTGAATCCTGGGTATTCGATACCGGATCAGGATCCCAGATATGTAATCTGTTACATAGGGCTACAAAAGGGTAGAAAAACTGAGAAAGGGTGATAAGTTTCATGAGACAGAAAACGGGGCAAGTGTTGCAGCCAAGTCTGTTGGTCACTGTCACCCAGTATTACGAATACATTGATTCTGAATAAATGCTATTAGATACCGAACCTGATATACAAAATCATATCAGTCTCTTTATTAGTAAAGAAATGATATAATTTTGTATTGTTGGATAATGTTTTGAACATTTCCTATATCAAAAGTTGATCGGTTCAGGCACGTTATCTAAAAACATTGACGTTCTAAATCAAACTACAGTTCCTTGTATACAGAACACACACAAGAGGAATAGTTCAGAAATGAACGATTCGTTCTTGAGGCATTGTAGACTAGGTCACATCAATGCGACCCGACTGGCTGAAGTTACATTTTAGATGCATATTTAAATCAGTTTGAATTTACATCTTGTGAAACTTACCAGTCATGTCACAAAGATATAATGACACCAGCTCTGTTTACTGGAAGCAGAGAAAGAGTTAATGAACTCTTAGGACTGATACATGATGATGTATGTAAAGTCTCCTGTCTACAGATGCCAGGACTGGTTCTTTATACTTCATTATATTCTCTAATAATCTCTCAAGATTCAGTCATATGTTCCTGTTGAAATATAAGTTTGAAGCTTTTGAGGTATTCACAGAATATAAGTTAGAAGTAGAAAACCAAAATACGGGTATAAGTATTATGTCCTACGATAAGATCAGGGAGGAGAATACTTGTGCATGGCATTCCTGGACCATTCTAAAGGAGAATGAGATTCTCTCTCCGTATTACTCCTCTGAATACACCACAGCACAACGGTGCATCAGGGCGGAGCAATCGCACAATATTAGATATGGTGTGCTCGGTGATGAGTATTACTGAGTTACCTATTTCCTTTTTGGGTGTTATGCGCTTGAGAAGCTGCATACCTATTGAATTAGGTTCGAATCAAATCACTGCCTACCACTTCATATGTGATATGGAAAGGGAAGAGCCCATATCTTAAGTAAGTTAAGATTTGGGATTGTCCGGCCTATGTAAAAAGCTAAATCCGGACAAGATTGAGGCAAGATCAGTTCTGTAGAACTGGAAAGGTTCCAGCTGTACAAAACTGCTAATGATTTGACAGAACCAAAGGATTCAATAGTTTCCGACGAACCTCAGCCTCTCCGCCGATCTAGTAGGGTTCCTCACCCACCTGAGAGATACCTCGGTTTCTCGATGACAGTGGGAGCGAGGATTGCATCATGAGATGATGACCCAACCAGTTTCGAGCAGGCCATCAAGAGTAGGGACTCTGTAAGAATGGCTGGATGCTTAGTGATCTGAGATGGAATCCTTATACACCAAGAAAGTATGGACTTTTGGTTGCTATAACTGAAGGGTTAAATCCCCATCAGGAGCAAGTATATCTTGAGAAGATTACTTGGTGTACATGGAAAAGTTGAGACTTTCAAAGCTAGACTTGTTAAAGGTTTTTCGTCATCAACCAGGCACGGATAATGATGAAACCTTTTCCAGGGACTATGTTTAAATCCATCCAGATCCTACTTGCCACGGCTACATACCACGACTACGATATCTGGTGGTTGGGTGGCATGACTACTTTTCTAAATATTGATTTAGAAGAGAACGTCTATAAGAACACAGCCAGAGGGCCTCGTAGACAGTGGGAGCAGCGGAAACGTGTGCAAGATGCTTTATAGGATAAAGCAGGCATCGCGGAGTTGGAACATCTGTTTTGATAGATTAGTCAAAGAAGTTGACATCATCAAAATGGTAGATGAACCTTGTATAAACAAAAAGGTAGTAGGGAGTATGGTGACGATCCTCGTAGAGTACGTGGATGACATACTCTTATTAGGGAAGGAGTTTCCTATGCTATGCTCGATCAATCTCCGATTATCACTAGGATTCCCCAAATAGGATCAAAGTAATACCACCTAAATCCTGAGTTTTCATCTATGAGATAGATGTAATTGGATGCTAGGATTCTCACTAGATGTAGTGAGATGGTATCAATCGATCCTGGGGAGAATCACTGGAAGAGTTCCAGGGTGATAAAGACGACTGAATGTCAGTCACGGGCATTGTCTTTACCCTCAGTAGAGGGACGGTATGTTGGAAGAGTTCCAAGCTAGATACCGTGGCAAACTAGACGATAAAGGCTGGTAACATCGCTATTAAAGATACTACCAAAGAGGAAGTTTGGGTGTATATTGGTTCATAAGATGAACTAGGTTCCTGCCATTGTATGACAATGGAAGTGTGGTTTTGGCCCTGGAACCCTGGTCCCATCAGTGACCCAGACAAATTCTGAGGAAGCATCACCTGATCATGGAGATAGTTGATCTCCGGGGTGATCGAGGTTAGGAGAGTAGACTCAGAGAACAACACGGCGGATCCACTCACGAAGGCCTTTTCCCAAAGAGAGACTTTTAGGGGATGGTTGAGTATGTGATACTGCAACCACTGCTACAGATGGCCCTAGTGCAAGTGGGAGATTGTTAGTTATATGTATGCCCTAGAGGCCATTACTGTACATTGGATGTATATTGTGGTGGATGCTGGGACATATATAGGTAGGACTTTCTTGCTCGACATGATAGTACGCTATCTGGTTGCTCTTTGTCTTAACGTGTATACTTTCCGTCTCTCTGTTACTTGTTGATAAAGCCCTTAGGATGTGTACTCGACTTTCAGGACTATGATGCAGATCATACTAGCGGGGCCTGGAAAGTCCATGAGTACATCCTTGAAATGTTCCTAGTCGAGGGAATATCGAGACGGGGCATCGATATTCCAGAGTAGACTAGCGTATATCTTCTCGACCCATGCGATGGGCGATGGATGATCCCATATCCATTGGTGTTTGACATCGAAGATGGTATGCGGGTGCTCAGTGGAGACTGGGTACACTGAACGGACTCGCCGAGAACTCCCAGATGGTATTATACCTCACGTCAGATGGCAGTTCTCTGGTGACACTGGTACAGCTTAGTCTGTTGACCCGAGATCGTCATAGAGTTTTGTGTGTCTCCCACTGTGCTTTGATTTCCACCCTACCACGGCTCTACTGAGTCGTGCAAACAGGTGGTTTTTGGGTACAGTCCCGATTCTAATGGAGGCAATGAGCGATAGGAGGGGATTCGTCTCTCCTGGTATTGGCGGTTGATGTTGCGCATTGCACGACTGGCCATAACAGGAAATTCCTGGCCAGGGTTGCAGTGATATACTGGTAAGAGTTATCAGTAGTTTCACGAATGTTATGGACCTCAAGTCGGCATGACTTATCGAGCTACTGGGGTCTGACGTTTACCACCCCTACGCGAGATATGAGACATATCAGACGAACAAACCGGACTGTACGGTAAGTGTTACTGGTTGGATTCACAGGAGTGTGAGCGGGCTTGCTCGTCGATCTTCTGATCGCTCAATACCCGGGTGGCCGTTACGTTTAGCAGACCGCTTGCGGCTTGTGGGTGTTTGATATGATCAACATCTGCTGCCGGCGTATTGACGAGTCTTTAGAGTCCTACACAGAGGTTTCCTGGCTCAAGCGAAACGAAATAGGAGAGCATATGAGATATGTGCGGGACCAAGAATAATGCGTGTATGTGATACCGTATTCTATTCTCGCGATGAATGTATCGATTAGTTATATGCGATATAACCTAGTTATCGAATCAAGGATTGATTCGATAACCCGATACATTGGATACTAGCCGGTTATATGCGATATGACCGGATCATTGAATCAAGTGTTGATTTAATGATTTAATGCATAATTATATATATTTGATATATTACTTTGCATTAACTAGTATTGGTTCACTTTAAAAGGATTTTCTCACTTGAATTGTGCAAGTTGTATATGTGATATACTTTTGTGCACAAGATTGTATCATGTTTGATGATACTTGCTCTTTTGGGTTTGTGTAAAGATTAAACCATGTTTAGTGAATGGTTAGGGTTTCTTTTCTCTTATTTATTTATCCATTTATTATTGTTTTGGAAAAGATAAAGAGGCAAAGAAATGGTGGCTTATTTTGTTTTTTCTTTGAAGCTTCTTGAAGCTTTGAACAAGTCTACCATTCTTGTCTCTTCTTAAACCCTAACCACTCATCTAAACCATAGTTAAATCTCTACACTAAACCATGGTTGAAGTTATGATAAGTATTTGTTTTATTTTCCTTTTTAATTAACTTATCATATCTTCTTCTTCTTCTTCATCTTCTTCTTCCATGAAGAAAGCTAGTGACCATCAACGGCAACTAGTGAAATCAAGTGAGAAATCCAATTCTAAAGTCTACCCACTTTCTATTTCTTCATCCTCTACCTCTTGCCAAGTTGTATAGGGTGTTTCCTTCACAAGTTTTCAAAGCTTGGTGAAGTTGGAGCTTGTTCTTGTGATGCCTCGACGTAGATCATCTTCGGCATCGAATCGACGATCAAGCCCGCCCATTCTTCGATGATGCCAATGCTAGAGTCAAGGGTTCGATTTGGACAGCGGAGGGAGATCATCGCGGAGCTCAGGAAGTGGTGGACCGGATCTACAAAGGTTGTAGCCCTTTCCCTTTAGCTATATTTCCGTTTACTTACTCGCTTCGCCTATATATCTAGTTAACGATCCATTCTAGGGTTTCTCGGCACCGTATTTTTTAGAAATTTGCATGGATGATGACTTGTGGGACCTCACTAGGGTGCTTAAGAACCCTACAACTTCATCACGGAGCTTTGAAGGTGGAGGACCGGATCTACAAAGGTTGTATTTCCGTTCACTTTTAGAGTAAAGTCGTTTATTCGCATTTGTTTCGCCTATTCTCTAGTTAACGATCTTTGCTTAGGGTTTCTCGGCATATAATTTTTTATTTTGGCATGGTTGATGCCTTGTAAGACCTCATTAGTGTGCCTAGGAACCCTACACCTTTTCCGTGGCCCACAAATCACGAACTTGAACATAACGCTTACCCACACAAATTTTAAAAGAAACTAGACTTTAAGCCTTAAGGACTTCGCGCTCACCAGGAGAGGTTAATTGTGTTTAGAACACCGCTTAACGGTATATTGTTTACGGGGTGTCTAGGAAAGTGTTAACGGCGAAACCGCCAAAAAAGAAAGGGTTATTTAATTAAGGACCTTCGCGAAAGCGTCGGAATACCTCCCCTTATCTCTGCACTTACCTGGCCTCGTGATCAGTGTATCTTGAGCCTGTTTCTCGACACAGTTTTACCTCGCCAATCAAGTTCTTGAGCAGGTCTCGTTGACCTAGGTGAACCTTAGAATGATTAGGTGTGTGGTATTTTTGTGTCGTGATTATTTTTGGTCCAGATTCTTTTTGTGTGTATATTTCATTCTTTTGTTAATAACTAACAAAAAATTAAAAAAAAAAAATCACATTCTTTTTCCCTCCTTTTCTCTTCCTTTCTTTCTTTCTCTCTCCATGACATGTGTACCCCACTTCGAAAAACCCTTGCCGAACTTTGGTACCCACAACCAGACATAACTTCCTACGGTTCTTGCTTTGGCCGAACGTCGAACGATCCCTCCATGCCCAAAATTTCATTGAAAGATCGCATAGACGCGTCTAGGACAAACACTTGCACTCCGAAATCCACTTTGTATCAACCGTTTCAACTCTCACCTCCCTCTTATGTTGATAACTCTTTTGCAAGTCGTCCTTTGTCCATCGCTGAACATATTGAACAATCCCGTAGCCGATCTTTCACTCCTTTCACCACTACAAATTCTTTGGATCATCAATCCCATTCACCTTCTTATTCGTATGTTGATCCTACCCCTGTCCAATCATTAAATTCCTACCAGTCCTACCCAACTTTTGCACCTGCCCTAGACATTGCTTCTGAACAGCCTTTTGGGAGTTTCCAGTATCCAAACAACTTCGAATCTTTTACTGAAACCCCGTCACAACCTATGTCTAGTATAGAACAGTCGTTGGAAGACTTTAGGGTAGCGTCATGCCAACAGATGATGGATTTGAATGCTTCCATGGCTGCCCTCATACAACCTAGTGATCCGGTAGCTAGTTTCCAACTAGCTCCAAATTTTCAAATGTATGAAGAGGCGGTTGGACAGGTTGAGAATTTGAGTGGAGAGAGTAAGCTGTATACCCTTCCAAATCGAACCTACCCGTTTCAACTTGAATTACACGACTCTGGTTTTGAATGTCTATCTAATGTTCCAAACGATTAACCAATTGAAGATAGAATGGTGAATGAGTTGTGCGACTTTGTAGTATTTGATTTACCTGATTGTGAAGGGTCCGTTCAAAGTGAAACCAGTTCTAAACCTTTTGACCTCTACACCTCCATCTTAGAACCAGAATCGATTGAAGTCCATGCTTTTGATGAGGTGTCTGACAATATTGATTTTCACTTGATTAAGGATATTGACGCTGGGAATATTTTGGATGATGAACCTGTAGATTTGGATGAGTTTTTCTCTCCAATTCATCATCCCGAGTCATTAACTGTTTTTCCCGAACTTCATATGCGTCTTGATTTTCATGAAATATGGATGGATAGGGTTAACTTTGAGGAGAATTTTGAGGATATTTTTGAGGATGAAACAGTTCTAGATGATGAGTCGGATTTTCCAATTCATCCTATCCCTTTCATTTACCGTGTACAACCTCCTGAACCTCTAACTGATAGCCTTCCTCAAGCACTCCCCTCCATCCTTTCCATCGTTTCGACCGCGCAAGAAACCGTATCACTTTCATTTCTTGTGTCTGGTTTACCAAGTTCGGCATACCCATTTCTCACGAATCTTGAGGGATTTGACCCCATTTCTCGACGGGTTAATACATTAGCACAAACGCTTCTTACACATTGATCATTATAAATTGTGCTAATTTATTCACTCCATTTTCACCCTCAAGTTTGTATTCCATTTCTTTCTCCCTTCCGCCAATCTCCTCCTCCACCAAGACCGTATACCACTTCTACCTCCATACGGTCTCGCGTATTCTCCATTTCTTTCCTCACCGTATTCTTTCACCAACCTGCACATAATAGCGATAAGATTTTTGAATGGTTGGTGCTCACTTTTGGCCTGTGTAAGGCCTTGTATAGATTGATACTGTTCTCTTTCCCTCCTAATCCTGAACTTCAGTGCTTAACAGTGGAAACACTGTTTTACTTGAGTTTAGGGGGGAACCTTTTGGTGTACATAATTTTTGGTTTTTATTTTTGTATAGAATTTGTTTTTGGGGAGGCACCGACAATTTTGACCCTCTTAGTGTAGCCTGACAGTGAGGGCACTGTCAAGTTTAAGTTTGGGGGTGTGCTCGGTAAGCTTTCTACCTTCGCATTCATTTGTATATTCTGCATTTGCATACTTACTTAAAAACCCATAAAAAAAGAAAATTTTCTAAAAAATATAAAAACTTTGTCGTCAAGTTAGCTAGTGGGAGAACTTAGATTCAATATTACGACGGTTTTGTTTAATAAGATTGGAACAACTAAATCCTATTTTTAGATTTTGAAAACCTAAAAAATAACTCTCCTTTGAAGTTAACTAATGCTGATACATGTCTTTATATCACACTACACGTGTCGTGAGTTTTGAGAATTAGATGACAAGTCTATTATGTCTGAAATTTTTTTTGGATAAACTATTTTCTGAGGATCAAATAGGTTTGTTCTGAAATAAGTAATATCAAGACTAGTTTATAAAGAGAGGTGGATATGAAGGGATATTATTGACGTCTTAATTGGAACTAATTCTAAAGAATAACCCATCTGAATCTTGATTGGAATGATTACACACCTAATCCACTAAACACGTCTTATATCCAAAAAAATAATTGAACTACCGGTGATATCTCCGTTCGCATTAAATCATCACTGTCTTTTGTTTTTGGGCCTAGGTAACTTAAGTAATTAAGTCCGCTGGAGTGTCTCTATACCTAATGCCCTAAAACCAATTGGTTTGGGAGCATTGGCCCAAAGCTCGCTAAGAAGCCTAGAAAGTCCAGATTAAAACAAAGTCAAGCAAGTGTTCTCTCCGAGTTAAAATTCCTAGCGGTTCTTTGTGTGAGAATAATCTTGACAAATGGCAGGTTTTTATAAAAAAGTATTTCTAGCGGAGATATGGAGGTTTTATTCTATAATAAAGACTATTGCACGTTCACAAAGGTGTGTATGAAATGAAAACAAGAAAAAGGTGGAGTGAAAAATAAGACCTAGTTTCCTGTTAAGGAAGATAGAAATTCTGAATTTGAAACCTTACTGGAAAACGAAACTTGAGAAATACTTAACTCTTTATAAAACTTATGTGATCCTTTTTAAATCTTTATTTGGGCTTTATTTTGTGACATAATGATTTTTCGATCCTTTTGAAACTTAACGACACTATTTGCACTACACGTAAAGACATATAAAATGTTAAGTTAAAAGAGAAGCGAGGTGTGAAAAATAAAGGTTCGATAGTTCTAAATTTAGGAAAATAGAATTGTTATCTTTTAAACAAAACCTTATGGTTTGAATCATAGTCATTTCACAAAACTAGATTGACGGGATTTTGTGGGTAGTATCCGCTGAAAACCCTCAGGAGACAACACTCCTCCTACTAGGGACACCTAGATGTTTAACGGCTTGTTGCACACGCTCAGTGCAATCGCGTTCCCTGCGAAAGTGCGGTTAGGATTTTCTTTTGTGAATAAAAGGTTTTGCTCGGGACGAGCAAAAGATAAGTTTGGGGGTATTTGTTCATATCAGAAAACTGCATTCTAATACCGCCTATTCATTATCTATTTGTTGTATTTATCGGTATTATTAACCAGTGTCTACTCAGTATTACAGATTATAGGTATCCATGACAAAATACTGGAACTGCATCCAAAAGCACGGATATATCACTTGAGGGAAGACACTGCGACTAGAAACACAAACCGACCAATACTTCAGGAGTTCCTTTACGTAACAAGTTATGTACACATTTTTTTATCTAAATGGTCCAACACAACAAGTGTGTACACAAGACTTTTGAGCACATGTGGATATGATTTTATATGCATTCAAGGAGATGATTTTATATGCATTCAAGACTAAAAAGCATGTGTTCAAATCAAAAGGAATCAAACAAATCAGCATGAGCCATAATGGGGCAGCCACGAATCAAGCCACATGTGGGAATGGAGTAATGAGCATTTAATGGTGAAGATTATGTATGTGATTTAAAGATTCAAATTTCCTTCCAAAACTGAGTGCAAATCAAATTCAAATAGACAAATCAGGATGGACCATGATGGGGAAGACAAGAATCAAGGCACAAATGGACATGAAGTAATGTGCATTCAATTAAAGATTTTGTGTTGATTTAAAAATTCGAATTTCCATCCATTCTTTGGAGCCTATAAAAGCAGGCAGTGGGCAAAGGTTCAAGGGTCATTCTTTAGTCTTGGATTGTCATTCTTTGTCCAAGTTTTCTTTTCTCCTTTCATGTAAATAACTTAGTCCCCTTGAGTTCTTAACCTTCTTTTGATCCTTCAACCTCTTCATTGAGCTTGAAAGTTTAAGGGTTGGTTATTGATCTCAAGGGGTTGTATCATTCTTGAAGTTTAATAAAGTGTTCTTTTGTGTTTCCTTCACCATGAGTTCTTTGCCCTCTCTTGATCTTGCAACCTCTTTATTGAGCTTGCAAATTTAAGTTTGGGTTATTGAACCCATGTCTTGCAATATGTTCTTTGGTTCCTAATCTTTTACTTACTTGCATTTTATTCTTGCTCTTTTAATTCTTGCACTTAAATTCCATGCACTTTAATTACTTGCTTGTAATCTTTTCTTTTCTTTGTTCTTCTCTTTTGTTATCTCTTTTTGGTTTGTTTTGTGAATGGTGTGAATATTGTTGTTAGGAAAAGAAAGATTTTGTAAGTTAACATTTCGTTTATCATTTCCTTTTCCCATCTTTTCTATTTGAAACTCCGCCCAAACCTTACGCAAGTGCTCCGTTAGGCACCCTACGCTACCAAGGTAAAGGTGATTCCTAACCGTGACCGGTTGCATTCGGTTTGGCCAGAGGCGAAAGCTAGAGACAAGAACGAAAGGACAGGGGTCAATAAGCCGGATTCCATGAATACTGTGCTTAAGTCCCCTAATCTACGTTGTTGCCGATTGTTCTAGCTTCATTGGTTGAGTTCGGCTCAAAGTACTTGAATACGGAATCCATTAACTTACATTATCATATCGTTTCCTAACAAGCCTTATACTTGAATATACACATAAATTAGATAACAAACAAATACGCCACGCGCGTTAACTCGTTAAAACAAGAACATAAAACTTTCCGTCTCCCTGTGGATCGACCCGTGCTCATCGCGGCTAGCTGGAAAGCGACAGCGTCCTGATCGCGGTTAAACTTTAGAAATTTTAAATATCCGACACGCTTTTGGCGTGCGATCATGTGCCGAATGCGGCCATGTTTCATTTGGACTCGTGGAGTCACGAGTTATCCCGATTTGGGACGTTACGATTAATTAAGCTATACTCTTTTAAAAACCAACGATTCTTTTTCACTTTTAGATGGTAAATGACAAGGATGCGACGTTATTTCCAAAACGAATATCTATTTTAAATTAATGCAGCTTCCTTATTTCAAAATAACGTTTCGTTCCATTTTCAATGATAATGGTATAGCTCATAGTCATTAGTTATGTTTAATAATTATGCGATATGCTTGCCGATTATATACGTTAATTACGTTCTCGTTTATACGAACACACAAATAGAACACTACACCACTACCAATGAGTACTGTGTTGCACGAGCACAGACATATATGTCACACTTCACCTCATTGGTACTGCCATGAAACTGTAGGACCGCTATACAACGCGATATCTATATAGATACCGATACGATGTGTTTTGACTTCTCTATATCTGGGGAATTGGGTTTTATTTATATGATATGGATATAGGTAGAAGTACATTCTGCTATACACACTTATAGAACACTTGCACAAATACTAATGATTGCAATGCTGCAAGAGCATAAACGCGTATGCCACACTACACATCATTAGTATTGCCATGATACAGTAGAACTGTTGCGTTTGTTTGCACGACTGACTATATTTACGTACGATTCCTTTATTAACTGTTGATTAATTGTGAATGCCATTACCATGGGTATTCGTATTTGATTGTTATGAGTTTTATGATGTTTTTACCTTCGATGATATATATCAGTGGTATGGGACGCTAATATATATATATTGATTATATCATCTGAAAGATATATGCAATTATTATTCTTCTTTACTTGATTATTTTGGATACGATGAGTTTGCAGGGTAGTCTAGCACGGCAGCAACGTTTCGGGAGGGATCATCCATTCCATATTTAAATTTTTTCCGTTCTAGCTAACCCTAACCCTAGAATCGAAACTAGAAAATCCGACGAATCACAATGCAAACACTTTACATCTAAGTGAGTGAGAGAATACAACCTTTGTGGAACGGTCCTTCACTTCAATAGCTCCGTGTAGTAGTCCCTTCGCTGCGATCCATGAACTCCCGGACTCTTGAGAGGCTCCATAAGATGTACGGAACAAGCTTGCTTGAAGTCTTCGAGGCCGAAGTTGATCTACATCGAGGAGAACTAGCTCATGCTACCTCTTCACTAATGTGTTAGATTAGTGAAGCAAACACCCAAACTAAATGGTTAATAGTAGAGGATGATGAAGTAGGAATTTTGCTCACTTCATATTTATTATTCTCACAATATATCATCAACTTCATCAAAAGATAGAGAGAAAACTCATGAGGAAGAAGAAGATGAAGTGAAGTGATGAATGAATAATTCATGAGGTTAGAAATGCAACCATGGTTGGTATATGCCATGCACTAACCCTTGTAGGGACTAAACCATAGCTATAAGTTAAGGTTGGGTTGATAAATATCTTAAGCTAGACAAAAGAGTGGACAAAGTCAATGAAGACTACAAGCTTCAACAAGCTTTGAACCATGACAAAATATCCACAATATTTGAATTACTTAAAACAAATAAAACCCTAACTTTAACCTAGCATGATGTGAGTCTCATACATACATGTTGCATATATAATCTAGCATGACACAACAATATATATCACATATATATTTTGTGTGCAAAGAAAACAATTAACATATATGACATATATGTTAAGTGTATCATAAGTGAGAAAAAGAAAAGCTTAAGTGAGCTAATATTAGTTAATGTAATTTAATATATCAAATATATAATTCTATATTAAATTATTAAATCAACTCTTGATTTAATAATCCGGCTATATCACATATAACTGACTAATATCAAATGCAACAAGTTATCGAATCAACACTTGATCCGATAACTTGGCTATATCACATATAACCGACAAATGTCACATATCGTGAGAATAGAATGCGGTATCACATACTCGCATTAATCTTGTTTCCGCACATATCACATATGTGCTCCTACTCCGTTTCGCATGAACCAAGAAACCTCAGTGTAGGACTCTAAAGACGCGTCAATACGCCGGTAATAGGTGATGATCATATCAAACACGCATAAGCCGCAAGCGGTCTGCTAAACGTAATGGCCACCCGAGTATTAAGCGATCAGAAGATCAACAAGCAAGCCTGCTCGTACTCCTGCGAATCCAATCAGTAACACTACCGTACAGTCCGGTCTCTTCGTCTGATATGTCGCATATCACAGCCTGGGGATGGTATAACGTCAGACCCCAATAGCCTGATAAGTCATGCCGATGCAAGGTCCATAACGGTTCGAGAAACTACTGGTAACACTTACCAGTAAATCTTAGGAACCCTGGCCAGGGATTTCAAGTTATGGCCAATCGAGCATAGCGCAGCATCAACTCCCAATACCGGGTGAGACGTAACCCCTCCTATCGCTCATTGCCTCCATGTGACTCAGAACTGTACCCAAAAACCACCTTTTTGCACGATCTCTTGACCGTGGTATGGTGGAAATCAAAGAACGGTAGGAATCACACGAGACTCTATGACGATCTCGGGTCTACAGACTAAGCTGTACTAGTGTCACCAGAGAATTGCTGTCCAACGATAGGTATAATACCATCTAGGAGTTCTCGGCGAGTCCGTTCTGTGTACCCAGTCTCCACTGAGCACCCGTATACCTTCTCTGATGTCAAACACGAATGGATATGGGATCATCCATCGCCCATCATATGGTCGAGTAGCGTATACGCTAGTCTACTCTGGAATATCGATGCCCTGTCTCGATACTCCCACGACTAGGAACAATCTAAGGATGTACTTACCGACTACCTCTGCCCCACTAGTATGATCTGCATCATAGTCTTGGTAGTCAAGTACTCATCCTAAGGGCTTTATCAACATGTAACAGAGAGAAAATAAGTGTACATGTTAAAATAAAGAGCAACCAGATAGCATACTATCATGTCGAGCAAGAAAGTACTCCCTATATATGTCCAAGCATCCACTACAATATACATCGCATGTACAGTAATGGCCTCTAGGGCATACATATAACTAACAATCTCCCACTTGCACTAAGGCCATCTGTTGTAGTATCCAATACCCAACAATATAGCAGTGGTTGTAGTATCCCATACTCAACCATCCCAAAATCTCTTATATAGTATTTGGGGAAGCAGGCCTTGGTGAGTGGATCCGCCGTGTTAACCTCAAAATCTGCTCTCCTTACCTCGATCCCTTGGAGATCAACCATCTCCCTGATCAGGTGATACTTGCCTCAGAATATGTCTGGAACGCTGATGGGACGTTCGTTCCTAGGCCAAAGCCACAACCCCATTGTTGTCATAATAACAATTATAGGACGCTGAATAGTAGGAACCATGTTCATCTCATGAACAAGAAATGCCCAGACAACCACTTTGGCAGCATCAATGGTAGCAATGTAGTCAGCCTTTATCATCTAGTATTTCGTGGTATCTATCTTGGAACTCTTCCAACATACCGTCCCTCCATCGAGGGTAAGACAATTCCTATGACTAACTTTCAGTCGAACTTATTACTCTAGAAGCTGGAACCAAGAACTTTGTTTTAGTGATTCTCAAGTACTTTAAGAATGTCCACCACGGCTTCCAGTGATTCTCCTAAGATCCGATTGATTCCTGATCACTACACCTATTGAGTCATCTACATCTTGTTTGGTATATAACATCCCACACTCTGATAGTGCCAGCTGCCGAAGCATAGGGTATCCCTTGCGTGCTAGCTCTCTCCAAATCTGTCTTGGAAGACATCTTTTTGGAGAGAGTGATCCATGAGTAATTGGGCGAACCACCACGCTTAGAATCATCCATAATAAACCCCTTTAGTATGGTGTTAATGTACCTGGATTTGGGACACTCCCAACATCCACTTAGATCTATCATCATAGACCGTAATCTACAAGATGTAGTAGGTATCATCCAGATCTTTTATTGAGAATCCTTGTGATAAGAGGAGCTTGACCGAGTGTAGCATATAAAACCATCTCCTATCAAGAGTATGTCATCTACATACAATACATGGAAGACAACCTTACTCTCTACAACCTTATTGTATATAACAAGGTTCATCTACTATTTTGATGAAGTCAAACTCTTTGACTGTCATATCAAAACAGATGTTCTAACTCCGCGATGCGCGCATTGATCCTGATGGACTTAAGCATAGCTTTGAAAGTCTCAACTTTTCCATTTACACCAAGAATCTTCTCAAGATCCAATTGTTCCCAATGGGTTTTACCCTTTCAGGTGCAACATGCAAAGTCATACTTTGTTGGTGTACATGGATTCCATCTTTGATCGCATAGCATCCAGCCTTTTCACAGAGTCGCCACTCGTGATGGCCTGCCTGAACCTAGTCGGGCCATCATCAACCATGATGCAATCCTCGCTCCCACTGTCATCGAGAAGACCGTAGTATCTCTCAAGTGGATGAGGAACCATACCAGATTCACGGAGAGACTAAGGTTCGTTGGAAACTTTTGAATCCTTTGGTTTCACCAAATCATCAGCTGTTAGTTTGTCTAGCTGGAACTATTTCCACTTCTACCTCATTAGCTACAAATTTCTTCACAAGAAATTCCTTTTCTAAAAAGGTGGCATGCTGAGAAACAAAACACCTTTTTCTCCTCATAGTGGTAGAAGATATTCCCAAACAAATATTTGGGATATCCTAACAAACTTATACATAACTGACCTTGCCTCGAGCTTGTCCGGATTTTACTTTTCAACATAGCCCGGACAACCCCATATCTTAACTCGTTTAAGAGATAGTCTCTTCCCATTCCATATCTCATATGTAGTGGTTGGCACTGATTTGGACAGAACCCCATTCAATAGATATGCAGCTTCTCAAGTGCATAACACCCAAAAGGAAACAAGTAACTCAGCATTACTCATCATAGAGTGCGCCATATATTATAGGGTGTGATACCTCCGCCCCGATACACCGTTGTGCTGTGGTGTATACGAAGAAGTAAGCTGATAGAGAATCACATTCTCCTTTTAGAAACTTCAGGAACTCCATGCGTAAGTATTCCCCTCCTCGATCTCATCGTAGGACTTAATACTTCTGCCCGTCTAGTTCTCAATCATCAAGCTTATATTGCTTGAATTTCTCAAAAGTTTCAGACTCGTGTTTCAACAGGAACACATGTCCGAATCTTGAGAGATACTCGATGAATATAATGAAGTATCAAGAACCAACCTTAGAATTTGTAGACATAGGACCGTATACAATATCAAGTATTCGTCCCAAGGGTTCACTAACTCATTCTCTGTTTTGAGTAAACGGAGAATCAGTCATTTTACCTTTGTGACAAGACTGGCAAGTATCATAAGATGAAAATTCGAACAAATTCTCAAATTCATCCTTATGTAACTTAGTTGGTCGTGTCGTAATGATATGACCTAGTCTACAATGCCATAAAAGGATTCGTTCATTTCTGAACTATTCCTCTTGTATGTGTTCTACATACTCCGAACTGTGGTTTGATTTAGAACGTATATGCTATTATACAACGTGCCTGATCCAATCAACTCTTGATTCAGGAAAATGTTCACAACATTATACTCCAATACAAAATTATATCCTTCTTTAACTCATTAAAGAAACCGATGTAATGTTGTATATCGGGTTCGGTATGTAATAACATTCGTTCAGAATCAATGTATTAATACAAGGTGATATCTGCCAACTGATTTGGCTGCAACAATTGCACCATTCTCAAACACTTAGAGAGTTATCACCTATTCTCGGTTCTCTACCTGTCTGTAGCCTATGTAACATATTGCATATGCGGGATCCTGATCCGGTATCACATACCCAGGACGTAGAGGATACTGAGAAACAGTTCTCGGTAATGAACACACCCAAAGAAGATGCATCAGCATGCACTTTCTTCGATTGGATGGCATGAGAATTCGGATATTCCCATATTTCTTGCTCAGTATTATAACAATTATAAGAAAGAACGGAACTAACGTTCCCTAGCTCAGTATAATAAGCAGGTTCGGGCAATGCATCCATATTATTATCTTGATTAAGGCGTAACACAGTCGCTACCTGGAGAGAGAAAGAAGAAAACACTCTGTGTGCACTCTTGCAAGATTAGATTGGTTATTATTTTATCTAATCAGGATGGCTCCCACTATTTTTATCAAATCTTCCTTCAACCCTAAAAGGTAAGACTAGCCGGGATTAATAACACCCTACAAGTTTGTCAATCTTTCGGCCAGGCCAGTATTAGTATTTTGAGGGAGGTTCCCCGTGCTTTCGCACGGACCTAATTAAAATAAACATCGTTTTCCCAGGAGCATAACCCCGTCAATACCTTTCTAGACACCTACTTGATCGGCTAATTGTAATGTGTAAAACTCTCGCAGGAGTAACTCTTACTCACAGTGGTTATCGGGATCCAACTATCTCATAGAAGGTTTGCAATCTCATTGCAAATTTCAACACTTGAAATTCCCGATAATCTTTTACCCCCATCAACTTATGACCTTGGCTAAGGTCAACAAATCATAAGCGCAAGCCAAGTTCAACCTGTCATTTCATGATTGAATTAAACCCACCCGCACGACCCTTGGCTAAAGTCAACAAAGTCGCACGAGTACCCTAACTCAATCGCATCATATGCTTGCAGATAAGCAGTAATTAGCTACCGCACACTACGCCTTGGCTAAGGTCAACAAACGCAGCACGAATACTAAGAATTACTTATCTGAAATGATGGAGGCTACGACAGGTTATTAAGAAAACCTATTGCGTAATGAACTTGATATCGTTGTAGAATCGAGTGAATTTTAAAAGGAGTGTTTTTTAGGCTTTTACTAGTTTTTCTAAATAGGTCACTCCTGTTGGAGATAGTTCCCTCAGAGTCAATTATTGGATCACAGGCACGTGATTGCAATGATTGAGGGAGGACCTATCCCGGTAGGACAGTCTTACTCAAGATGATAGTATGCTATCTGGTTTACCTTTATCATCATGTACTGTTTTAGGTGACCTGACAGGTCGCTATTACACGTTGATAGAGCCCCTAGGATTCTTGCTTGACTACCAGCAGTATGAGGGCGATCATATACGTGAGAGCTGGAGTCTATAAGCACATCCTTAAAAGGTCCCTAGTCGTGGGAGTTTCGAGACAGGGCATCGATTCTTCAGTGTAGACAAGTGTATACAGTCGAGACCCCGACGAGGGGCGGTGGCCGGTCTCACAAGCCACTGGTGTCAGTTGGTTCACCTAAGATGTATACAGGTGCTCATTGGGTTATGAGTACACCGGACAGGACTCGCTGGGACATGCTAGTTGGTCTTATACCTGACGTCAGATAGCAGTTCCCTGATGACATGTGTACAGGTTAGTTCATCGACCTGAGGATCGTCATTTGTCTCGTATGAGTTCCCACTGTACTTTGATTACTACCTTACCACGCTCAAAGGAGACGTGCAAACAGGTTTTAGTTGGGTACAGTCCCGAGCCACATGGAGGCAGTGAGCGGATCTTCAGGGGTTCGCCTCTCCCGATATTGGGGATGAGGTCGCGCTGTGTCTAGGAGAGCCAGTACATGAAAAGTCCTTGGCCAAGGCAGGAGATTTACTGGTAGGTATTCCAGTAGTATCTCAGGGTGTTCTGGGCTACACTCCGACACGACTTGTACCGCTTTTGGGGGTCCGACTTTTACCAAACCCCTAGGCCCGCCATGCGATGCTCATAGACGAACGGACCGGACTGTACGGATATTGTCACTGACAGGCTCAGTAGGGTGTCAGGATGAGTTCGCTCATCGACGTCCCTTTTGGTCAATACCTGGTAGCCCGTTACGTATAGGCTAATAACTCTGACGTGCTAGTGGTTAAATCCACAACCAAGGTGTTGACGAGTCTTTAGAGTCCCCCACAGACCGTTTTCTCAAGTTTCGGGCGAAACGCTGTAGAGGCCGTCTGGAGATATGGCAGGGTTCGATCAGATACGTGCGGTATTGCACGGATCATGATCGGACGGTTTATACTAGCGGGCTTTGGTTTAAGCCGGATCCTAGTATTGTACAGTGTAGATTTTGTCTCATTGCATTTGTATTTCGGTCGGATTACGAATGCGGGTGTGTATGCACAGTTGCGGGGTTTTCCTATAATTTATTACGGGACCAGTTTTATGGAGTTGCCAGTTTGTTTTCCGTTTCGGCCAATTTTCTTTGTATCTTTCATTGGCTGAAGATTGGTGGAGGAGGGCTTATTTTCACTTGTGTAATTAAGCATTTTGGAGGGTTGTCTTTGCATATTGATGCTTCATGATAGATCTTGTTTGACCTTGACTTCTATCTTCATCATGTCTTGATTTTTGTGGGACATGGTTTTCATGATGGTTGGTGGAGTGTGGGTTTTGGTGGGTGATCATTTCTTTTCATAATAACCCTTTTTCTCTCTCTTGCATTATGAGACTCTTTCTCTCTCTCTCATTTTTGATACACACTCCACACTCTCCCTCACTCTCTTGATCCCTCAACATTTTTGGTCGGCCATGATAGAGTGAGGGGCTGCCCATTATTTTTGTGAGGGATTTTTGTTCTCTTGATGCTTGAAAAATCCCACAAGTTCCATCTCCAAAACTTCATTCCTCCACCATCTCAAAAGGAAACTTCCTACAACCCCAAATGAGACATAACACTACCTTATTCTACAGCAAATCTTGGGCACGTCGACTCGCCAACGTCGTGCCCGAGTTGCCTCGGTCCAGAGGTGGGAGCTCGTAAAAGAAGCCGGCGACGTGATGCCCTTCCGGCGACGTGGTGGAGACCGGAGATTCCGCGGGGAGATCGGGACGACGACGAGAAGACCGAAGGACACGAATCGCTCGGTATGTCTCTCTAACCCTTCTCTTGTTTGCTAGGACTAGATTAATGGCACGATCCGGGATTTTAGTGCGCGGTGGTGCCGGTTCAAAAAGTTAAAGTAAAGCATCGCTTCCGCATTCCGGCGTCGGATTGACGGCCGGGGCGCCGCCGTGCACTTACAACTCCCGGTGAAGAGATCTCAGCTCTTTCCTTATCGAATAAGGTGCAGGATATTTCACAAATACCACTATGCAAAGCAAAAACTATAGAAGCAATCAAAAGACAAACCGAGTGGGTTGTAGCATCTGCTTGTTTCGCTAAAGTGGTCACTCCCAGTGAAGGGATCTCGGCTCTTTCCTTATCGAATAAGGTGATGGATATTCTACAAGGAATACCGCTATGCAAAGAAAGAACTAGAGCTACCTTTTTTTTAAAACAAGTTTTTACAACATCTTTAGGTTTCTTTTTCTTTTTTTCCAGTAATCTCATTAATGAAGTCCCATCTTTTATGCTTCCTAAGCATCACATAAGAAACGAAAGCAACAATGTTTATTATATCTCATATATATAATATAGGCATTCGTCTCAGAACATATCAAGTGATCACATCACCAAATATCAGCAGCAGAAGAACATATATGAAATATTGGATATACTAGGAATTCCGTGTTTTAAATAAGCCAATAAAAAAACACGGATTCCACGGTCGCGATGAATAGCCAAACCCACATCCCTAGACCCTTAAGAGAGCGGCAAGAAACCCTTCCAATTCTAGAGTTAGGAGACCCGGTCTCGACTCCTCGAGATAGTCTCCCACTGGACCCTAGTGTTGGAGATAGTGCCCTCAGAGTCAATTATTGGATCACAGGCACGTGATTGCAATGATTGAGGGAGGACCTATTCCGGTAGGACATTCTTACTCAAGATGATAGTATGCTATCTGGTTTATCTTTATCATCGTGTACTGTTTTAGGTGACCTGACAGGTCGCTATTACACGTTGATAGAGCCCCTAAGATTCTTGCCTGACTGCCAGCAGTATGAGGGCGATCATATACGTGGGAGCTGGTAGTCTATAAGCACATCCTTAAAAGGTCCCTAGTCGTGGGAGTTTCGAGACAGGGCATCGATACTCCAGAGTAGACTAGTGTATACAGTCGAGACCCCGACGAGGGGCCGTGGCCGGTCTCACAAGCCACCGGTGTCAGTTGATTCACCTAAGATGTATACAGGTGCTCATTGGGTTATGAGTACACCGGACAGGACTCGCCGGGAACATGCTAGTTGGTCTTATACCTGACGTCAGATAGCAGTTCCCTGGTGATATGTGTACAAGTTAGTTCATCGACCTGAGGATCGTCATTTGTTTCGTGTGAGTTCCCACTGTACTTTGATTACTACCCTACCACGCTCAAAGGAGACGTGCAAACCGGTTTTAATTGGGTACAGTCCCGAGCCATATGGAGGCAGTGAGCGGATCTTCAGGGGTTCGTCTCTCCCGGTATTGGGGGTGAGGTCGCGCTGTGTCTAAGAGAGCCATTACACAAAGCCCTCGGCCGAGGCAGGAGATTTACTGGTAGGTATTTCAGTAGTATCTCAGGGTGTTCTGAGCTACACTCCGACACGACTTGTACCGCTTTTGGGGGTCTGACTTTTACCAACCCTCTAGGCCCGCCATGCGATGCTCATAGACGAACGGACCGAACTGTACGGATATTGTCACTGACAGGCTCAGTAGGGTGTCAGGATGAGTTCGCTCATCGACATCCCTTTTGGTCAATAGCTGGTAGCCCGTTACGTATGGCTAATACCTCTGACGTGCTAGTGGTTAAATCTACAGCCATAGTATTGACGAGTCTTTAGAGTCCCCCACTGTCACGACCCGAAAGTACGGAACATGACCGGCACTTAAACTACGAACGTCTCGAGGCGTACGTAATCTAAGTAAACCGAAAACCCAGAAATCCAAACCAAGAAAAGATGTAGAGTGCAGGAAAAAACAACTTAAAGCAAGTTGTTTCATTAGCATAAGCCGAATTATGCGGTTTTTAAAAACATCAAAAATTTCCTGAAAATTTCGGCAGAGTCTCCTTTGTAAATACTGGCCCCCAAACAGGATACAACATGAATAGCATACAAAATCAATAAAAAGGCATCCCCAAGCGGGAGCTAGCTCTTCGTCAATCGACGGTCACAACCACACAAGCAATATAATATACAACGCCAACGGCGAGGATCAAAATTCAAAAGGAAGCTCAAAACTATAAGAAAACCACAGAAATATAACGCGCGACTCTAAGGTCGAAGGAATAACATCACTGGTTTCTATCTCAAAATAAATACATGTTTGGTTGATGGAACTTCTAGATACAACAGAATAATAATATACAAGATATATAATGGGGGTACGATACAAGTAAACCCACCTACTAGCAAATCACCCGAAGGAAACTATGCCCGCAAGCCGTAATGAAACCTGTACGGCAAACCTGTAAGAAACTGGGGCACAATGGGGGTGAGTTGCCAACTCGTGAATAGAAAAACATCTACGCACAGAAATCGCATAAATAACGCAACCTAGGTCAATGATCATAATATATCCTCAAATATATGTATAACATGCAGCCTATAACAATGGCTAGGGTAATATCTAACCCGAGTGTGATCTCATGTGCCCGTGTCAGTGCCTCAGGTAGCAATATATCATATGAATGAGGTATGAATGCATGAAAACAGAATACATGTAAATGAAGAAACTGTTTTCATAAATTAGTGAGATTTCCTTTGTATTTTTAAAATGAGGTATCATAAATGACATCAGTATCAACAGTGTCTAGCATCGACACAAAACATAAATCTCAATGTTTCAAAACCTCAGGCTCCGGCTATCCGGACAGGCCTGTATCATCAAATCTCAGTACCTCAATATCTCGAAATCTCAATGTCTTAATCTCAATATCTAGGGCGCCGTCAGTCCAGACCGGCCTCTACCATCCATCTCAAGACCACGACGGTATCCTCCGGATATCCGACGCATCGGGTAATATCACCGGTCGGTAGTGCTCCCCTGCCAGGCTCAACGTCAACAACACGATCCTCTTGCCCCGGGGTACCGCACCGGGCCCACCATGTACCCAAAACGGTTCCTCCACTCCTCGAATCGGGTCTCGAAATCCATTAGCAAACTCATGGTGGACGACTCATACATCATGGGAAAACCGCACTTTTTATTTTAAAAGAGAGAAAAGGTTTATTTATGTCTTTGCGGTTTTCCTCCAAATCCAGAAAATCTCATGGAAATCCGAATCCAAAACCTCAATAACACGTAAAATAGTGAATATATGAATGAGAATCCATGAATGCGGCATAACAATGAATAACAGTATGCATGAAGTAGCAGGTAATAACTACAATGTCTAAACTAACATATAAGACAAGTACACTAATATCATGTCTAAACTATTAGCTAACAGGCTATGTCAAGCAATAATATTTTCTAAGGTGTACGTGACATGGCAATTACCGATGATGATGTGTGTGAGCCGGAAATTAAGTGTACGTGGTATATACGCATCATCGGTAATGGTGCTGGTGTCCGAACCACAAGATATCAACAGTAAAATATGAAGCATAATATAAGCATGCGATGCAGAGCGAACCACAATAATGAGCGGGAGCTGAACACTAGACGCAATGAAAACTAATCTGCATTAACCTAATATAAGTCCTACAAAGGTGCCTTTTGAAAATAACACGAATCGTGGGGTTTTGAAAATAGGGCTACAGTGTTTTTATGAAAAGATACGTCTTTGGAAATATCCGTAGGATCCCTTGGGCTGTCTTTTAAAATGCCCACGATTCGTTAGTTTTTTTGAAATATGTAAGAATCGAATCTAATCTAACAACTAAACTAAACTAAAGGGCTAAGCTAACCAGCTGGACTACAGGTAAGGAAACCGCCTAACATCTGAGTCGATACATATACATACCTGTATACATATTAGTCGGTGATCCCGCCTCAATAATATCATATCCGATACCATATCTAAAATCAGACATCCCAAGTCAAGAGTGCGGATCAATCATCAAAATATAGCTCGTACGTAAATCCGTCGTACGGCATCCCCAAATCTGGGTACGGGTCAATATCATATTCGTCACACTATTCATCCGGTATCCTCTTTATCATAGATCATAGTCTAAGGTACTGACCTAGGTCTAGTACAATACTGATATCATCAGCACATATCATCATCAAGGGGTATACATCGCCCAATACAACCTAGGATCAATATCCTAGCATATCATATCTCATCACGATCATATGTCGACCACTTTATTTATAACACTATTCACCCGTATCGTCGCCCCAAGATCCGCTATAACACAAGGACGTACCTCAAGTGTGAATCCTGCCATATCACCGATATCACAATCTCAACACAAATCTCATCGACTCATCTCAATCCCAAGTATCATTCTCAAATCCGTATGTGGACACATAGTCACATAACTATGTGAACACATAACTATATATTCCCGCATGAGCACGAAAGAAAGAAGAAAGTATGTAAGTATGGGTGGGTGGGTGCAAGTGTGGTGCGACCGCTACTCTAGGGTTTCGCGACACTCAATCATCCAAGAACACCAAATATCCATATTTATCATCAATAACTCAAACAATAAATAAACAATAAAAATATGTGTGTATACGTGTTCGTATACATCACCACGAACTGCGGGGGTGCTATACGCCATCCACCCGACTTCTCCCCGTAAATATAAACCTACTCACCTGGTCCTCGCTCGCCGGTGCCGACGTCGCCACGCGCTTGCTTGTCGTCTCGAAGTCCATATGGGATACCTACATATTATAATTCACTGTGTCGTATTAAAATCCGACTCATGACCCAAAAGGACACGTGAATCCCACATAGGTCAAAACCTATGGTTGCTTTCACAAATCAACCCAAAAACCCTCGACGTCGGTGTACAAACGCCAAACCATCGAGAAAAACCCAAATACACTCATTTGCACATTCACGAACACTAATTTTTAATATAAAATAGGTTAAAACTCACAAAACCCCCAATTTCACTTAAAAAGTCATTTTTCCGAAAATCTAGCAAGCACAATTTGCCGTTTTTGTACAAAACATGATGTTTTAACAATTCTAGTGACCAAGATGATAACTTAATATCTTAATTATGCCATAGAAACCATTACGTAAATTTTAAACCTACAATTTAATTCGATTTCAAAAACCTAGTTTGCAATATTAACCAATTTTAACAATTTTATAGCAAAAATGCACAAACTACAATCTAACTTGGATTTTCATGAACTAAAGTATTAAACTATATTTCATAATGTTAATGAAGTCATGAAAAACCTAATCACATTTTTAAACCCAATATTTAAACTATTTTTTTAAAACCTAGTTAGCAATTTAGCAAAGTTATCACCATTTTAATTTAACAAATTAGCAAGTAGCAACCAACTTAGATTTTGCATACAATTACATGTTAATCTCTTCATTACAACCATAAACTAATGATAAAAACCCTAATTAAATTAAAACCTTAGTCTTGAATTTCCTAAAGTTGCAATAAAACCCAATTAAACATCAAATTAAGCTAACTTAAAGCAATTAACAACAATTTAACAAAAAGGTAGAATTATACCTCATGATCATGGATCAATCATGAAATCTAGCCTCTCAAAATGCTCTCTTTTCACCACAATCCATGATTATTAGGCTAAGCTAAAATGGGTAAGAGTTGGATTTGGATTTTGGGATTTTTTTGAGGGATTTTGAGGCAATTGTGAAGCATTTTTTGAAGAGAAATGAGAGGAGAAAAGGGGGAGGGGCTGCTGTTGAGAGGGGGCTGTGGGTTTCGGCTGGGTATGGGGAGGGGGAGAGAGAGAATGTATGGTGTGGGTCAATGGAATTGTCAAAGTCAACTAAGCCCATACCTTATTATCTAATTTCTTTCATTTCCTTTTCTTTTGTTTGCTTTATTGTGTGAAATGGGAGGCCCATGAATGTTGGGCTGATCAAGGGGGGGCCGGCCAAAGCATGTTGGGGGAATGGGTGTGGGTTTTGCTTGGGTGAGAAAAATAGATAAGTGTAGTAACCCACTTCCATTACACTAATTTCACCGAAAAAAAAGCCTTTTTCTTCAATAATTTCTAAACCGTTTTGGCAAACAATTTCGTTTCAAAAACCATATGATAAAATTTTATTTAAAGTTTTATGTTGCAAAAAATTTGTTTCAACTCATTCCAATTTGTAATTTTCCCTAATTAAATATATTAGTGATGGCTTAAAATAATATTAAAATAATTAATTTCGGAAAAAATTTCAGAAAATTTGAAATTTCACCAGTGGGTCAATAAACACCAAATACTAGCAATTACATAGCTAGAATATGTATATTTAATTTTATAATAAAGATATTTGTATTTTGACTTTTTACAGAAAACCCCCTTATTTTACCGTTTTTTTCGAAATTTCACCGAAACGATTTTCAAAACGTTACACCCACAGATAGTTACTCAAGTTTCGGGCGAAACGCTGTAGAGGCCATATGGAGATATGGTAGGGTTCGATCAGATACGTGCGATATTGCACGGATCATGATCGGACGGTTAATACTAGCAGGCTTTGGTTTAAGCCGGATCCTAGTATTGTACAGTGTAGATTTTGTCTCGTTGCATTTGTATTCGGTCGGAATACAAATGCGGGTATGTATATACAGTAGCGGGGTTTTCCTATAATTTATTACGGGATCAGTTTTTGAAGTTGCCAGTTTGTTTTCCGTTTCGGCCATATTTCTTTGTATCTTTCATTGGCTGAAGATTGGTGGAGGAGGGCTTATTTGCATTTGTGCAAATAAGCATTTTGGAGGGTGGTCTTTGCATATTATTGTATCATGATAATTCTACCACCATTTGACTTCTTCTTCTCATCATTTCTTGACTTTTGTGATGGTGATGGGTTATGATGAGGTTGGTGGAGTGTTGGTTTTGATTGGTGATGATTTCTTTTCATGATCACCTTTTCTCTCTCTTGCATGATGTTGGAGCTCACTTCTTTTTCATGAGAATTCACTCCATTCTCTCACCACTCCAAGTTTTTGGCCGGCCATGCTCTTAAGGGGACTGTCCCAATTTTTGTAGTGGGGATTTTTCTCTTCATGCTTGCTAAAAATCCCCAAGTTCACCACAAAAATTCCACATCTCATTTCCTCCACCAAAAGGCAACTCCCTACAACCCCAAATGAGACATATAGATCTTCACTTCATCTACAGCTAATCTTGGGTACGTCGACTCGCCAACTTCGTTCCCGAGTTGCCTCGGTCCAGAGGTGGGAGCCCATAAAAGAAGCCGGCGATGTGGTGCTCTTCCGGCGAGGAGATGAAAACCGGAGATTCCGCGGGAGATCGGGACGATGACGAGAAGACCGAAAGACAAGGATCGCTCGGTATATCTCTCTACCCCGTTCTTTAGTTAGCTAGGATTAGATTAATGGCCCGATCCGGGATTTTTTTGCGCGGTGGTGCCGGTTTAAAAACTAAAGTAAATTATCGCTTCCGCATTTTGGCCTCGGAAAGACGGCCAGGGCGCCGCCGTGCACTTACAATGGTATCAGAGCCAGGCCATTAACCTAGTCTAGCTTGCTCTAACGTGTTTACAAGTTCGATCGATCGGATTTTCCAGAAACCGTATTTTCATTTGCATCAGTTTCTGTCGAAATTTTTTTAGCTCCAAAAATTTTCAGTACGTTGCAGAAACATGTGCAGGGAATTCTAAGCAGTCTTAGAAAAATTGGTCGCGTGAAGTCACCTTATCACCGCGGAACCACGGCCAAACCCACGCATTGGCCGCGGTTCCGCCGCAGGATTGAATGTTCATTGGACCAAATTTTCATAGAGAGCTTCTGACTTGAAAATAGGATTTTTGGAACATTCTTTTTGGGCACAGATTTTCTGTGAGTGCTACAGTAGTGCTTGGGGCCCACTTGGGTATATTTGATGGATCGAAAATTCTAAACACATTAGTTCACAGTATTTACATTATATCTGCGACCGTGAATGTCACTTGATCGGTAAATCCTGTCTAACTGCTATAGCCCAGTTAGACGGATTTGCGAACGTGACATTCACGTTGATGTTCCGTGATTGTGCTGTGATGTTGCGGATTGGTCGTGGGGGATAGCCTGGATGCAATGCTAGTACAGTTTTGGTTGTATTATGTACATTTGTTATTGCGGGGCGAGCGTCCGACATGTGGACTGCCGTCACTGCCTGTTTGTATATTATTCTTTTGGGGCACGACCGGGGTGAGGTCGATGTACCCATTATATGTATATTTTACTTTCTGTACTAGGATTACCCCGCGGTGGGGTGCACGGATAGCCAGGTTCTAGAGGGCAACGAGCCCGCATCTCATGGCGTTGAGACGGAGGGGGCTTTACTCTAGAATTGGCGGGTTATTCGCCGCACTCGTAGGGGGTACAGGTTGACCCAGGAGGGGTGCCCAAGTTACCGGATTCCGTGAAGTGCTGGGTGGTCCATTCATGTTGCTGAAGGGGGATACCTCGCTTCAGGTTTTGGTGGGTAACTTGCCGCGCCCGTAGGGGTCTAGGATTTCATTGCACAGGCTATCCACACGACCAGGGGAACGTCGGGTTTCAGTAGTGGCTCTGTGAATCCCGGGGATCCCAGATATCTGTATTGTTCTGTGATGCTTATTACATTTCTGTGATGTTGCATTTTATCACGCCTTAAGAGAAATATTATATATTGATATATATACTAGTAGATGTTGTATATGTTTTGCATCCGCGCTAGTCCAGTCCCCGCTCTGTCGTTAGTTAACTAACCTAACGGGTAATGACGGGACCCAGTGGCGAATGCGGATGGCATATACGTACGTCATTATTTTCGTTCTTTATTGGTGTGATCAATTGATGGGACTGCATTGATTCGGATCAATGCAAGTTAAACAAACCTAATCTGATGTTGTTGGAAGACTTTTCAAAAAGCTGTTATTGCAAAGACGTTCACTTTTGTTTTGCAAAGTGGTATTCAGTTGGAATATCCTGCTCCTCAGTCGACGAGGCAAGGGCCGAGATCCCTTCACCGGGAGTGACCCCTTGGACAGAAGTTTGCATCAGGACAATAACTTCACTATAGTCGTTTACTTTTGCTTTGCATCGTGGTATTCAGTTGGAATATCCTGCACCTCATTCTACGGGAAAAGAGCCGAGATCCCTTCACCGGGAGTGACCTCTTTAGCAAAGGTTTTCATCACTATATTTTTATAAAGCTATCCAATTCCTTCAACGATATCAAGTTCATTACGCTAAAGGTTTTCGCCAGAAACCATTCGTAGCCCTCCGTCGTTTCATATGCATAGTCAATAAGTATTCAAGCTGTGTATGTTGGCCAAAGTCAAGGAACAGTGATTGGTAGCTATTGGGTATTCATATGCAGCATAGATAGATGCGTTGGTTTGGGACAGTCAGACTACTATTTTAGCCAAAGTCAAGGGTATGTATGGGTGGGTTCAAATTAACATGGAGAATGACGGGTAGAACTTGACATGTGACTTATGATATGTTGGCCAAAGTCAAGGTCATAAGAGCATGGGGCAAAAATCACATCGGGAGTTTCTAAAGAAACTGAAACTTGCCAGATATGCGCATACCTTCTGAAGTGTGATAACGTGAGCGGATTCCGTCACATTATCATGCGATTATAGTTGGATCCCGATTCCCACTGATGAGTTGGTTTACTCCTCGGGTGATCCCGACTAATTCTTCTTTCAGGTTTGGAGGAGAATTTGACGGTACAGTGGGAGGTTTCCAGATTAGATAAATTGGTAACCATTCTGATCTAGGTTAGAGTGCACGCTGAGTGTTTCTTTTCTCTCTCTTTGGCAGCGACCATTGACCCGACCCTAGACTATGACTCAGTGACCAAGTTGACCGAACCTTCTTAAACACTGGCTTTTGGATTGTCAGAGTTGCATACCTCATTGCCACTCCTACTTTTACCCTTTTCTCCAGGACACCCCGTATTACGACGAACGTCCACTTCCATTGGACAAAACCATCGTATGGTTATATATGAACTCGAAAGAATTTATTCGAGGATGGTTTCCGGTTCTGGAGAAAATGAATAGGACTATTCAGTTGTCTTTTCCTTTTACCTTCTCTCAGATTGCGAGTACTCCTTGGTTTAGGAGATAGTACACCTATTACGCAAATTGGATAATCTTCTTCCAAACCATAGGCTGGTGCCGAACGGTAGGGAATGAAGAAAACCAATTAGCATAACGATGGTGTGCAGAAGGTATTAAGTAAAGACATATCAAGGGATTGGTTTGAGGGCAAAGTAAATTGCGACTAATATTCACGACCAAACCAGGTATTTCATTACCACTCCCACTTCACCTTTGTATTTCTCCAGGACACTCCGTATCACTACGAAGATGCACAGTTTATTAGATACTCCATCGTATGGTTATATACGAACTCGAAAGGAACTTGTTCTAGTTCGGGGATGGATTCTGGTTCAGGAGAAATAGGAATAAGGTTTATTCGGTTGTCTTTTATCTTCACCTTCTCTCGCATTGCGAGTGCTCCTAGGATTAGGACAGTACACCCATTATGCTTATTGGATAGTCTTCTTCCAAACCATAGGCTGGTGCCGAAAGGTAGGGAAGGGAGAAAACCATTTGGCCTAAAGAGGTGTGTAGAAGGTAATGACTAAAGACATATGAAGGGATGTGGAGAGATGGTATAGAAATATACGGTTACAGTTGTGAATCTGGATAATGGAAGAGGCATTACAAGGAATACCCGGATACCCCTACGAAACATTTCAAATGTTTCAGTTTCTCTGTGTACTGTTAAAAGAAAACTGATTTCCCAATTAGCCCTTGCTCCAGGGTATGTATTTACCAGGTATGAATCTCACATATGTATGGTTTTACAGATGATGAGTGGGAGTAAGTTATTGGGAATTAGGTGATCATCCTCATTATATCGGAATTCGTTGTAATTGGTGATGTTTGAGGAAGTCACCTGGGTTGTTTGCCGGACGGCAAATATTTGGTTTTGGATATCCGCTGTTATGCACCAATTTCAAATTGTTATATCTGTACGTCTATTTTATAGAGTGAGATATACCTTTTTGAAATTATGTCTATGACATTTACCTATATCAGTGGATGGTTTGGTAAGGAGCATTAAACATCGGTGTAATTCTCCTTAACCATAAGTACAGTTTTCAACCTACGACACACAGAGAGTGAGTTATCAGACTCAAGGGACTTATACAGAGTATTGTATGTTGTCCACTGTCCATTAGGACAGAGGGGTTGGTCCTCGTACTATATTCGTTTATTTATGACTTCTCTAGTTCTTAGACAAGTGTTTCGTAGAAACACATGGTCTGTGTTTTGAGAAGTTATAGGTATTTGAATAAAGTAGAGAACCAGGTATTGCAAGTATCAGGATACTTCAAGGTGATCGAAGATGTAGATACTTGTGTGTGGTATTCAGTTGATAGTAATGATTAAGAGAACTTGCTTCTCTTTCAGGTTACTCATAGTTGGAAGCATTCCTAATTTTAGTAATGCTGATCGGCCTCCTTCCATTTAGTTGACATGCACTGGAGACAGCTGCTTGATTTGAATCTGGTTCAATTAAATCAGTGCCTCTGTTACTGTAATGGATATAGAACAGTTCATATCTTAATGATGTTAAGGTACGGGGAGTTGTCCGGATTATGCTTAAAACCAGACTCTGGATAACTCAAGGCACGTTTCTGTAATGGCTGTTTGTGGGTTGACCCAGGCTATGACGAGGATTGACTTTCTACCATCTGGAAAATCAATAGTGATATTGTTCTTGACTCGCCACAGTTTTAACAAAAATGGATTTTTTTAGAAAACAGTAGTGGGAGTATGGTAGAACTGGAAGTGATTCCAGAACCGCAAACGATTACTGAAAATTTGAAAGGAACCTAAAGATTCAATCTGGTTTGACATTCCATTGGCCACTCCGCAGATATGGTGGGTAACCGCAGGCACTCGAGAGGTACTTCGGTATGCTCAAGGACGGTAGCAGGGAGGTTCTTGTTTAATTAGACTTGCCATTGCTGTTGTTCCAGGCTGCGAGACCCGGCAGGAGGATGAGTATAGCGTCGTTCTAAACTAGCTTTAGAAGTGTACGTGTATATAACTCTGCCAGAGGGTTGTCGTGGTCAGTGGGACAGCGGAAGTATTGGTGGACAAGTGGCTTATGTCTAGCTATAGACTAAAGCAGATGTAGCGGAGATAGATCATCTATTTCTGATATGATAGTCATAGGTTTGACTTCATCAGAATAGGGGATGGATCTGTTAAGAAGGTAGTAGGGTGTGATGTCCTGGTATTTGGATGACATACACAGAGTAGGAAAGGAAACTCCTATACTACGATCGGTTAAAACTTTGGTTGTCACACAGTGGTTTTTCCACATGGGACATGGATATAATATCAAGACATTCTTGTTACTGGATCTATGGTTTTTGATCTAGATTTGGGTAGTTTCCTAATCAGGGTACTTAGACAGCATTCTTAAGGTGTTTTAGAATGGACGACTCCAGGCACGGTACTATACCTACAGGTGATGGAGTCACCCTCTCTAAAGGTGTCTTACAGACTAAAGTGGAGAGGAATGTGCATGATTGGCAGATCACTTGCTTAGGCAATTGAGTCAATCATGAGATATCATGTACTACACCAGATGTTGTTTTTGCAGTAGATGCAAGAAGTTGACATTAATCCAATACTGGAGAAACAATCGGAAGCAGTTTTAGAACATAAGTGGATGTTCTAGGGATATGATAACGACAGCCTCATTCGGGAGACAGTTATCATTCCAGGCTTCCAAGGTGACCTGGATGACAGAGAGGTTGTCAGAGTTATAGTTTTACTTCTGCTGAGGGGTAGTATTTTGGACAGGTGGTCCAAGGGAATACTGAGGGAGGCATGGCGCAGGATACTGATTAAGTTCAGTTGACGATACAGTCTAAGAAGTTTGGATTTGGAGTTCATTTATGAGCTAGGTCCCATCTGACATCCAGACACATTCTATGACAGGTATTGCTCATTTCGGGAGATAGGTTTCTCCGCGAACTTGAGGTAAAGAGAGACATAGAAAGAAACATCAAAGCGGATCCACACACTGAGGCTATTCCTCGAACGCATTAGTTTCGAAACGAGCTTTGTGAGACTGATTAGTAGAGGAGTTGGGTGTTCGGTATCACACGGGCTGTGAGTATGCGACATCGCAATAATTAGCCTTGAGTGCAAGTGGGAGATTGTTGGAGATAGTGCCCTCAGAGTCAATTATTGGATCACAGGCACGTGATTGCAATGATTGAGGGAGGACCTATTCCGGTAGGACAGTCTTACTCAAGATGATAGTATGCTATCTGGTTTATCTTTATCATCGTGTACTGTTTTAGGTGACCTGACTGGTCGCTATTACACGTTGATAGAGCCCCTAGGATTCTTTCTTGACTGCCAGCAGTATGAGGGCGATCATATACGTGGGAGCTGGTAGTCTATAAGCACATCCTTAAAAGGTCCCTAGTCGTGGGAGTTTCGAGACAGGGCATCGATACTCCAGAGTAGACTAGTGTATACAGTCGATACCCCGACGAAGGGCGGTGGCCTGTCTCACAAGCCACTGGTGTCAGTTGGTTCACCTAAGATGTATACAGGTGCTCATTGGGTTATGAGTACACCGGACAGGACTCGCCGGGAACATGCTAGTTGGTCTTATACCTGACGTCAGATAGCAGTTCCCTGGTGACATGTGTACAGGTTAGTTTATCGACCTGAGGATCGTCATTTTTCTTGTGTGAGTTCCCACTGTACTTTGATTACTACCCTACCATGCTCAAAGGAGACGTGCAAACAGGTTTTAGTTGGGTACAGTCCCGAGCCACATGGAGGCAGTGAGCGGATCTTCACGGGTTCGTCTCTCACGGTATTGGGGGTGAGGTCGCGCTGTGTCTAGGAGAGCCATTACACAAAGCCCTCGGCCGAGGCAGGAGATTTACTGGTAGGTATTCCAGTAGTATCTCAGGGTGTTCTGGGCTACACTCCGACACGACTTGTACCGCTTTTGGGGGTCTGACTTTTACCAACCCCCTAGGCCCGCCTTGCGATGCTCATAGACGAACGGACCGGACTGTACGGATATTGTCACTGACAGGCTCAGTAGGGTGTCAGGATGAGTTCGCTCATCGACGTCCCTTTTGGTCAATAGCTGGTAGCCCGTTACGTATGGCTAATACCTCTGACGTGCTAGTGGTTAAATCCACAGCCATAGTATTGACGAGTCTTTAGAGTCCCCAACAGACAGTTACTCAAGTTTCGGGCGGAACGCTGTAGAGGCCCTATGGAGATATGGCAGGGTTCGATCAGATACGTGCGGTATTGCACGGATCATGATCGGACGGTTAATACTAGCGGGCTTTGGTTTAAACCGGATCCTAGTATTGTACAGTGTAGATTTTGTCTCGTTGCATTTGTATTCGGTCGGAATACAAATGCGGGTATGTATATACAGTAGCGGGGTTTTCCTGTATTTTATTACGGGATCAGTTTTTGGAGTTGCCTGTTTGTTTTCCATTTCGGCCATATTTCTTTGTATCTTTCATTGGCTGAAGATTGGTGGAGGAGGGCTTATTTGCATTTGTGCAAATAAGCATTTTGGAGGGTGGTCTTTGCATATTATTGTATCATGATAATTCTACCACCATTTGACTTCTTCTTCTCATCATTGCTTGACTTTTATGATGGTGATGGGTTATGATGAGGATGGTGGAGTGTTGGTTTTGATTGGTGATGATTTCTTTTCATGATCACCTTTTCTCTCTCTTGCATGATGTTGGAGCTCACTTCTTTTTCATGAGAATTCACTCCATTCTCTCACCTCTCTAAGTTTTTGGCCGGCCATGCTCTTAAGGGGGCTGTCCAAATTTTTGTAGTGGGGATTTTTCTCTTCATGCTTGCTAAAAATCTCCAAGTTCACCACAAAAATTCCACATCTCATTTCCTCCACCAAAAGGCAACTCCCTACAACCCCAAATGAGACATATAGATCTTCACTTCATCTACAGCAAATCTTGGGCACGTCGACTCGCCAACTTCGTGCCCGAGTTTCTTCGGTCCAGAGGTGGGAGCCCGTGAAAGAAGCCGGCGACGTGGTGCCCTTCCGGCGAGGAGATGAAAACCGGAGATTCCGCGGGAGATCGGGACGACGACAAGAAGACCGAAGGACACGGATCGCTCGGTATATCTCTCTACCCCGTTCTTTAGTTAGCTAGGATTAGATTAATGGCCCGATCCGGGATTTTTGTGCGCGGTGGTGCCGGTTTAAAAACTAATGTAAATTATCGCTTCCGCATTTTGGCCTCGGAAAGACGGCCGGGGCGCCGCCATGCACTTACATCTAGAACCCAGTTACGTGTGCTCCCCGCCCATGGTCTATCCTAATGCGGAAAAGTAAATAGTATACATCAATGGTGACATCATTCTCAACCCGAAAGTGCCCCAATAAAAGAATATTACATACAAGCTTTTACATGAATGAAAATGAAAAATCTCATCTCACATAAAAAAAAAACCCGGCTATTCATAACATGACGATCCAATATAACATATCATAGCAACACATAACATCACATGTCATCATCGTAAGTAAATATGTGTATCCCAGTTTTCGTTGACATATAGCACCGAAACCGGCGATACACCACATATTACACTTATGGTCGCAGAAAAGAAAGTGAAAAACTACAACAGTTGGAATCCGCAACCACTTTAGACATCATAAACCCATTGTATCACATGCTTTGGATTTCATGCCCAACAAAATGAATTCCTTAGACATCACATGCCTAATAATTATAAACCCCGTATTTTAGTCTCAATATTGAAAACACTTTCCAATAACCTGTCGGGTAATTCAACAAGATTCCTGATAGCCTGATCGAAAGCTCGTCGGAAACTTTAATAGACGGCAGCACCCCCGGTGCCATCGACGAAGTGCACTAAGGCGGAACACCGCAGCCGCGAGCACCCGAACGGATGCTTTTGGCGACGGGGTTCTCCTATAGTCACTTTGTCGGGGCTATGGGGCATGGCTATCAAGTAAGGTTACCCGACGAGTATCCACGTACACTACGTAATTGCGACGGACTTTTGATCCACATCAAAATTCTGTAGCAACCGATCAAATAAGACTAAAGTGCTAGATTTATAAAATTCAAACTATTTATCTCATAACTAATTATGTGGATTCCAAATATTGTATCACAACCACAGATACCTAGACGAAGTTAAACTTTTTGATCGAATAAACAAGCACCCAAAATTTCCCAATGAGCTCAACACTTGAGCGGAGTTCAAAAAGTACCCAGAAACTGCCACAGCTTCTATGAACCAGCCGTAGAAGGGTCAACCAATGCCTCGCCTGTGGCACCGCTGAACTACCACAAACCCTAGGGTTTGATGGCGGTTCTGACGGTCACAGAATCGAGTTAGGGTTTCGTTCTTCTAGTGGGTCCACAGAATCGTTTGCAAGATTTTCTGAAAATTTAAAACTCGGAAAAATCCAAATCTTGGAAATTTCAGCGGGGGGAAATTGGGTTATTGATATCCGTTCAAACTTTCTAACATCGTCTAAATAACCCGAATACATGTTAGAATTACGATTATGAAACACTCCGAGTTGCTTTTGCAGAAATTTAACATCACATGAAAATTCAGCAAAAACAAACAACACATGAAACCCTAAATCCAAGAGGCTGGATCACCCTGAAAATTTAAAGCCTGAAATCCAAATTTGACCCGAGCTGGACGGTTTTGAAGCCTATGTGGCAGGCCATGTCATGCCCAAAATGTCTCAAATTTTCACAGTGTTAATGTTATATCACATACAACATTCTGCAGTTGTTTAAAAAAAAATTTGAAGACTTTTTAACTTCGACAGAAACCAAGTTTTCATATCGGGTGTTTCGGAGTAGTTTCGGTTTCGTAACCCTAGCAAACATCGTCTAATTTTCTAGCATGGCTCTGATATCACTACAGGGTTGTCTAGCATGGGAGCAACGTTTCGGGAGGCATCATCAATGCCATATTTAAATTTTTTCCGTTCTAGCTAATGCTAACCCTAGAATCGAAACTAGAAAATCCAACGAATCACAATGTAAACACTTTACATCTAAGTGAATGAGGGAATACAACATTTGTAGACCGGTCCTTCACTTCAATAGCTCCATGTAGTAGTCCCTTCGCTGCGATCCATGAACTCTCGGACCCTTGAGAGGCTCCACAAGATGTACGGAACAAGCTTGCTTGAAGTCTTCGAGGCCGAAGATGATCTACGTCGAGGAGACACCAGCTCATGCTACCTCTTCACTAATGTGTTAGATTAGTGAAGCAAACACCCTAAACTAAATGGCTAATAGTAGAGGATGATGAAGTAGGAATTTTGCTCACTTCAGATTTATTATTCTAACAATATATCATCACTTCATCAAAAGCTAGAGAGCAAACTCATGAGGAGGAAGAAGATGAAGGGAAGTGATGAATGAATAATTCATGAGGTTAGAAATGCAACCATGGTTGGTATATGCCATGCACTAACCCTTGTAGAGACTAAACTATAGCTATGAGTTAAGGTTGGGTTGATAAATATCTTAAGCTAGACAAAAGAGTCGACAAAGTCAATGAAGAGTACAAGCTTCTACAAACTTTGAACCATGATAAAATATCCACAATATTTGAATTACTTAAAACAAATAAAAACCTAACTTAACCTAGCATGGTGTAAGTCTCATACATACATGTTGCATGTGTAACCTAGCATGACACAACAATATATATCACATATATATTTTATGTGCAAAGGAAACAATTAACATATATCACATATATGTTAAGTGTATCATAAGTGAGAAAACGAAAAGCTTAAGTGAGCTAATATTAGTTAATGTAATTTAATATATCAAATATATAATTCCACATTAAATTATTAAATCAACTCTTGATTTAACAATCCGGCTATATCACATATAACCGACTAATATCAAATGTAACAACTTATCGAATCAACACTTGATCCGATAACTTGGCTATATCACATATAACCGACGAATGTCACATATTGCGAGAATAGAATGCGGTATCACATACTCGCATTAATCTCGGTTCCGCACATATCACATATGTGCTCCTACTCCGTTTCGCATGAACCAGGAAACCTCTGTGTAGGACTCTAAAGACTTGTCAATATGCCGGCAGTAAGTGATGATCATATGAAACACCCACAAGCCGCAAGCGGCCTGCTAAACGTATCGGCCACCCGGGTATTGAGCGATCAGAAGAACAACAAGCAAGCCTGCTCGTACTCCTGCGAATCCAATCAGTAACACTACCGTACAGTCCGGTCTCTTCGTCTGATATGTCGTATATCACAGCCTGGGGGTGGTGTAGCGTCACACTCCAATAGCCTGATAAGTCATGCCAATGCAAGGTCCATAACGGTTGGAGAAACTACTGGTAACACTTACCAGTAAATCTCAGCAACCCTGGCCAGGGATTTCATGTTATGGCCAATCGAGCATAGCGCAACATCTACTCCCAATACCGGAAGAGACGAAACCCCTTCTATCATTCATTGCCTCCATGTGACTCGGGACTGTACCCAAAAACCACCTTTTGTTAGATATGTATGCCCTAGAGGCTTGTATTGTATAGGATGCTAGGAATGTATATATACAGAAACAATCTTTGCTCGAAATGATAGTATGCTATCTGGTTTATCTTCATCTTGACGTGTGATGTGTTGTATTTCATATCTATATATACATGTTGATGAAGCCCTTAGGATTATGCTTGACTACCGGGATTATGATGAAGATCATACTAGTGGGGCCTGGGCAGTCTATAAGCATATCCTTTAATAGTTCCTGGTCGAGGGTATATCGAGACAGGGCATCGATATTACAAGAGTAGAATAGTGTATACGTTTCTTGACCCTGGGGGCGATGGTTGATCCCACAACCATTGGTGTTTGACATCAATGATTGTACACAGGTGCTCATTGGAGAATGGGTACACCGAACATGACCCGCCGAGAACTCCTAGATAGTATATATACCTATTGTCAGATAGCAGTTCTCTGGTGACACTTGTACAGGTTAGTCTGTAGACCCGAGATCGTCATAGTGTCTTGTGTGATTCCCACTGTGCTTTGATTTCCTCCCTACCACGGCTCTACTAAATCGTGCAAACAGGTGGATTTTGGGTATAGTCCTGAATCGCATGAAGGCAATGAGCAATAGGAGGGGTTTCGTCTCTCCCGATATAGGGAGTTGATGTTGCGCTATGCTTGATCGGCCATAACAGCAAATCCCTAGCCAGGGTTCTCGAACCGTTATGGGCCGTAAATCAGCATGACTTACAAAGTTACTGGGGTCTGACATTTACAACCCCTAAACTTCAAATGCGACGTATCAGACGAAGAGACCGGACTGTTCGGTAAGTGTTGCTTACAGGCTCGTTAGGGTTGGGATGAGTTCGCTCGTCGGCCACCTCTTTTTCGTCATGTGCCTGGGTAGCCGTTACGCATAGCTAGTGCCGCTGACGTGCTTATGGTTAAACACACTGCTAGCATACTGTCGAGTCTTTAGAGTCCCACACAGAGAATTCCCTGGTTCAGGCGAAAGATGTAGAGGCCTTAAGTTGTTACGGCAGGGTTTCGATCTTGCTCGTGTAATCGTTACAGGAATAATGATCGGAATGTTAATACCGGTATGCTTTGGTGTAAGCCGCATGCCGGTATTATATTATTGGATTATTTGTATTCGTATTTTTCAGAATTCGGATACGGGTATACTTATACGGTATATGGTGGAGGAGTATTACTGTAATTGTTACAAGAATACCTTCTAGAAGGAAACACCTCATAAATGGATATTTATTTTGTGAAAATAAATAAATGAGGTGGAATTTTGGAAAGTCTAAGCATGGATGAAGGAATGGCTTCTTTCATATTTTATTCATTTGGAGTTACTATTGAAGCATGGTGCAATTTTTTATTACATGCTTCAATTATTTCATTTTTGAGCCATATGATATTTTTCTATGCTTGAACTTTTCATTATCACTTTGACATTTTCTCTGTTCATTCTCTCCTTCTTCCTCCTCTTTGCTTTAACCTCACATTAGTTGTGAATCAAAAGCTTAGAGCAAAAATCATAATCCAATACTAAATCTCTACATCATCTTAGTGATCACTTCTAGCAAACTTGATCTCTAAGTTGAACTCTTGTGAAGAGTTTGTAGCTTGTTCGATAGCTCTCGGGTGGATTGTCTTGGATCTTGAGGTGGCCGGAGATCGAGCTCATTGCAACCACAAGGAGCCTAGGAGTCACATTCAAGTGAAGACCCGAAGGACCTGTTCCATTAGGTATAAATACAATCATAGTAGATTAGATCTCTATATGGTTTTTGCTAGTTAGGGTTTAAGCACTAATCTTAGGTTATGTGGGTGTTGCATGCAAGAAAAATTATTGTTTACCACTTCCTCTTCCTCACAAGTGTTGTGAGGGTGTGCAACATCCACTAACACTTTTTGAACGATCTCTTGATCGTGATATGGTGGAAATCAAAGCACAGTGGGAATCACACAAAACTCTATGACGATCTCAGGTCTACAGACTAACCTGTACAAGTTTCACCAGAGAACAACTATCCGACGCTAGGTATAATACCATCTAGGAGTTCTCGGCGAGTCCGTTCAGTGTACCCAGTCTCCACTGAGCACCCGTATACCTTCTCTGATGTCAAACACCAATGGATATGGGATCATCCATCGCCCATCATATTGGTCGAGAAGCGTATACGCTAGTCTACTCTGGAATATCGATGCCCAGTCTCAATACTCCCACGACTAGGAACAATCTAAGGATGTAATTACTGACTACCTCTGCCCCACTAGTATGATCTGCATCATAGTCCTGGTAGTCAAGTACTCATCCTAAGGGCTTTATCAACATGTAACAGAGAGACAATAAGTGTACATGTTAAGATAAAGAGCAACCAGATAGCATACTATCATGTCGAGCAAGAAAGTCCTCTCTATATATGTCCATGCATCTACTACAATATACATCGCATGTACAGTAATGGCCTCTAGGGCATACATATAACTAACAGAGTTGACATCCATCATGAGATTGATGTTTTCTGATTTGATTTTATTCCGAACCGAGTGGGGGAGCTATACGGTTACGGACGTGCTACATATCCGGACTGAGTAGGAGAGTATACAGTCGGATACATGGTGGACCCGGTCGAGACCGAGGGGCTGGAAAGCCGCGATTGAGGCGGGGAGCCTATCGAGGACACTCGATACCAGAGATAGATGTGAGCACGGTGGATATCCAGGGGATACTGACCAGGGTTATGTCAGTTATATGTATGCCCTAGAGGCCATTACTGTACATACGATGTACATTGTAGTGGATGCTTGGACATATATAGGGAGGACTTTCTTGATCGACCCGATAGTATGCTGTCTGGTTGCTCTTTGTCTCAACATGTACACTTATTGTCTCTCTCTTATATATTGATAAAGCCCTTAGGATGAGTACTTGATTACCAGGACTTTGATGCAGATCATACTGTTAGTGTATATGCCCTAGAGGCCATTACTGTATCAAACTAGTTTGTATATTACATGATGGAAGCTTGGGATATTCACAGTTGTATATACAATCTTGCTCGAAATGGTAGTATGCTACTTGGTTTGTCTCTGCTTTAATATGTGCATGTGTTTCTTTTAGCATATCGCTGATATACATATTAGTATAGCCCTTAGGATCTTTGCTTGATTACCAGCGTTGTGATGGCGCTCACACTCGTGGGAGATGGGTGATCTATAAGCACATCCTTATACAGGTCCCTAGTCGTTGGACTATCGAGACAGGGCATCGATACTCCGGAGTATACTAGCGTATGCGCTTCTCATCTCTGCGTGGGAGACGGTCTGTCCCACAGCCGTCAGTACGTCGTACTTGAGATAGTATGTGGGTGCTCGTTAGGTTACGAGTACACTGGACAGTACTCGTCGGGAACTGTTGGTTGGTATTATACCTATCGTCAGTTATCAGTTCCCAGGTGACATGAGTACAGCTTAGTCCGCTGACTTGACACTGTCACTTCGCCTCGAGTGTGTTCCCACTGTACTTTGATTATTACCCTACCACGGCTCAAAGGAGTCGTGCAAACAGGTAGTTTTTGGGTGCAGTCCCGAAGCACATGGAGGCAGTAACGGTTAGACAGGATTCGTCTCTCCCGGTATTGGGGGTTGACATGCGCTGTGTCCAGGAGAGCCATTACACGAGCAGTCCCTGGCCAGGGCAAGCGAGATATACTGGTAGGTTTCCAGTGTTATCTCAGGGTGTTCTGGGCTACACTCCGACATGACTTGTACCGCTATTAGGGGACTGACGTTCACTGCCCCCCTAGGCCCGCCATGCGATGTATCAGACGAACAGACCGGACTGTACGGAGATTGTCACATACAGGCTCAGTAGGAGTTCAGATGGGGTTCACCTCGTCAGTCTTCTTATCGACATCTACCTAGGGACTGTTACGTACAGCTAGTGCCGCTTGCGGTCTGTGGTTAAACCCATTGCCAGCGTAGTGTCGAGTCTTTAGAGTCCCATACAGAGAGCTATTCGCCTTTAGGCAAAATGAGTAGAGGTCGCATGGTTTTGCGACAGGGTTCGTTCACATCCGCACACTTGTGCACGTTTGCTGTCCGGACAGCTTATACTAGCGGGCTTTGGTTTAAGCCGGATCCTAGTATATGATTTGGGATTGGTTTTTATCATTGTATTCGTGTTCCTCGGATCACGAATACGGATGCGTATGCACAGTTGCTTGAGACAGAGGGAGAGGACTTTGATTAAGGTTAATGACTATTGTCATTTGTATTAACCCTAATGATTATGTGTGTATTATTGTTAATTGATATTAGTTTAATAATTGTGCATGGTTATGGTTGTTGACCATTTGACCCACCTTGACTTGTTGACTTTGTTGACACTTTGACCATCATCATTTCATTTGGAAGATGCTCTTTAATCCTTGCTATTTGCATTAAAAATGAAATGATAATGGTCATGTCTTGATTTAGCCAAGACAATTATCTCACTAATTATCTAATTACAATAATTCACATATATGAAAGAATGCTTCATATTATTCTCTCATTCTATTATTCACATTCTCTCTCTTGTTCTTCCTCTCGCTCAACCTCTCCCCTCTCATGTGTTGAGAAACACTTGAGCTTGAGAAAAACCCTCTCTTGATAATCTCTACTCTCATCTAGGGTTCAAGGATTAGCACTTCTTGCACCCTAGTTACTTCTAGCTTGGAGTTGAAGCCAAAGGTCGAGGCTTTCGGGTGGATCTTTCTTCGATGTGAGAAGACGACTTAGGTGACCTCCTTCCACCACTCCAAGGAGCAAGGAGAGAAGGACATAAAGCCCAAGGTATAACCTTTCTAGCACTTAGCTAATTTCTAGTTAGCTTTAGCTTGTTTTTGTTTAGCAAAGATCATTCATAGTCTAGTCCATGTTGCCTAAGCTCATAAAAATTCGATTTTTATTCCGTTTTCCACCTCCCCGCAAGTACCGGGGTGGTCAACGTGGACTTACAGTGGTACCAGAGCTTAACTAAACATAAACTAGCTAAGTAGTAGAGTGTATCGAAGTTCGAATCGGAAAAATCGAAAAACCGTGTTTTCAAAACCCTAAGTTTCTGTTAATTTTTTTTCTGTTCAAAATATAATTTGTCATACTCCAAAAATCATCTCAGGGTTTTTTAAAGAAATCCACCAAAAACGATCCAGTGATTCGACCAAAGAGCCGCGGTTCCGCGGCAATAGCAAGCTATTGCCGCGCAACCGCGGCCGTCTTGGCTCTTCACTGGGTCGAGTTTGGTGCAGTGTATTTCTAGCTTGGTTTTAGGATTTTTAACATGGTTTATATGTGCCCAGATTTTCCAGAATAGAAATTTGTTTTTGGGGGCCTATAAATCCGTATTTTTTTTCCGAACTTCAATACACTTTGACTAAAAGTTATATCTGTGATGTTTATATGTATTGAATGTCGGCTAATCGCTATATGTCGATTAGTCGGGGTTATACATATCTGTGATCTGTGATTGATGATTGTATGTGTATATGAATGGGTTGGATTGTCGCGGATGAATAGCCGGGGTTGTAGCCGTCATTGTATAATTCTTTTGACTGTTTTTGCTCCTAGGATAGACCCATGGAGGGGGTGCATAAACTACCGGGTATCTCGAAGTGCCGAGTGGCCTACTCACGGTGGTGAAAGAGGTTGCTTCGCTTCGGGTACTTGGTAGGTAGTTTGCCGCACCCGTAGGGGTCTTGGGTGGGGTATTGGCTATTCACCGTGACCGTGTAATCCTCTTTTCATTGCAAGTTCGAACGGATTGCGGATTCCTAGTATATCCAATGTATTCATCTGTGATCTGTAATGTCTATCATTGCTATATATTTATATATGATAACTATTTAGGCGTTGCTTATGTTTTACAGCCGCGCAAGCCCAGCCCCCGCTCTGTCGTTAGTTAAGTAACCTAACGGGTGATGACGGGGCCCCGTGGCGAATGCGAATGGCATAAGCATACGTCATATTTTGGTTGTTTTCTGCAATGGTAGGATTAAATGATGGGACGCATTAAAAGAACTAATGCAAGAAAATAAACCAAGTAAAAGTCGATTGGAACACTTTGAAAACCACTCGGTTCTTTTCAAAACTAAACTTTTAAACGCGGAGCTTGAACCACTCCTTTTAAAAGCTATCTCGTTCCATCGATTATATCAAGTTCACTACGTTCACAGTTTCGCCAAAACCATCCGTAGCCCTCCATCATTTTAGTTAAATATTCGGTAGTATTCAAGCTATGTATTTTGACCTCACGCCAAGGCATAGCGATTGGTAGCTGCCGGATATTTATCTGTTCCATAGATAGAATGCGTTGGTTTGAGACAGTCGTACTGCCATTTTGGCCTACGTCAAGGGTAGGTACGGGTGGGTTCAAATTAACCAGGATAATGATGGGAAGAACTTGACATGTGACATATGACATTTTGACCTCACGCCAAGGTCATAAGAGCATGGGGCAAAAATCCACATCGGGAGTTTCATAAGTACTGAAACTTGCTAGCGCTGCATACCATTTGGAGTGTGATAATTCTGGTAGGATTCCTTCGGTTTTATCACGCGATGATATTTGGATCCCGATCCTACTGTGAGTATATGCTACTCCTCGGGAAAACTCTCACTTAACGATCAATGATATAAACTTAGTAGGTGTCTAGAAAGGTGTTAGCGGGGCTACGCCCACAGGGAAAAGAGGTTACTTAATTAAGGAACTTCGCGAAAGCGTTGGAAAACCTCCCTCGAAGTACCGACACTGGCCTGGCTGAACGGTTAAGCAAGTATTATACGGTGAGATTGATCTTGACTAATCCTTTCTTTATGGTTTGAGAAGGGATTCGAGAGACAGTGGGAGCCATCCAGTTTAGACAAATTAAAAACCACTCTAAACTTGCAAGAGCATCATGCTAAAGTGTTTCTTTTCTCTCTCCTAATTGCAGCAACCATTCAACATGACCGGACTTAAGTTATTACTAGATAAAAACATATTGACAGGGCCAAACTACAAAGATTGGCTCAGGAATATCAAGATGGCAATCACTTACGACAAGTTGGGGTATGTCCTTACCACCAAAGCTCCCCCTGTCCCAGGTCCCAAAACCAGTGTCGTAGATAGGGAAATCTACAAGACCTAGGAAATAGATTGCGTGAAGGCCAGATGCCTCGTACTTGCCTCGATGGACAACGAACATCAGAGGAGGCACGAGAATATGGACCTAGAGTCCATATTTCTTCATACAAAAGAACTGTATGGAGAGCAGTCTCGTATCGCAAGATACGAAGTGTCGAAGAAGTTGTTTTCAGCAAGGTTGGCCGTCGGATCATCGGTAGCGGAACACGTGCTTAAGATGATTGGCTACATAGAGAAGCTCGCGGACCTTGGGACCACGTTGGAGAATGAACTCTATACTGATTTGATTTTCCAGTCCCTTCCTTCCACTTACGCCCAGTTTATTCTTAACTTCAACATGCAAGGAAAGGAGGTTGAACTTTCCGAGCTTCTGACATGTTGAGGAGTGCTGAGGGCACCCTACAGAAGAGTAGGGAGACATCCACTTTGTTTGTAGGAGGATCTTCCTCTTCTAGGTCCAGGGCGAAAGCCAAGGGCAAGAAGAAGAAAGCCCCCGCCAAACCAAGAGGCGGTGTCAGTAAAGTGGATACGAAGGGAAAAGGAAAAGCAACAAAGGTAGCGGGAAAGCTGGTGGGGAAGGAAGAATGCTTCTATTGTCACAAAAGTGGTCACTGGAAACAGGATTGCAAGGCTTGGAAGGCCAGAACACAGTATTTGAAGCGAGTTGCAGCTTCAGCTTCAGGTGTGTATGTTATTGAAAACTGTCTATCAATAAACTCTATATCCTGGGTATTGGATACCGGATCAGGATCTCATATCTGTAATTCTTTATAGGCGTTGAGAAAGCGTAGAGTTTTGAAGGCAGGTGACATGACCCTCAGAGTTGCAAACGGTGCTAGCATGGATGCTGAGGCCGTGGGGGACTATCACCTGGGATTGTCGGATGGACACTTTTTGGTTTTGCGTAGTTGTTATTATGTACCAAATGCAACCTGTAATATCATTTCTGTATCTTTATTATCTAAAGAAGGTTATGAATTTGCATTTGTAAGTAATGTAGTGAACATTCACCTTAATCAAGTTTTGATTGGGTCAGGTATATTGAACAACGGTATATACGTATTAAACCAGCCATAGATTTTCAATGTCCGGAATACACACAAAAGAAAGTCTCCAGAAATCGATAAAACTTTCTTATGGCATTGTAGACTGGGTCACATCAATGAGAGAAGGTTGACTAAGTTACACACAGAAGGATATTTGGATTCGTTCGAATATCAATCGTATGCAACTTGTCAATCATGTCTCAAAGGAAAGATGACAAAGACTCCGTTCACTGGACACGGAGTAAGAGCGAGCGAGCTCTTAGGACTTGTACACAGCGACGTGTGCGGTCCAATGTCTACACATGCACGAAGCGGTTATTCATACTTCATTACTTTTACGGATGATTTCTCAAGGTTCGGACATGTCTTCTTAATGAAGCATAAATCCGAAGCTTTTGATAAGTTCTAGGAATATAAGAATGAAGTAGAAAAACAAACAGGCAAAAGTATCAAGGCACTGAGATCTGATCGAGGTGGTGAATACTTGAGTGCTGAGTTCCTGGGTTACTTAAAAGAGAATGGAATTCTCTCTCAGCTTACTCCTCCATACACTCCGCAACATAACGGTGTATCGGAGAGATGGAACCGAACCCTATTGGATATGGTACGGTCCATGATGAGTAACGCTGAGTTGCCGCGATCGTTCTGGGGATATGCGCTAGAAAAAGCTGCATACCTTTTGAACCGTGTTCCCAGTAAGACTGTGCCTACCACACCATATGAGTTATGGAGTAGGAAGAAACCCTATCTTCAATACTTGAAGATTTGGGGATGTCCAGCTTATGTCAAAAAGCAGCATGCAGATAAACTAGAGGCACGCTCAGTACTGTGCAAGTTTGTGGGATACCCAAAGAACTCCAGGGGGTATCTTTTCTATTACGCAGAGGAACAAAAAGTCCTTGTTTCTCGTAATGCCCATTTTCTGGAACATCAGTTCTTGGAAAAGGAAATAAGTGGGAGCGCAATAGAACTGGAAGAAATTCCAGAACCACGAGCTATTACTGAAAGCTTGGTTGAACCAGAGGGTTCGAAAGATCAAGACATTCCCACGCCACTCCGCAGGAGTAGTAGGCAGTCTCATCCGCCCGAGAGATACTATGGTTTTCTCATTGACGGTGATAGAGAGGATTGCATCATAGACTTTGATGAGCCTACTAGCTTCCAGCAAGCCATTCAGAGCGTCGACTCGGTAAAATGGCTGGATGCAATGCGGACCGAAATGGAGTCCTTGTACACCAACAAAGTATGGACGTTGGACATTGCTCCAGATGGGGTAAAACCCGTAGGATGCAAGTGGATCTTCAAAAGGAAGATTGGTGTAGATGGACAGGTTGAGACCTATAAAGCTAGACTGGTAGCAAAGGGTTTTCGTCAGCGACCTGGTTTGGACTATGACGAAATCTTTTCTCCAGTAGCTATGCTGAAATCCATTCGGATCCTTCTTGCCATTGCTGCTTTCCACGACTATGAGATTTGGCAGATGGACGTAAAGACAGCTTTTCTAAATGGACATTTAGAGGAGTGTGTCTATATGGATCAGCCAGAGGGTTTCATTCAGAGTGGGAGCAGCGGAAAAGTGTGCAAGTTGCTTAAGTCCATTTATGGACTAAAGCAGGCATCGCGGAGTTGGAACATCTGTTTTGATGAGACGGTCAAGGAATTTGGCTTTATCAAAAATCCAGATGAACCATGCATCTATTGTAGATTTGTAGCGAGAACTGTAGTATTCCTTGTTTTATACGTGGATGACATTCTCTTAATAGGAAATGATATTCCTATGCTACAATCTGTCAAGGGGTTCTTGTCACACAGGTTCTCCATGAAAGACCTGGGTGATGCCTCATACATTCTGGGTATCCGGATCTACCGTGACAGATCCAAGAGGATATTAGGACTTTCGCAGTCCAGGTACACTGACACCATACTGAAGAGATTCAGTATGGAAGATTCCAAACGCGGTAATCTACCGGCTTGTCACGGGATCACCCTCTCCAAAGAGATGTCTCCCAAGATTGATTTGGAGAGGGATCGCATGTCTATTATACCCTACGCTTCTGCGGTAGGCTCTATAATGTATGCGATGTTGTGTACCAGACCGGATGTGGCTTATGCACTGAGTGTGGTAAGCAGGTATCAGTCAAACCCTGGGGAGAAACATTGGATAGCAGTAAAGAACATTCTCAAGTACCTGAGAAGGACTAAGGAGATGTTCTTGGTGTATGGCGGAAAAGACCTGCAGATTGAGGCCTTTGCTGACTCCAGCTTCCAGAGTGACAAAGATGATTCCAAGTCCATGTCGGGTTTTGTCTTTACCCTCAATGGAGGGGCGGTGTGTTGGAAGAGCTCCAAACAGGAAACCGTTGCTGACTCGACTATGGAAGCGGAATACATCGCTGTATCTGATGCCGCAAAAGAAGCTGTTTAGATGAGGAAGTTCTTGAGAGAACTTCAGGTGGTTCCGTCCATTGTTGACCCACTACCTCTGTATTGCGACAACAACGGGGCTATAGCTTTAGCGAAGGAACCCAGGTCCCATCAGAAATCCAGACACATCTTAAGGCGGTATCACCTGATCAGGGAGATCGTGGATCGCCAGGAGATCGAGGTTCGGATGGTTGCTTCAGAAGATAACACAGCAGATCCATTCACCAAGGCCTTGCCCCAGACTGAGTTCGAGTGGCTGATCGAGATGATAGGTCTTCGATACGCCAGTACATGGCCTTAGTGCAAGTGGGAGATTGTTAGTGTATATGCCCTAGAGGCCATTACTGTATCATACTAGTTTGTATATTACTTGATGGAAGCTTGGGATATTCACAGCTGTATATACAATCTTGCTCGAAATGGTAGTATGCTACTTGGTTTGTCTCTGCTTTAATATGTGCATGTGTTTCTTTTAGCATATCGCTGATATACATATTAGTAGAGCCCTTAGGATCTTTGCTTGATTACCAGCGTTGTGATGGCGCTCACACTCATGGGAGCTGGGTGATCTATAAGCACATCCTTATACAGGTCCCTAGTCGTTGGACTATCGAGACAGGGCATCGATACTCCGGAGTAGACTAGCGTATGCGCTTCTCATCCCAGCGTGGGAGACGGTCTGTCCCACAGCCGTCAGTACGTCGTACTTGAGATAGTATGTGGGTGCTCGTTAGGTTATGAGTACAGTGGACAGGACTCGTCGGGAACTGTTGGTTGGTATTATACCTATCGTCAGTTATCAGTTCCCAGTTGACATGAGTACAGCTTAGTCCGCTGACTTGACACTGTCACTTCGCCTCGAGTGTGTTCCCACTGCACTTTGATTACTACCCTACCATGGCTCAAAGAAGTCGTGCAAACAGGTAGTTTTTGGGTGCAGTCCCGAAGCACTTGGAGGCAGTGACGGTTAGACAGGATTCGTCTCTCCCGGTATTGGGGGTTGACATCGCGCTGTGACCAGGAGAGCCATTACACGAGCAGTCCCTGGCCAGGGCAAGCGAGATATACTGGTAGGTTTCCAGTGTTATCTCAGGGTGTTCTGGGCTACACTCCGACATGACTTGTACCGCTATTAGGGCACTGACGTTCACCGCCCCCCTAGGCCCTCCATGCGATGTATCAGACGAACAGACCGGACTGTCCGGAGATTGTCACATACAGGCTCAGTAGGAGTTCAGATGGGGTTCACCTCGTCAGTCTTCTTATCGACATCTACCTGGGGACCGTTACGTACAGCTAGTGCTGCTTGCGGTCTGTGGTTAAACCCACTGCCAGCGTAGTGTCGAGTCTTTAGAGTCCCACACAGAGAGCTATTCGCCTTTAGGCAAAATGAGTAGAGGTCGCATGGTTTTGCGACAGGGTTCGTTCACATCCGCGCACTTATGCACGTTTGCTGTCCGGACAGCTTATACTAGCGGGCTTTGGTTTAAGCCGGATCCTAGTATATGATTTGGGATTGGTTTTTCTCATTGTATTCGTGTTCCTCGGATCACGAATACGGGTGCGTATGCACAGTTGCTTGAGACAGAGGGAGAGGACTTTGATTAGGGTTAATGACTATTGTCATTTGTATTAACCCTAATGATTATGTGTGTATTATTATTAATTGATATTAGTTTAATAATTGTGCATGGTTATGGTTGTTGACCATTTGACCCACCTTGACTTGTTGACCTTGTTGACACTTTGACCATCATCATTTCATTTGGAAGATGCTCTTTGATCCTTGCAATTTGCATTAAAAATGAAATGATAATGGACATGTCTTGATTTAGCCATGACAATTATCTCACTAATTATCTAATTACAATAATTCACATATATGAGAGAATTCTTCATGTTATTCTCTCATTCTATTATTCATATTCTCTCTCTTGTTCTTCCTCTCCCTCAAGCTCTCCCCTCTCATGTGTTGAGAAACACTTGAGCTTGAGAAAAACCCTCTCTTGATAATCTCTACTCTCATCTAGGGTTCAAGGATTAGCACTTCTTGCACCCTAGTTACTTCTAGCTTGGAGTTGAAGCCAAAGGTCGAGGCTTTCGGGTGGATCTTTCTTCGACGTGAGAAGACGACTAAGGTGACCTCCTTCCACCACTTCAAGGAGCAAGGAGAGAAGGACATAAAGCCCATGGTATAACCTTTCTAGCACTTAGCTAGTTTCTAGTTAGCTTTAGCTTGTTTTTTTTTAGCAAAGATCCTTCATAGTCTAGTCCATGTTGCCTAAGCTCATAAAAATTCGATTTTTATTCCGTTTTCTGCCTCCTGCAAGTACCGGGGTGGGCAACGTGGACTTACACATACTAGTGGAGCAGAGGTAGTCGGTAAGTACACCCTTCAATTGTTTTTATTCGTGTGTCATGACCCAAAGTTCGGCTCGTGACCGGCACTTAACCACGTAACGTCTGCAGGCGTAACGCGACTAAGTAAGCCGAAACCAAGAAATCAAAACCATTAAAAGTAGTGAGTGTTGAAAACATTTGATGAAAACATTTATTAAAACATTTGGAAATCTCAAGTAAAAATCTTTCAAGTTTAAATTATTTTCTTCAAAATTTCGACAGCACCTCCTTTGTAAAAACCAGCCCTGAAATCGGGTACAAGACATGATATAATTAAAATGACATACAATAGGAATAAAGCATCCCCAAACGGGAGAAATCATGCCCAACGGCGGAAACAATCACCACAAGAATAATATACGACGCCGTAGCGAAGAAATGAGCAACATAAATGAAAAACATCACTAAAAATAAAGCTGCATGAATAAAGTCGGCTCACACGAGCTCGACACCAGAGTACAAAATAATATACAACATCGTCCTCACAACTGGTCTCTAAATCAATACATGAAATAGTAGATGGAGAGTACTAGATACAATAGTATGTACAACTGGAAAATAAACGGATACCGCAAAAACCCACCTATAAGCAAAACGGCTCACACGCCAACTGCAGTTGTATCCATAGCAAAAGATACAAGAAAGTAGCCCTTTCACAACTACTCCGAGGGGCAACCTGCAAATACTGTGGCACAACGGGGGTGAGTTGCCAACTCATGAATAGTAGATAATATATAAAGGTAATCGTGAGTATGCACGTACTGCGATACTCTAACATGTGCAATCAGATAACATCTAAATGATGAGCTGGGTACGCAATAATCATGCATAACAAGTGCAATCTAATAACATCTATATGATGAGCAGGGTATGCAATAATCATGCCAAAGTACTCTATCAAGTACTACGACTACAGGATACGATGCAATACAATGAATGCTGAGCATGGGATAAAATATGAGCTACACGGAATATCAACGTAGAAAAATACTCGGTGTCCATCAAATACACCCAAATCCCAGTAAAAACTCAGGCGCCGTCACCCTATATGGCCCTCGATCCTGTAAATCTCATAGAAGCGGGGTACCCAACATCGGCACCCAAAAACATTATGAAATACTCGTGTCCAGCAGGGACACGCAAATCCTCATCTATCGGGCTCCGTCGGTCCGGATCGGCCCACGGGATCCGTCTGCGGAATAGGCCCTCGGCCCCGGCAGTACGGGTCGTCCCGTATCCTTCTCTCGACTTTGGTCTGAAAGGTTCCTAGGCACTGTCACAAGGCTCTACAAGGCATCAACCATGCCCGATTAAAATTTTAGCCGTGCCGAGCAACCCTAAATAAGATCTTTAAACTTGAGATTAGGCGAAAACTAGCAAATTAAACACTTTAACACTAAGTAAAAGGAATTACAACCTTTGTAGATCCGGTCCATCACTTCTAAAGCTCCGTGTTGACGTCCCTTCGCTGCGATCATCGTGATCCCGGACTCTAGCGATGGTTTCCTCGGAAAAATCAACGGGCTAGGTCGTTGACTTCGAGGCCGAAGATGATCTACGTCGAGGAGACTCAAACTCAAGCTCCATCTTCACTAGGTCAAGAACTTTGTGAAGAGAACACCCTAAACTAAATGGCAAGTAGTAGAGGATGATGAAATAGGAAGTGGGTTCACTTTGGATTTTGATTTCTCACTTTGTTTCTTCACTTGATAAAAATCTAGTAAGCTTTTCTTCTTCTTAAAGAAGAAGAAGAAGAAAGAAAAGAATAAGAATAATGAATAATGCAAAAAGAATAATCAAGTGAAGTTCATCATAATGCAACCATGGGTGAGTTAACCTTTGTAGAGACTAAACCATAGATTGAGTTAAGGGTATGGTTAATAAAAATCTTATGCAAAACAAAATGAGTGGACTTTGTCAAAGATGCTTAAAAGCTTCATGAAGCTTCAAGCCAAGACAAAGAAAGCCACCATTTTGTTTTACCAAAATAAATAAAAACCCAAACCATTATCTTAAATATGGTGTAAGTCATACACACACCCAAGTTTGCATGTATCATCAATCATGATACAAACTAGTGCACAAACATATATCACATATACAACTTGTGCACATAAAATGAGAAAGTCAATCTTAAGTGAACAAATACTAGTTAATGTAAAGTAATATATCAAATATATAATTATACATTAATCATTAAATCAACACTTGATTTAATGATCCGGTTATATCGCATATAACCGACTAATATCTAGTGTATCAATATATCGAATAAACACTTGATTCGGTAACCCGGTTATATCTCCTATAACCGACTGATGATACAAATCACGAGAATAAAATACAGTATCACATACTGGTATTATTCTTGGTCCCGCACATATCTCATATGCGCTCTTATTTCGTTTCGCTTGAGCTAGGAAACCTCTGTGTAGGACTCTAATGACTCGTCAATACGCCGGCAGTAGATGGTGATCATATCAATCACCCACAAGCCGCAAGCGGTCTGCTAAACGTAACGGCCACCCGGGTATTAAGGGATCAGAAGATCAACGAGCAAGCCTTCTCACACTCCTGCGAATCCAATCAGTAACACTTACCGCACAGTCCGGTCTGTTCGTCTGATATGTCGCATATCTCGCCTAGGGGTGGTAAACGTCAGACCCCAGTAGCTTGATAAGTCATGCAGATGTAAGGTCCATAACAAGCGTGAAACTACTGATAACACTTACCAGTAAATCACTGCAACCCTGGCCAGGGATTTCCAGTCATGGCCAGTCGAGCATAGCGCAACATCAACCCCCAATACCGGGAGAGACGAATCCCCTTCTATCGCTCATTGCCTCGATATGAATCGGGACTGTACCCAAAAACCACCGATTTGCACGACTCAGTAGAGCCGTGGTAGGGTGGAAATCAAAGCACTGTGGGCGACACACAAGACTCTATGACGATCTTGGGTCAACAGACTAAGCTGTACCAGTGTCACCAGAGAACTGCCATCTGACGTGAGGTATAATACCATCTGGGAGTTCTCGGCGAGTCCGTTCAGTGTACCCAGTCTCCACTGAGCACCCGCATACCATCTCTGATGTCAAACACCAATGGATATGGGATCATCCATCGCCCATCACATGGGTCGAGAAGATATACGCTAGTCTACTCTGGAATATCGATGCCCCATCTCGATATTCCCACGACTAGGAACATTGAAGGATGTACTCTTGGACTACCCAGGCCCCACAAGTATGATCTGCATCATAGTCCTGGAAGTCGAGTACACATCCTAAGGGCTTTATCAACATGTAACAGAGAGACAATAAGTGTACATGTTAAGATAAAGAGCAACCAGATAGCTCACTATCATGTCGAGCAAGAAAGTCCTCCCTATATATATCCTAGCATCCACTACAATATACATCTCATGTACAGTAATGGCCTCTAGGGCATACATATAACTAACAATCTCCCACTTGCACTAGGGCCATCTGTAGCAGTGGTTGTAGTATCTCATACTCAACCATCCCATAAAATTCTCTCTCTGGGAATAGGCCTTTGTGAGTGGATCCGCCGTGTTGTCCTCTGAGTCTACTTTCCTAATCTCGATCTCCCTGGAGATCAACTATATCCATGATCAGGTGATACTGCCTTGGAATATTTCTGGGTCACTGATGGGACCGGGGTTCCTGCGCCAAAGCTTCACCTCCATTGTCATACAATGGTAGGAACCTAGTTCATCACATGAACTAATATACACCCAAACTGCCTCTTTGGTAGTATCGTTGATAGCGATGTCACCGGCCTTTATCGTCTAGTTTTCCACGGTAAATTAGCTTGGAACTCTTCCAACATACCGTCCCTCCACTGAGGGTAAAGACAATGCCTGTGACTGACATTCAGTCTTCCTTACCACCCTGGAAGCTATCCAGTGATTCTCCCCAGGATCGATTGATACCATCTCACTACACCTAGTGAGAATCCTAACATCCATTTAGATCTATCTCATAGATCCAAAACCCAGGATTTAGGAGGTATCACCCAGATCCTTTATGGAGAATCCTTGTGATAAGAGGAGATTGACCGAGCGTAGCATAGGAAACTCCTTTAATATCAAGAGTATGCTATCCACGTACAATACGAGGATCATCACCATACTCTCTACTACCTTTTTGTATATACAAGGTTCATCTACCATTTTGATGAAGTCAAACACTTTGACTACCACATCAAAATAGACGTTCCAACTCCGCGATGCCTGCTTTATCATGTAAAGCAACTTGCACACGTTTTCGCTGCTCCCACTGTCTACGAAGCCCTCTGGCTGTGTACTTATAGACGCTCTCTTCTAAATCAATATTTAGAAAAGCAGTCATGACACCCAACCACCAGATATCGCAGTCATGGTATGCAGCAATGGCAAGTAGGATCCGGATGGACTTAAGCATAGCCACTGGAAAATGTTTCATCATTATCCACGCCTGGTCGATGACGAAAACCATTAACAAGTCTAGCTTTGAAAGTCTCAACTTTTCCATCTACACCAAGTAATCTTCTCAATATATACTTGCTCCTGATGGGAATTTAACCCTTCAGATATAGCAACCAAAGTCCATACTTTGTTGGTGTACATGGATTCCATCTCAGATCGCTAAACATCCAGCCATTCTTACAGAGTCCCCACTCTTGATGGCCTGCTCGAAACTAGTTGGGTCATCATCTCATGATGCAATCCTCGCTCCCATTGTCATCGAGAAACCGAAGTATCTCTTGGGCGGATGAGGAAACCTACTAGATCGGCGGAGAGGCTAAGGTTCGTCGGGGACTATTGAATCCTTTGGTTCTATCAAATCATCAGCTGTAGTTTGTATAGCTGGAACTCCTTCCAGTTCTACATAACTGACCTTGCCTCGTTCTCGTTCGGATTTAGCTTTTGACATAGGCCGGACAATCCCAAATCTTAACTTACTTAAGAGAGATGGGCTCTTCCCATACCATATCTCATATGGAGTGGTAGGCACTGATTTTATTGGAACCCAATTCAATAGGTATGCAGCTTCTCAAGTGCACAACCTCCCAAAAGGAAATAGGTAACTCAGTGATACTCATCATAGAGCACACAATATCTCATATGGTGCGATTGCTCCGCCCCGATACACCTACGTGCTGTGGTGTATACGGAGGAGTAATGCTTAGAGAGAATCTCATTCTCTTTTGGAATAGTCCAGGATCTCCACGCCTAAGTATTCTCCTCCCTGATCTCATCAAAAGACATAATACTTATACCTGTTTTGGTTCTCTACTTCTGACTTATGTTCTTTGAATTTCTCAAAAGCTTCATACATGTGTTTCAACAGGAACACGTGTCCGAATCTTGAGAGATCATCAGTGAATATAAGGAAGTACAAGGAACCAGTCCTAGCATCTGCAGACAGGGGACTTATATACATTACTATGTATTAGTCCCATGAGTTCACAAACACTTTCTCTGTTTCCAATAAACGGAGTTATGGTCATCTTATCTTTGTGACATGACTGGCAAGTTTCATAAGATGTAAATTCAAACTGATTTAAATATGCATCTAAATGTAACTTAGCTAGTCGGGTCGCATTGATATGACCTAGTCTACAATGCCTGAAGAAGAATTCGTTCATTTCTGAACTCTTCCTCTTGTGTGTGTTCTGTACGTAAGGAACTGTGGTTTGATTTAGAATGTATATGCTTTTAGATAACGTGCCTGAACCGATCAACTTTTGATATAGGAAATGTGCAAAACATTATCCAACAATACAAAATTATATCCTTCTTTAATAAATAAAGAGACTGATATGATGTTGTACGTCAGGTTCGGTATCTAATAATATTCGTTCATAATCAACGTATTTGGAAATACAGGGGGTGATAACTGCCAACACCTTGGTTGCAACAATTGCACCGTTTTCAACTCTTGAAACTTATCACCCGTTCTCAGTTCTCTACCTATCTGTAGCCTATGTAACAGATTACATATATGAGATCCTGATCCGGTATCTAATACCCAGGACGTAGAGGATACTGAGAAACAGTTCTTTGTAATGAACACACCCGAAGAAGATGCATCATCATGCACTTTCTTCGTTTGGGCGGAATGGGAATCCTGGTATTCCTCTATTTCCAGCTCGGTCTTATAACAATTATAAGTTGGAGCGGGACCAACGTTCCCCAGCTCAGTATAGCAAGTAGGTTCGGTCAATACATCCATATTATTATGTTGATCAAGGCGTGACATGGTTGCTACCTGGAGAGAGAGAGAAGAAAACACTCTGCATGCGCTCTTGCAAGATTAGATTGGATATATTTTTTATCTAATCAGGAAGGCTCCCACTGTTTTTATCAAATCTTCCATCAAACCTTAAAAGGAAAGACTAGCCGGGATTAATTACACTCTACAAGTTCGCCAATCTTTCAGCCAGGCCAATGCCGGTACTTTGAGGGAGGTTCCCCATGCTTTCGCACGGACCTAATTAAAATAAACCTCGTTTTCCCAGGGGCGTAACCCCGTTGACACCTTTCTAGACACCTACTTGATCGGCTAATTGTAAAGTGCAAAACTCTTCCAGGAGTAACAATTACTCGCAGTGGGTATCAGGATCCAACAATCATATAGAAGGTTTGCAATCTCATTGCAAATTTCAACACTTGAAACTCCCGATAATGGTTTTTACCCCTAGCACCTATGACCATGGCTATGGTCAACAAATCATAAGCACTAGTCAAGTTCTACCCGTCATTTCATGATTAGTTAGACCCATCCACATGACCCTTGGCTAAGGTCAACAAAGTCACATGACTGTCCTAACTAATCGCATCATATGCTGTGTAGGAAGACATCACTTAGCTACCGTACACTACGCCTCGGCTATGGTCGATAAACGCAGCACGAATACTAAGTACTCTACTTCCTAAAATGACGGAGGGTTGCGGATGGTTTTTAAGAAAACCTTTAACGCTTTGAACTTGATCTCGCTGCAGAATCAAATGGTTTTAAATGGAGTGTTTTTTAGGCTTTCGCTAGTTTGGCTAAAGAGGTCACTCCCGGGGAAGGGATCTCGGCTCTTTCCTCGTCGAATGAGGTGCAGAATATTCACAATACCACTATGCAAAGCAAGAACTAGAAAAGCAATCAAAAAGACAAACCGAAGGTTGTAGCATCTGCTAGTTATTGCTAAAGAGGTCACTCCCGGTGAAGGGATCTCGGCTCTTTCCTTATCGAATGAGGTGCTGGATGTTCTACAAGGAACACCGCTATGCAAAGCAATAACTAGAGCTACCTAATTTTTGAAATTCGATTCCACAACATCTTTTAGGTTTATTTTTTTTCATTAATCTCATTAATGAATGTCCCATCATTTAAGTCCACCTAAACATCACTGATAAATACAACGTACGCTTATGCCATCCGCATTCGCCTCGATGTCCCGTCTGCACCGTTAGGTTAGGTAATTAACGGCAGAGCGGGGCAGGGCTAGCGCGGGTGTAAAACATAAGCAACGTCTATATAATATATCATATATACTATATACAGTATCTATCTGAACATATCACATTATCACATCACAGATAACACAGCAGAAAATATCATATGAAATATTGGATATACTAGGACGTCCGTGTTTTATTTTGAGCCTATATAAAACACGGATTCCACGGTCGTGATGAATAGCCAATCCCATACCAGTAGACCCCTACGAGAGCAGCAAGCAACCCTACCAATTCTAGAGTTAGGAGACCCGGACTCGACACCTCGAGGTGGTCTTCCACTGGACCCTAGAACCCGGTTACTTGTGCTCCCCTCCTTGGGTCTATCCTAATACGGAAAAGTAAATAATATACAATGGTGACTTCATCCTCAGCTTGGAAGTGCCCCAATAAAAGAATATTACATACAAGTTTTTACATGAATAAAAATGAAAAACTCTCATCTCACATAAAAAACCCCGGCTATTCAAACATGACGATCCAATATAACATATCCAGCAACACATAACATCATATGTCATCAACGTAAGTAAACATGCGTATTCCAATTGTCATTGATGTGTAGCAACGAAATCGGTAATACACCATATATTACACTTATGGTCGCAGAAAAGAAAGCATAAAACTACAACAGTTGGAATCCGCAATCTCCTTAGACATCACATGCCTAACCATATGAATTCCTTAAACATCGCATGCCTAATAATTATAAACCCTGCATTTTAGTCTCATTATCGAAAACACTTTTCAATACCAAGTCGGGCAATTCAATAAGATTCCCGACATCCAGATCGAATACTTGTCGCAAACTTTAGTAGATGGCCGCACACCCGGATGCCGTCGACGAAGTGCACTAAGGCGGAACACCGCTGCCGCGAGCACCCGAACGAATGCTTTTGGCGACGGGGTTCTCCTACAGTCACTTGGTCGGGGCTATGGGGCGTGGCTGTTTATTAAGTTTACCCGGCGAGTATCCGCGTACGCTACGTGATTGCAACGGACTTTTGATCACATCAAAATTCCATGGCAATCGATCAATTGAGACTGAACTGCTAGATTTATAACATTCAAATTAGTTATCTCATAACTACATGTGGATTCCAAATATTGTATCACATTCCAGATAAATAGACAATGTTAAACTTTCCGATCGAATAATCAAACACCTAAGTTTTTCCAAATAGTTCTCAACACTTGAGGTGAGTTTAAAAACATCCATCGCATGCCACACTACCAATGGTCCAGCCGTAGAAGGGTCAAACCAACGCCTCACATGTAGCAACGCCGTACTGCCCTAAACCCTAAGGTTTAAAAGGCAGCTCAAGACGGTCACATAATCAAGTTAAGGTTTGTTATCTTCTAGATGGTCCACCGCGTAACTTGCACGATTTAGAACGTTCTTAAACTACGGAAAAATCCAACACTTGGAAATTTTCCGGGAGGGGAAAAAGTGAGTTATTGATATCCGTTCGAACTTTTTAACACGTTCTAAAAATTACCCGGACAAAATAAACGAAGTTATACTTTTCGATCGAATCAATGAGTTCCCAATACAACCCAGAAAACTCAACACTTGAGTGGAATTAAAAATTCCCAGAATAAAGAAAAAGAACCCAGGAATGATACTGTGAAGCAGTGGGCCCCAAAGACACTGTTCGGCCGCGGAACCGCCGCCATATGCGTGGTTTGGCCGCGGTTCCGCGGTCACGTGATCGATTTGGTGGTCCGTACTTCACAATAATTCTTAGATTTTCCTCCTTATTTTTCTGAGTATTTTTAATACGAAAAAACAACATTTTTGAAAAATTTCCAGAGAGGGGTAAGTTTTGGGGTTTCGGGGTTCGATCGGACTTTAAACTTCGTCTAGACTTCGCCTAAAACTCTACCTTGGCTCTGATACCACTGAAGGGTTCCTAGGCACTGTCACAAGGTTCTACAAGGCATCAACCATGCCCGATTAAAATTTTAGCCGTGCCGAACAACCCAAAACAAGATCTTTAAACTAGAGATTAGGCGAAAACTAGCAAGTTAAACACTTTAACACTACGTGAAAGGGATTACAACCTTTGTAGATCCGGTCCTTCACTTGTAAAGTTCCGTGTTGACGTCCCTTCGCTGCGATCATCGTGATCCAAGACTCTAGCGATGGTTTCCTCGGAGAAATCAACGGGCTAGGTCGTTGACATCGAGGCCGAAGATGATCTACGTCGATGAGACTCAAACTCAAGGTCCATCTTCACTAGGTCAAGAACTTTGTGAAGAGAACACCCTAAACTAAATGGCAAGTAGTAGAGGATGATGAAATAGGAAGTGGGTTCACTTTGGATTTTGATTTCTCACTTTGTTTCTTCACTTGATAAAAATCTAATAAGCTTTTCTTCTTCTTGAAGAAGAAAAAGAAGAAAGAAAAGAATAAGAATAATGAATTATGTAAAAAGAATAATCTAGTGATGTCTATCATAATGCAACCATGGGTGAGTTAATCTTTGTAGAGACTAAACCATAGTTTGAGTTAATGGTTTAGTTAATAAAAATCTTATGCAAAACAAAATGAGTGGACTTTGTCAAAGATGCTTAAAAGCTTCTTGAAGCTTCAAGCCAAGACAAAGAAAGCCACCATTTTGTTTTACCAAAATAAATAAAACCCAAACTATTATCTTAAATATGGTGTAAGTCATACACACACCCAAGTTTGCATGTATCATCAATCATGATACAAACTAGTGCACAAACATATATCACATATACAACTTGTGCACATAAAATGAGAAAGTCAATCTTAAGTGAACAAATACTAGTTATTGTAAAGTAATATATCAAATATATAATTATACATTAAATCATTAAATCAACACTTGATTTAATGATCCGGTCATATCGCATATAACCGACTAATATCTAGTGTATCAATATATCAAATCAACACTTGATTCGGTAGCCCGGCTATATCTCGTATAACCGACTGATGATACAAATCGCGAGAATAGAATAAAGTATCACATACTGGTATTATTCTCGGTCCCGCACATATCTCATACGCGCTCCTATTTCGTTTCGATAAAGCTAGGAAACCTCTGTGTAGGACTCTAAAGACTCGTCAATACGCCGGCAGTAGGTGGTGATCATATGAATCACCCACAAGCCGCAACCGATCTGCTAAACGTAACGGCCACCCCGGTATTGAGCGATCAGAAGATCAACGAGCAAGCCTGCTCACACTCCTGCGAATCCAATTAGTAACACTTACCGCACAGTCCGGTCTGTTCGTCTGATATGTCGCATATCTCGCCTATGGGTGGTAAACGTAAGAACCCAGTAGCTTGATAAGTCATGCCGATGTAAGGTCCATAGCAAGCGTGAAACTACTGATAACACTTACCAGTAAAACACTGCAACCCTGGCCAGGGATTTCCAGTCATGGCCGGTTGAGCATAGCGCAACATCAACCCCCAATACCGGGAGAGACGAATCCCCTTCTATCGCTCACTGCCTCCATGTGAATCGGGACTGTACCCAAAAACCACCTGTTTGTACGACTCAGTAGAGCCATGGTAGGGGTGGAAATCAAAGCACAGTGGGAGACACACAAGACTCTATGACGATCTTGGGTCAACAGACTATGCTGTACCAGTGTCACCAGAGAACTGCCATCTGACGTGAGGTATAATACCATATGGGAGTTCTCGGTGAGTCCGTTCAGTGTACCTAGTCTCCACTGAGCACCCGCATACCATCTCTGATGTCAAACACCAATAGATATGGGATCATCCATCGCCCATCACATGGGTCGAGAAGATATATGCTGGTCTACTCTGGAATATCGATGCCCCATCTCGATATTCCCGTGACTAGGAACATTGAAGGATGTACTCTTGGACTACCCAGGCCCCACAAGTATGATCTGCATCATAGTCCTGGAAGTCGAGTACACATCCTAAGGGCTTTATCAACATGTAACAGAGAGATAATAAGTGTACATATTAAGATAAAGAGCAACCAGATAGCGCACTATCATGTCGAGCAAGAAAGTCCTCCCTATATATATCCCAGTATCCACTACAATATACATCTCATGTACAGTAATGGCCTCTAGGGCATACATATAACTAACATGGTCAGTATCCTCTGGATAACCGCCAGGTACAACCAATCACCGGTAGGTAGTAGTCCCTCTGCCAGGCTCACCGTCTACTGCACAGCGATCCGTTCTCGTCCCGGGGTACTATACCGGGTCCACCATGTACCCGCAATCGGCCTCATCCAGCTCCTCGATTCGGGTTCACATGTCACATGTCTCAGAACCGAGAAAACGCATGGTGGACGCACTGAAATATCATATCAAGAGAAACCGGGTTTTCAAAATAGTGCATATTTTCTTAAAATAATACCATGGTTCTCAAATCCAGAAATCACACGAATCCAAAACTCAATGCGTAAATCCATGCAATGTGGCGTATGCCACTAAGAGTAAAAAGGGAAACCGCTCTTTAAAATGGATCCAGTTTTGAAAATATCTTATGCGGTCCCTATTTTCTAGAAAACAAAGCCAATATCATCCATGTATGTGACATATGTATGTATATAGGTATGGATGTGCATGTGGATATATACGCAAATATGAGTGTGCCAATGTATATGTGCACTAATATGGATATACAAGGTGTATGTGCACAAGTATGGATATATCAATGTATGTGTGCACCAATATGAATATACAATATGTATGTGCGCAAGTATGGATATATCAATGTATGTGCGCAAGTATGGATATATCAATGTATGTGTGTACCAATATGAATATACAGTGTGTATGTGCACAAGTATGGATATATCAATGTTTGTGTGCACCAATATGAATATACAATGTGTATGTGCGCAGGTATGGATATATCAATGTATGTGTGCACCAATATGAATATACAGTGTGTATGTGCGCAGGTATGGATATATCAATGTATGTGAGCACCAATATGAATATACAGTGTGTATGTTCGCAAGTATGGATATATCAATGTACGTGTGCACCAATCTGAATATATATTGTGTATGTGCGCAAGTATGGATATATCAATGTATGTGTGCACCAATATGAATATACAATGTGTATGTGTGCAAGTATGGATATATCAATGTATGTGTGCACCAATATGAAAATACAATGTTTATGTACGCAAGTTTGGATATATCAATGTCTAATCATCAATGATGCGACAATCAGAATGATGTATGGTTCGTAGCAATCCTATAGTGAGAGTTTTACGGCAATCACTAACGGTGTGAGTGTAACATACAAATAGTGCTCGTGCAGCTTGAACCGTCAGTGACAGTGCGGTGTTACATAACTACTATTTCTATATGCACAAATGGTGGTACGCTACAATAATACATATGCACAAGCAATATACATATAAATATATATGCGACAACAATATCCTATCACGCCCTGACGCTTAACGCCATACGAGCGATTTCCCCATAGATGTTAAATCTACTCACATGGTCTCGTGCTAAGTGTAGTCGACTATCTGTTTTCCCTTCTTTGCGGCGTCCGAAGTACCCGCCAGCGAACCTAAAAATTACACAAAGGATACACATAAGCTAGAATCCTGCAAAAACGCGATATTAAACGAAACGAGAAACTCGCGTCGCGAACTAAACGCGTGTGTATACGTAACGTGTGTGCATACGTCAAAACCAACGCGACACGCTGTGGCACACAGCGACACGCTGTGACACACTACAAACCAACTCAACTCGTATCGTACGTGTCGCGCAAGTCCCGCTACGCAAAATATAGACAAACAGGTCCCAGATTTAATCTGGAGCAGAAACAAGAAAATCAAACAAGACCAAACCCCTCACAATACCTACAGACAACTAGCTGCAAAACTCCAACAAATTCCCAAGCAATTTGGGTCGTCGGCTAGGGGTAGGGTATCGGCCAAAAACCGGTGAAAAGGGTCCAGGTTTCTACACTATGATCCCAGCACAATTCATAGCCTAGTGTAAATGTTTGCTTACCAAAATTACTACCCTAGATACAGCAGATTTTATGTATCATAAAGTTTAGTTTAAAACCATTTTAAAACACTTAGTTTGCAACAATAGGGTGCACAAGTGATATTAGGTGAAATTACTTGTCTTAAGTGATACCACCAGCACAAATTAGAGCTAATCTAACCATAACCACCCTGAATCATCCTATTCTCCAACCAAACCATCACATTATTGTCAATGTCCCCAAACCACTAAAACTAATCCAAACTCTCCCAGATTTCACCAACTGCTAAACCCCAAAAACTAAACAATACCAACCACAGAAAAATCCCCAAAGACACCCCTTACACAAAGCACCAACACCTAAAACATCAGGGGGCCGGCGACGCCGGAATTGGGGGGATGGTCGCCGGATTTTTGGGAGGGGCACGGCACGGAATCCTATAGACTACTCAAAAAAAACCTGCACACTATACTGTATGTGTTTGCTAAGCTAGAAAATAAACCTGGTTGTAGCAGATCTCACATCTCCTACAACTTGTCTTAAAACCGTATTTTAAATGTTCAAATTTTAGATTTTAAGGTGATTTAGCTAAATCTAGTGATACTACTAGGTTAACACAGCACTAATAACACCTACTTAAGTTAATTAAGCCATAAAAACACTAACTTGGCTAAAAACCCACTTAAACTACAAACTAGCACTAAAAACCTATATTAAACACTAACCGAAGCTAAATAACACATAAGCTTAGCAAAAAGGAGTTGAGTTCAAAGATTATACCCCACTAGATCCTAGGTGCAAGAAGATGGAGAAGAAGAAGAGAAGGAGGAGTTGTTGCTGCTGCTTGGTGTTGCTGCTGCTTGCTACTGCTGCTGTGTGTGCTGCTGCTGCTGCCGCCTGTTGCTGTTGTTGCTTGGTGCTGCTGCTGCTTGTGTGGGCTGCTGTGTGTGTGTGTGTGTGTGAATGAGAGGGAGAGAGAGTAGTGAGAATGAGTGTGTGAGGAAAATAATTGATTTGAAAAACAATGAAAAGAGAGTCAACCCCCATCTCTCTCCTCATTAAATGCAAGCATGGCTCAAGCCATCATGCTCTCTCTCTCTCTCTCTCTCTGTGTGTCCAACCCAAGTCAACTCCCAAAACCTCACAAATTTAAAAAAAAAAAACTAATACACTAATTAACTCAAATTAACTTAATGATATGGGTTCGTCCACCATGGTTACTAAACATGGTTTAACTCTAAACTTAACCCTAGTTTACATGCACATGTGTGTGCAAGCCTAAATAAATTCTAATAAAATATTCATTAATTTTTATAAAATGTTTGAAAATCGTTTTAGTAAACTTTTTACTAAAAACCACACATTAAAGTATAATTAGCCACTAATCACAATCTAAGGTGTTACATCATGGGAGTATCGAGACAGGGCATCGATACTCCAGAGTAGACTAGCGTATGCGCTTCTTGACCCATATGATGGGCGATGGATGATCCAATATCCATTGGTGTTTGACATCAGAGAAGGTATACCGGTTCTCAGTAGAGACTGGGTACACTGAACGGACTCGCCGAGAACTCCTAGATTGTATTATACCTATCGTCAGATAGCAGTTCTCTGGTGATACTGGTACAGGTTAGCCTGTCGACCTGAGATCGTCATAGAGTCTTATGTAATTCCCACCGTGCTTTGACTTCCACCTTACCACGTTCAAGAGATCGTGCAAAACGGTGGTTTTTGGGTACAGTCCCGAGTCACATGGAGGCAATGAGCGATATGAGGGGATTCGTCTCTCCCGGTATTCGGGATTGATGTTGCACTATGCTTGATTGGCCATAACAGGAAATCCCTGGCCAGGGTTGCTGAGATATATTGGTAAGTGTTATCAGTAGTTTCTCGAACCGTTATGGACCTTGCATCGGCATGACTTATCGGGCTATTGGGGTCTGACGTTAAACCACCCCCATGCAGTGATATGCGACATATCTGACGAAGAGACCGGACTGTACGGTAATGTTACTTGATTGGATTCACAGGAGTATGAGCAGGCTTGCTTGTTGATCTTCTGATCGCTCAATACCCGGGTGGCCATTACGTTTAGCAGACTGCTTGCGGCTTGTGGGTGTTTGATATGATCATCACCTACTGCCGGCGTATTGATGAGTCCTCAGAGTCCTACACAGAGCTTTCCTGGCTCAAGCGAAACGAAATAGGAGCATATATGTGATATGTGCGGGCCCGAGATTAATACGAGTATGTGATACCATATTCTATTCTTGCGATATGTGATATCGGTCGGTTATATAAGATATAGCCGGGTTATCGGATCAAGTGTTGATTCGATAAGATGATTCATATGATATTAGTCGATTGTATATGATATAGCCGGATTATTAAATCAATTGTTGATTTGATAATTTAATGTATAATTATATATTTGATATATTAACTTACATTAACTAATATTTGCTCACTAAGTATTCTTTTTCTCACTTGTGTGCATATAGTATATATGTGATATATATTAATGTGCATTTTATTTGTGTCATGCGTCATGGGTGTATAAAACTCACCCGTGCTTGATATATTGTGGGGGTTTTATTTATCAAAGTAAATCAAAATTGGTTGAAAATTTGTCATGGCTACAAGCTTGTAGAAGCTTGTGGAACCATTGACCAAGTCCACTAATTTTGTTTCACTTGTAAATATTTATTAACCTAACCATTATCCTTAACCAACGTTGATTTTCTACATGAGTTAGTGTATGACACTAACTCACCCATGGTTGCCATTCTCACCTCATGAGTTTCATTCTCATCTCCACTTCATCTTCTTCTTGCTCATGAGAAAGCTTTCTAGCTTTTCAAATGGTGAAGAAATATTGTGACAAAAATAAATCTAAAGTGAGCAAAATTCATACTTCATCATCCTCTACTCTATTAGCCATTTAGTTCAGGATGTTTGCTTCATTAAACCCTAATTTAGTGAAGAGGTAGCTTGAGTTGGTGTCTCCTCAACGTAGATCATCTTCGGCCTCGAAGACTTCAAGCAAGCTTGTTTCGTTCATCTTGTGAAGCCTTTCTAGAGTCCGGGAGTTCACTACTTGGAGCGAAGGTGTAACACTTTGAAATTTAGTTTAGATTAATTTCGTGTTAATTAGCGTTAATGCGTGTTTTTGAAAAAAACTCGTAAAATTTTAAATTTCCACTTAAACTAGATTAAACCAAGTTTTAATTGTGAAAATATGTGTTTATATATATATGTGTGTGTTTTATTAATTATAAATTATCTTAGTGTTCACTTAATTTGAAAATTACCTTGATTACTTTTTCCTAAGCAAAATTTAGTGTAACTTGCATGCACACTTAACACTTGTAACACATTCCTCATTTTCCTTCTACATTCAAATTTCATTTTCATTCTTCTTTCTAAAATAGAACCTTAGCATATTCAATAAAAGAAAGTAGAAAATGAGAGAAAAGAGAGAACATGGGGGCATTTATTAAAGCATGGGAGATGTTTGACTTGGGGCATTCTCTCTCTCACACACTCTCTCTCTTCACTTCCAGCAGCAGCATCAGCATCCCAGCAGCTCAGCCCTCCCCCTTCACCTCTTCTTCTTCTCTCATCAATTTCAAACACGATTCTTCATTAAAAACACATCTACCCTCACAGCAACTCACTTTTAATCACTCCTTGGTGGATTTTTGAGGAAAATCTGAACTCTTGGGTCAAGATCAGCAAGTGGTGCCACTACTTGACCTATTGTAAGGTATTAAGCCCACTTTAATCACCTCTTTGCTAAACTTGTAGTTATTTTAGCTTAATCTAGTGTTTGAGTGAGTTCTAGTGCTAATTAGATGGTTTAAGTGAAGATTAGGTTAAGTTAGGGTTATTAGGTCTTGTTTAGCTTAATTAAGTGCTATTAGCGTCGTTTAACCTGGGTAATTGTTTCAGGTTACACAAAAATACCGTATTGTACTAATTAGTGTTAATTAAATGTTTTAATTAAGATTTTGGGTAGTTTTGTGATATGCTTTTGACCCGAGTGCTTCAGGCAAAAGTTGAGTTTACTGGAGCATGTTCACTAGATCTAGACCACACACACGAAGCACGGGACCCCCATTCTTCTTTGAGGCCGCAAATTTAATAGGTTCTGGCAATAAATTGCGGCCAGAGTGTGGACCTAGGTGTCGGGGATTCTTCTGTGGGAGTATGCTACATATTTAATACCTTTGGTATATGCAACTTTTTCTATTTCCACTCGAGTCAAAATCTGGAACCAAATACGTTGTTTTGGCACTTTTAAACTTGCGCGACATGTACGTTCTGAGTTTGGGTCTGGTGTGTTCTGCTTATCGCAGCGTGTCGGGATAGTTTCAGACGCGTATACACACATTTTGGCGTATCGGATGCACACGCATTTAGTTCGCGACGCGAGTTTCTCGTTTGGTTTTGATATCACGTTTTTGCAGGATTTTAGCTTATGTGTGTTATTTTGTGTAAATTCTAGGGTCGCAGTCGGGGATTTCTGACGCTGCGAAGAAGGGGACGCAGGTAGTTGGATACATGTAGATCGAGATCACTGTGAGTAGATTTAACATCTACGGGGAAATCTCCCGTATGGCGTTCTACGTCAGGGCTTGCAAGGATGTTGTAGCCACATATTACATTCATATATATATATATATATATATATATATATAGGTTGTGCATATGTATCATTATTGCATAACCCCTCTCTAGTTGCATATGGATATAGTAGATATGTGACATCGCACTGTTACTAACGGTTCATGCTGTACGAGCACAAATTGCATGCTACACACACCGTTAGTAATTGCCATGACACTCGCACTATAGAATTACTATGAACCATACATTGTTTAGCTTACCTCATCATTGATGATTAGACATGATTCTGTTCCTTTGCGCGCATACATATCATACACTCATTTTTGCGTATGTATATCTTGTGCATTCATACATACATATTTCACATACATAGATAATACTGGCTTTGATTTCTAAACAAATGAGGACCGCTTGAAAAATTGTCAAAACTGGATCCATTTAGAAGAGCGGTTTTCCCTCTTTACTTATTGTACGATTTTATGCGGCATACGACACATTGCATGGATTCACGCATTGAGTTTTGGATTTCATGTGATTTCTGGATTTGAGAACCGTGGTATTATTTTAAGAAAGTATGCACTGTTTTGAAAACCCGGTTTCTCTTGATATGATATTTCAGTGCGTCCACCATGCGTTTTCTCGGTTCTGAGACGTATGACATGTGAAACCCGATTCAAGGAGCTGGATGAGGCCGATTGCGGGTACATGGTGGACACGGTATGGTACCCCGGGACAAGAAAAGGATGCTGTGTATATAGACGGTGAGCCTGGCAGAGGGACTACTACCTACCGGTTATTGGTTGGAACCTGGCGGTTATCCGGAGGATATTGACCAGAGTCGAGAAATGGATACTGTCCGACCCGTACTGCCGGGGCCGAGGGCCGATTCCGCAAATGGAGCCCGCGGGCCGATCCGGACTGACGGAGCCCGATATATGAGGATTTGCGTGTCGATGCTAGACACGAGTATTTTATGATGTTTTCTGGTGCCAATGTTGGGCACCCCGTTTCTACGAGATTTAGAGGATTGAGGGACGGATAGAGTGACGGCGCCTGAGTTATCGTGATTTTGGGGCGTTTTTGGTAGATACCCGGGGTTTTCCACGTTGATGATCCGTGTAGCTGATATTTTATTCCATGCTCAACATTCATTGTTATGCATCGCATCATGTAGTCATAGTACCTGATAGAGTACCTTGTATGATTATTGCATACCCTGTTTATCATATAGATGTTATTAGATTGCACATGTTCGAGTATCACAGTACGAGCATACCTGTGATTACCTTTATATGTTATTTACTATTCACGAGTTGGCAACTCACCCCTGTTGTGCCACAGTATTTGCAGGTCGACCCTCAGAGTAGTTGCGGCAGGGCTACCTCTTTGTATCTTTTTGCTACGGATACCACTGCAGTTGGCGTGTGAGCCGTTTTGCTGATAAGTGGGTTGCGATATCCGTTTATTTTCCATGTACACTTTGTTGTATCTAGTACTCTCCATCTACTATTTCATGTATTTGACTTAGAGACCAGTTGTGAGGACGATGTATATTATGTCGTACTCTGGATGTCGAGCTCGTGTGAGCCGGCTTTATTTATGCAGTTTTATATTTTATGCTATTTCGCTTATGTTGCTCATTTCTTCGCTACGGCGTCGTATATTTTTTCTTGTGGTGGTTGTTTCCGCCGTTGGGCGTGATTGCTCCCGTTTGGGGATGCTTTATTCTTGTTATCAGTCATTTTACTTATATCATGTTTTGTACCCGTTTTCGGGACTAGTTTTTACAAAAGAAATGCTGCCGAAATTTTTAAGAAAATAACTTAAACTTTAAAGATTTTACTCGAGTTTTCTAAATGTTTTAAATCAATGTTTTCTTCACTCACTATTTTCATGGTTTTGATTTCTGGGTCCGGCTTACTTGATCGCGTTGCGCCTGTAGACGTTACGTGGTTAAGAGCCGGTCACAGGCCGAACTTTGGGTCGTGACAAAGTTGGTATCAGAGCGTAGGTTATACCTTTCGGAGTGTAGGGTATGATGGAGTAGGTAGCTGAAGAAGAGTGGCGTAGCGTGTGTATGTTCCGCGGCATACTAACGACACGGTACTCTGCCTAAGTGACCTTAGGACTTATTGGCTGAAATTCCTTCGTGATATATACATTCTTGCGATTCGATTTCCGTATTCTTATCGGATCTTGCTTTCATTTCGAGCCATTATGCCGCCGAAGACTACGAGGGCATAAAGAGCGGCTGTGAGAGCCGAGGTTAGAGATGACTCGTCTGAGACGAGGACTGACCTGGGTAGTACACCCATCGTACCAGAGCAGACTAATCCTCCTTCGATAGACCAGATCGCTATACTAGGGGCCGGTATGCAGGAGATGCGCCAGATGATGGGGTCGTTAGTTGAGGTCATTCGAGCGCAGAGACAGGAGGTTGTTCCACCCGTTACGGGGACCGCGATGGTACCTACAGTTCAGGCAGTTGCACCTGCAGCTACAGAGGTGATCGCGGTATCGTTATCAGAGTTTATGAGGCTGAATCCTTCGGTCTTCACAGGCACCGATGCAGCCGAGGACCCGCAGTCATTCATCGATAGGATGTCCCGGATATGTCGTTCAGATGTGAGATGGGTGGAGTTCGCGAGCTTTCGCCTGGAAGGTCTTGCGCAGAAGTGGTGCGAGTCGGTAGAGAAGGGCAAAGCAGCAGGTCTTCCTCCTGTGACCTGGACTGAGTTCGTGACGGTGTTCCTTGCCTGTTTCCTTCCACAGAGTGTCCGAGATTCTCGAGCACGCAGGTTCGAGTCATTACGCCAGACGCCGGATATGACGGTGGCGGAGTATGATGTGCAGTTCACCGAGCTCTATGTTTATGCCCCATATTTAGTAGCTACTGAGGAGATGAGAGTCAAGAGGTTTGTTCGAGACCGGCTTACACCGTTGTTTCTTGCGATCAGCGCACAGCATTACGAGACCTATACAGAAGCCGTAGATGCAGCCCTATTAGTCGAGGAGTGCCTTGTTGAGACTTCGGCAGTTCCAGGGCCGAAGAGGGTTCGTACAGATACGTCAGCACAGAGACATCTGTTTAGGCGCCGCGACAGGTTCCGTTCAGGTACGGGGGGAGCGGAGGCTCGGGACGAGGTAATCTATTCAGCGCTTATTCCCAGGACAACCGGCACCATCTAGATGTTTCCGGTGCGGGAGTACTTATCATCGTATTCGAGATTGTCAGGAGCCGCGTGAGGGCAAGACAGCAGTACCGCATGTCACTTTACCACCCTCTCCGCCTCAGAGAGCCATGCTTCTTGTACCTGCTGTTGTTCCGCGTCAGACTTACACGCAGAGAGGTCGTGGTCGTGGAGGGTTTGCTCAGAGAGGACGAGGTGACCGAGGCAGAGGACAGCAAATTGCCGGCAAAGGATAGCCAGTTGCCAGTAGTGGACCGCCAGTCACAGGTAGAGGACAGGCACGGGTATTCGCTTTGAAGCATCAGGACGCGCAGGCATCCAATACAGTGGTCTCAGGTACCCTTTCAGTATGTTCTGTTGACGCACACGTGTTGTTTGATCCGGGATCCACACACTCGTATGTTTCCACACACTTTGTGCCGAGTTTGTAGGGTTCCTAGGCACTCATTCAAGGGTTAATAAGGCATCAACCATGCCCGAATAAAAATTTAGACGTGCCGAACAACCCAAATCCGGGATCTTTGCTAGATAATTAGGGTTTAAGATGCAGGTAAATATCTTTACAACTAAGAGTGAGGGATTACAACCTTTGTAGTCTACTCCTTCGCTTCATAAGCTCCGAGTAGAAGTCCCTTCACCACGATCCATGATCTCCAGGACTCAAGAGAGGCTCCACTACTCGAACAATCCATGCTAGCTTGTAGTCTTCCTTTTCTCCGATGATCTACCTCGAAGTTTTTATAACTCAAGCTATCTCTCTCTAATGAGGTGAACACCCAAATCTAATTGGCTAGATTAGATGAGGATGATGAAGTAGTATTTGTGCTCTCTTTTCTTATCAAATTCCCACTCTTAATCATCACAAATTGAAAACCTAGAAAGCTTTCTCAAAGCTCAAGGTTGAAGAAGAAGAAGAAATAATGGATAAATCGTTTTGTGATGAATAATGAAATGATATATGATTAATAATGCAACCATGGTTAACTATGACAAGGCTAACCCATGTAGAGAATTAACTAAGGCTAAGGGTTTGGGTTGGGTTAAGAATGAGTCACTAGAAAATATCAACCATAATATCTTAGCTCAAAACAAAAAGAAACCTTCTAGAAGGTTCATGAAAGAACTAACCCAATTCAAACCCTAACCATGTTTAATCTCTACTAATCATGTTGCATTAGTAATCATATCATGTTACAATAATATATATCACATATATATTATTTAATTGTAACAAAAGAAAATAATACAATTAATATATATCGCATATATATCAATGTATTACCCGGTGAGAAAATGAAATAATAAAGCGAGCCTATATTAGATAATGTAATGCAATATATCATATATATTATTATACATTAAATTATCGAATCAACACTTGATCCGACAATCCGGCTATATCGAATATAACCGACTAATATATCATGTACCGATTCATCGCATCAATACTTGATCCGATGACCCGGCTCATATCAAAATATCGTGAGAATATAATACGATATCTCATATCGCATTATCTTCGGTCCTGCACATATCACATATGAGCTTCAACTCCATTTTTCCTGAGTCAAGAAACCTCTATGTATGACTCTAAAGAATCGTCAATACGCCGGCAGTAGGTGATGATCATATCAAACACCCACAAGCTGCAAGCGGTCAGCTAAACGTAACAGCCACCTTAGTATTGAGCAATCAGAAGATCAACAAGCAAGCCTGTACATTCTCCTGTGAATCCAATCAGTAACACTCCCGTACAGTCCGGTCTCTTCGTCTGATATGTTGTATATCTAGTCTAGGGGTGGTATACGTCAGACCCCATTCACCAATAAGTCGTGTCGATGTGAGGCTCATAACAGGTCGAGAAACTACTGGTAACACTTACCAGTAAATCTCTATATCAGCCCTGGCCAGGGACTTCCAGTTATAGCCAATCGAATACAGCACAACATCAACTCCCTATACCGGGAGAGACGAATCCCCTCCTATCGTTCATTGCCTCCTTGTGATTCGGGACTGCACCCAAATGCCACCGTTTTGCATGCCCTCTTGGACGTGGTAAGGTGGAAATCAAAGCACAGTGGGAATCACACAAGACTCTATGACAATCTCGGGTTTACAGACTACCCTGTACCAGTGTCACCGAAGAACTGCCATCTGACGTGTGGTATATCACCATTTGGGAGTTCTCGGCGAGTCCGTCCAGTGTACCCAGTCTCCACTGAGCACCCGTACACCATCTCTGATGTCAAAACACCGATGGATATGGGATTATCCATCGCCCATCATATGGGTCAAGATGCGTATACGCTAGTCTACTCTGGTGTATCGATGCCATGTCTCGACTCACCCTCGACTAGGAACAGTTATAGGATGTACTCATCGACTACCGTGGCTCTACATGTATGATCTCATCATAGTCCCAGTAGTCGAGTACAGATCCTAAGGGCTTTATCAACATGTGTGAGTATGACAGTGAACTAATAAAAGTCAACATGTTAAGATAAAGGAAAACCAAATAGCATACTATCATGACGAGCAAGAAATTACTCTCTATATATATCCAAGCATCCATTATAATATACATCATATGTACAACAATGGCCTCTAGGGCATATACATAACTAACAATCTCCCACTTGCACTAAGGCCAGCTGCTATAGTATCTCATACCTAGCATCCCGAATAATCTCTCAAACTGTATCTGGGGAATGGCCTTCGTTAGTGGATCGGCAGTGTTGTCCTTCGTATCTACTCTCCTGACCTCGATCTCCCGGCGATCAACTATCTCCCTGATCAGGTGATACCACCTCAGAATATGTCTGGACTTTTTATGGGACCTGGGTTCCTGGGCAAAGCCACAGCTCCATTGTTATCGCAATACAGAGGTATTGGATGTTCAATGGATGGAACTACACCAAGTTCAGTAATGAACTTCTTTATCCAGACAGCCTCTTTGGCAGCATCATTGGCAGCGATGTATTCAGCCTCCATCGTCGAGTCTGTAATGGTATCCTGTTTGGAAATCTTCCAACACACCGCCCCTCCATTGAGGGTAAAGACAAATCCCGAGTGCGACTTAGAGTCGTCCTTATCACTTTGGAAGCTCGAATCGGTAAAGGACCCCACCTGGAGTTCTCCGTTACCGTACATCAAGAACATCTCTTTAGTCCTTCGTAAGTACTTGAGAATGTTCTTCACAGCTATCCAGTGACTCTCTCCTGGATCTGCATGATACCTACTCACTACACTTAGTGAGTATGCTTCATCGGGTCTGGTACATAGCATCGCATACATGATAGAGCCTAGTGCCGAAGCATAGGGTATCCCTTGCATGCGAGCTCTCTCCAAATTAGTCTTGGGAGACATCTCTTTGGAGAGAGTGAGTCCAGAGATCGTGGGTTGGTTCCTACGCTTGGATTCTTCCATACTAAACCTCTTTAGTATGGTGTTAATATACCTGGATTGGGACAATCCCAGTATCCGTTTAGATCTATCTCTATAGATCATTATTCCCAATATGCAGGAGGCATCACCAAGATCTTTCATTGAGAATCTTTGTGATAAGAAGAGCTTGACAGATTGCAGCATAGAAACATCATTTCCTATCAAATGTATGTCATCGACGTACAATACGAGGAAGACAACCTTACTCTCTGCAACCTTCTTATAAATACAAGGTTCATCTACGTTTTTGATGAAGTCAAACTCTTTGACCACAACATCAAAGCAGATGTTCCAACTTCGCGATGCTTGCTTTAACCCATAAATGGATTTAAGCAGTTTGCACACCTTTCCGCTGCTCCCACTATCTACGAAGCCCTCTGGCTGAGTCATGTACATGCACTCTTCTAAATCACCGTTTAGAAAGGCGGTCTTAACATCCATTTGCCAGATTTCGTAGTCATTGTATGCAGCAATGACAAGTAAGATCCGGATGGACTTAAGCATAGCCACTAGAGAAAATGTTTCGTCATAATCCACACCTGGTCATTGACGAAAACCCTTTGCAACAAGTCTAGCTTTGAAAGTCTCAACTTTTCTATCTACACCAATATTCTTTTTAAAGATCCACTTGCTCCCAATGGGTTTTACCCCTTCAGGAGCATTTTCCAAAGTCCATACTTTGTTGGTGTACATGGATTCCATCTCAGATCGGATTGCATCCAGCCATTTCATAGAGTCACCACTCGTGATGGTCTGCTCGAAACTAGTCGGATCATCATCTTCCATGATGCAATCCTCACTCCTACCATCAATGAGAAAACCGTAGTATCTCTCATGTGGATGAGAAACCCTACTAGTTCGGCGGAGAGGCTGGGGTTCGTCGGGTACTACTGAATCCTCTGGTTCTACCAAGTCTTCTGTCATAGTGTGTGTCGGTGGAACCTCTTCCTGTTCTACCTCAATGCCACTAATCTGTTTCATAAGAAAACCTTTTTCTAAGAAAGTGGCATGTCGAGAAAAAAACGCCTTTTGTTCCTCGGGGAGGTAGAAGATATACCCTTATGAATTTTTGGGATATCCTACAAACTTATATAAGACAGATCTTGCCTCGAGTTTGTCCGGATTTTTTCTTTTGAGATAGACCGGACAACCCCATATCTTAACATACTTAAGAGATGGTCTCTTCCCTTTCCATATCTCATATTGAGTGGTAGGCACTGATTTGGTAGGAACCATATTCAATAGGTGTATAGCTGTCTCAAGCGCATACCCCCAGAAGGAAATAGGCAACTCAACAGTGCTCATCATAGAGCGCACCATATCTAATAGCGTGTGATTCCTCCGTTCCGATACACCGTTGTACTGTGGTGTATAAGGAGGAGTAAGCTGAGAGAGAATCCCAATCTCTTTTAGATAATCTAGGAACTTATTGCTTAAGTATTCTCCTCCTCGATTAGATCGAAGGATTTTAATACTTTTTCCCGTTTGGTTCTCTACTTCGTGCTTATATTCTCTGAATTTCTCAAAAGCTTCAGACTTGTGTCTTATCAGGAACACATGTCCGTATCTTGAGAGATCGTCAGTGAATGTAATGAAGTAAGAAGAACCGTTCCTGGTATGTGTAGACATGGGACCGCATACATCACTACGTACTAGCCCTAAGAGTTCGGTAACTCTTTCTCCGTGTCCACTAAACGGAGCTTTGGTCATTTTTCCTTTGTGACATGAATGGCAAGTAACATAAGATGATAATTCGAATGGATTCAAATATCCATCATTATGTAACTTAGCTAGTCGTGTCGCATTGATATGACCAAGTCTACAATGCCACAAGAAGGATTCGTTCATTTCTGAACTCTTCCTCTTGTGTGTGTTTTTTTATATTAAGGACTGTATTTTGATTGAGAATGAATATGTCATTATGTAACGAGCCTGATCCAATCAACTTTTGATTCAGGAATATGTTCATAACATTATCCTGTACTACAAAATTATATCCTTCTTTACTTAAGAAAGAAACTGATGTAATGTTGCACATCATGTTCGGTATATAATAGCACTTATTTAGAATCAATGTATTACTACTTGGTAATACAAGCTGATATTCGCCAACTGCTTTGGCTATAATACTTGCACCATTCCCTACTTGTACGGAATGATCACCCGTTTCCAGTTCTCTACCTCTTCGTAGCCCATGTAACATTTTACATATGTGGGATCCTGATCCGGTATCTAATACCCAGGACGTAGGGTGAACTGTGAAACAGTTCTCAATAACTAACACACCCGAAGAAGGTGCATCAACATGCATGTTCTCCGTTTGGGCGCCGTGAGATTCCAGATATTCTCCTATTCCCTGTTCAGTCATATAACTCTTATAAGAAAGAACGGGACCAACGTTCCCCTGCTCAGTATAGTAAGCGGGTTCAGTCAATACATCGATATTATTATCTTGATTATGGCCTGACATGGTCGCTACCTGGAGAGAGAGAGAGAAGAAAACACTTTAGCGTATGCTTTTGCAAGATTAGATTGGTTATTATCTTATCTAATCAGGATGTCTCCCACTGTTTTTATCAAATCTTCCTTCAAACCCTAAAAGGTAAGATTAGCCGGGATTAATTACACCCTATAATTTCGTCAATCTTTCAGCCAGATCAGTGTCGGTACTTGAGGGAGGTTCCCCGTGATCTCGCACGGACCTAATTAAAATAAACCTCGTTTTCCTAGAGGCATAACCCTGTTAACACTTTTCTAGACACCTACTTGATCGGCTAATTGTCTTGTGTAAAATTCTCCCAGGAGCAACTCGTACTCGCAGTGGGTATCGGGATCCAACTATCTCATAGGAGGTATACATTCTCATTGCAAATTTCAACACTTGAAATTCCCGATAATTCTTTTGCCCCTAACGTGCTATGATCTTGACGAATGCCAAACAACCCATAGTGCGCTAGTCAAGTTCAACCCGTACATTTCTTGATTGAATTAAACCCACCCGCACGACCCTTGACAAATGCCAAACAACGCCGTATGAATACCCTAATCCAATCGCATCATATGCTACAGATAAGTAGTAAATAGCTACCGTACACTACGCCTTGACGAATGCCAAACTAACGTAGCATGAATACTAAGTAATATCTATCTGAAATGTCGGAAGGCTACGCAGGTTTTTCAGAAAACCATGAGCGTAATGAACTTGATATCATTGTAGAAACAAGTGATTTTGAAAAGGAGTGTTTTTGAGGATTTTCTAGTTTCGCTAAAGAGGTCACTCCCGGTGAAGGGATCTCGGCTCTTTCCCCATCGAATAAGGTACATGGTATATCATATATACCGCAGTGCAAAGCAAGAACTATATAAGCTGTCAAAAACTAAACCGCGAGTTTGTAGCATCTGCCAGTTTTGCAAAAGAGGTCACTCCCAGTGAAGGGATCTCGGCTCTTTCCTCATCGAATAAGGTGCAGGGTATATCATATATACCACGGTGCAAAGAAAAACTGTAGCTACCCTTTTTATAAAGTTTTGATTCTACAACATCTTTTAGGTTTCTTTTCTTTTATTAATCTCATTAATAAAACCCATCAGCTTATGCTTCCAAAGCATCACAGAAGAAACGAAAGCGGTAATATTTATATATCAGCATATATATATAGTATAAGCATTCGTCTCAGGCGGTAATATGATCTAATCACAGAACATTGCAGCAGAAGAACATATATGAAATATTGGATATACTAGGATGTCCGTGTTTTTAATACGAGCCTGTATAAAACACGGATTCCACTGTCGCGATGAATAGCCAAACCCACATCCCTAGACCCCTACAAGAGCGGCAAGTAACACTGCCAATTCTAGGGTTAGGAGACCCGGTCTCGACTCCTCGAGATGGCCTCCCACTGGACCCTAGAACCAGGTTACTTGTGCTCCCATCCTTGGGTCTACCTAATGCGGAAAAGTAAATAATATACACTGGTGACATCAACCTCATCCCGGAAGTGCCCCAATAAAAGAATATTACAAACAAATGAATTTTACATGAATGAAAATAAAAACACTCATCTCACATAAAACCCCCGGCTATTCAGAACACGACAATCCAATATAACATATCACAGCAACACATAACATCTCATATCATCAACATAAGTAAGTATGCATACACCGATCGTCGTTGATGTATAGCAACGAAACCCGGCAATACAACTACATACTACACTTACGGTCACAGAAAAGAAATTGTAAAACTACAACATTTGGAATCCACAATCACTTTAGACATCATAAATCCGAAATATCACATACTTCGCATTTCATGCCTAACTATATGAATTCCACATATTGTATCACATTCCAGATAAATAGACAGTATTAAACTTTCCGATCGGTGATCAAATACCCAAGATTTCCTAAATAGCTCAACACTTGAGCGGAGTTCAAATAATCCCAGAATATGTCACAGTACCAATGGTCCAACCGTAGAAGGGTCAGGCCAACGCCTCACATTTGGCACGCCGTACTGCCCCAAACCCTAAGGTTTAGAGGCGGTTCAGACGGTCACATAATCGAGTTAAGGTTTGTTTTCTTCTAGAGGGACCACCGCGTTACTTGCATGTTTTTCCGAAAGATTTAAACTCAAGAAAAATTCAACACTTGAAGGTTTTTCGTGCCGGGAAAAAATGAGTTAATGATATCTGTTCGAACATTTTAAGAGTTTCTAAATTATCCGGAAAACATAACGAAATTAAACTTTCCGATCGAATCAACGAATTCAAAATAATCCCCAGAACACTCGACACTTGAGTCAGATTAAAAATACCCAGAAATGTGCAGGATTGGCTACGGATATTACTGTTTAAAAACCTGTCCCCAATTCACTGTTCCTGTCGCGGAACCGCCGCGACAAGTAGGTTCTTGCTGCTGTTCCGCGGCAATATGAGAGCCTTGGGGGTTCGTATTTTATGGTAACCCTTAAAACTCCCTGCTGATTTTTTAAAGTATTTTTAATGCAGAAAAAATCACATTTTCACAAAATTTCCAGAAAGGGGTCATTTTCGACGTATCGGGGTTCGATCGGACTTTTAACTTCGTATACACGTCGCCTAATGCTCTAGCTAGGTTCTGATACCACTGTAGGGTTCTTAGGCACTCATACAGGGGTTAATAAGGCATCAACCATGCCCGAATAAAAAATTAGACGTGCCGAACAACCCAAAGCCGGGATCTTTGCTAGATAATTAGGGTTTAACATGCAAGTAAACATCTTTACAACTAAGAGTGAGGGATTACAACCTTTGTAGTCCGCTCCTTCGCTTCATAAGCTCCGAGTAGAAGTCCTTTCGTCGCGATCCATGATCTCCCGGACTCAAGAGAGGCTCCACTACTCGAACGATCCATGCTATCTTGTAGTCTTCCTTTTCTCCGATGATCTACCTCGAAGTTTCTATAACTCAGGCTATCTCTCTCTAATGAGGTCAACACCCTAATCTAATTGGCTAGATTAGATGAGGATGATGAAGTAGTATTTGTGCTCTCTTTTCTTATCAAATTCTCACTCTTAATCATCACAAAGTGAAAACCTAGAAAGCTTTCTCAAAGCTCAAGGTTAAAGAAGAAGAAGAAATAATGGATAAATCGTTTTGTGATGAATAATGAAATGATATATGATTAATAATGCAACCATGGTTAACTATGACAAGGCTAACCCATGTAAAGAATTAACTAAGGCTAAGGGTTTGGGTTGGGTTAAGAATGAGTCACTAGAGAATATCAACCATAATATCTTAGCTCAAAACAAAAAGAAACTTTCTAGAAGGTTCATGAAAGAACTAACCCAATTCAAACCCTAACCTTGTCTAATCTCCACTAATCATGCTGCATTAGTAATCATATCATGTTACAATAATATATATCACATATATATTATTTATTTGTAACAAAAGAAAATAATACAATTAATATATATCGCATATATATCAATGTATTACCCGGTGAGAAAATGGAATAATAAAGCGAGCCTATATTAGATAATGTAATGCAATATATCATATATATTATTATACATTAAATTATCGAATCACCACTTGATCCGACAATCCGGCTATATCGAATATAACCGACTAATATATCATGTACCGATTCATCGAATCAACACATGATTCGATGACCCGGCTCATATCAAAATATCGCGAGAATATAATACGGTATCTCATATCGCATTATTCTCGGTCCTGCACATATCACATATATGCTCCTACTTTGTTTTGCCTGAGTCAAGAAACCTCTATGTAGGACTCTAAAGAATCGTCAATACGCCGGCAGTAGGTGATGATCATATCAAACACCCACAAGCTGCAAGCGGTCAGCTAAACATAACAGCCACCCAGGTATTGAGCAATTAGATGATCAACAAGCAAGCCTGTACATTCTCCTGTGAATCCAATCAGTAACACTCCCGTACAGTCCGGTCTCTTCGTCTGATATGTTGCATATCTAGTCTAGGGATGGTATACGTCAGACCCCAGTAACCGATAAGTCGTGTCGATGTGTGGCTCATAACAGGTCGAGAAACTACTGGTAACACTTACCAGTAAATCTCTATATCAGCCCTGGCCAGGGACTTCCAGTTATAGCCAATCGAACACAGCACAACATCAACTCCCTATACCGGGAGAGACGAATCCCCTCCTATCGCTCATTGCCTCCTTGTGATTTGGGACTGCACCCAAAAGCCACCATTTTGCACACCCTCTTGGACGTGGTAAGGTAGAAATCAAAGCACAGTGGGAATCACACAAGACTCTATGACGATCTCGGGTCTACAGACTACCCTGTACCAGTGTCACCGGAGAACTACCATCTGACGTGTGGTATATCACCATATGGGAGTTCTCGGCAAGTCCATCCAGTGTACCCAGTCTCCACTGAGCACCCGTACACCATCTTTGATGTCAAAACACCGATGGATATGGGATCATCCATCGCCCATCATATGGGTCAAGATGCGTATACGCTAGTCTACTCTGGTGTATCGATGCCCTGTCTCGACACACCCTCGACTAGGAACAGTTATAGGATGTACTCATCGACTACCGTGGCCCCACTAGTATGATCTCATCATAGTCCCAGTAGTCGAGTACAGATACTAAGGGCTTTATCAACATGTGAGAGTAAGACAGTAAACTAATATAAGTCAACATGTTAAGATAAAGGAAAACCAAATAGCATACTATCATAACGAGAAAGAAAGACCTCTCTATATATATCCAAGCATCCATTATAATATACATCATATGTACAACAATGGCCTCTAGGGCATATACGTAACTAATAGAGTTTGGGCAGAGAGTCTTGTTTGCTTGACCAACCGCTTGTTGTGAGTACTCCGGTAGGAGAGTCTTTTGTTGCTCGATTGTGTTCGGTTCGTATCGGGAAAAGGGATTCTTTAGTTGATCTGATTCTCCTCGATATGTTGGATTTTGACGTTCTTCTTGGCATGGACTGGCTAGCCACATGTTATACATCCGTGGACTGCCGTGAGAAGGCAGTCAGTTTTAGTTTTCCGGGAGAGCCAGTTCTTGTTATTCAGGGAGACCGTAGCGTCACCCTTCCCAGCTTGATTTTGTCTCTTTGCGCTGGACAGCTTTTGAGGAAGGGATGTCAGGGATTTCTAGCCTATGTTTGCAATACTAGAGCTACAGAGGTTCCGTTGGACTAGGTTTCGATTGTTAGTGAGTTCCCTGATATTTTCCCTGACGAGCTTCCTGGGCTACCGCCTTAGCGCGATATTGTTTTATGCATTGACTTGATTCCCGGCACGGGGCTTATTTCCATACCGCCTTATCGGATGGCCCCGGTGGAGCATAGAGAGTTGAAAAGCTAGTTGCAAGATTTGCTGGATAAAGGGCTTATTCGACCTAGTGTGTCTCCTTGGGGTGCTCCAGTCCTGTTCGTCAAGAAGAAGGATGGTAGTTTGCGCTTGTGTATTGACTACCGCCAGCTGAACAGGGTTACCGTATGGAACAGATATCCCTTACCACGTATCGATGATTTGTTCGACCAGCTTCAGGGTGCGGGATACTTTTCGAGGATTGACTTGCGATTAGGCTACCATCAGTTGCTGGTTCGGCAAGAGGATATTCCGAGGACGGCTTTTCGCACGCGTTACGGCCACTATGAGTTTTTGGTGATGTCGTTCAGACTCACCAACGCCCCAGCAGCGTTTATGGATTTGATGAACCGCGTTTTCAGGCCGTATCTTGATCAGTTCATCATCATGTTTATTGACGATATTTTGGTGTATTCCCGGAGTCGAGAGGAGAACGAGAAGCACCTGCGGATCACATTGCAGACTTTGAGGGAGCACCAGCTGGTCGTGAAATTCTCCAAGTGCGCTTTTTGGCTTGAAAGCGTAGATTTCTTGGGTCACGTGATTACGAGGGATGGTATATGTGTAGACCCGAAGAAGATCGAGGTCGTTCAGCATTGTCCCAGACCAGCATCAGTTATGGAGATCCGTAGCTTTCTAGGACTGGCCGGCTACTGCCGACGATTTGTACATGACATCTCCCGTATAGCTGCACCGTTGACCGGGATCACCCGAAAGGGAGTTCCTTTTGATTGGACGGAGGCGTACGAGCATAGCTTTCAGCGGTTGCAGACTCGTTTGACTACGGCGCCGGTGTTATCATTGCCTTTGGGATCGGGCGGATTTGTGGTCTATTATGACGCTTCTCGCGTGGGGCTAGGGTGCGTGTTGATGCAGCATGACAAGGTTATCGCATATGCTTTTCGGCAGCTGAACAAACACGAACAGAACTACCCCACTTAGGATTTGTAGATGGCTCCAGTGGTCTTTGCACTCAAGATCTGGCGACATTACCTATACGGCGAGTCGTGCCGGATATTCACAGATCACAAGAGCTTAAAGTACATATTTCAGCAGCGAGACCTGACAGCGTCGTTGGATGGAGTTAGTGAAGGACTACGATTGTGAGATCCTGTATCACCCGGGCAAGGCGAATGTAGTGGCAGATGCTTTGAGTCGGAGGCCCGGGGGTAGTCTATCTTGTATGAGCGCAGTGCAGAGGAAGTCGTCGGCAGATTGACAGATTTTATGCTACATCCGAGTGCAGTTCGAGTTCACTCCGATCGAGGGACAGCTTGCGCATGTCTGTGCACGTTCGCGGTTGCTTGACCATATCCGCGAGGCACGGCCCAGTGATGAACGTTGTTCAGAGATCAGGGAGCAAATTATACAGGGCTGAGACTCCGAGTTTTTGATCGATGATCAGGGGATTCTACGATTTGGGACTAGACTGTGCGTACCAGATGCTGAGGGATTGAGGCGTGAGATTCTTGAGGAGGCGCATCGATCAGTGTACAGCGTTCATCCAGGTTCCACCAAGATGTACCATGATCTGAGAGATGTTTACTGGTGGGAAGGGATGAAGAGGGACGTCGCAGACTTCGTGTCGAGATGCCTGAGTTGTCAGTAAGTCAGGCCGAGCACCAGTGGGAGAGCTACAGCCGTTGCCCATTCCGTAGTGGAAATGGGAGCATATTTCTATAGACTTCATCGTGGGTCTACCCAGGACCAGTCGAGGGTATGAATCCATCTGGGTGATCGTGGATCGATTGACAAAAGCGGCTCACTTCCTGCCAGTGAAGACCACTTTCGGATTTGCTCAGTATGCCTAGATTTACATCGACGAGATTGTATGGTTGCATGGCATTCCGACGTGTATTGTGTCCGACCAAGGCACCCAGTTTACCAGCCGACTATGGCAGAGACTTCAGGAGGCTTTGGGCACACGGTTGAGTTTCAGCACAGCATTTTATCCGCAGACCGACGGCCAGTTAGAGCGGACTATTCAGACTCTCGAGGATATGCTCTGAGCATGCGTTTTAGACTTCAGAGGTAGCTGGGATCATCAGTTGCCCTTAGTAGAGTTCTCCTACAACAACAGCTTCCAGGAGACCATACAGATGGCACCATTCGAGGCTCTATATGGGAGGAGATGCAGATCGCCAGTCTGTTGGACAGAGCTCAGCAAGGGCAGTATATTGAGGCCGCAGATTGTTGAGGAGACGGCCGCAAAGATTCAGTTGATTCGTGATAGGATGAGAGCAGCCCAGAGCAGGCATAGATCTTATGCGAACCATCGTCGGCCCAGACTTGAGTTTTCTGTTGGCGATCATGTTTTCTTGAGGGTCTCCCCAATGAAAAGTGTGATGAGATTTGGGAAGAAGGGGAAACTTAGTCCCAGATATGTGGGCCCCTTTGAGATCCTCGAGCGTGTTGGTGCAGTTGCGTATCGGTTAGCTCTTCCGCCCAGTTTTCCAGACGTTCACCCCGTATTCCACGTTTCGATGCTCCGCAAGTATCTTCATGATCCTTTGCATGCGATTCAGCACCCGACGATCCAGCTGGAGCGCGACCTTTCTTTTGCAGAGCAGTCGATGGTCATCTTGGATCGACAGGTGAAGAAATTGAGATCGAAGGTTATACCGTCCGTCAAGGTCCTTTGGCGTTGCACGGGCGGCGAGGAGGTCACCTGGGAGACCGAGCACGAGATGAGGAAGAAATTTCCCCATCTCTTTGAAGGTACGCGTAGCTAAATTTTTAAATTCGGGGACTGAATTTCCTTAAGGGGGAAGATTGTAACACTTTGAAATTTAGTTTAGTTTAATTTCGTGTTAATTAGCGTTAATGCGTGTTTTTCATAAAAGCTCTTAAAATTTTAAATTTCCACTTAAACTAGATTAAACCAAGTTTTAATTGTCAAAATATGTTTATATATATATATATGTGTGTGTGTGTGTGTGTGTGTGTTTTCGTAATTATAAATTAGCTTAGTGTTCACTTAATTTGAAAATTACCTTAATTACTTTTTCCTAAGCAAAATTTAGTGTAACTAGCATGCACACTTAACACTTGTAACACATTCCTCATTTTCCTTCTACATTCAAATTTCATTTTCATTCTTCTTTCTAAAATAGAACCTTAGCATATACAATAAAAGAAAATAGAAAATGAGAGAAAAGAGAGAACATGGGGGCATCATGGGAGATGTTTGACTTGGGGCATTCTCTCTCTCACACTCTCTCTCTTCACTTCCAGCAGCAGCATCCCAGCAGCTCAGCCCTCCCCCTTCTCCTCTTCTTCTTCTCTCATCAATTTCAAACACCATTCTTCATTAAAAACACATTTACCCTCACACCAACTCACTTTTAATCTCTCCTTTGTGGATTTTTGAGGCAAATCTGAACTCTTGGGTCAAGACCAGCAAGTGGTGCCACTACTTGACTTATTGTGAGGTATTAAGCCTACTTTAATCACCTCTTTGCTAAAATTGTAGTTATTTTATCTTAATCTAGTGTTTTAGTAAGTTTTAGTTCTAATTAGATGGTTTATGTGAAGATTAGGTTAAGTTAGGGTTATTAGGGCTTGTTTAGCTTAATTAAGTGCTATTAGAGTCGTTTAACCCGGGTAATTGTTTCAGGTTACACTAAAATACCGTATTGTACTAATTAGTGTTAATTAAATGTTTTAATTAAGATTTTGGGTTGTTTTGTGATCTGCTTTTGACCCGGGTGCTTCAGGAAAAAGTTGAGTTTACTAGAGTAAGTTCAGTAGACCTAGACCACACACGCGAAGCACGGGACCCCCATTCTTCTTTGAGGTCGCAAATTTAATAGGTTCTGGATGCAAATTGCGGCCAGAGGGTGTACCTCGGTGTCGGGGCTTCTTCTGTAGGAGTCTGCTACATATTTAAGACCTTTGGTATATGCAACTTTTCCTATTTCCACTCGAGTCAAAATCTGGAACCAAATAGGTTGTTTTGGCACTTTTAAACTTGCGCGACAAGTACGTTCTAAGTTTGGGTCTGTTGTGTTCTGCGTATCGCAGCGTGTCGGGATAGTTTCAGATGCGTATACACACGTTTTGGCGTATCGGATGCATACGCGTTTAGTTCGCGACGCGAATTTCTCGTTTGGTTTTGATATCGCGTTTTTGCAGGATTTTAGCTTATGTGTGTTATTTTGTGTGAATTCTTGGGTCGCAGGCGGGGATTTCTGACGCCGCGAAGAAGGGGAAGCAGGTGGTCAGATACACGTAGATTGAGATCACTGTAAGTAGATTTAACATCTACGGGAAAATCGCCCGTATGGCGTTCTACGTCAGGGCTTGCTAGGATGTTGTAGCCACACACAGATATATATAAATATATATATATATATATATATATATATATATATATAGGTTGTGCATATGTATCATTGTTGCATAACCCCTCTCTAATTGCATATGGACATAGTAGATACGAGATACTGCACTGTTATTAACGGTTCATGCTGCACGAGCACAAATTGCATGCTACACACACACCGTTAGTAATTGCCATGACACTCGCACTATAGAATTACTATGAACCATAAATTGTTTAGCTTACCTCATCATAGATGATTAGACATGATTCTGTTCCTTTGTGCGCATACATATTGTATACTCATTTTTGCGTATGTATATCTTGTGCATTCATACATACATATTTCACATACATAGATGATACTGGCTTTGATTTCTAAAGAAATGGGGACCGCATGAAATATTTTCAAAACTGGATCCATTTAAAAGAGCGGTTTTCCCTTTTTACTCATAGTACGATTTTATGCGGCATACGACACGTTGTATGGATTCATGCATTGAGTTTTGGATTTCATGTGATTTCTGGATTTGAGAACCGTGGTATTATTTTAAGATAGTACGCAATGTTTTGAAAACCCGGATTCTCTTGATATGATATTTCAGTGCGTCCACTATGCGTTTTCTCGGTTCTAAGATGTATGACATATGAAACCCGATTCGAGGAGCTGGATGAGGCCGATTGCGGGTACATGGTGGGCCCGGTATGGTATCCCGGGGCAAGAAAGGGATGTTGTGTATACAGACGGTGAGCCTGGCAGAGGGACTACTACCTACCGTTGATTGGTTGGAACCTGGCGGTTATCCGGAGGATACTGACCAGAGTCGAGAGATGGATACGGGCTGACCCGTACTGCCATGGCCGAGGGCCGGTTCCGCAGACGGAGCCCGCGGGCCGATCAGGACTGACGGAGCCCGATATATGAGGATTTGCGTGTCAATGCTGGACACGAGTATTTCATGATCTTTATAGGTGCCGATGTTGGGCACCCCGTTTCTATGAGATTTACAGGATTGAGGGCCGGATAGAGTGACGGCACCTGAGTTATCGGGATTTTGGGGTGTTGTTGGTAGATACCCTGGGTTTTCCACGTTGATGATCCGTGTAGATGATATTTTATCCCATGCTCAACATTCAATGTTATGCATCGCATCATGTAGTCGTAGTACCTGATAGAGTACCTTGTATGATTATTGCATACCCTGTTCATCATATAGATGTTATTAGATTGCACATGTTAGAGTATCGCAGTACGAGCATACCTGCGATTAACTTTATATGTTTTTTACTATTCATGAGTTGGAAACTCACCCCCGTTGTGCCACAGTGTTTGCAGGTCGACCCTCAGAGTAGTTGCCGCAGGGCTACCTCTTTGTATCTTTTTGCTACGGATACCACTGCAGTTGGCGTGTGAGCCGTTTACCTGATAGGTGGGTTGCGGTATCCGATTATTTTCCATTTTGTACACTCTGTTGTATCTAGTACTCTCCATCTACTATTTCATGTATTTGACTTAGAAACCAGTTGTGAGGACGATGTATATTATGTTGTACTCTGGATGTCTAGCTCGTGTGAGCCGGCTTTATTTATGCAGTTTTATCTTATATGTTGTTTCGCTTATGTTGCCTATTTTTTCGCTACGGCGTCGTATATTTTTTCTTATGGTGGTTGTTTCCGCCGTTGTGCGTGATTGCTCCCATTTGGGGATACTTTATTCTTGTTATCAGTCATTTTACTTATATCATGTTTTGTACCCGTTTTCGGGGCTAGTTTTTACAAAAGAATTGCTGCAGAAATTTTTAAGAAAATAACTTAAACTTTAAAGATTTTACTCGAGTTTTCTAAATGTTTTAAATCAATGTTTTCTTCACTCACTATTTTCATGGTTTTGATTTCTGGGTTCGGCTTACTTAATCGCGTTGCGCCTGTAGACGTTTCGTGGTTAAGAGCCGGTCACGGGCCGAACTTTGGGTCGTGATAGAAGAGACTACTACACGGAGCTATTGAAGTGAAGGACCGGTCTAAAAAGGTTGTATTCCTTGTTCACTTTGTATGTAAAGTTGTTTGCATTGCTAGTTCGTCTAAATGTCTCGTTAAGATTCTAGGGTTAGGGTTCTTTAGCACCGCAAAAAATTGAAATTGGCATGATCGATGCCTCCCGAAACCTTACTATCGTGCTAGGTAACCCTACAAGTTTAGGATATCGAGGGGCAACCGATCTGATGAGACAGTTTCGACGATATCTGGATTTGCGTGTCGGTGATGGAGACGAGATATTTGATGATTTTTGCGTGTTGGTCATGGACACGAAAGATATGATGATTTAAGGTGTCGTTATTGGATACTCATATATTGATGTTCTGCGATGATTCTAGATACGTCGTTATAGTTTATGTGATATTGTAGCCGATCAGGACTGATCCGGGGGACAGTACCTGAATACTATTTTACATGTTGATACATATAAAAGGGTTTCTAAACGAGCTATAGTCTCATTATTTTGACGTGTCTAGGATGACAAAAGGATCTTTCAAACTATGAACCTCTTAAAACCTTTTACTATAGAGCAAGATGTAAATCTTAAATAAAATACTTCATACTATTACGTCTACTCTTTATGTCGTGACCTACTGTAACATTTCAGAAAAATAAAATATTATTTTTTAGAATTTATATAATTAAAATAATAAATATTATGAATATTTTAATGATATGGTATAATTATATACCGATAGCTTGGAAAATGTTGGAGAATTAAATAGAATGTTGATTTTTGGAGGGATTTATGTGATTTAGGCAAATTATAAATTATTATAATTAATTATATACTAGTTTATCCTAAACTTGATTAATATTCACTAATCACGCATTGATTTGTTTTGTGCATGTGACATGCACCATGTCATGTTACACACTTGTTACATTTCTTTTCTACCATGACTTTTTATTTTTCCAAGCATGGATTTGTTTTAAAATGAAATGAAAAGGAAAAGAAAAAGGAAATAAAAGAAAAAGAAAAGAAAAGAATAAAGAATGGGGAGACAAGGAGGTATGGGCTTGGATGGGAGAAAGAGAGAGGGTGAGGGGTCTTCCCTTGACCTTGACATTGTTCTTACTTCATCATCTTCATCATTTTTTCTTCCCTTTCTCCAATGGCTGCCCCCTCTCCTCCACCTCCTCTACCTCTTCACAATACCCCCTAAAATACACCAAAACACTTCATTCCCTTCACTAAAAATGTGCACAAGCTCACTACAAGCATGGTGGATGAAGAAAGTTAGGATTTTGAAGACTTGAGGCAACTCAAGAAAATTCTTAAGTTGCCAAATGAGATACTTTCTTCACCATTAGTGTAGTAATCCACTTCCTTTAGCATATATACATGTTTAGAAATTGTTTAGTGAGGTTTGGTGAACTTGGAAAATTTCAAGATGAGGTTAGGGGATTTTATGAGTTGTGAAGTGTAAATTGAGATTAGTAGAGTCCATACAACCCCTGTAGTGCTAGTATTATGAACTAAAACCAGAGATTTAAACCCAAGACTTCAACTTAGAAACCCCGATATCGGAAGTTTGTTGGAATTGTGATGATATTTATAGATCTGCTATGACCCGGGGCACCTAAAAAATATTTAGCGAAGACCGAGAGGTGTGCAGGCAACCTAGAAGCTAACCACAAAACCTAAGACCCCCACTCCACGTTCTGGCCACTAATTATCTTATTTTGGCCACAATTTGCGGCCTTGGTACGGCGGAATCGCCTCGTGCTTGGTTTGTGGTCCCTTTATCTTTAAATTAGACCCTCCACATATGCAAAATTGGCTAATTTCACCTGGGGTAAAATCTGGATGTGTTTTTCATAGTTTCTGATTTCGGTTTGTGAATTCTGTGAACTTGAACTTTGGTATTTGTGTTTTATCACGATCACTTGACGTTTGTACGTCGATATCGGGGGTTGTTTGGTTCTTTTGCGTGCGTAAACCATAGGTTTTCACCTATGTGCGATTCATGTGTTGTTTTGGTTTTCGCGCGTGATTTCTGTTTACGATGCTATGTGTGTATATATGTAGGTACCCCAAGTGGACTGTGAACAACAAAGATGATCGTGGCATCATCGACTTCGGCAAGCAGGGATCAAGGTGAGCAGATATATATCTACGGAGGAAGTCGGGTGGATGGCTTATAGCACCCCCGCAGTTCGTAGTGTAGCTTATGATATGTTATATATCTATATGTTTTGTGAAACGTGGATAATTAGCAAGAAAGATTTTAGGAAAGCATGGGTTAGTTTTAGTGTACTTGGACGATACGTTTTTAGATAGTTCTTAGTAGCGAACCCTGGAATAAGGTATACACGCACACACATGCACACACGGGTTATATTTTGGTGTATATGGTTATATGAATATATGTGTGTGTGTGTGTGTGTGTGGATGTGTTAATATACATATACATAAATATATATACATATATATATATATATGTAACACTTTGAAATTTCGTTAGGATGTATTTGTGTTATTTTAGCGGTTGTGCGTGTTATTTTATATGTGTGTATAGGATTACTAATTATATTTGGTCGTGTTACCCTAATTGGGAAATTTCCATTTGTAGTGTACACTTGCACACTTAGCCATGTTTTGACCTAGGTTAAAGTGTTAACCATTTCATTCATTCTTGCATGGTTTATTATTTTTCCCCACCCTTTTTATCTAAACAAACCCTTTTTAGAATTCTAAAATCCAAATAAACAAATGAAGCATGGTGGTTAGGTGAGAACTTGACTTTTGACCCCTTTTCTTTCTCTCTTCTCTCTCTCTCCTCCTCATTTCTGAGTCCAGCAGAAATTCAGCAGAAAAACCCTACCCTTTTCTTCATCTTCTTTCCTTCTTTTCATTCCCTTTGATCCCTACACAAAAACCATACACAAATCAACACTTTTCCTTCACAAAACCTTGGAAAAAATGAGCTTTTGAGGTGTTTGGAGGCAAATCTGCACATTTGAGGCTAGGACTGAGACTAATGGTGTTTCATAAGGTCTTTTGAAGGTATATAGCTCATATTTAGCACTCTTTTTCATATCTTGTAGTATCTTAGCTAAAAATCATGTCTTTGGTGCATTATTAGTGATTTTGAGGGATATTGGTAAAGTATATGTTAGATTGGTGTTCTCATGGTTTAGTGGACTCTTTTAGGTGCTATTGGAGCTATTTAACCCAGGTTTTTTTTTCAGTTTGCACAGAAATACCATATAGTATCATTTTAGTTCTATATTAGACTTTTTAACTAGAAATAGGGTTCTGTTGGATCTGCTGCTACCCGGGTCATTTCAGAATGAAATTGGATTTACTGTAGCATGTATAAGGAGTATGGGGTGCACACACCAAACCTGGGAGCCCAATTCCCAAGAGAGGCCGCCAGAATAATCATTCTGGCCGCAATTTGCGGCCAGATGGGTGAGTTGGGGGTTGGGGTTTGGGCCATTGGAGTCTGCTGCAATGTGGGTTATTTTGGTATATATATTTTTATAATATCTGTTCTGTATCAAAATTTGGAGTAGAATACCCTATTTCCTGTATTTTTAATCTTTCGCGACACGCGTGATACGTGTGTGTGGGTTTGGGGTTTCTGCGTATCGCGACGCGTCGGAGTGGCTTCAGGCGCGTAATCACACGTTTTAGCGTATCGCGCGCACGCGCGCTTGGTTTGCGACACGGGTTTCTAGTTGACTTTAAATGTCGTGTTTGTACGGTTTTGAACTTATGTGTGATATATTATGAAATTCTAGGATTCGCAGGAGAGTGCGACGGGCGCCGCGAAGGAGTGGAACAAGTCGTCGGCTATACCTAGCGAGAGACTACGGTGAGTAGATTTAACATCTACGGGGATATCGCCCGCATGGCGTTCTACGTCAGGGCTGATAAGATCTTATAGCTACATTTCCATATATTGACTGTTCATGGCTACTATTTAGTGCATACCACATTCCCTGATGTATGTATATAAACTAGAATTGATAGAACACCGCACCCTTACTAACGGTTCATGTTGCACGAGCTCTATCCTGCATGTTACACACACACGGTTAGTAATTGCCATGACACTCACACTGTAGAATTTCCATGGTCATTATGTTGTAACTCATCTTTATGTGACTTGATATGATATTCATACTTGATGCATATATCACATCGGATCATTATGTTGTAGCTCATCTTTATGTGACTTGACATGATATTCATACTTGATGCATATATCACATCGGATCATTATGTTGTAGCTCATCTTTATGTGACTTGACATGATATTCATACTTGATGCACATATCACATCACATTGACTTGCATATTGGTTTGGATTACATGTGATTTCTGGATTTGGGAACCGTGGCTATTTCAAATATGTAATCATTTAAAAACCCGGTTCCCCTAATATGATATTTCGGTGCGTCCACCCTATGTTTTCTCGTTGCTAGAGGCATATATTGAGATAGGGCTGACCCGGACTGACGAATGCCCGATATATTGAGAGAGGGCTGACCCGGACTGACGGATGCCCGATGTATTGAGAGAGGGCTGACCCAGACTGACGGATGCCCGATCTATTAAGAGAGGGATGACCCGTACTGACGGATGCCCGATATATTGAGAGAGGGCTGACCCGGACTGACGGATGCCTGATATGTATGAGAGGGAGGGCTGACCCGGACTGACGGATGCCCGGTATAGGAGGATTTGCGTGTCGATGCTAGACACGAGTATTTATGATATTTGGGTGCCGATGTTGGGCACTCGTGATTTTCAGGGACGTACAGGATTTGAGGGCCGATGGGAGTGCCGGCGTTTGGGTTGTTGGGATTTCCATTGCATATATATATTCCACATTGACATTTCGTGTAGATGTTATATTCCCCTGCTCAGCATTCATTATTGCATCTCATCCTGTAGTTATATTACCTGATAGAGCACTTGCATGATTTTTGCACTTACTGCTTATCACACATTGATATCATCTGTTGGCATATGATAGAGTAGCGCAGTACGTGCATACTCGCGATTACCTTTATATGTTATCTCTATTCACGAGTTGGCAACTCACCCCCGTTGTGCCACAGTGTTTGCAGGTTGCCCTTCGGTGTAGTCGTGGCAGGCTGCGGTTTGCATATTTTGACATAGATACCCCTATAGTTGGTGTACTAGCTCCTTGCTGATAGGTGGCTTTTGTGCGGTATCTGTTTATCTTTCAGTTATGTATATTGTTGTATCTAGTATTCTCCATCTACCATGTATGTATTTGACTTAGAAACAGTGTGAGGACGATGATGTATATTATTTTTATTCTGGTGTCGAGCTCGTTGTGAGCCGATTGTACCTTGCAGTTATCCTATCTGTGATGTTCCCACTTGTGGATCTTGATCTTCGCTACGGCGTCGTATATTGCTATCTGGGTGATTGTTTACTTGGATCTCTTAACATTTAATAAATGATTCCTTTTAAAATTTTAAAACACTCTATACTTTATTGGTTTGATTTCTGGGTTTCCGGTTCACTTAGTCGCGTTACGCCTGTAGACGTTACGTGGTTAAGTTGCCGGTCACGGGCCAAACTTCGGAGTGTAGGATGACCCTAGTATGATAGAGTAGGTAGCTGCAGCAGAGTGGCGTAGCGTGCGTATGTTCCGCGGTATACTCACGACACGGTACTCCGCCTAAGCGACCTTAGGACTTATTGATTTAAATTCCCTCATGATTGTATACATCCCTGCGATTCCATTTCTGTATCCTCATCGAATCCTACCTTCTTTTCAGCCATTATGCCGCCAAGGACTACGAGGGTGCAGTGAGCGGCCGTGAGAGCCGAGGTTCGAGTGATTCATCTGAGACGAGGACTGATCCGAGTAGTACCCCTGTGGTACCAGGACAGGTTGTTCCCCCTACGACAGCTCAGATCGCTAGACTAGTGGTAGAGATGCAGGGTTTGCGCCAGACAATGAGCTCATTGGTGGAGGTCGTTCGAGCGCAGCGACAGGTGGTTGTCACCCCTGTTACCCAGTTGTTCCTTGCGATCATCATGCAGTATTCCGTCCCCTACATAGCACCGGTGGAGGCAGCCCCAGTGTACGAGACACGTCTTCCAGAGACCGTGAGAGTTTCGGAACAGTTGAGGAATCGTACTGGTGTACCAGCCCAGAGCAGAGGCTTAGGACGAGGACAGTTGTTTGGCTCTCATCCCAAGGGAGGACGGCAGCCAGCGCGTAGATGTTTACGATATGGGAGCCTTCTACACCTCATCAGGCAGTGTTCCTTCACACCACGTCAGGATCGTATTCTGAGACGTCGTGGACGCGGAGGATTCACGCAGAGGGGTCAGGTTAGTAGAGGAGTTCGGTCAGTCGTAGATGAAGGATATGCACAAGTTTTCGCTTCGGCTCATCGGGACGCGAGGGCGTCCAACGCAGAGCTTTCAGGTACTCTTTCAGTATGTCCTTTGTTGCACACGTATTGTCTGATCCGGATCCTTATGCTCGTATGTTTCCATGTACTCGTATGTATCCTCACACTTTGTGCCGAGTTTGGGTAGAGAGTCCGGTTTACTTGATCAGCCGCTAGTTGTGACTACTCCCGTGGGAGAGTCGTTTGACGCTAGTCACGTGTTCCGATCCTGTACCGTCCGTATTGGCGAGAGAGAGTTGCCGGTCGATTTGACCCTTCTTGAGATGTTGGACTTCGACGTTCTTTTGGGCATGGATTGGTTAGCCACGTGCTATGCTTCTGTTGACTGCCGCGAGAAGACAGTTAGATTTTGTTTTCCCGGCAAGTCGGTTTTTGTTGTGTTGGGGGACCGTGGTGCCCCCCCTCACAGTGTGATTTCTTCTTTTCACGCGGGACAGCTTTTGAGGAAGGGATGTCAGGAATTTCTCGCCTATGTTTGCGATACTAGAGCTATAGTGGTTCCGTTGGATCAGGTTCCGGTTGTTAGCGAGTTCCCTGATGTGTTCCCTGACGAGCTTCCTGGGCTACCGCCCGAGCATGATATTTCTTTCTGTATTGAATTGGTTCCTGGCACGGGGCCTATTTCTGTACCGCCTTATCAGATGGCCCCTGCGGAATTTAGAGAATTGAAGGGTCAGTTGCAAGATTTGCTGGATAAAGGACTTATTCGACCCAGTGTTTCTCCTTGGGGTGTTCCAGTCCTGTTCGTCAAGAAGAAGGACGGAAGTTTGCGTCTGTGTATCGACTACCGCCAGCTGAACAGGGTTACAGTGCGGAACAGATATCCTTTGCCACGCATCGACGATTTGTTCGATCAGCTTCAGGGGGGCTGGATACTTTTCGAGGATCGATTTGCTATCAGGCTACCATCAGCTACGGGTTCGACAGGAGGACATACCTAGGACAGCTTTATGCACGCGTTACGGCCATTGTGAGTTTTTGGTGAAGTCGTTCGGACTCACCAACACGCTAGCAGCATTTATGGATATGATGAACCGTATTTTCTGGCCGTATCTTGATCTGTTCATCATAGTATTCATTGACGATATCTTGGTGTATTCTCAGAGTAGAGAGGAGCACGAGCAGCACATGCGGATTACACTGCAAACCTTGAGGGAGCATCAGCTTTTCGCCAAATTCTCCAAGTGTGCTTTCTGGCTGGATAGCGTAGACTTCTTGGGGCACGAGATTACACGAGATGGTATATGTGTAGACCCGAGGAAGATTGAGGCCGTTCGGAGTTGGCCTAGACCAACGTCAGTGACGGAGGTTCGCAGCTTTCTAGGGCTGGCAGGCTACTACAGGCGATTTGTGTAGGACTTCTCCCGTATTGCTACACCTTTGACCGGGTTGACCCGGAAGGGAGTTCGTTTCGATTAGACGGAGGAGTGTGAGCACAGTTTTCAGCAGCTATGGGCTCTACTGAATACGACACCAGTGCTATCATTGCCTTCAGGATCAGGCGGATTTGTGGACTATTGTGATGCTTCATGAGTGGGGCTAGGGTGCGTATTGATGCATCATGACAGGGTGATCGTGTATGCTTCGCGGCAATTAAGGAACATGAACAGAATTACCCCACTCACGATTTGGAGATGGCTGCAGTGGTCTTGGCACTTAAGATCTGGCGACATTACCTATATAGTGTAGGGTTCCTAGGCACTCCCAAGAGGTCTCACAAGGCATCGAACATGCCATTTTCAAATTTTACGGTGCCTACAAACCCTAAACTACGGATCGATAACTAGATGTCTAGGCGAAAAAGAACTAGTTAACAAATTAACTAATGAGAATACGGAAATACAACCTTTGTAGATCCGGTGCTCCACCTCCATAGCTCCGCAACGAGGTCCTCTCCGCTGTCCAAATCAAATCCGGTATCTAGAGTCGGCTTCGTCGGAGAAAAAGGGAGCTAGGTCGTCGATGTCCATGCCGAAGATGATCTACGTCGAGGCATCGCTAAATCAAGCTCCGACTTCACCAAGTCAAGAAACTTGTGAAGTAAACACTCTCTACTACTTGGCAAGAGGTAGAGGATGAAGAAATAGGAAGTGGGTTAACTTTAGAATTGGATTTCTCACTCAAAAACATCAATCACCATTGATGAGGTTAGCTTTTCTTCACTTGAAGTAAGGAAGAAGAAGAAGAAATGTTATATGATAAGTTAATTAAAAATCAATAGAAAAACAATACTTATCATAATATTAACTCTAGTTAAGTGTAGAGAATCAATCATGGTTAGTGGGAATGGTTAGGGTTAAGAATGAGATAAGAATGGTTGACTTGAACAAAGCTTCATGAAGCTTCAACTAAAGAACAAAAGAAGCCACCATTCTTTTTCTCATTTTCTTTTATTCATTTATCAAAAATAAATGGATAACTAAATAAGATAAATGAATAACAAATAATAAACCCTAACCATCATCTTAACCTTTGTTTAATTCTATACACTTAACAAAAAACCATGTATCATCAAACATGATACAAACATGTGCACAAAATCATATCGCATATTTAATGCGCACATCCGAGTGAGAAAATCCATCTTAAGTAAACCGATACTAGTTGATGCAAAGTAATATATCAAATATATAAATATGCATTAAATCATTTGTTGGAGATAGTGCCCTCAGAGTCAATTATTGGATCACAGGCACGTGATTGCAATGATTGAGGGAGGACCTATCCCAGGAGGACAGTCTTACTCGAGATGATAGTATGCTATCTGGTTTACCTTTATCATCGTGTACTGCTTAAGGTGACCTGACATGTCACTATTACACGTTGATAGAGCCCCTAGGATTCTTGCTTGACGACCAGCAGTATGATGGCGATCATATACGTGGGAGCTGGGGTCTATAAGCACATCCTTAAAAGGTCCCTAGTCGTGGGAGTTTCGAGACTGGGCATCGATACTCCATTAGTAGACTAGTGTATACAGTCGAGACCCCGACGAGGGGCGGTGGCCGGTCTCACAAGCCACTGGTGTCAGTTGGTTCACCTAAGATGTATACAGGTGCTCATTAGGTTATGAGTACACCGGACAGGACTCGCCGGGAACCTGCTAGTTGGTCTTATACCAGACGTCAGATAGCAGTTCCCAGGTGACATGTGTACAGGTTAGTTCATCGACCTGAGGATCGTCATTTGTCTCGTGTGAGTTCCCACTGTGCTTTGATTACTACCCTACCACGGCTCAAAGGAGTCGTGCAAACAGGTTTTAGTTGGGTACGGTCCCGAGCCACATGGAGGCAGTGAGCGGATCTTCAGGGGTTCGTCTCTCCCGGTATTGGGGGTGAGGTCGCGCTGTGTCTAGGAGAGCCATTACGCAAAGCCCTCGGCCGAGGCAGGAGATTTACTGGTAGGTATTCCAGTAGTATCTCAGGGCGTTCTGGGCTACGCTCCGACACGACTTGTACCGCTTTTGGGGGTCTGACTTTTACCAACCCCCTAGGCCCGCCATGCGATACTCATAGACGAACGGACCGGACTGTACGGATATTGTCACTGACAGGCTCAGTTGGGTGTCGGGGTGAGCTTCCTCATCGACGTCCCTTTTGGTCAATAGCTGGTGGCCCGTCACGTATTGGCTTATACCTCTGACGTGCCAGTGGTTAAATCCACAGCCATAGTATTGACGAGTCTTTAGAGTCCACCACACTTTCAGTTACTCAGCTTTCGGGCGAAACGCTGTAGAGGCCGTATGGAGATATGGCAGGGTCCGATCAGATACGTGCGGTATTGCACGGATCAGGATCGGACAGTTTTGTACTAGTGGCCGTATAGTTATATGGCAGGGTTCGATCAGATACGTGCGGTATTGCACGGATCAGGATCGAACGGATTTTACTAGCCGGCTTTGGTTTAAGCCGGTACTAGTTTAGTACAGTGTAGATTTTGTCTCATTGCATCTGTATCCGGTCGGAATACAGATGCGGGTGTGTATGCACAGTATTGGGGTTTTCCTGTAATTTATTACGGGACCAGTTTTCTGGAGTTGCCAGTTTGCATTCCGTCCCGGCCGGTTTTCCTTTGTTCTTTCCCGGCCGGACTTTTCCGATGGAGGGGGTTGTTTGCAGTTTTGCAAATAACTTTTGGTGGAGGTTTTATTTGTAAGATGTTTTATTATGAAAGCATCTTTTGATACCTTTCTTATCCATCTTTATCATTTGCTTTTTGTTGATGAGATAGGATTAGGATTGATTTCATGTTGATGTGAGGTTGTTATGATGAGGTTTGGATAAGGTCACCACTTCCTTGCTCCTACACTCACCTCCCTTCATGTTGATGTTATGATATTCATTCCTCCTCCATCTTCTTCTCACTTAAAGAAAAAGTCTTTCATGGTTATGAAAAAAAGAGAGTAGAAGAAAAAGAAAGAGAGAAAGAAAAAGAATGAGAGAGTTGATTTCATCTTCTTCTTGCTAGAAAATTGAAAGCACCAATTTTCTTTACCTCTTCCTCCATCCATCAATGGCAACTACATAAACTCCAAGAGACAAAGTTTCTACACTACTTCCTACAGCAAATCTTGAGCATGTCGAGTTGCCGGCTTCATGCTCGAGTTGCTTCGGTATTGAGGCGGGAGCCCGTAAAAGACGAAGGCGATGTGGTGCCCTTTCCGGCGAGGAGGCGACGATGTGGAGCAAAGACTTTCCGCGGGAGATCGGGATGATGAAGAGAAGACCGGAGGACTCGGATCACTCGGTATACTTCTCACCCCATCTCTTGTTAGCTAGCGTAGGTTAATGGTAAACGATCCGGGTTTTCTTTGTCCGCGGTAGCGCCGGTTTCCGAGTAAGGAAAAATTTTGATTCCGCAATTTGGCCTCGAGTAAGACGGCCGGGGCGCTCCCGTGGCGCAACATGGTATCAGAGCCACGCCATTAACCTTACCTAGCTTCGTTTGATGTGTTTGCGTTTCCGATCGACCGAAATTTCCAAAAACCGTATTTTTATTGCACATCAGTTTTCTGTCGATTTTTTCCGGGCTCGAAAAATTTTTCAGGTAGTTACAGAATTATGTGCAGGCATATATAAGAGATCTGGGAAAAATTGACATCCTGATTCCTTCATTTCACCGCGGAAGGGCGGCCAAAGCAGTGCTTTGGCCGCTCTTCCGCCGCCAATTTAATTCTTGACTGTACCAAATTTTTGCAGATTGTCTTGGACATGAAAATGGGGTATTTGGAATATTAGAATTGGGCCCAGGTTTTCTGTGAGTACTACAGTTTTGAGTGGGGGCCCACTTGTTAATTTTTGGTCAATCGGAAAATTTTAAACACATTATTTCACAGTATTTACATTATATCTGCGACCGTGAATGTCACTCGATCGGTAAATCCGGTCTAACTGCTATAGCCCGGTTAGACGGATTTACGAACGTGACTTTCACGTTGATGTTCTATGTTTATGCTGTGATGTTGCGGATCGGTCGTGGGGGATAGCCTGGAAGCAATGCTAGTGCAGTTTTGTTGTATTATGTACATTTGATATTGCGGGGCGAGCGTCCGACATGTGGACTGCCGTCACTGCCTGTTTGTATTATTATTTTGGGGCACGATCTGGTTGCGGTCGATGTACCCGGTGTATGTATATTTTACTTTCTGTACTAGGGTTACCCCGCGGTGGGGTGCACGGATAGCCGGGTTCTGGAGGGCAACGGGCCCGCATCTCAGGGCATTGAGACGGAGGGGGCTTCAGTCCAGGATTGGCGGGCTATTCGCCGCACTCGTAGGGGGTACAGGTTGACCCAGGAGGGGTGCCCAAGTTACCGGATTCCGTGAAGTGCTGGGTGGTCCATTCACGGTGCTGAAAGGGGCTGCCTCGCTTCAGGTTTTGGCGGGTGACTTGCCGCGCCCGTAGGGGTCTAGGATTTCATTGCACAGGCTATCCACACGACCAGGGGAACGTCGGGTTTCAGCAGCGGCTCTGTGAAACCCGGGGCTTCCAGATATCTGTATTGTTCTGTGATGCTGTACATTTCTGTAATGTTGCATTTTATTCACGCCTTGAGCGAAATACTATATATTGGTATATATATTAGTAGATGTTGTATATGTTTGACATCCGCGCTAGTCCAGTCCCCGCTCTGCCGTTAGTTAGCTAACCTAACGGGTGATGACGGGACCCAGTGGCGAATGCGGATGGCATATACGTACGTCAGTATATTTTCGTTCTTTGTGGTGTGATCAATTGATGGGACTGCATTGATTCGGATCAATGCAAGTTAAACAAACCTATTCTAATGTTGTTGGAACACTTTTTCAAAAAGCTGTTATTGCAAGGACGTTCTCTTTTGTTTTGCATAGTGGTATTCATTTGGAATATCCTGCTCCTCAGTCGACGAGGCAAGGGCCGAGATCCCTTCACCGGGAGTGACCCCTTGGACAGAAGTTTGCGTCAGGGCATTAACTTCACTATAGCCGATTACTTTTGCTTTGCATCGTGGTATTCAGTTGGAATATCCTGCACCTCATTCTACGGGGAAAGAGCCGAGATCCCTTCACCGGGAGTGACCTCTTTAGTAAAGGTTTTCGTCACTATATTTTATAAAAGGCTATGCAGTTCCTTCAACGATATCAAGTTCATTACGTTAAAGGTTTTTCGCCAAAAACCATTCGTAGCCCTCCGTCATTTCCTACAGGTATTATTTGGTATTCGTGCTGCGTTTGTTGACCTAGTCAAGACGTAGTGTTCGGTAGCTAAGTGGTACTTGTTTGTTGCATAAGTGGGATTGGTTAGGACAGTCGTGCGGCCTTGTTGACCTAGTCAAGGGCACGTACGGGTGGGTTTAATGCGATTCAGAACAATGACGGGTTGAACTTGACTGGCGGTTTATGGTTTGTTGACCTAGTCAAGGTCATAAACCGCTTGGGGTAAAAATCACATCGGGAGTTTCAAAAGAACTGAAACTTGCCAGGTATGCGCATACCTTCTGGAGTGTGGTGACGTGAGTGGATTCCGTCACGTTATCATGCGATGATAGTTGGATCCCGATTCCCACTGATGAGTTGGTTTACTCCTCGGGTGATCCCGACTAATTCTTCTTTAAGGTTTGGAGGAGAATTTGAGGTACAGTGGGAGGTTTCCAGATTAGACAAAGTGATAACCATTCTGATCTAGGTTAGAGTGCACGCTGAGTGTTTCTTTTCTCTCTCTCTGGCAGCGACCATTGACCCGACCCTGGACTATGACTCGTGACCAAGTTGACCGAACCTTCTTAACACTGGCTTTTGGATTGTCAGAGTTGCAGACTTCATTGCCACTCCTACTTTTACCCTTTTCTCCAGGACACCCCGTATTACTACGAACGTCCACTTCCATTGGACAAAACCATCGTATGGTTATATACGAACTCGAAGGACTTCGAGGATGGTTTCTGGTTCTGGAGAAAACGGATAGGACTATTCAGTTGTCTTTTCTTTTCACCTTCTCTCGGGTTGCGAGTACTCCTTGGTTTAGGAGTAGTACACCTATTACGTAAATTGGATAGTCTTCTTCCAAACCATAGGCTGGTGCCGACCGGTAGGGAATGAAGAAAACCAGTTAACCTAGACGGTGTACAGAAGGTATTAAGTTCAGACAAATAAAGGGATTAGTAGGAGGGCAAAGTAAATTGCGACTGATATTCACGACCAAACCAAGTATTTCTTCGCCAATCCTAAATCACCTTTGTATTTCTCCAGGACACTCCGTATCACTACGAAGATCCACAGTTTATTGGATATTCCATCGTATGGTTATATACGAACTCGAAAGGAACTTGTTCCAGTTCGGGGATGGATTCTGGTTCAGGAGAAATAGGAATAAAGTACATTCAGGTGTCTTTTATCTTCACCTTCTCTCGCATTGCGAGTGCTCCTAGGATTAGGACAGTACACCCTTTATGCTTATTGGATAGTCTTCTTCCAAACCATAGGCTGGTGCCGAACGGTAGGGAAGGAAGAAAACCAATTGGCCTAAAGGGGTGTGCGGACGGTAATGACTAAAGACATATAAAGGGATTTGGACAGATGGCAAAGAGATATACGGTTACAGTTGTGAATCTGGATAATGGAAGAGGCATTACTAGGAATACCAGGATACCCCGACGAAACATTTCAATGTTTCAGTTTCACTGTGTACTGTTAATAGAAAACTGATTTCCCGATTATACACTTACTCCAGGGTATGTATTTACCAGGTATGATTCTCACATCTGTATGGCTTTACAGATGATGAGTGGGAGTAAGTTATTGGGAATTGGGTGATCATCCTCATTATATCGGGATTCGTTGTAATCGGTGATATTTGAGGAAGTCACCTGGGTTGTTTGCCGGTCGGCAAATATTTGGTTTTGAATATCCGCTGTTGTGCACCAATTTCAAATCGATATATCTGTACGTCTATTTTCATAGAGTGAGATATACCTTTTGATATTATGTCGATGACATTTACCTATATCAGTGGATGGTTAGGTAAGGAGCATTGAACAGCGGTGTAATTCTTCTTAACCATAAGTACAGTTTTCAACCTACGACGCACAGTGAAAGAGTTGTTAGACTCAGCGGACTTATACAGAGTATTGTATGTTGTCCAGTGTCCATTAGGACAGAGGGGTTGGTGTTCGTACTATATTCGGTTTACTTATGGCTTCTCTAGATTTTAGACAGCTGTTTCGTGGAAACACAGGGTCTAAGTTTTGAGGAGTTATAGGTATTTGAATAGAGTAGAGTACCAGGTGTAGCAAGTATCGGGATTCTTCAAAGAGATTGAAGATGTAGATACTTGTGTATGATATTCAGTTGATAGTAATGATGAAGACAGATTGCTTCTCTTTCAGGTTACTCATAATTGGAAGCATTCTTAAGTTGAGTAACGCTGATCGACCTCCTTCCATTTAGTTGACATGCACTGGAGACAGCTGCATGATTTGAATCTGGTTCAATTGAATCAGTGCCTATGTTTCTATATTGGATATAGAACAGTTCATATCTTAACGATGTTAAGGTACGGGGAGTTGTCCGGCTTATGCTTAAAACCAGACTCCGGATAACTCAAGGCACGTTTCTGTAATGGCTGTTTGTGGGTTGACCCAGGCTATGACGAGGGTTGACTTTCTACCATCTGGCAGATCAATAGAAATATTGTTCTAGACTCGCCACAGTTTTATTAAAAATGGATTTTTTCAAAAACAGCAGTGGGAGTATGGTAGAACTGGAAGTGATTCCAGAACCGCAAACGATTACTGAAGAGTTGATAAGGAACCTAAAGATTCAATCTGATTTGACATTCCATTGGCCACTCCGCAGATAAGGTGGGTAACTTCAGGCACCCGAGAGGTACTCCGGTAGCCTCAAGGACGGTGACAGGGAAGTTCTTGTTTACCCACACTTGCCATTGTTGTTGTTCCAGGCTGCGAGACCCGGCAGGAGGATGAGTATAGCGTCGTTCTAAACTAGCTTTAGAAGTGCACGTCTATATGACTCTGGCAGAGGGTTGTCGTAGTCAGTGGGAGCAGCGGAAGCATTGGTGGACTTCATGCTTATATCTATTTATAGACTAAAGCAGATATAGCAGAGTTAGATCATCTGTTTCTGATGTGACAGTCATGGGTTTGACGTCATCAGAATAGAGGATGGATCTGTTGAGAAGGTAGTAGGAAGTGATATTCCTATACTACGATCGGTTATACTTTGGTCGTCACACAGTGTTTTCTCCACATGGGACTTGGATATTTTATCAGACATACTGGTTACTAGATCTATGGTTTTAGATCTAAATTTGGGTGGTTTCCCAATCAGGGTACTTTGACAGCATTCTAAGAGTATTTAGAATGGACGACTCCTGGCATGGTAGTGTACCTGCAGGTAATGGAGTCACCCTCTCTAAAGGTGTCTTACAGACTAAAGGGGAGAGGGATACGCATGATTGACAGATCACTTGCTTAGGCAATTGAGTCAATCATGAGATGTCAAGTACCACACCAGATGTTGTTCTTGCAGTAGGTGCAATAAGTTGATATTAATCCAATCCTGGAAAAACAGTCGGAAGCAGTTTTAGAACATAAGTGAATGTTCTAGGGATATGATAACGGCTGCCTCCTTTAGGAGACGGTTATCACTCCAGGCTTCCAAGGTGACATGGACGACAAGGAGGTTGTCAGAGTTATAGTTCTCCCTCTGACGAGGGGCAGTATTTTGGACAGGTGGTCCACGGCAATACTGAGGGCGGCATGGCGCAGGATACTGATTAAGTTCAGTTGATGATACAGTCTAAGAAGTTTGGATTTGGAGTTCATTTATGAGCTAGGTCCCATCAGACATCCAGACATTCTAAGACAGGTATTGCTCATTTCGGGAGATGGCTTTCTCCGCGAACTTGAGAATTAGAGAGACATAGAAAGAAACATCACAGCGGATCCACTCACTGAGGCTATTCCTCGAATGCAATAGTTTCGCAAACGAGTTTTGTGAGACTGACTAGTAGAGGAGTTGGGTGTTCGGTATCACACGGGCTGTGAGTATGCGACATCGCAATAATTAGCCTTGAGTGCAAGTGGGAGATTGTTGGAGATAGTGCCCTCAGAGTCAATTATTGGATCACAGGCACGTGATTGCAATGATTGAGGGAGGACCTATCCCAGGAGGACAGTCTTACTCGAGATGATAGTATGCTATCTGGTTTACCTTTATCATCGTGTACTGCTTAAGGTGACCTGACATGTCACTATTACACGTTGATAGAGCCCCTAGGATTCTTGCTTGACGACCAGCAGTATGATGGCGATCATATACGTGGGAGCTGGGGTCTATAAGCACATCCTTAAAAGGTCCCTAGTCGTGGGAGTTTCGAGACTGGGCATCGATACTCCATTAGTAGACTAGTGTATACAGTCGAGACCCCGACGAGGGGCGGTGGCCGGTCTCACAAGCCACTGGTGTCAGTTGGTTCACCTAAGATGTATACAGGTGCTCATTAGGTTATGAGTACACCGGACAGGACTCGCCGGGAACCTGCTAGTTGGTCTTATACCAGACGTCAGATAGCAGTTCCCAGGTGACATGTGTACAGGTTAGTTCATCGACCTGAGGATCGTCATTTGTCTCGTGTGAGTTCCCACTGTGCTTTGATTACTACCCTACCACGGCTCAAAGGAGTCGTGCAAACAGGTTTTAGTTGGGTACGGTCCCGAGCCACATGGAGGCAGTGAGCGGATCTTCAGGGGTTCGTCTCTCCCGGTATTGGGGGTGAGGTCGCGCTGTGTCTAGGAGAGCCATTACGCAAAGCCCTCGGCCGAGGCAGGAGATTTACTGGTAGGTATTCCAGTAGTATCTCAGGGCGTTCTGGGCTACGCTCCGACACGACTTGTACCGCTTTTGGGGGTCTGACTTTTACCAACCCCCTAGGCCCGCCATGCGATACTCATAGACGAACGGACCGGACTGTACGGATATTGTCACTGACAGGCTCAGTTGGGTGTCGGGGTGAGCTTCCTCATCGACGTCCCTTTTGGTCAATAGCTGGTGGCCCGTCACGTATTGGCTTATACCTCTGACGTGCCAGTGGTTAAATCCACAGCCATAGTATTGACGAGTCTTTAGAGTCCACCACACTTTCAGTTACTCAGCTTTCGGGCGAAACGCTGTAGAGGCCGTATGGAGATATGGCAGGGTCCGATCAGATACGTGCGGTATTGCACGGATCAGGATCGGACAGTTTTGTACTAGTGGCCGTATAGTTATATGGCAGGGTTCGATCAGATACGTGCGGTATTGCACGGATCAGGATCGAACGGATTTTACTAGCCGGCTTTGGTTTAAGCCGGTACTAGTTTAGTACAGTGTAGATTTTGTCTCATTGCATCTGTATCCGGTCGGAATACAGATGCGGGTGTGTATGCACAGTATTGGGGTTTTCCTGTAATTTATTACGGGACCAGTTTTCTGGAGTTGCCAGTTTGCATTCCGTCCCGGCCGGTTTTCCTTTGTTCTTTCCCGGCCGGACTTTTCCGATGGAGGGGGTTGTTTGCAGTTTTGCAAATAACTTTTGGTGGAGGTTTTATTTGTAAGATGTTTTATTATGAAAGCATCTTTTGATACCTTTCTTATCCATCTTTATCATTTGCTTTTTGTTGATGAGATAGGATTAGGATTGATTTCATGTTGATGTGAGGTTGTTATGATGAGGTTTGGATAAGGTCACCACTTCCTTGCTCCTACACTCACCTCCCTTCATGTTGATGTTATGATATTCATTCCTCCTCCATCTTCTTCTCACTTAAAGAAAAAGTCTTTCATGGTTATGAAAAAAAGAGAGTAGAAGAAAAAGAAAGAGAGAAAGAAAAAGAATGAGAGAGTTGATTTCATCTTCTTCTTGCTAGAAAATTGAAAGCACCAATTTTCTTTACCTCTTCCTCCATCCATCAATGGCAACTACATAAACTCCAAGAGACAAAGTTTCTACACTACTTCCTACAGCAAATCTTGAGCATGTCGAGTTGCCGGCTTCATGCTCGAGTTGCCTCGGTATTGAGGCGGGAGCCCGTAAAAGACGAAGGCGATGTGGTGCCCTTTCCGGCGAGGAGGCGACGATGTGGAGCAAAGACTTTCCGCGGGAGATCGGGATGATGAAGAGAAGACCGGAGGACTCGGATCACTCGGTATACTTCTCACCCCATCTCTTGTTAGCTAGCGTAGGTTAATGGTAAACGATCCGGGTTTTCTTTGTCCGCGGTAGCGCCGGTTTCCGAGTAAGGAAAAATTTTGATTCCGCAATTTGGCCTCGAGTAAGACGGCCGGGGCGCTCCCGTGGCGCAACATCATTAAATCAACACTTGATTCAATGATCCGGTTATGTCGCACACAACCGACTAGTATACAATATATCGGCTTATCGAATCAACGCTTGAATCGATAACTAGGTTATAATGCATACAACCATTCGACACATTCATCGCGAGAATGGAATACGGCATCACATACACGCATTATTCTCGGTCCCGCACATATCTCATATGCGCTCCTATTTCGTTTCGCTTGAGCCAGGAAACCTCTGTGTAGGACTCTAAAGACTCGTCAATACGCCGGCAGCGGATGATGATCATATCAAACATCCACAAGCCGCAAGCGGTCTGCTAAACGTAACGGCCACCCGGGTATTGAGCGATCTGAAGATCGACGAGCAAGCCCGCTCACACTCCAGTGAATCCGACCAGTAACACTACCGTACAGTCCGGTCTGATCGTCTGATATGTCGCATATCTCGCCTAGGGGTGGTAAACGTCAGACCCCAATAGCTCAATAAGTCGTGTCGATATGAGGTCTATAACTGTTCGAGAAACTACTGGTAACACTTACCAGTAAATCTCAGCAACCCTGGCCAGGGATTTCCTGTTATAGCCAATCGAACACAGCGCAACATCAACCCCCTATACCGGGAGAGACGAATCCCCTCCTATCGCTCATTGCCTCCATGTGACTCGGGACTGTACCCAAAAACCACCGTTTTGCACGCCCTCTTGGCCGTGGTAAGATGGAAATCAAAGCACAGTGGGAACCACACAAGACTCTATGACGATCTCGGGTCAACAGACTACTCTGTACCAGTGTCACCAGAGAACTGCCATCTGACGTGAGGTATAATACCATCTGGGAGTTCTCGGCGAGTCCGTCCAGTGTACCCAGTCTCTACTGAGCACCCGTATATCATCTCTGATGTCAAACACCAATGGATATGGGATCATCCATCGCCCATCTGTATGGGTCGAGAAGGTATACGCTAGTCTACTCTGGTATATCGATGCCCCGTCTCGATACACCCACGACTAGGGACTTTGAAGGATGTACTTATGGACTACCATGTCCCCACTAGTATGATCCGCATCATAGTCCAGGTAGTCAAGTACAGATCCTAAGGGCTTTACCAACATGTAACAGAGAGACAATCAGTATACACGTTAAGGTAAAGTTCAACCAGATAGCATACTATCATATTGAGCAAGAAAGTCCTCCCTATATACGTCCCAGCATCCACTACAATATACATCCTATGTACAGTAATGGCCTCTAGGGCATACATATAACTAACAATCTCCCACTTGCACTAGGGCCATCTGTAGCAGTGGTTGCAGTATCTCATACTCAACCATCCCATAAAAGTGTCTCTCTCTGGGAACAGGCCTTTGTGAGTGGATCCGCTGTGTTGTCCTCTGAGTCTACTCTCCAAACCTCGATCACCCTGGAGATCAACCATCTCCATGATCAAGTGATACTGCCTTAGAATATGTCTGGATCACTGATAGGACGGGCGTTCCTTGGCATAAGCCACAACTCCATTGTCACACAATGGTAGGAACGTAGTTCATCTCATGAACCAATAAACACCCAAACAGCCTCTTTGGTAGCATCTTAAGTAGCGATGTATCCTGCCTTTATCGTCTAGTAAGTCACGGTATTTAGCTCGGAACTTTTCCAACATACCGTCCCTCGACTGAGGATTAAGACAATGCCTGCGACTGACATTCAGTCGTCTTTATCACTCTGGAACCCTTCCAGTGATTCTCCCCAGGATCGTTTGATACCATCTCACTACAACTAGTGAGAATCCTAACATCCAATTAAATCTATCTCATAGATCCAAAATCCAGGATTTAGGAGGTATCACTTTGATCCTATATGGAGAATCATTGTGTTAAGCGGAGATTGATCGAGCGTAGCATAGGAAACTCCTTCCCTATCAAGAGTATGTCATCCACGTACTCTACGAGGATCGTCACCATACTCCCTACTACCTTCTTGTTTACACAAGGTTCATCTACCATTTTGATGATGTCAACTTCTTTGACTAATCCATCAAAATAGATGTTCCAACTCCGCGATACCTGCTTTATCCTATAAAGCATCTTGCACACGTTTCTGCTACTCCCACTGTTTACGAAGCCCTCTGGCTGTGTACTTATAGACGCACTCTTCTAAAATATCATTTAGAAAAGTAGTCATGACACCCAACCACCAGATATCGTAGTCATGGTATGTAGCCGTGACAAGTAGGATCTGGATGGACTTAAGCATAGTCACTTGAAAAGGTTTCATCATAATCCACGCCTGGTCGATGACGAAAAGCTTTAACAAGTCTAGCTTTGAAAGTCTTAACTTTTCCATCTACACCAAGCAATCTTCTCAAGATATACTTGCTCCTGATGGGGATTTAACCCTTCAGATATAGCAACCAAAGTCCATACTTTGTTGGTGTATATGGATTCCATCTCAGATCACTAAGCATCCAGCCATTCTTACAGAGTCTTACTCTCGATGGCCTGCTCGAAACTAGTTGGGTCATCATCTCATGATGCAATCCTCGCTCCAACTGTTATAGAGTAACCGAAGTATCTCTCAGGTGGGTGAGGAACCCTACTAGATCGGCGAAGAGGCTGAGGTTCGTTGGAATCTACTGAATCCTTTGGTTCTATCAAATCATGTGCTGTAGTTTGTATAGCTGGAATATTTCCAGTTGTACATAACAGACCTTGCCTCGAGCTTGTCCGGATTGTGCTTTTAAACATAGGCCGGACAACCCCAAATCTTAACTAACTTAAGATATGGGCTCTTCCCTTTCCATATCACATATGAAGCGGTAGGCAACTGATTTGATTGGAACCCTATTCAATAGGTATGCAGCTTCTCAAGTGCATAACTCCCAAAAGGAAATAGGTAACTCAGTAATACTCATCATAGAGCACACCATATCATATAGGGTGTGATAGCTCCGCCCCGATATACCATCGTGCTATGGTGTATTCGGAGGAGTAATGCTGAGAGAGAATCTCATTCCCCTTTAGAATGGTCCAGGAATTCCGTGCTCAAGTATTCTCCTCCTTGATCACATCAAAGGACATAATACTTATACCCTTATTTTGGTTCTCTACTTCTAACTTATATTCTGTGAATATCTCAAAAGGTTCGGACTTGTGTTTCAACAAGAACATATGTCTGAATCTAAAGAGATCATCAGAGAACGTAATGAAGTATAAAGAACCAGTCCTGGCATGTGTAGACAGGGGACCTTACATACATCAACATGTATCATCCCAAGAGTTCACTAACTCTTTCTCTGTTTCCAATAAACAGAGCTATGGTCATCTTATCTTTGTGACATGACTGGCGAGTTTCACAAGATGTAAATTCAAACTGATTTAAATATACATCTATATGTAACTCTAGCCAGTCGGGTCACATTGATCTGACCTAGTCTACAATACCTCAAGAAGGATTCGTTCATTTCTGAACTCTTCCTCTTGTGTGTGTTCCGTATACTAAGAACTGTAGTTTGATTTATAACATCAACGCTTTTAGATAACGTGCCTGAACCGATCAACTTTTGATATAGGAAATGTTCAAAACATTATCCAACAATACAAAATTTTATCATTTCTTTACTGATAAAGAGACTGATATGATTTTGTATATCAGGTTCGGTATCTAATAACATTCGTTCATAATCAATGTATTGGTAATACAGGGTGACAGTGACCAACAGACTTGGCTGCAACTCTTGCCCCATTTTCTGCCTCATGAAACTTATCACCCGTTCTCAGTTCTCTACTTTTCTGTAGCCCTATGTAACAGATTACATATCAGGGATCCTGATCTGGTATCACATACCCAGGACGTAAAGGACACTGAGAAACAGTTCTAGTAATGAACACACCCGAAGATGATGCATCAACATCCACTCTCTTCGTTTGGGCGGCACGGGAAATCTGGTATTCCCCAATTTCCTGCTCTGTCTTATAACTATTATAAGTTGGAGCGGGACCAACGTTCCCCAGCTCAGTATAACAAGCGGGTTCGGTCAATAATCCGTATCATTATCTTGATTAAGGCGTGATATGGTCGCTACCTGGAGAGAGAGAGAAGAAAACACTCAGCGTGCGCTCTGTCAAGAATAGATTGGTTATTATTTTATCTAATCAGGATAGCTCCCACTGCTTTTTATCAAATCTTCCTTCAAACCCTAAAAGGAAAGACTAGCCGGGATTAATTACACACTACAAGTTCGCCAATCTTTCAGCCAGGCCAGTGTCGGTACTTTGAGGGAGGTCCCCCATGCTTTCGCACGAACCTAATTAATGTAAACCTCGTTTTCCCAGAGGCGTAACCCCTTTGACACCTTTCTAGACACCTACTTGATCGGCTAATTATAATGTATAAAACTCTCCCAGGAGTAACTCTTACTCGCAGCGGGTATCGGGATCCAACTATCTCATAGAAGGTATGCAATCTCATTGCAAATCTCAACACTTGAAATTCCTGATAATATTTTGCCCCATGCGATCTATGACCTTGACTGAGTCAACAAACCATAGACCGTAAGTAAAGTTCAACCCGTCATTTCTCGATTGAATTAAACCCACCCGCATGACCCTTGACTGAGTCAACAAGGCCGTACGACTACCCTAATCCAATCGCATCATATGCTTTGCAGATAAGCAATAATCAGCTACCGCACACTACGCCTTGACTGAGTCAACAAACGCAGCACGAATACTAACTATTACCTATCTGAAATGACGGAGGGCTACGACAGGTTTTTAAGAAAACCTTTTGCGTAATGAACTTTATATCGTTGTAGAATCAAATGATTTTAAAAATGGAATGTTTTTGAGGCTTTTCTAGTTTTGCTGAAGGAGTCACTCCCGGTGAAGGGATCGTCGGTCCTTTCCTCGTCGAATGAGGTGCGGGATATATCATATATATCACTGTGCAAAGCAAAAACACTTAAAAGCAATCAAAAGACAAACCGAGTGTGTAGCATCTGCCAGTTATTGCTAAAGGAGTCACTCCCGGTGAAGGGATCTCGGTCCTTTCCTCATCGAATAAGGTGCAGGATATATCACATATACCTCTGTGCAAAGCAAGAACTGTAGCTACCTGTTTTATTTTGAAATTCGATTCTACAACATCTTAGGTTTCTTTTATTTCATTAATCACATTAATGAAGTCCCATCATTTAAATACCTAAACATCAAAGATAGATATAACGTACACTTATGCCATCCGCATTCGCCTCGATGTCCCCTCGTGCACCGTTAGGTTAGGTAACTAACGACAGAGCAGGGCAGGGCTAGCGCGGGTGTAAAACATAAGTAACGTCTATATAATATATCATATATACTATATACTATATCGATCACAGAAACATCACATGATCTCATCACAGATATCGCAGCAGAAGAAATATATGAAATATTGGATATACTAGGACGTCCGTGTTTTCAATACGAGCCAGTATAAAACACGGATTCCACGGTCGTGATGAATAACCAAACCCACACCCCTAGACCCCTACGAGAGCGGCAAGCAACCCTACCAATTCTAGAGTTAGGAGACCCGGACTCGACTCCTCGAGTTGGTCTCCCACTGGACTCCAGAACCCGGTTACTTGTGCCCTCCTCCTTGGGTCTATCCTAGTGCGGAAAAGTAAATAATATACAAACGGTGACAACTTCCGCAACCTGGAAGCGCCCCAATAAAAGAATATTACATACAAGTTTTTACATGAATGAAAAAGAAAAACACTCATCTCACATAAAACCCCCGGCTATTCAAACACGACAATCCAATATAACATATCCAGCAACACATAACATCACATGTCATCAACGTAAGTAAATATGTCCATCCCAATTGTCGTTGACATATAGCAACGAAACCGGCGATATCACATATTACACTTACGGTCACAGAAAAGAAAGTGTAAAACTACAACAGTTGGAATCCGCAATCTGTATAGACATCGCATGCCTAATCAAATGAATACCTTAGACATCACATGCCTAACAATTATAAACCCCGCATTTTAGTCTCAAAATCGAAAACTCTTTTCAATATCAAGTCGGGAAATTCAACAAGATTCCCGAAAAACTGATCGAATGCTCGTCGCAAACTTCAGTAGACGGCCGCACCCCCGATACCGTCGACGAAGTGCACCAAGGCCGAACACCGCTACCGCGAGCACCCGAACGGATGCTTTCGGCGATGGGGTTCTCCTACAGTCACTTGGTCGGGGCTATGGAGTGAGGCTGTCTATTAAGTTTACCCGGCGAGTATCCGCGTACGCAACGTGATTGCGACGGACTTTTGATCACATCAAAATTCCGTGGCAACCGATCAAGTGAGACTAAACTGCTACGTTTATAACATTCATTTAGTTATCACATAACTCCTTGTGAATTCCAATTATTGTATCCCATTCCAGATAAACAGAAAATGTTAAACTTTTCGATCAAACAATCGAACACCCAACTTTTCCCGATACAGATCAACACATGAAATAAGTCTAACAACATTCAGTTCGTACCTCAGTACCAACGGTCCAGCCGTAGAAGGGTCAAGCCAACGCCTCACATGTGGCACGCCGTACTGCCCCAAACCCGAAGGTTCAAAGGGCAGTTCAAGACGGTCACATAATCGAGTTAAGGTTTATGTCTTCTAGAGGGACCATCGCGTTACTTGCACTACTTAGAACGTCGTTAAACTACGGAAAAATCCAACACTTGGAAATTTCCCGACAGGGGAAAAATTGGGTATTTATATCCGGTCGAACTTTTTAACATATTCTAAAATTTATCCGGAAAGCCAAATAGACAAAATTTGATACTCCGATCGAAACACCGAATCCCCAAAACAACCCAGAACATTCAACTCTGGAATAAATATTAAAAATTCCCAGAAAATCCAGCATTAATAATTATGAGATACTGTGTAAATAGTACTAAATAAAATGGCCGTACCGCCGCGCAACCGCCGCACGAGGCTAGCTCGTGCCGCGGAACCGCGGCAAGATGAAGGAATTATGGGCACGAATTTCACAGTATATCATATATTAACCTGCTTATTTTTCTGAATATTTTTAATGTGGAAAAAGACCAGATTTTAAAAATTGGACAGAAAGCATGTTTGAATCGGGGTTTCGGGTTCGTTCGGACTTCAATTTCCATCTAGACTTCGCCTAAGGCTCCAGCTAGGCTCTGATACCACTGTAGGGTTCTTAGGCACTCCCAAGAGGTCTCACAAGGCATCGAACATGCCATTTTCAAATTTTACGGTGCCTACAAACCCTAAACTACGGATCGATAACTAGATGTCTAGGCGAAAAAGAACTAGTTAACAAATTAACTAATGAGAATACGGAAATACAACCTTTGTAGATCCGGTGCTCCACCTCCATAGCTCCGCAACGAGGTCCTCTCCGCTGTCCAAATCAAATCCGGTCTCTAGAGTCGGCTTCGTCGGAGAAAAAAGGAGCTAGGTCGTCGATGTCCATGCCGAAGATGATCTACGTCGAGGCATCGCTAAATCAAGCTCCGACTTCACCAAATCAAGAAACTTGTGAAGTAAACACTCTCTACTACTTGGAAAGAGGTAGAGGATGAAGAAATAGGAAGTGGGTTAACTTTAGAATTGGATTTCTCACTCAAAAACATCAATCACCATTGATGAGGTTAGCTTTTCTTCACTTGAAGCAAGGAAGAAGAAGAAGAAATGTTATATGATAAGTTAATTAAAAATCAATAGAAAAACAATACTTATCATAATATTAACTCTAGTTAAGTGTAGAGAATCAATCATGGTTAGTGGGATTGGTTAGGGTTAAGAATGAGATAAGAATGGTTGACTTGAACAAAGCTTCATGAAGCTTCAACTAAAGAACAAAAGAAGCCACCATTCTTTTTCTCATTTTCTTTTATTCATTTATCAAAAATAAATGGATAACTAAATAAGATAAATGAATAACAAATAATAAACCCTAACCATCATCTTAACCTTTGTTTAATTCTATACACTTAACCAAAAACCATGTATCATCAAACATGATACAAACATGTGCACAAAATCATATCGCATATTTAATGCGCACATCCGAGTGAGAAAATCCATCTTAAGTAAACCGATACTAGTTGATGCAAAGTAATATATCAAATATATAAATATGCATTAAATCATTAAATCAACACTTGATTCAATGATCCGGTTATGTCGCACACAACCGACTAGTATACAATATATCGGCTTATCGAATCAACGCTTGAATCGATAACTAGGTTATATCGCATACAACCATTCGACACATTCATCGCGAGAATGGAATACGGCATCACATACACGCATTATTCTCGGTCCCGCACATATCTCATATGCGCTCCTATTTCGTTTCGCTTGAGCCAGGAAACCTCTGTGTAGGACTCTAAAGACTCGTCAATACACCGGCAGCGGATGATGATCATATCAAACATCCACAAGCCGCAAGCGGTCTGCTAAACGTAACGGCCACCCGGGTATTGAGCGATCTGAAGATCGACGAGCAAGCCCGCTCACACTCCAGTGAATCCGACCAGTAACACTACCGTACAGTCCGGTCTGATCGTCTGATATGTCGTATATCTCGCCTAGGGGTGGTAAACGTCAGACCCCAATAGCTCAATAAGTCGTGTCGATATGAGGTCTATAACTGTTCGAGAAACTACTGGTAACACTTACCAGTAAATCAACAACCCTGGCCAGGGATTTCCTGTTATAGCCAATCGAACACAGCGCAACATCAACCCCCTATACCGGGAGAGACGAATCCCCTCCTATCGCTCAATGACTCCATGTGACTCGGGACTGTACCCAAAAACCACCGTTTTGCACGCCCTCTTGGACGTGGTAAGATGGAAATCAAAAGCACAGTGGGAACCACACAAGTCTCTATGACGATCTCGGGTCAACAGACTACTCTGTACCAGTGTCACCAGAGAACTGCCATCTGACGTGAGGTATAATACCATCTGGGAGTTCTCGGCGAGTCCGTCCAGTGTACCCAGTCTCTACTGAGCACCCGTATATCATCTCTGATGTCAAACACCAATGGATATGGGATCATCCATCGCCCATCTGTATGGGTCGAGAAGGTATACGCTAGTCTACTCTGGTATATCGATGCCCCGTCTCGATACACCCACGACTAGGGACTTTGAAGGATGTACTTATGGACTACCATGTCCCCACTAGTATGATCCGCATCATAGTCCAGGTAGTCAAGTACAGATCCTAAGGGCTTTACCAACATGTAACAGAGAGACAATCAGTATACACGTTAAGGTAAAGTTCAACCAGATAGCATACTATCATGTTGAGCAAGAAAGTCCTCCCTATATACGTCCCAGCATCCACTACAATATACATCCTATGTACAGTAATGGCCTCTAGGGCATACATATAACTAACATATAGCGAGGCGTGCCAGATATTCACTGATCACAAAAGCTTAAAGTATATATTTCAGCAGCGCGACCTGAACCGTAGACAGCGCCGATGGATGGAGTTAGTGAAGGACTACGATTGTAAGATCTGGTATCGTCCGGGCAGGGCTTAATGTAGTGGCGGATGCTTTGAGCAGGTGGCCCGGGGGTAGTCTATCTTGTTTGAGCGCAGTACAGATGCAGTCGTCGGCAGATTGGCAGACCTTATGCGACAGTCGGGTATAGTTCGAGTTTACACCGATCGGGGGACAGATTGCGCATGTTCGTGCATGCCCACAGTTGCTTGACCGTATACATGAGGCACAGCACAGTGATGACCGATGCTCAGAGATCAGGGCAAAGATTGGACAAGGCAGATTTTCCGAGTTCGTGATCGATGATCAGGGGATACTACTGTTGGGGATAGACTGTGCGTACCAGATGCTGAGGGACTGCGGCGTGAGATTCTTGAGGAGGCACATCGATCGGTATATAGTGTTCATCCCGGTTCCACCAAGATGTACCATGATATGAGAGGTGTTTACTGGTGGGACGGAATGAAGAGAGACATCGTAGATTTTGTGTCGAGATGCCTGACTTGTCAGCAAGTCACGGCTGGGCACCAGAGGCCGCGGGAGAGCTACAGCCGTTACCCATTCCGGAGTGGAAATGGGAGCAGATTTCTATGGACTTCATTATGGGTCTACCCAGGACTAGTCGAGGGCATGACTCCATCTGGGTGATCGTGAATCGTTTGATGAAAGCGGCTCACTTCCTACCGGTGAAGAAGACTTTCGGATTTGCTCAGTATGCCCAGATATACATCGATGAGATTGTACGACTGCACGGAGTTCCGACATGTATCGTGTCCGACAGAGGCACCCAGTTTACCAGCCGACTATGGCAGAGGCTTCAGGAGGCTTGGGGAACTCACTTGAGTTTAGCACAGCATTTCATCCACAGACCGACGGACAGTCAGAGCGGACTATCCAGACTCTAGAGGACATGCTCAAAGCGTGCGTTTTAGACTTCGGAGGTAGCTGGGATCATCATTTACCCTTAGTAGAGTACTCGTACAACAATAGCTACCAGGAGACCATTCAGATGGCACCGTTTGAGGCTCTTTATGGGAGGAGATGGGGATCGCCCGGTTGTTGGACAGAGCTCAGTGAGAGCAGTATCTTAGGGCCGCAGATTGTTGAGGAGACGACCGCGAAGATTCAGTTGATTCGAGACAGGATGAGGGCAGCCCAAAGTAGGCAGAGATCTTATGCGGACCGTCGTCGGCGCAAACTTGAGTTTTCGGTTGGTGATCATGTTTTTTTGAGGGTCTCCCCAATGAAAGGTGTGATGAGATTTGGAAAGAAGGGGAAGCTTAGTCCCAGATATGTGGGCCCCTTCGAAATCCTCAAGCTTGTTGGTGCGTTTGCGTATCGGTTAGCCCTTCCGCCCAGTGTTCCAGATGTGCACCCTGTATTTTACGTTTCGATGCTCCGTAGATATCTTCATGATCCTTCGCATGCGATTCAGCACCCAACGATCCAGCTTGAGCGTGACCTTCCCTATGCAGAGCAGCCGGTGACCATTTTAAATCGACAAGTGAAGAAAATTGAGATCGAAGGACATACCGTCGGTCAAGGTACTTTGGCGTGGTCCGAGCAGAAAGGAGGTCACTTGGGAGACCGAGAGCGAGATGAGGAAGTGGTATCCCCATCTTTTTGAAGGTGCGTGTAGTTAGATTTTTAAATTCGGGGACCGAATTTCTTTAAGTGGGGTAGATTGTAACACTTTGAAATTTCGTTAGGATGTGTTTGTGTTATATTAGAGGTTGTACGTGTTATTTTACATGTGTGTATAGGATTACTAATTATATTTGGTCGTGTTACCCTAATTGGGAAATTTCCATTTGTAGTGTACACTTGCACACTTAGCCATGTTTTGACCTAGGTTAAAGTGTTAACCATTTCATTCATTCTTGCATGGTTTATTATTTTTCCCCACCATTTTTATCTAAACAAACCCTTTTTAGAATTCTAAAATCCAAATAAACAAATGAAGCATGGTGGTTAGGTGAGAACTTGACTTTTGACCCCTTTTCTTTCTCTCTTCTCTCTCTCTCCTCCTCATTTCTGAGTCCAGCAGAAATTCAGCAGAAAAAGCCTACCCTTTTCTTCATCTTCTCTCCTTCTTTTCATTCCTATTGATCCCTACACAAAAATCCTACACAAATCAACACTTTTCCTTCACAAAACCTTGGAAAAAATGAGCTTTTGAGATGTTTGGAGGCAAATCTGCACAATTGAGGCTAGGACTGAGACTAATAGTGTTTCATAAGGTCTTTTGAAGGTATATAGCTCATATTTAGCACTCTTTTTCATATCTTGTAGTATCTTAGCTAAAAATCATGTCTTTGGTGCATTATTAGTGATTTTGAGGGATATTGGTAAAGTATATGTTAGATTGGTGTTCTTATGGTTTAGTGGACTCTTTTAGGTGCTATTGGAGCTATTTAACCCAGGTTTTTGTTTCAGTTTGCACAGAAATACCATATAGTATCATTTTAGTGCTATATTAGACATTTTAACTAGAAATAGGGTTCTGTTGGATCTGCTGCTATCCGGGTCATTTCAGAATGAAATTGGATTTACTGTAGCATGTATAAGGAGTATGGGGTGCACACACCAAACTTAGGAGCCCAATTCCCAAGAGAGGCCGCCGGAATAATCATTCTGGCCGCAATTTGCGGCCAGTTGGGTGGGTTAGGGGTTGGGGTTTGGGCCATTGGAGTCTGCTGCAATGTGGGTTATTTTGGTATATATATTTTTATAATATCTGTTCTGTATCAAAATCTGGAGTAGAATACCCTATTTCCTGTATTTTTAATCTTTCGTGACACGCGTTATACGTGTGTATGGGTTTGGGGTTTCTGCGTATCGCGACGCGTCGGAGTGGCTTCACGCGCGTAATCACACGTTTTAGCGTATCGCGCACACGCGCGCTTGGTTTGCGACACGGGTTTCTAGTTGACTTTAAATATCGTGTTTGTACGGTTTTGAGCTTATGTGTGATATATTGTGAAATTCTAGGATTCGCAGGCGAGTGCGACGGGCGCCGCGAAGGAGGGGAACAAGTCGTCGGCTATACCTAGCGAGAGACTACGGTGAGTACATTTAACATCTACGAGGATATCGCCCACATGGCGTTCTACGTCAGGGCTGATAAGATCTCATAGCTACATTTCCATAGATTGACTATTCATGACTACTATTTAGTGCATACCACATTCCCTGATGTATGTATATGAACTAGAATTGATAGAACACCGCACCCTTACTAACGGTTCATGTTGCACGAGCACTATCCTGCATGTTACACACACCGTTAGTAATTGCCACGACACTCACACTGTAGAATTTCCATGATCATTATGTTGTAGCTCATCTTTATGTGACTTGACATGATATTCATACTTGATGCATATATCACATCGGATCATTATGTTGTAGCTCATCTTTATGTGACTTGACATGATATTCATACTTGATGCATATATCACATCGGATCATTATGTTGTAGCTCATCTTTAAGTGACTTGACATGATATTCATACTTGATGCATATATCACATCGGATCATTATGTTGTAGCTCATCTTTATGTGACTTGACATGATATTCATACTTGATGCACATATCACATCACATTGACTTGCATATTGGTTTGGATTACATGTGATTTCTGGATTTGGGAACCGTGGCTATTTCAAACATGTAATCATTTAAAAACCCGGTTCCCTTGATATGATATTTCGGTGCGTCCACCCTATGTGTTCTCGGTGCTAGAGGGATATATTGAGAGAGGGCTGACCCGGACTGACGGATGCCCGATATATTGAGAGAGGGCTGACCCGGACTGACGGATGCCCGATATATTGAGATAGGGCTAACCCGGACTGACGGATGCCCGATATATTGAGATAGGGCTAACCCGGACTGACGGATGCCCGATATATTGAGAGAGGGCTGACCCGGACTGACGGATGCCCGATGTATTGAGAGAGGACTGACCCGGACTGACGGATGCCCGATATATTAAGAGAGGGCTGACCCGGACTGACGGATGCCCGATATATTGAGAGAGGGCTGGCCCGGACTGACGGATGCCCGATATGTATGAGAGAAAGGGCTGACCCGGACTGACGGATGCCCGATGTAGGAGGATTTGCGTGTCAATGCTAGACACGAGTATTTATGATATTTGGGTGCCGATGTTGGGCACTCGTGATTTTCAGGGATGTACAGGATTTGAGGGCCGATGGGAGTGCCGGCGTCTGGGTTGTTGGGATTTGCGGTGCATATATATATATATATTCCACATTGACATTTCGTGTAGATGTTATATTCCCCTGCTCAGCATTCATTATTGCATCTCATCCTGTAGTTATATTACCTGATAGAGCACTTACATTATTTTTGCTCTTACTGCTTATCACACATTGATATCATCTGTTGGCATACGATAGAGTAGCGCAGTCGTGAATATGTTATCTCTATTCACGAGTTGGCAACTCACCCCCGTTGTGCCACAGTGTTTGCAGGTTGCCCTTCGGAGTAGTCGCGGCAGGCTACGGTTTGCATCTTTTGACACAGATACCCCCATAGTTAGTGTACTAGCTCCTTGCTGATAGGTGAGTTTTGTGCGGTATCTGTTTATCTTTCAATTATGTATATTGTTGTATCTAGTATTCTCCATCTACCATGTATGTATTTGACTTAGAGACAGTGTGAGGACGATGATGTATATTATTTGTATTCTGGTGTCGAGCTCGTTGTGAGCCGACTGTACTTTGCAGTTATCCTATCTGTGATGTTCCTACTTGTGGATCTTGATCTTCGCTACGGCGTCGTATATTGCTATCTGGGTGATTGTTTACTTGGATCTCTTAACATTTAATAAATGATTCCTTTTAAAATTTTAAAACACTCTATACTTTATTGGTTTGATTTCTGGGTTTCCGGTTCACTTAGTTGGGTTACGCCTGTAGACGTTATGTGGTTAAGTTGCCGGTCACGGGCCAAACTTTAGGTCGTGACAATACACACACACACACACACACACACACATACATATACATATACGTATACACGGGTGATGAGGATAGTATATGATACTTGGAGATGAGTCGATGTGATTGGGCATGATGCCGTGAAATCGGTGATGTGATTGGGTCGTGTTATAAGATACGACATATTATATTAGCGGATTGGTTGGCGATGTGTTTTCATAAAAATGCGGATATATGTTGATGGTATCGGTATGTACTAGACTTAGATCAGTACCCTAGTTCATGATATTATGATAATGATACCAGATGAATAATGAGATATATGTGATAGTTGAGCCGTACCGCGATTTTGGGATGCCGTATGATAGATTTACCGCACGAGATATAATTATGATGAAAGATCCGCACTCTTGACTCGAGGTTGTCGTATTATATATTTTATCGTATGTGGCGCTATTTAGGAGGGATCACCGACTATTAGATGTATCGACTCGGACTTAAGTGGATTCCATACCATTTTGATTAGTCTCTTAGTTTTGTCCTGTAGTTTACTTAGTGGATGTTAGACTGGGCTCGAGTCATACTTATTTCCAAAACTAACGAATCGTGGGTATTTTAAAAACAGGCCGAGAGATACTACGGATATTTCAAAGGATGTACCTTTTCTTAAAAGCAACGTAGCCCGTATTTTCTAAAAACCACGATTCGTGCGATTTCAGACACCAAAAACTGTATGACTCATATATAGGAATGCTTATTTCTTTATTTTTGCGTTCACTATTCATTTTTCGTATATTCTTGTCGTTCCCATCGCATTGCATGCTTAAATGTGTTTTTATTGTTATTATAAAATCATGCTGTCAGGGCACCAGCACCATTACCGATGATGCGTATACTACACATACACCTCCTTGCCGGCTCACACACATCGTCATCGATAATTTTCATGTCACGTACACATTAGAAAATACTACTTCATTAGTATAAATTGCTAGCTGATAGTTTTGACATAGTACTAGTGCACTTGCTTTTATATGCTAGCTTAGACATTGCATTTATTACGGTGATATCTCTTGCATGTCCATTGTTATGCAATATTATGGGGCTCTATGCTGGTATTTCACTATTTATCTGCTCTTGAGAATTTGATTTCGGATTTTCCATGAGATTTCTGGATTTGGAGAAACCGCAAGGATTTATAAACTGATTATCATTTCTAAAAATAGAAATTTGCGGTTTTCTCGTGATATGATATGAGATATGTCCACCATGAGTTTTCTCAGCTCTTGAGCGGTATCATACCCCCGATTCGAGGTGGAGGAGGAACCATTTACGGGTGCATGGTGGACCCGGTGCGGTAGCCCGGGGCAAGATGGTCACAGATGATGGCGTTAAGTCCGACAGGGGAGCACTACCGACTGGTTATTTGTGACACGGCGGATATCCGGAGGATACCGACGTAGTCCTGAGATTTGATGATTTGGGCCAGTCTGGATTGCCGGAGCCCGAAGCCAGTCTAGATTTCCGAAGCCCGAGATATGAGACACAAAAATATTGGTATTTTATGATATGGGCCAGTCCGGATTGCCGGAGCCTGAGATATTGAGATATTGGGATTTATATTTTGTGCCGATGCTTGATACGGATTCTCTGTTGATTTCATTGATGATACTTCGATTTTTATACAGAAATCTCAGTGAGATATGAAAACAGTTTTTCTCATGCAAGATGTATTCTGTTTCTATTTATAATGCATTTGTACATCATATATATGATATGCTGCTACCTGAGGCACTGACACGAGCACTTGATATTACACTTATGTGTAGACTTTCCAGGGTTATTTATTATCAGGATATTATGGTATGACCTAGGATAAAGTTATACATGTGATTTCTGCTCGGTGATATTTTCTACTCACGAGTTGGCAACTCACCCCTGTTGTGCCACAATTTCTTGCAGGTTTAGCCATACAGGTTTCTTGGGCGGCTTTGCTGGAACACTACTTCCTTCCGGGTGATTGCTTTGGTAGGTGGGTTCACTCGTATCGTGACCACCATTGTACTTTTATTTATTCAGTTGTACCTAGTAACTCCGGCAACCAGACTTGTATATTGTTAGACCTAGAAACCAGTTGTTTATTCTTTCGACCTTAGAGTCGTGCTTGCATTATTATGGTTTTCTGAAGGTTACTGGGTTTTCTTCTAAGTTTTGATCCTCGCCCTTCGGCGTTGTATATTATATTGCTTGCATGGTTGTGTCAGCCATTTGGCGAAGAGCTAGCTCCCGCTTGGGGATGCCTATATTCATTATGTATATTATTCATGTTTGTACCCGTTTGGGGCCAGTATTTATAAAGTGACTCTGCCGAAATTTTCGGGAAAATATGATGTTGCTTTTAAATGTTTAATGCCGTTTATTTTATTTAAACCACTTGTTTTAAACAAGTTTTCCTTCACTTCTTATTTAAAATGGCTTAGATTTCTCGGCTTTTAGCTTACTTGAATTAGGTGGGGTCCTATAGACGTCACATGATTCAAGTGCCAGTCACGTGCTAGTTCGGGTCGTGACAAAGTTGGTATCAGAGCGCTAGGTTTAACCTTTGTACGAGTCTTTGTTTAACTATGCGGAGTCTAGGGCGTTTATATATATTTGGAACTTAGGTTTGACCTTACGGAACTTAGACTTGGTCGAGGGGGTATTAGACCCGAACTTTTGTCGCATAGGTTGATCTTGGTTGATAGAGTAGGTGACTTAAGTAGAATGACGTACTGTGTGTATGTTCCGCGGCATACTTACGATATGATACTCCGCTTAAGAAGCCTTAGGATGTACATTTCTTTGCACGGTATTCTATTCGTTCATTGATCTATCCTCATCGTTATCGGTTTGTAGTTTGTGTTACCACGATTGCACGGGCAGAGAGTGTTGTGGCTAGAGTTGCGATCAGCATGAGCTCGTATTGGACGAGGACTGACCATGATGTAATTCTTATGACACACGATTGCATAGATGTGTCATTTTATTGTGTTTTTTGCGCCATGAGTGTTTGATGGATTGCTCTTACTAAAATTTCTCGAAATTGCAGATCTACACCAGAGAATTGGGCCACTGCTAGGGGTCGGCTAGAATATGATGACCGTTAATGTATCTTCTATTCTTTAGGATTGAAGCACTGTTTAGCGTGCGGACGAATGAGCCAGTTGTTGCTATGAATGACAAGATATCGCCCCAGATGTTTGAAGCTAATGCAGCACGAGTTGTACTTAGAGGTATGATAGAAGATCGCTAGTCACCCATGGATGAATGACCAGGACATGTGGTTCGTTTGCATACCCCGATGTGAGGTCATCAGATTGATTGATTCCAGATAGAGGAGAAGACTTCACACAGGCACGTGGAGAGTCGATAGAAACGATCGAATGTCAAAAACCAATTTTTCTAAGTTTAAGGTATTCAGAAAAACATGCAAGTAATTCTGTGGACCCTCTAGAAGAATGAAACCCTAACTCGACATAATGACCATGGAAACGCTTTTGAACCTTAGGGTTTGCGGCAGTTCCGCGGTGCCATTAATGAGGCTTGGGTTTGCCCTTCTACGGCTGGTCCATAGGTACTGTGGCATGTACTGGATATTATTAAGCTGTACTCAAGAGTTGAGCTCTCGGGGAATTATGAGACTTTGATGAATCGATCAAAAAGTTCGACGTCGTCCGGATATCATGTGATGGGATACATTACTTGGGAGACTTTAGATATGAGTATAGCCGTTTGTAGCGTAGTCCATACAGCTACGAAGAGATGAGTCCGAATCAATCGACATTAGAGAAAAGTAGAGTAAGAGGTTCGTATGAGATTTTGATGAGATGACATTCTACTCCGTTGAAATCAGAGATGTGATACGCATGCAGAGGCGTTGAATATGGATATATCTTCTAGAAGGAGTCGCTATGAGTATGCAGCCGTTCCGGAACAAGAAATAGATTTAGTAAAGGGTGATAACTTACGGGCGGTTCAGCAGAAACGAGATTTGGGAGAGACCCTGACAAGATCTTTCTGGAAACACTAAACGAGAAGACCTGGACCCAGGATCGGTCGTATTGTGCACACCCAGTAAGCCAGAGTTCGACATCGTCGACAAGACAGGTTATGAGTGACCATGATAGTTGGACAGAGATCTTTAGAGGATATGCCAGAGCGGGACTGTTTCCATCATTTTGGATTTCGGTAATTTAGGCTATTTATTTGCATGATTGAGTTTTCGTGCACCACAGTTGCTCTCGGTTTCGATTTGATATCATTCGAGATGTTGATTTTGATTTCATGCCTATGGTATGTATGTGATTTGAATTGTGCCTTCGGTATAGTTTTCATGCACTTTCGAGATTTGGATTCGATTTTGTGCACACAGATGCACGTGGTTATGAGATTATATACCATGGTATACCTAATTTGGATTGAGATGTGTTGTATACCATCGATTTCGATTGTGATACTCGATATTGGTTTTCGTGCGCCTTGTGCACTTGATTTGGATTCTTGCGCATACTTGACAAGCTTGATGCGATTTTGGTGCATGCCTGATGCACTAAATCGGGATTTTTCGTGCATATCAGATGCATCTAATATTGTTGTCGGGCACACCGTTGCCTTTGACAGGTGTTTTCGTGCACACCCGTTGCACTTAGATTTTGTTTCTGTGCACATGTATGGCACATTTATTGATTTCAATTTCTGTGCGCACCAGACGCACGTGGCATCCTTATACACATTTTGGGATTGATTTCTTTTGGAGCAGTATGTTTTATGATATTCACTAGTTGGTACTAAGGTTCCTAGGCACACTCATGAGGTTCCACAAGGCATCAACCATGCCAAATTCAAAAATTTATGTGCCGAGAAACCCTATGCAAGATCGTTAACTAGAGATTAGGCGAAAAAAACAAGCAAGCAAACTACTTTGCTACTAAGTGAAAGGGACTACAATCTTTGTAGATCCGGTCCTCCACTTCTTTAACTCCGTGTTGACGTCCCTCCGCTGCGATCAACCGGATCCTGGACTCTAGCGTTGGTTTCATCGGAGAAATGATCGGGCTAGGTCGTTGACTTCGATGCCGAAGATGATCTACGTCGAGGCGACTCAAACTCAAGCTCCATCTTCACTTGGTCATGAACCTTGTGAAGAAAACACCCTATACAACATGGCAAGTGGTAGAGGATGAAGAAATAGTAAGTGGGTTCACTTTGGATTTGGATTTCTCACTTGATTTCAACACTTGAAAATTTTCAAGAAAGCCTTCTTCACTTCATGGAGAAGATGAAGAAGAAGCAAAAGAAAAGAATTATCTAAAAATGAATAATCAAGTGAAGACTTATCATAATGCAACCATGGGTGAGTAAACTCATGTAGAGAATAAACTAGGGTTTAGGTTGATGGTTAGGTTGAAGTATAAAACAAAATGGTTAGACTTTTCAAAGATGCTTGAAATGCTTCATGAAGCTTCAAGAATAAAAACAAAGAAAGCCACCATTTTATTTTTGCTAAAAATAAATAAATAAAATAAATAAATAAGTTAAAACCCTAACCACTAACCTGAACATGGTTTAAAGCATATACACACCCAAGTTTGCATGTATCATCAAGCATGATACAAACTAGTGCACACAAATATATCACATATACAACTTGTGCACATCAAGTGAGAAAATCAATCATAAGTGAACAAATACTAGTTAATGTAAAGTAATATATCAAATATATAATTATACATTAAATCATTAAATCAACACTTCATTTAATGATCCGGTCATATCGCATATAACCGACTAATATCAAGTGTATCAATATATCGAATCAACATTTGATTCGGTAACCCGGCTATATCTCATATACCGGTCCGATGATACAAATCGGGAGAATAGAATTCAGTATCACATACTGATATTATTCTCGGTCCCGCACATATCTCATATGCGCTCCTATTTCGTTTCGATAAAGCTAGGAAACCTCTGTGTAGGACTCTAAAGACTCGTCAATACGCCGGCAGCAGGTGATGATCATATCAAACACCCACAAGCCGCAAGCGGTCTGCTAAACGTAACGGCCACCCGGGTATTGAGCGATCAGAAGATCAACGAGCAAGCCCGCTCACACTCCTGTGAATCCAACCGGTAACACATACCGTACAGTCCGGTCTGTTCGTTTGATATGTCGCATATCTCGTCTAGGGGTGGTAAACGTCATACCCCAATAACTCGATAAGTCATGTCGATATGAGGCTCATAACGTGTCGAGAAACTACTGGTAACACTTACCAGTAAATCTCTAAAGCAGCCTTGGCCATGGAATTCCTGTTATAGCCAATCGAGCACAGCGCAACATCAACTCCCTATACCGGGAGAGACGAAACCCCTCCTATCGCTCATTGCCTCCATGTGATTCGGGACTGTACCCAAAAACCACCGTTCTGCACGCCCTCTTGGACGTGGTAAGTTAGAAATCAAAGCACAGTGGGAATCACACAAGACTCTATGACGATCTCGGGTCTACAGACTAACCTGTACCAGTGTCACCAGAGAACTGCCATCTGACGTAAGGTATAATACCATCTGGGAGTTCTCGGCGAGTCCGTCCAGTGTACCCAGTCTCCACTGAGCACCCGTATATCATCTCTGATGTCAAACACCAATAGATATGGGATCATCCATCGCCCATCTATATGGGTCGAGAAGCTACACGCTAGTCTACTCTGGTATATCGATGCCCCGTCTCGATACACCCACGACTAGGGACCTTGAAGGATGTGCTTATGGACTACCATGTCCCACTAGTATGATCCGCATCATAGTCTAGGTAGTCAAGTACACATCCTAAGGGCTGTACCAATATGTAACAGAGAGACAATCAGTGTACGCGTTAAGGTAAAGTGTAACCAGATAGCATACTATCATATCGAGCAAGAATGTCATCCCTATATATGTCCAAGCATCCACTACAACATACATCCTATGTATAGTAATGGCCTCTAGGGCATACATATAACTAACAATCTCCCACTTGCACTAGGGCCATCTGATAGCAGTGGTTGTAGTATCTCATACTCAACCATCCCATAAAAGTCTCTCTCTGGGAAAAGGCCTTTGTGAATGGATCCTCGTGTTGTCCTCTGAGTCTGCTCTCCTAACCTCGATCCCCTGGAGATCAACCATCTCCATGATCAGGTGATACTTCCTTAAAATATGTCTGGATCACTGATGGGACGGGCATTCCTGGGCATAAGCCACAGCTCCATTGTCACACAATGGGAGGAACAAAGTTCATCTCATGAACTAATATACACCCAGACTGCCTCTTTGGTAGCGATGTATCCAGCCTTTATCGTCTAGTATGCCACGGTATCTAGCTTGGAACTCTTCCAACATACCGTCCCTCCACCGAGGGTAAAGACAATGCCTACGACTGACATTCAGTCGTCCTTATCACCCTGGAACCTTTCCAGTGATTTTCCCCAGGATCAATTGATACCATTTCACTACAACTAGTGAGTATCCTAACATCCAATTAAATCTATCTCATAGATCCAAAACCCAGGATTTAGTAGGTATCACTTTGACCCTATATGGAGAATCCTTGTGATAAGCGGAGATTGACCGAGCGGAGCATAGGAAAATCCTTCCCAATCAAGAGTATGTTTTCCACGTACTCTACGAGGATCACCACCATACTCCCTACTACCTTTTTGTATATAGAAGGTTCATCTACCATTTTGATGAAGTCAAACTCTTGGACTAAATCATCAAAACAGATATTCCAACTCCGCGATGCCTGCTTTATCACATAAAATATCTTGCACACGTTTCCGCTGCTCCCACTGTCTACGAAGCTCTCTGACTGTGTACTTATAGACTCTCTCTTCTGAATCATTATTTAGAAAAACAGTCATGACACCCAACCGCCAGATATCGTAGTCATGGTATGTAGCCGTGGCAAGTAGGATCTGGATGGACTTAAGCATAGACCCCAGAAAAGGTTTCATCATTAGCCACAACTGGTCCATGATGTGAATCTTTAACAAGTCTAGCTTTGAAAGTCTCAACTTTTCCATGTACACCAAGTAATCTTCTCAAGATATACTTGCTCCTGATAGGGATTTAACCCTTTAGATAAAGCAACCAAAGTCCATACTTTGTTGGTGTATAAGGATTCCATCTCAGTTTGATAAGCATCCAGCCATTCTTACAGAGTCTAACTCCTGATAGCCTGCTCGAAACTAGTTGGGTCATCATCTCATGATGCAATCCTCGCTCCCACAGTCATAGAGAAACCAAAGTATCTCTCGGTTGGGTGAGAAACCCTACTAGATCGGCGGAGAGGCTGAGCTTCGTTGGTTGCTATTAAATTCTTTGGTTCTACCAAATCATCAGCCGCAGTTTGTATAGCTGGAACTCTTTCCAGTTCTACCTCATGCCCTTAAATTTCTTCATAAGAAATTCCCTTTCACAAAGGTGGCATGCTGAGTAACAAAACATCTTTTGTTCCTCGGTTAGGTAGAAGATATTCCCTTGCGTATGCTTGGGATATCCAACAAACTTCCACAGATCTGACTTTGCCTCGAGCTTGTCCGGATTTTGCTTTTTAGACATAGGCCGGACAACCCTAAATCTTAACAAACTTAAGATATGGGCTCCTCCCTTTCCATATCACATATGAAGTGGTAGGCAACTGATTTGATCGGAACCCTATTCAATAGGTATGCAACTTCATAAGTGCATAACACCCTAAAAGGAAATAGGAAACTCAGTAGTACTCATCATAGAGTGAACCATATCTAATATGGTGCGATTGCTCCGTCCCGATACACCGTTGTGCTGTGGTGTATTTAGAGGAGTAATACGGAGAGAGAATCTCATTCTCCTTTAAAATAATCCAGGAATTCTATGCACAAGTATTCTCCTCCCTGATCTTATCACAGGACATAATACTTATACCCGGTTTTTGGTTCTCTACTTCTAACTTATATTCGGTGATTATCTCAAAAGTTTCAGACTTGTGTTTCAACAGGAACATATGTCTGAATCTTGAGAGATCATCAGAGAAGGTAATGAAGTACAAAGAACCGGTCTTGGCATGTGTAGACAGGGGACCTTTATACATCATCATGTATCATCCCAAGAGTTCATTAACTCTTTTTCTGTTTCCATTAAACAGAGTTATGGTCATCTTATCTTTGTAACATGACTGACAAGTTTCACAAGATGTAAATTCAAACTGATTTAAATATGTATCTCAATGTAACTTAGCTAGTCGGGTCGCATTGACATGACCTAGTCTACAATACCTCAAGAAGGATTCGTTCATTTCTGAACTCTTCCTCTTGTGTGTGTTCTGTATACTAAGAACTGTAATTTGATTTAGAATGTTAATGCTTTTAGATAACGTGCCTGAACCGATCAACTCTTGATTTTAGGAAATGTTCAAAACATTATCCAACAATACAAAATTATATCATTCTTTATCTAAATAAAGGGACTGATATGATTTTGTATATCAGGTTCGGTATCTAATGACATTTGTTCAGAATCAATGTATTCAGGTAATACAGGGTGACAGTGACTAACAGACTTTGCTGCAACACTTGCACCGTTTTCTGTCTCATGAAAATTATCACCCGTTCTCAGTTCTTTACCTTTCTGTAGCCCATGTAATATAATACATATGTGGGATCCTGATCCGGTATCATATACCCAGGACGTAAAGGACATTTGAGAAACAGTTCTCTGTAATGAACACACCCGAAGATGATGCATCAACATGCACTTTCTTCGTTTGGGTGGCACGGAAATTCTGGTAATCCCCAATTTCCTGCTCTGTCTTATAACAATTATAAGTTGGAGCGGGACCAACGTTCCCCAGCTCATTATAACAAGCGGGTTCGGTCAATATATCCGTTTTATTATCTTGATTAAGGCGTGACATGGTCGCTACCTGGAGAGAGAGAGAAGAAAACACTCTGCGTGCACTCTTGCAAGATCAGATTGGTTATTATTTTATCTAATCAGGATGGCTCCCACTGTTTTTATCAAATCTTCCTTCAAACCTTAAAAGGAAAGACTAGCCGGGATTAATTACACGCTACAAGTTCGCCAATTTTTCAGCCAAGCCAGTGTCGGTACTTTGAGGGAGGTTCCCCGTGCTTTCGCACGGATCTAATTAAAGTAAACCTCGTTTTCCCAGAGGCGTAACCCCGTTGACACCTTTCTAGACACCTATTTGATCGGCTAATTGTAATGTGTAAAACTCTCCCAGGAGTAACAATTACTCGCAGTGGGTATCGGGATCCAACTATCTCATAGAAGGTATGCAATCTCATTGCAAATTTCAACATTTGAAATTCCCGATAATATTTTGCCCCTAACGTGCTATGACCTTGACGAAAGCCAACAAACCATAGCCCGCTAGTCAAGTTCAACCCGTACATTTCTTGACTAAATTAAACCCACCCGCACGACCCTTGACGAAAGACAACAAAGCCGTACGACTACCCTAATCCAATCGCATCGTATGCAGCAGATAAGCAGTATATAGCTATCGTACACTAAACCTTGACGAAAGCCGACAAATGTAGCACGAATACTATATACAACTTATCTGAAATGACGGAGGGCTATGACAGGTTTTTCTGAAAACCTATTGCGTAATGAACTTGTCCGTAATGAACTTGATATCGTTATAGAATCAAATGATTTTAAAATGGAGTGTTTTTTAGGCTTTTCTAGTTTTGCTAAAGGGGTCACTCCCGGTGAAGGGATCGTCGGCCCTTTCCTCATCGAATAAGGTGCAGGATATATCATATATACCGCTGTGCAAAGCAAGAACTATAGGAGCATTCAAAAGACAAACCGAGGAGTGTAGCATCTGCCAGTCATTGCTAAAGGGGTCACTCCCGGTGAAGGGATCTCGGCCCTTTCCTTATCGAATAATGTGCAGGATGTTCTACAAGGAACACCGCGATGCAAAGCAAGAACTGTAGCTACCTGTTTTTGAAAATTCGATTCCACAACATCTATTAGGTTTCTTTTATTTCATTAATCATATTAATGAAGTCCCATCATTTAAATCACCTAAACATCACAGATAAATACGACGTACACTTATGCCATCCGCTTTCGCCTCGATGTCCCCTCGTGCACCGTTAGGTTAGGTAACTAACGGCAGAGCGGGGCAGGGCTAGCGCGGGTGTAAAACATAAGTAACGTCTATATAATATATCATATATACTATATATAGTATCCATCACAACATATCAAATGATCACATCATAGATATCGCAGCAGAAGAAACATATGAAACATTGGATATACTAGGACGTCCGTGTTTTCAATACGAGCCTGTATAAAACACGGATTCCACGGTCGCGATGAATAGCCAAACCCACACCCCTAGACCCCTACGAGAGCGGCAAGCAACCCTACTAATTCTAGAGTTAGGAGACCCGGACTCGACTCCTCGAGTTGGTCTCCCACCGGACTCTAGAACTCGGTTACTTGTGCTCTCCTCCTTGGGTCTATCCTAGTGCAGAAAAGTAAATAATATACAAATGGTGACAGCAACCTCAACCCGGAAGTGTCCCAATAAAAGAATATTATATACAATTAAATTTTACATGAATGAAAATAAAAACTCTCATCTCACATAAAACCCCCGGCTATTCAAAACGCGACGATCCAATATAACATATCCAGCAACACATAACATCACATGTCATCAACGTAAGTAAATGTGCGCATCCCAATTGTCGTTGACATATAGCAACGAAACCAGCGATATCACATATTACACTTACGGTCACAGAAAAGAAAGTGTAAAACTACAACAGTTGGAATCCGCAACCCCTATAGACATCGCATGCCTAACCAAATGAATTCCTTAGACATCGCATTCCTAACAATTATAAACCCCACATTTTAGTCTCATTATCCAAAATTCTTTTCAATATCAAGTCGGGTAATTCAGCAAGATTCCCGGCATCCTGATCGAATGCTCGTCGCAAACTTTAGTAGACGGCCGCACCCCTGGTTGCCGTCGACGAAGTGCACCAAGGCGGAACACTGCTGCCGCGAGCACCCGAACGGATGCTTTCAGCGACGGAGTTCTCCTACAGTCACTTGGTCGGGGCTATAGGGCGTGGCTGTCTATTAAGTTTACCCGGCGAGTATCCGCGTACGCAACGCGATTGCGACGGACTTTTGATCACATCAAAATTCCGTGGCTACCGCAAGTGAGACTAAACTGCTAGATTTATAACATTCATTCAGTTATCTCATAACTACTTGTGGATTCCAAATATTGTATCACATTCCAGATAAATGGAAAATGTTAAACTTTCCGATCGAACAATCAAACACCCATGTTTTCCTGAAACAGCTCAACACATGAAATAAGTTTTAAAACATTCACTTCATGCCACAGTACCAACGGTCCAGCCGTCGAAGGGTCAAGCCAACGCCTCACATGTGGCACGCCGTACTGCCCTAAACCCTAAGGTTCAAAGGGCAGTTCAAGACGGTCACATAATCGAGTTAAGGTTTGTTGTCTTCTAGAGGGTCCATCACGTTACTTGCACTACTTAGAATGTTCTTAAACTACGGAAAAATCCAACACTTGGAAATTTCCCGGCAGGGGAAAAAGTGGGTATTTATATCCGGTCGAACTTTTAAACATGTTCTAAATTACCCGGAAAAACAAACAAAGCTAAATAAACCGATCGAATCACCGAATCCCAAAAACAACCCAGAAAATTCAACCGTTGAATATAAGTTAAAAATTCCCAGAAAACACAGCACTAACATAAAGATATTACTGTGCAAACCACGTGGCAAAATTCACTAGTATGGCCGCGGAACCGCCGCGCAAGCCAGGGTGGGGCCGCGGTTCCACGGCGCTTTAGTCGAGTTGTGATCACGTGCTGCACAGTAACTCTTACAAAACCCTGCTGATTTTTTTGACAATTTTTAATTAGGAAAAATCCACTGTTACAGAAAATGTATAGAGAGGGGTTGCGATTAGGATTTCGGGGTTCGATCGGGTTTCTAACTTCGTCTACCCTTCGCCTAAAGCTCTAGCTAGGCTCTGATACCACTGTAGGGTTCCAAGGTACACTCATGAGGTTCCACAAGGTATCAACCATGCCAAATTCAAAAATTTATGTGCCGAGAAATCCTATGCAAGATCGTTAACTAGAGATTAGGCGAAAAAACAAGCAAGCAAACTACTTTGCTACTAAGTGAAAGGGACTACAACCTTTGTAGATCCGGTCCTCCACTTCTTTAGCTCCGTGATGACGTCCCTCCGCTGCGATCAACCGGATCCCGGACTCTAGCGTTGGTTTCATCGGAGAAATGATCGGGCTAGGTCGTTGACATCGATGCCGAAGATGATCTACGTCGAGGCGACTCAAACTCAAGCTCCATCTTCACTTTGTCATGAACCTTGGGAAGAAAACACCCTATACAACATGGCAAGTGGTAGAGGATAAAGAAATAGGAAGTGGGTTCACTTTGGATTTGGATTTCTCACTTGATTTCAACACTTGAAATTTTTCAAGAAAGCTTTCTTCACTTCATGGAGAAGATGAAGAAGAAGCAAAAGAAAAGAATTATATAAAAATGAATAATCAAGTGAAGACTTATCATAATGCAACCATGGGTGAGTAAACTCATGTAGAGAATAAACTAGGGTTTAGGTTGATGGTTAGGTTAAAGCATAAAACAAAATGGTTAGACTTTTCAAAGATGCTTGAAATGCTTCATGAAGCTTCAAGAATAAAAACAAAGAAAGCCACCATTTTATTTTTGCTAAAAATAAATAAATAAAATAAATAAATAAGTTAAAACCCTAACCATCAACCTAAACATGGTTTAAAGCATATACACACCCAAGTTTGCATGTATCATCAAACTTGATACAAACTAGTGGACACAAATATATCACATATACAACTTGTGCACATCAAATGAGAAAATCAATCTTAAGTGAACAAATACTAGTTAATGTAAAGTAATATATCAAATTTATAATTATACATTAAATCATTAAATCAACACTTGATTTAATGATCCGGTCATATCGCATATAACCGACTAATATCAAGTGTATCAATATATCGAATCAACATTTGATTCGGTAACCCGGCTATATCTCATATACCCGTCCGATGATACAAATCGCGAGAATAGAATTCAGTATCACATACTGGTATTATTCTCGGTCCCGCACATATCTTATACGCGCTCCTATTTCGTTTCGCTTGAGCCAGGAAACCTCTGTGTAGGACTCTAAAGACTCGTCAATACGCCGGCAGCAGGTGATGATCATATCAAATACCCACAAGCCGCAAGCGGTCCGCTAAACGTAACGGACACCCGGGTATTGAGCGATCAGAAGATCAACGAGCAAGCCCGCTCACACTCCTGTGAATCCAACCAGTAACACTTACCGTACAGTCCGGTCTGTTCGTCTGATAAGTCGCATATCTCGTCTAGGGTTGGTAAACGTCAGACCCTAATAACTCGATAAGTCGTGTCGATATGAGGCACATAACGGGTCGCGAAACTACTGGTAACACTTACCAGTAAATCTCTAAAGCAGCCTTGGCAAGGACTTCCTGTTATAGCCAATCGAGCACAGCGCATCATCAACTCCCTATACCGGGAGAGATGAAACCCCTCCTATCGCTCAATTCCTCCATGTGATTAAGGACTTTACCTAAAAACCACCGTTTTGCACGCCCTCTTGGACGTGGTAAGGTGGAAATCAAAGCACAGTGGGAATCACACAAGACTCTATGACGATCTCGGGTCTACAGACTAACCTGTACCAGTGTCACCAGAGAACTGCCATCTGACGTAAGGTATAATTCCATCTGGGAGTTCTCAGCGAGTCCGTCCAGTGTACCCAGTCTCTACTGAGCACCCGTATATCATCTCTGATGTCAAACACTAATGGATATGGGATCATCCATCGCCCATCTATATGGGTCGAGAAGCTACACGCTAGTCTACTCTGGTATATCGATGCCCCGTCTCGATACAACCACGACTAGGGACCTTGAAGGATGTACTTATAGACTAACATGTCCCCACTAGTATGATCCGCATCATAGTCCAGGTAGTCAAGTACACATCCTAAGGGCTTTACCAACATGTAACAGAGAGACAATCAGTGTACACGTTAAGGTAAAGTGTAACCAGATAGCATACTATCATATCGAGCAAGAAAGTCATCCCTATATATGTCCAAACATCCACTACAATATACATCCTATGTATAGTAATGGCCTCTAGGGCATACATATAACTAACAGGTATAGTAGCTGAGCACGACTAGTCCGGGGACAGTACCTGAATATATTTTTGCATGGATTGATAATTATCGAAGGGATTTCCAAAAAGGAGCTATAGTATCAGTATTTACCTACGTGTCCGAGATGACACGAGACATTTAACAAAGGAAACACTTCTAAATTATTTTCAAAACGGCGGGGCGTGTATGTTAAACAAAGGATATATATATAGTTATTTTCTTACAATAGACGTCCGCCACTGTGCAGTGATACGCGCATTGCACAGCGACTTGAAAGGTTGAGCATACATTTCTTTTCAGAAGTTTTGAAGAATTTACAACGATGCGTGTTATGTACACGTTATAGTTTTGATGTATATCATGGTTTTCGTATTGGACTTTGACAGTGGTATCTTCCCTATAACTCCGATGATTGTGTGATGCTTGACGGAGTTTTGATTTTGAGTTATATACTCATTTTTCATGCGCATGCATTACTCTACGATATGTTTTGTGTATGTATGATTTCGGAGCCCTGACGACTTGATCATTTTACTGAAATGTTTTAGTATTTGAGGGGTTTAAATTTAAATTCAGGAACCGAATTTATTTAAGGGGGAAGACTGTAATATTTCAGAAAAATAAAATGTTACTTTTAGGAATTTATATAATTAAAAAAATAAATATTATGAATATTTTAATGATGTAGTATAATTATATACCGATAGCTTGGAAAATGTTGGAGAATTAAATTGAATGGTGATTTTTGGAGGGATTTTTGTGATTTAGGCAAATTATAATTTTTTATAATTAATTATATACTAGTTTATCCTAAACTTGATTAATGTTCACTAATCACGCATTGATTTGTTTTGTGCATGTGACATGCACCATGTCATGTTACACACTTGCTACATTTCTTTTCTACCATGACTTTTTATTTTTCCAAGCATGGATTTGTTTTAAAATGAAATGAAAAGGAAAAGAAAAAGGAAATAAAAGAAAGAGATAAGAAAGGAATAAAGAATGGAGAGACAAGGAGGTATGGGCTTGGATGAGAGAGAGGGGGTGAGGGGTCTTCCTTTGACCTTGACATTGTTCTCACTTCATCATCTTCATCATTTCTTCTTCCCTTCCCCCCATGGCTGCCTCCTCCCCTCCACCTCCTCTACCTCTTCACAACACCCCCTAAAATACACCAAAACACTTCATTCCCTTCACTAAAAATGTGCACAAGCTCATTATAAGCATGGTGGATCAAGAAAGTTAGGATTTTGAAGACTTGGGGCAACTCAAGAAAATTCTTGAGTTGCCAAATGAGGTACTTTCTTCACCATTAGTGTAGTAATCTACTTCCTTTAGCATATATACATGTTTAGAAATTGTTTAGTGAGGTTTAGTGAACTTAGAAAATTTCAAGATGAGGATAGGGGATTTATGAGTTGTGAAGTGTAAATTTAAGTAAGTAGAGGCCATACAACCCCTGTAGTGTTAGTATTGTGAACTAAAACAAGAGATTTAAATCCAAGACTTGAACTTAGAAACCCCAATATCGGAAGTTTGTGGGAATTGTGATGATATTTAGAGATCTGCTATGACCCAGGGCACCTGAAAAATATTTAGCGAAGATCGAGAGGTGTGCAGGCAACCTAGAAGCTAACCCCAAAACCTGAGACCCCCACCCCATGTTCTGGACGCCAATTATCTCATTTTGGACGCAATTTGCGGCCTTGGTATGGCGGAATTGCCTCGTGCTTGGTCTGTGGTCCCTTTATCTTTAAAATAGACCCTCCACATATGCAAAATTGGCTAATTTCACCTGGGGTAAAATATGGAAGTGTTTTTCATAGTTTCTGATTTCGGTTTGTGAATTCTGTGAACTTGAACTTTGGTATTTGTGTTTTATTACAATCACTTGACGTTTGTACGTCGATATCGTGGGTTGTTTGGTTCTTTTGCGTGCATAGACCATAGGTTTTAACATATGTGCGATTTGTGTGCTGTTTTGGTTTTCGCGCGTGATTTCTGTTTACGATGCTATGTGTGTGTATATGTAGGTACCTCAAGTTGAATGTGAACCACAAAGATGAGCGTGGCATCATCGACTTTGGCAAGCAGGGATCAAGGTGAGTAGATATATTTCTACGGGGAAAGTCGGGTGGATGGCGTATAGCACCCCCGCAGTTCGTAGTGTAGCTTATGATATTTTATATATCTATATGTGTTTTGTGAAAGGTGGATAATTAGCAAGAAAGATTTTAGGAAAGCATGGGTTAGTTTTAGTGTACTTGGAAGAAACGTTTTTAGTTAGTTCTTAGTCGCGAACCCTAGAATAAGGTATAGACACACACACATGCACACACGGGTTATATTTTGGTGTATATGGTTATATGTATATATGTGTGTGTGTGTGTGTATATGTGTGTGTGTGGATGAGTTAATATATATATATATATATATATACACACACACATATACATATACATGGGTGATGAGGATAGTATATGATACTTGGAGATGAGTCGATGTGATTGGGCATAATGCCGTGAGATCGGTGATGTGATTGGGTCGTGTTATGACATACGACATATTATATTAGCGGATTAGTGGGCGATGTGTTTTCATAAACACACGGATATATGTTGATGGTATCGGTATGTACTAGACTTAGATCAGTATCCTAGTTCATGTTATTATGATAATGATACCAGATGAATAATGAGATATATGTGATAGTTGACCCGTACCCCGATTTTGGGATGCCGTACGATAGATTTACCGTACGAGATATAATTATGATGACAAATCCATACTCTTGACTCAAGGATGTCATAATATATATTTTATCGTATGTGACACTATTGAGGCGGGATAACCGACTACTAGATGTATCGACCCGGACTTAGGTGGATTCCATACCATTTTGATTAGTCTCTTAGCTTTGTCCTGTATTTTACTTAGTGGATGTTAGATTGGGCTCGAATCTTACTTATTTCCAAAACTAATGAATCGTGAGTGTTTTAAAGGCAGGCTGAGGGATACTACGGATATTTCAAAGGATGTACCTTTTCTTAAAAGTATCGTAGCCCCAATTTTCTAAAAACCACGATTCGTGCGATTTCAAACACCAAAAACTGTATGACTCGTATATAGGAATGTATATTTCTTTATTTTTTCTTTCACTATTAATTTTCCGTATATTCTTATTGTTCGCATCGCATTGCATACTTAAATGTGTTTTTATAGTTATTATGAAATCATGTTGTCACGACACCAGCACCATTACCGATGATGTGTATGCTACACGTGCACCTGCTTGCCGGCTCACACACATCTTCATCGGTAATTTTCATGTCACGTACACATTAGAAAATACTACTTCATTAGTATAAATTGCAAGCTAATAGTTTCGACATAGTACTAGTGCACTTGCTTTTATATGCTAGTGATCAGTCGAAAATATTGTATATTTTAGCCGGCAATTTCCGTAACATTTGCATACATTTAGAAGTGTTCGGCATCCATATTCTACATATTAACAAATCTGTCACAAAATATGAGATTTCATGTAGTAGACTTTTAAACCGACACTTTAAAGGAAATTAACCGCATTTCATGGCATCGCATCATTTCTGTATTTGCGCAACACTTGTCTTGAGTATATGCAGGAAATACGGAAGGAAAACCAAAGAGCTGATCAACATTACGCCAACTAAATCATTTCAGATCTGGTAGTATTTCAGAGGGAGAAATACAATTCTGTATATAAAATAAAGGCCCACAACATAGCCCAAGACTACCACAGAAAGCACAAGCTCTGAAGCCCCAAAGCAGCCGCCCTTCCGCGGCCCAAACCCCTTATCTGCGGCGGAAGCGCCGCGGTTCTGCCACGTCATCAGTCAACTTTTTGGGCATAATCTCTATCTCTGGTCCCACAGTGCTTTATGATACTTCAAACACCAGAATTCTCTCGAAGCTACTACAGATCAGAATTGAAGATTAAGAAGGCTAATCCTAAATTAAGCTCCTAATTAATCCTATTCTAGAAGCTCCTCCTAACTAATTACATCTAGAACCTTCTCCCCTAACTAACTTTTGGAGGGAAATTTGAATTCCCTCAACAAACTTTTGGAGGGAAAGTTAGAATTTGAAATCCTAGATCTAGGGTTAGTTATCTATAAATAGGAACCTAAACCTATGGTTATTGGTTGTTCATCATTAGGACAATTCTACACCATCTTCTTCCACAAGCTCGTGACAAAGCTTGTGCGAAACCCTAACCCTAATTCCACTCTAAATCCAAGATCTTGAGTACCAAATCAAGCGAGAAGCCTTCAACCTTTTAGGAGCCGAGCCGATCTTCAATCGGGCAAGTGATCCTAGCCGATCCGCGATCCACGGAGACGAGCGAAGCCAAGTCGACGATCAAGTTCTTCCTCTTGTATTTCTCGAGTGATTGTAACAAAATTGTTGATATAAATAAAAGGTGAAATTCTTTTATCTTGCTTTCTTTTAATTCTTGCATCATGATTAGATCGCAATTTGTAATTGTTGTTCTTGTTGTGATGTGTGAGTAAAACTCCGCTCGTAAAGGAGTCGAGACGATTGTAGAATGATGATGTAACAAATCTTAATACTATTTTTAAGTCCTACGAGTTTTGTAAACCCTAGCAAGTTCAAGAATCGATGACCTAGTTTCGTAGCGATGCTTTCTTAATTGTGATCGCTCGAAATTAGGGATCTACGATCGTTTCTTGAATTTACTAGAGGCTAGAATGTGAATGATATCGACGAAAGAACAAGGGATAAGATGAAACCCTAGTTTCACAAGAAATCCCTAATTCTCGATCGATCATCATCGATCTAGTATCAATTCATCGAAGGATAAGAATACGTAATTGCAAGATTACATCACATCTATAGATCCGATCGATTCCTACGAGCCTCATTTCGATTCTTGAGATTTGGTTTGGAAAAATCAACAAACTATCAATTCTTGATTCTATCTTTTAATGCTTTCTTAGATCTAGATATTTTCTTTTTCTTGAAATACAAAATTTAAATCATGAATTGTTTTGTTTTCTTTTCTTAAAGTTTCGACTCACCTAATTCAAAAGACGAACGATTACACTTTCCCTATGGACGATCCGCACTCACTAACAATCTACATCCGACACCGTAGTTGATTGCGGTCAAATTATTTTTGGTTGTGATTTCTTTACAAATTTTCTCAAATATACACAACAGAAAATCTACTAAATCAAATGGCGCCGTTGCCGGGGACCGTTTGATTTGATTTACTTTTACATCCAATCAAGAAAAATATTACAATCAAATGGCGCCGTTGCCGGGAAAAGTGCGCTAATAGTTCGTATTTTGAAATTTGAGTTGAACAATTTATTCCATTATAATTTTTAGATCAAAACTCGTGCAAACACTAATACGTGTTGTTGTGATTTGATTGCGAGGAATTCTGGAATTTTTGGAGCTGTGGAAATTTTTTTATGAAATTACCAGAGAGCTTAGAAGTTCAAGTGGAACAGTACCAAAAAGTTTGAAGCACTGATCCCAACATTTCACCGCCCTTCCGCGGCTAAAGTACCTCATCCGCGGCGGAAGCGCCGCAACCCTAGCTCCTCTCTGCAGCAATTTTGCTCTGTAACTTTCTCACTTTCTTATCTCTTACCTCATCTGCTCCAATAACAATTTTACTGCAGGTTTCTTTGCAAATAAATCGCAGCGCCGCAAAAGCAAAATAAATTTGTGCGTGTTTTTGATTCTTGTGGTTGTTGCATATTAATACGGAATTTAAGGGGCACGACCAAATTCAAATTAGGTGGGGATTTCATTACCCTTCCTAGGCCCCGAAAATCGCAAAACTTGCATCCGCATTGACCCTCATTAATTAAAAGAAATCTAGAGATGACTCTAAGGACCGTCGCGCTCATTTAGGACAAGAGAAGGCCGTGGGTAATTCATTGCTTATCCGCGTTTTCTTGTGGTGCCTAAGGCGAGTGTGTCTAAGGCTAGTGGTTATTAATTAGGCCCACTGTAGTGGTGGTTCCTTCCCACTTACCTGGCACTTATCCGGCCACAAGGGGACAAAGAGGCAGTGGAGGATTTATCCTGCGACTTGTCTTTTGGCAGTTAGGAGCGGTCTAGAGTTTGACCTAGGTGACCACTAGATTCTAGGGTTTGTGTGTTGCATTTGTTTTGTTGCATCATATTTTTTTAAAAAATCCGTATTCTTTTTCAAAACAAACACCGCATTCATCATTTCCCCTAATTATAAAATCACGCTGCCACTTGTACTAACCCTTTTTAGTGCAAGATAGGCTGGACAACAGGATTCTAGTGCCTGTTAGTCCGCGTCCCTCATCGACCCAAAGTCGGTATTTCTACATTTACCCTTTCTTTTACCCACCACCACACCCACATCGATGGATCCACCTCCATCGAACTTCTTTTCCACTACTCTGCCGCCGTCCGTTGGTGCGCAGAATCCATCTCGCATCTCTCTCCAAGAGAGATGCTATCCTACACGAGGCCCACTTTCCACTTGTCTTTCCACACCACCAGCCAACGGGGAAAATTTTCAAATAAAACCCCAATATATCAACCTTCTACCAAAATTTCACGGTCTCGAGTCTGAAGACGCATACGTGTTTATCACGAAATTTGAAAATGTATGCGCAATGATGGGTACTTCACAGTTGTCTGTGGATGCTTTTCGTCTTCGTCTTCTCCCATTCACTTTGTGCGATTTAGCCGAGAAGTGGCTATATAACACTACCGCACATTCCATTTCAAATTGGGACGAATTCGTCAAAGCATTCCTTAAGAAATTCTACCCACATCACAAAACAGCTCGAGTCCGTAGCGAAATCTATCAATTCACCCAGCTTCCAAATGAAACATTTTCAAAATGTCTTGACCGTTTCAAGGATTTGTTAATCCAATGTCCACATCACGGCATCCCGAGATGGGAATTGTGCCGAATCATTTATGAGGGCATTACTCCTTACACAAGACAGACCCTTGAATCCATGTGTCAAGGCAATTTTATGACCAAAGATGATAGAGAAGCCTGGAACTTTTTAGAAGATTTCGCTGAAAAATCTTTACAGTGGGAGGGTGTGAGTCAATCATCTAGGGATGGCAATGATATTTCCATAGAAATTAGAGCTGAAATTTCAGCTTTACACAAGAAATTTGATGCTATGGAAAACAAATTTTTAGCCGCCGCCCTAAGTCAAATATCACTCTCCAAAACTGTATGTGGCTGTTGTTCTGATCCGTCTCACTTGACGGAAGAATGTCCGTTTTCAGGTCATGAGCATACCAATGCCGCATTTCAAAGACCTAGAAACAATCCATCTTCCTCCACATATGATCAGGGTTGGAGGAATCACCCTAACTTTGATTGGAACCAATCCCAATTTCAAAACACGGTTCCAACCCAAAACAATTTCCATGGGGCCCCTCCACCACAACAGCAACCACCACAATTGAGTCAGCACCCCTTTCAAGCACAAAATTTTCAAAATCCGGTCAACACTTTTGCACCATCTAGTCCTTTGCAGTTGACCGGAACGGATGAATCCTATTCAATTGCACAATGCATGAATTTGGTCTTAACAAATATCATGCAAGTTTCGGCTGAAATGAAGTCTTCTGTCGATTATATAAAGAAAAACTCTGCGCCCCAAAGCGAGAGTATTAAATCGATGGAAGAAGAAATTGCACGTTTAAAAGCCGAAATGAGTGCACGAGAGAAAGGGAAACTTCCAGCTCAACCTTTACCCAATTCTAGCTATTCACATCATGTGGATGAGATCACGTTGAGATCTGGAAGAGTGCTTGACACTCATGTTGGGGAAGAGTTTGATGATACTGATAAATCAATCAATAACACCCCGGCTGAGACATTTCCTCACACACACACTTCTTACCCCAGTTCTTCTACCCTACCACCTTCTTTCGAGCCTATTCTTCGTTTCCCAAAAGGCTCGCCACTACAGCCCACCTCTGTTACCCCTCCACGGACGATCCCCACTTCTATTCCGGGATCGGTTCCACAAACACTTCCTTCTCCTATGATGGACCCAGCGCTTATTGCTAAAGCACCTTATCCTAATCGGTTAAGGGCTAACACACCGAGCCCACATATGGAGAAGATCATGAACATTTTTAAGCAAGTAAACACCAACATCCCTCTCCTAGATGCCATCCAACAAGTTCCGTCTTATGCAAAAACTCTTAAGAACTTGTGCACTAGGAAGAGGAAGAATTCAGTGCCCAAGAAGATTTTTATGGAAAAAACAATAGACACGGCTTTCCCCCAACAATTACCGAGGAAACGTAAGGATCCAGGATATCCTACTATTTCCGTTTCTATTGGGGAAAAACACATCAACCGTGCTCTACTAGACCTTGGCGCTAGTGTTAACTTGCTTCCATATTCTGTTTATGAGCAACTAGGTATTGGAGAGTTGAAGCCAACCAATTGCACTCTCCAGATGGCTGACCGATCAATCACCAAACCTAGGGGTGAACTGGAGGATGTGTTAATAAAAATCGGAGAATTTATATTCCCGGTAGATTTTATTGTAATTGATACACAACCTGTAGCGAACCCACGGAATCAAATTCCGGTGATTTTAGGTCGCCCCTTTTTGGCCACTTCCAATGCTATTATCAACTGTCGTAACGGTTCTATGACCCTATCTTTCGGGAATAGGTCGATAGAGCTGAACATTTACAAGTTGGGAAGTGTACCCTCCGAACCTACTGCTCAGGTCTGTTCTGTCGACTTAATGGATGTCGACAGCAGCGAATTTGATGATCCTCTTGATATCGATCTTGACTCTTTTCATACGTTATTGTTTGACCCAACTATGTATCATACACATACGGACTCTTCCACCGAGATGTCTGGGTCAACAAATAACACGGATTATGAACTGCTTTCAGAGTCTGAAGATCACCCCGCATTTTGTGATGATATTATTCATCGGGGTATGAATGGAACTTTTGAGGAGATCTTCGCTGATGAACTCGCATTTTTGAATGACACGGGTGTTGAGATGAATCATGTTCCACTCACTGAAATTGAACCTCCACCCCTTCTTCTGAAATATAAAAAGAATGCGAGTTATCCATCACATACACTGCATCGTCTCTCCAATATGAGACGCACACACTTTCTATTCCACCACTTATCCTTTCCCCATTTCTTCTTCCACCAACCAGAGCACTGCATTGATAAAATTTTTGAATGGTTGGTGTTAACATTCGGTCTTTGCAAAGCTTGGCATCGACCAATGATTTTTGACCCCCACTTATGATTTTAAAAGATTAACATTGCATAACTCAAGTTTGGGGGGTGTATAATCGGGCTCCTAAAAAGAAAATTTTACAAAATGATGAGCCAAAAATAAGTTTGGGGGAGGTTCTTCACTTAAATATTTTGCCCCCACTAATAAATTCCTCCCAAGCTTACAGGTTCTTCGAGATTTAGCTGAAGGCAACAGTGAGGACACTGTTGAAAACAAGTTTGGGGGAGGTTTGTGCTTATTTTCGCATCATTTGCATATCATTTGCATAAGCACAAAACATTTTTTTTGAAAACCTATAAAAATTTAAAAAATTTCAAAAATATAAAAATATTTTTTGTACATAAATAAGATAATGAAAGTTTAGATAGTGAAAAATTACATCCATGAGATTAGAAAAATTTTAGAAAACTAAGAAAATTAGAAGTTTTCTTATACGAACTAGTAATAAGTAGTTATGAGCCGTTGTCCCAAGGGTTAGTAAGATGAAGGACGTCACTAATCTGAGGATAAAAATAAGTCTGAAAAATAGTTTCTATTCTGGAAGCCAAACATTTTGAACGTTGATACCCTGCTATACGCACTTACGCACATCTTGAAGCCTGGGATAGTAGAGGATACCTTGAAATGCTCTTGTCTTGAAGCCAAAAGTATGGAAAAAAAAATATGGTGAAAAAAAAAATGGACACTGGTTTTGTTATCACCAAGGGAATAAAAAAATATATAGCAAGGGTGCCTTTTCATCTAGTGCCCTAAGGCCAACTGGTCTGGGAGTCACTGCTATACCTGAGGTGGTGCAAGACTAGGAAAATACACCAAATAAGCAATCACATGAGTAATCGGTCGGTTAGTACCTCAAGAAGTATTAACGGTCGCATGAAAGTGTGTGAGCTCATCGAGAAAAAAATATATACTGAGGCTGATGGGCAAGAGTATGATAGCTTGAATTGAATTCTCCGGGTGTAGGGATGTCTTTACACACACGCAGGGTTATATGATCGATGTTTGGAAGAAAGATAGGAATGAAAAATAAGACGATGTTTTATTGAGGGAGGACGTGATTTCTGACATCTTTTCATGACCATTAAGATAGGGCTCATGACAACCGAAAAGCTAGCTTAGTTGGAAACCCTAATTTTCAAAGTCTTTCTTATACGATTCTTTTCTTTAAATGTAATATTCATGATCTTCCTTTTATTATTGGATTTTGTGGGTGCAATCCGCTGAAAACCCTCAGGAGACAACACTCCTCCTACTAGGGACACCTAGAGGTTTAAAGGCTTGTTGCGCGTGCTCAGTACAATCGTGTTGCCTACGAAAGTGTGCTAGTTAGTTTTTCTCTTTCTTTATTTTCTCCTTCTCTTTTTAATAAAACATTCGCTCGAGACGATCGAAATTAAGTTTGGGGGTATTTGATCAGTCGAAAATATTGTATATTTTAGCCGGCAATTTCCGTAACATTTGCATACATTTAGAAGTGTTCGGCATCCATATTCTACATATTAACAAATCTGTCACAAAATATGAGATTTCATGTAGTAGACTTTTAAACCGACACTTTAAAGGAAATTAACCGCATTTCATGGCATCGCATCATTTCTGTATTTGCGCAACACTTGTCTTGAGTATGTGCAGGAAATACGGAAGGAAAACCAAAGAGCTGATCAACATTACGCCAACTAAATCATTTCAGATCTGGTAGTATTTCAGAAGGAGAAATACAATTCTGTATATAAAATAAAGGCCCACAACATAGCCCAAGACTACCACAGAAAGCACAAGCTCTGAAGCCCCAAAGCAGCCGCCCTTCCGCGGCCCAAACCCCTTATCTGCGGCGGAAGCGCCGCGGTTCTGCCACGTCATCAGTCAACTTTTTGGGCATAATCTCTATCTCTGGTCCCACAGTGCTTTATGATACTTCAAACACCAGAATTCTCTCGAAGCTACTACAGATCAGAATTGAAGATTAAGAAGGCTAATCCTAAATTAAGCTCCTAATTAATCCTATTCTAGAAGCTCCTCCTAACTAATTACATCTAGAACCTTCTCCCCTAACTAACTTTTGGAGGGAAATTTGAATTCCCTCAACAAACTTTTGGAGGGAAAGTTAGAATTTGAAATCCTAGATCTAGGGTTAGTTATCTATAAATAGGAACCTAAACCTATGGTTATTGGTTGTTCATCATTAGGACAATTCTACACCATCTTCTTCCACAAGCTTCGTGACAAAGCTTGTGCGAAACCCTAACCCTAATTCCACTCTAAATCCAAGATCTTGAGTACCAAATCAAGCGAGAAGCCTTCAACCTTTTAGGAGCCGAGCCGATCTTCAATCGGGCAAGTGATCCTAGCCGATCCGCGATCCACGGAGACGAGCGAAGCCAAGTCGACGATCAAGTTCTTCCTCTTGTATTTCTCGAGTGATTGTAACAAAATTGTTGATATAAATAAAAGGTGAAATTCTTTTATCTTGCTTTCTTTTAATTCTTGCATCATGATTAGATCGCAATTTGTAATTGTTGTTCTTGTTGTGATGTGTGAGTAAAACTCCGCTCGTAAAGGAGTCGAGACGATTGTAGAATGATGATGTAACAAATCTTAATACTATTTTTAAGTCCTACGAGTTTTGTAAACCCTAGCAAGTTCAAGAATCGATGACCTAGTTTCGTAGCGATGCTTTCTTAATTGTGATCGCTCGAAATTAGGGATCTACGATCGTTTCTTGAATTTACTAGAGGCTAGAATGTGAATGATATCGACGAAAGAACAAGGGATAAGATGAAACCCTAGTTTCACAAGAAATCCCTAATTCTCGATCGATCATCATCGATCTAGTATCAATTCATCGAAGGATAAGAATACGTAATTGCAAGATTACATCACATCTATAGATCCGATCGATTCCTACGAGCCTCATTTCGATTCTTGAGATTTGGTTTGGAAAAATCAACAAACTATCAATTCTTGATTCTATCTTTTAATGCTTTCTTAGATCTAGATATTTTCTTTTTCTTGAAATACAAAATTTAAATCATGAATTGTTTTGTTTTCTTTTCTTAAAGTTTCGACTCACCTAATTCAAAAGACGAACGATTACACTTTCCCTGTGGACGATCCGCACTCACTAACAATCTACATCCGACACCGTAGTTGATTGCGGTCAAATTATTTTTGGTTGTGATTTCTTTACAAATTTTCTCAAATATACACAACAGAAAATCTACTAAATCAAATGGCGCCGTTGTCGGGGACCGTTTGATTTGATTTACTTTTACATCCAATCAAGAAAAATATTACAATCAGATAGCTTAGACATTGCATTTATTACGGTGATATCTCTTGCATGTGTATTTATCCATTGTTATGCAATATTATGGGGTTTTATGCCGGTATTTCACTATTTATCTACTCTGGAGAATTGGATTTCGGATTTTCCATGAGATTTCTAGATTTAGAGAAACCGCAAGGATTTATAAACTAATTATCATTTCTAAAAATAGAAATTTACGGTTTTCTCGTGATATGATATGAGATATGTCCACCATGAGTTTTCTCGGCTCTTGAGCGATATCATACACCCGATTCGAGGAGGAGGAGGAACCGTCTGCGGGTGCATGGTGGACCCGGTGCGGTATCCCTAGGCAAGATGGTCGCAGATGTAAGTCTATCCTATGCACCCCGCATGTTCACGAGGAGGCGGAATCTTCAAAAAACTGTTTTCAAAAGCTTTGTGACATAGACTATATGCCAAGATTGTTCTCAAACCTTTACTAACATCAAGAACATGAGATAACTACACTACAGAAGTTTTATACTTCACGTTCATGTTCTTCGGGTCTTCATTCCTCGATGTCCTTCTTTTGGTTGTCGACTCCATGGATCGTTTGTATCGCCGCTCCCTCATCGAACTCCTCAAATCTAAGATGATCCACCTGAGGAGATGTGCATCGAACTCCTACCTCAACTGAGGCAACTAGGGCATCAAGGTCGCTACCCATGATGTCGTAGAGGATATAGAGATGTGTGGATGGATTGAGATGTCTTTGTTTACCCTAGATCACTCAACACGTGAGTTCATTAGGTTTTGAGGAAGAAGATGGCTAAGGAAAGAAACTCTTGAGGAAAGAGAATGAAGAATGGAGTTAGCTCTCACCCTTTTGCTCAACTGAACCATATTGATAATTCATTTGATAAATCAATAATGAATTATCACATATATGGTTCAAGTAACAAAAAATGAGTCATGGGCCAAAAAGCTACCATGTGTCATGTAAAGCTATATCCAACTTCATGCAATCTCCACCTCATTCTTCCTATGTCATAAATCATTTTCATTTAAACCAAATGAATAATAACAATATTACATGTCACCTTCTAGAAGCATCTTTGACCAATTTACAAAAATGACCCTCGTCCGTACATACGTACTTGTATCCGTATTCCGAAAAATACGAATACAAAAGACGAAAACAATCCATCAGTACAATACTAGGATCCGGCATAAACCAAAGCCCGCTATTATTATCCGTCCGAATCATCATGCGCGCACGAGTACACGTACGTGATCGAACCCTGTCGTAAAACCATATGACCTCTACATCTCTTTTCCCGATGCAGGGAAACCCTCTGTGTGGGACTCTAAAGACTCGACATTGCGCTGGAAGTGGGTTTAACCACAGGTCGTAAGCGGCACTAGCTGTACGTAACGACCCCCAGGTATATGTCGATGAGATGGCCGATGAGAATAACTCATCCAAACTCCAACTGAGCCTATTTGTGATCATCTCAGTACAGTCCGGTCTGTTCGTCTAGGAGTATCTCATATCGGGCCTAGGGGGCGGTAAAAGTCAGACCCCTAATAGCGGTATAAGTTGTGTCGGAGTGTAGCTCATTACACCCTGAGAAACTACTGGAGTACCTACCAGTAAATCTCGCTTGCCCTGGACAGGGACTTTGCGTAATGGCTCTCCAACACAGCGCGATATCAACCCCCAATACCGGGAGAGACGAATCCTATCTAACCGCCACTGCCTCCAAGTGCTTCGGGACTGCACCCAACTATTACCTGCTTGCACAACTCCTTTAAAAGTAGTAGGGTAATAGTCAATGTACAGTGGGAATACACTCGAGGCGAAGCAGCAGTGTCAATTCGATGGACTAAGCTGTACTCATGTCACCTGGGAACTGCTACCTGACGATAGGTATAATACCAACCAACAGTTCCCGAAGAGTCCTGTCCGGTGTACTCATAGCATAATGAGCACCTGCATACTATCTCCAGTACGACGTACTAATGGCTGTGGGATAGACCATCTCCCCTGCTGTGAGGAGAAGCGTATACACTAGTCTACTCTGGAGTATCGATACCCTATCTCGATAATCCTATGATTAGGGACCTGCATAAGGATGTGCTTGTAGATTACCCAGCCCCGACTAGTGTGACTGCCATCACAACGCTGGTAATCAAGCAAAGATCCTAATAGTTCTACTAATATGTATAATTGATGTGTTAAAAGAAACACATGGATATATTGAAGTAGAAACATACCAGGTAGCATACTACCATTTTGAGCAAGACTGTCAATACAACTGTGAATATCCCAACCTTCCATTAAGTAATATACAAACCGGTATAATACAATAATGGCCTCTAGGGCATATACACTAACAATCTCTCACTTTCACTAAGGCCATGTATTGGCATATCGCAGATGTTTCATCTCGATTAGCCTCTTGAACCGTGTCTGAAGGATGGCCTTTGTGAGTGGATCTGCAGTGTTATTTTCCGTATCTACTCTCCTCACCTCGATCTCCTGGAGAACAACTATCTTCCTGATCAGGTGTTACCGCCTTAAGATATGTCTGGATCACTGATGGGATCCGGGTTCCTTCCCTAAAGATATAGCGTCGATTGTTGTTACAATACAAAAGTATAGGACCAACAATGGAAAGAACCACCTGAAGTTCAATTAAGAACTTCCTTATCAAGACTGTCTCTTTTACGGTGTCAGATGCAACGATTAACTCCGTTTCCATTGTCAAGTTAGCAACGGTGTTCTGCTTAGAGCTCTTCCAACAGACCGCCCCTCCACTGAGGATAAATCTATAACTCGATATGGATTTGGAGTCATTCTTATCACTCTGGAAGCTGGAGTTAGCAAAGGCCTCGATCTGGAGATCCAAACTGCCGTACACCATAAACACCTCCTTAGTCCTTTTCAGGCACATGAGAATGTTTAATACTGCTTCCCAGTACTTCTCCCCTGGGTTTGACTGATACTAGCTTACCACGCTTTCGTTGCTTAAGCAACATCTGGTCTGGTATACACCATCGCGTATATTATAGAGCCTACCGCAGTAGCGTAGGGTATAATCGATATGCGAGCCCTTTCCAAATCAGTCCTTGTAGACTTTTCTTTGGAGAAGGTGAATCTGTGACAAGCCGGTAGACCACCGCGCTTAAAATCTTCCATACTAAATGTTTTCAGTATGGCGCTGATGTACCTTGACTTTAAAAAGTCCCACTATCCACTCTGATCTATCACGATAGATCTAGATCCCCAGAATGTATTTGGTATCACCCAGGTATATCATAGAGAACCTATGTGACAAGAATCCTTTGACTGATTGTAGCATAGGAATGTTATATCCTATTAAGAGAATGTCATCATCGTTCTTGACGAGAAATCCCACAGTTCTTCCTACATTCTTACTGTTGGAGATAGTGCCCTCAGAGTCAATTATTAGGTCACAGGTACGTGATTGTAATGATTGAGGGAGGACCTATCCCGGTAGGACAGTCTTACTCGAGATGATAGTATGCTATCTGGTTTACCTTTATCATCGTGTACTGTTTTAGGTGACATGACACGTCGCTATTACACGTTGATAGAGCCCCTAGGATTCTTGCTTGACCACCAGCAGTATGAGGGCGATCATATAAGTGGGAGCTGGGGGTCTACAAGCATATCCTTAAAAGGTCCCTAGTCGTGGGAGTTTCGAGACCGGGCATCGATACTCCATTAGTAGACTAGTGTATACAGTCGAGACCCCGACGAGGGGCGGTGGCCGGTCTCACAAGCCACTGGTGTCAGTTGGATCACCTAAGATGTATACAGGTGCTCATTGGGTTATGAGTACACCGGACAGGACTCGCCGGGAACATGCTAGTTGGTCATATACCAGACGTCAGATGGCAGTTCCCTGGTGACATGTGTGCAGGTTAGTTCATCGACCTGGGGATCGTCATTTGTCTCGTGTGAGTTCCCACTGTACTTTGATTACTACCCTACCACGGCTCAAAGGAGTCGTGCAAACAGGTTTTAGTTGGGTACAGTCCCGAGCCACATGGAGGCAGTGAGCGTATCTTCAGGGGTTCGTCTCTCCCGGTATTGGGGGTGAGGTCGTGCTGTGTCTAGGAGAGCCATTACACAAAGTCCTTGGCCAAGGCAAGGAGATTTACTGGTAGGTATTCCAGTAGTATCTCAGGGTGTTCTGGGCTACACTCCGACACGACTTGTACCGCTTTTGGGGGTCTGACTTTTACCAACCCCCTAGGCCCGCCATGCGATACTCATAGACGAACGGACCGGACTGCACGGATATTGTCACTGACAGGCTCAGTTGGGTGTCGGGGTGAGCTTCCTCATCGACGTCCCATTTGGTCAGTACCTGGTAGCCCGTCACGTATTGGCTTATACCTCTGACGTGCTAGTGGTTAAATCCACAGCCATAGTATTGACGAGTCTTTAGAGTCCACCACACTTTCAGTTACTCAGCTTTCGGGCGAAACGCTGTAGAGGCCGTATGGAGATATGGCAAGGTCCGATCAGATACGTGCGGTATTGCACGGATCAGGATCGGACAGTTTTGTACTAGTGGCCGTATAGTTATATGGCAGGGTTTGATCTGATACGTGCGGTATTGCACGGATCAGGATCGAACGGATTTAACTAGCCGGCTTTGGCTTAAGCTGGTCTTAGTTTAGTACAGTGTAGATTTTGTCTCATTGCATTTGTATTTCGGTCGAAATACAAATGCGGGTGTGTATGCACAGTATCGGGGTTTTCCTGTAATTTATTACGGGACCAGTTTTCTGGAGTTGCCAGTTTGCATTCCGTTCCGGCCGGTTTTCCTTTTCTTCTTTCCCGGCCGGACTTTTCTGATGGAGGGGGTTATTTGCAAGTTTGCAAATAACATTTTGAGGAAGGGGTTTATTGCAAAAGGTTTGATATGATGGAATTTAAATGAGTATGGGTTTGTGGTGGGGCCGGCCACTGTTTGATTGGAAATTGTTTTATGTTGGGCCGGCCACTGTGCTGGATTGATGGTGGTTGAGGCATTAATTAATGATGGGGCTTCATGAAACAAAAATGTGTGTGCTGTGCCTTTTTTTTGGAATTGTGTGGATTAATTCCTTTTGGAGGATATGATTAATTTATATATTCACACATTTGAGTGCTTTGTGAAGGCAGAGGATTTTTTTTTTGGCTGAGCTCATCAAAATATTCATTCTTCCAGTGAGCTTATTTCCTTCTTGTGGCCGAGCTCTATCTTGGTGGAGGCTCCATTTTCTTTTCCTATGCATGCTCAAAATTCCTCCTTCATGGCAACCTCCTTAACCCCAAAGAGACAACGATTCTACATAATTCTACAGCAAATCTTGGACGCGTCGGCTAGCCTACTTCGCGCTCGAGTTGCCTCGGTATAGAGGCGGGAGCCCGTAAAAGATACAGGCGATGTGGTGCCCTTCCGGCAAGGAGGCGACGACCGGAGGATCCGCGGGAGATCGGGACGACGACGAGAAGACCGGAGGACTCGGATCAGTCGGTACATCTCTAACCCATCTTCTGGTTAGCTTAGACTAGTTAATGGTTCGATCCGGTTAAAGTGTGCGGTGGTGCCGGTTTGCTAAGTCCGCAAAAATTTAAGTTATTCACCGCTTCCGCATTCCGGCGTCGGTTTGACGGCCGGGGCGCCGCCGTGCACTTACAGTGGTATCAGAGCCTCCCCATTAACTTAGTCTAGCTTTGTGTAATGTGTTTTTCTGTTCCGATCGATCGAAATGTCCGAAAACCCCAATATACCCACGACAGTTTCTGTTGAAATTTTTCTCTCTCCAAAAATTTTTCAGGTTGCATAAAAGTACTGTGCTAGAAATTCTAAGAACACTGTTCAAATTCGACGTACTGTTCCTCTCACGTGACCGCGGAAGGGCGGCCAAAACCCATGTTTGGCCGCGCTTCCGCCGCAGTCTACAGGGATCAGTGGGTTGGGTTTTTACAGTGGGCTTCTGGGCTTAAATTAGGGGTTTTGGGATATTAAAATTGGGTCCAGGTTTTCTTTAACTGCTACAGTATTCTTTGTGGGCCCACTTGTTAAAGCTTGATCAATCGGAATATTTTAAACACATTTTTCACAGTATTTACATTATATCTGCGACCGTGAATGTCACTCGATCGGTAAATCCGGTCTAACTGCTATAGCCCGGTTAGACGGATTTGCGAACGTGACTTTCACGTTGATGTTCTATGTATTTGCTGTGATGTTGCGGATCGGTCGTGGGGGATAGCCTGGATGCAATGCTAGTACAGTTTTGTTGTATTATGTACATTTGATATTGCGGGGCGAGCGTCCGACATGTGGACTGCCGTCACTGCCTGTTTGTATTATTGTTTTGGGGCACGACCTGGTTGCGGTCGATGTACCCGGTGTATGTATATTTTACTTTCTGTACTAGGATTACCCCGCGGAGGGGTGCACGGATAGCCGGGTTCTAGAGGGCAGCAAGCCCGCATCTCATGGCATTGGGACGGAGGGGGCTTCACTCTAGGATTGGCAGGCTATTCGCCGCACTCGTAGGGGGTACAGTTTTGACCCAGGAGGGGTGCCCAAGTTGCCGGATTCCGTGAAGTGCTGGGTGGTCCATTCACGGCGCTTAAGGGGGCTGCCTCGCTTCAGGTTTTGGCGGGTGACTTGCCGCGCCCGTAGGGGTCTAGGATTTCATTGCACAGGCTATCCACACGACCAGGGGAACGTCGGGTTTCAGCGGCTCTGTGAAACCCGGGGATCCCAAATATCTGTATTGTTTCTGTGATGTTGCATTTTATTCACGCCTTGAGCGAAATATAATATATTGGTATATATATTAGTAGATGTTGTATATGTTTTGCATCCGTGCTAGTCCAGTCCCCGCTCTGTCGTTAGTTAGCTAACCTAACGGGTAATGACGGGACCCAGTGGCGAATGCGGATGGCATATACGTACATCAGTATATTTTCGTTCTTTTTGGTGTGATCAATTGATGGGACTGCATTGATTCGGATCAATGCAAGTTAAAAACAAACCTAATCTGATGTTGTTGGAACACTTTTTCAAAAGCTGTTATTGCAAGGACGTTCATTTCTGTTTTGCATCGTGGTATTCATTTGGAATATCCTGCTCCTCAGTCGACGAGGCAAGGGCCGAGATCCCTTCACCGGGAGTGACCCCTTGGACAGAAGTTTGCGTCAGGACATTAACTTCACTATAGCCGATTACTTTTGCTTTGCACCGTGGTATTCAGTTGGAATATCCTGCACCTCATTCTACGGGGAAAGAGCCGAGATCCCTTCACCGGGAGTGACCTCTTTAGTAAAGGTTTTCGTCGCTATATTTTCTAAAAAGCTATCAGTTCCTTCAACGATATCAAGTTCATTACGTTAAAGGTTTTCGCCAGAAACCATTCGTAGCCCTCCGTCGTTTCAGACGGGTAGCACGTAGTATTCATGCTATGTTTGTTGACCTTCGTCAAGGCATAGTGTATGGTAGCTGCTTGTTACCTTTCTGCTGCATAGATAGATGCGTTGGTTTGGGACAGTCGTATAGCCTTGTTGACCTTCGTCAAGGGCTTGTACGGGTGGATTCAAATTAACCTGGATAATGACGGGTAGAACTTGACATGTGACTTATGATTTGTTGACCTTCGCCAAGGTCATAAGAGCATGGGGCAAAAATCACATCGGGAGTTTCAAAAGTACTGAAACTTGCCAGATATGCGCATACCTTCTGGAGTGTGATACCGTGAGCGGATTCCGTCACGTTGTCATGCGATGAGAGTTGGATCCCGATTCCCACTGATGAGTTGGTTTACTCCTCGGGTGACCCCGACTAATTCTTCTTTCAGGTTTGGAGGAGAATTTGAGGTACAGTGGGAGGTTTCCAGATTAGATAAATTGGTAACCATTCTGATCTAGGATAGAGTGCACGCTGAGTGTTTCTTCTCTCTCTCTTTGGCAGCGACCATTGACCCGACCCTAAGACTTTGACTCAGTGACCAAGTTGACCGAACCTTCTTAAACACTGGCTTTTGGATTGTCAGAGTTGCAGACCTCATTGCCACTCCTACTTTTACCCTTTTCTCCAGGACACCCCGTATTACTGCGAACGTCCACTTCCATTGGACAAAACCATCGTATGGTTAGATACGAACTCGAAAGAATTTATTCGAGGATGGTTTCTGGTTCTGGAGAAAACGGATAGGATTATTCAGTTGTCTTTTCCTTTTACCCTCTCTCAGGTTACGAGTACTCCTTGGTTTAGGGGTAGTACACCTATTACGCAAATTGGATTGTCTTCTTCCAAACCTTAGGCTGGTGCCGACCGGTAGGGAATGAAGAAAACCAATTAGCATAACGATGGTGTGCAGAAGGTATTAAGTTCAGACAAAGCAAGGGATTAGTAAGAGGGCAAAGTAAATTGCAACAGATATTCACGACCAAACCAAATATTTCGTTACCACTCCCACATCACCTTTGTATTTCTCCAGGACACTCCGTATCACTACGAAGATCCACAGTTTATTTGGATAATCCATCGTATGGTTATATACGAACTCGAAAGGAACTTGTTCCAGTTCGGGGATGGATCCTGGTTCAGGAGAAATAGGAATAAAGTACATTCAGGTGTCTTTTATCTTCACCTTCTCTCGTGTTGCGAGTGTTCCTAGGATTAGGACAGTACACCCATTATGCTTATTGGATAGTCTTCTTCCAAACCATAGGCTGGTGCCGAACGGTAGGGAAGGAAGAAAACCATTTGGCCTAAGGGGTGTGCAGAAGGTAAAGACTAAAGACATATGAAGGGATTTGGAAAGGTGGCAAAGAATTATACGGTTACAGTCGTGAATCTGGAAGAGGCATTACTAGGAATACCAGAATACCCCATCGGAACATTTCAATGTTTCAGTTTCACTGTGTAGTGTTAAAGGAAAACTGATTTCCCGATTAGATGCTTACTCCAGGGTATGTATTTACCAGGTACGATTCTCACATCTGTATGGTTTTACAGATGATGAGTGGGAGTAAGCTATTGGGAATTAGGTGATTGTCCTCGTTATATCGGGATTCGTTGTAATCGGTGATATTTGAGGAAGTCACCTGGGTTATTTGCCGGACGGCAGGTATTTGGTTTTGAATATCCGCCGTTATGCACCAATTTCAAATCGATGTATCTGTACGTCTATTTTCATAGAGTGAGATATGCCCTTTTGAAATTATGTCTATGACATTTACCTATATCAGTGGATGGTTAGGTAAGGAGCATTAAACAGCGGTGTAATTCTTCTTAACCATAAGTACAGTTTTCAACCTACGACACACGGTGAAAGAGCTATCAGACTCAAGGGACTTATACAGAGTATTGTATGTTGTCCAGTGTCCATTAGGACAGAGGGGTTGGTCCTCATACTATATTCTGTTTACTTTTAACTTCTCTAGTTCTTAGACATGTGTTTCGTTGAAACACAGGGTCTAAGTTTTGAGGAGTTATAGGTATTTAAATAGAGTAGAGAACCAGGTGTAGCAAGTATCGGGATTCTTCAAAGTGATCGAAGATGTAGATACTTGTGTATGGTGTTCAGTTGATAGTAATGATTAAGAGAACTTGCTTCTCTTTCGGGTTACTCATGATTGGAAGCACTCCTAAGTTGAGTAACGCTGATCGGCCTCCTTCCATTTAGTTGACATGCACTGGAGACAGTTGCATGATTTGGATCTGGTTCAATTAAATCAGTGCCTCTGTTTCTATATTGGATATAGAACAGTTCATATCTTAACATTGTTAAAGTACGGGGAGTTGTCCGGTTTATGCTTAAAACCAGACACTGGACAACTCAAGGCACGTTTCTGTAATGGCTGTTTGTGGGTTGACCCAGGCTATGACGCGGGTTAACTTTCTACCATCTGGATGAACAATAGCAATATTGTTCTAGACTCGCCACAATTTTATTAAAAATGGATTTTTTCAGAAAACAGTAGTGGGAGTATGGTAGAACTGGAAGTGATTCCAGAACCACAAACGATTACTGAAGATTTGATAAGGAACCTAAAGATTCAATCTGGATTGACATTCTATTGGCCACTCCGCAGATAAGGTGGGTAACTTCAGGCACCCGAGAGGTACTGCGGTAGCCTCAAGGACGGTGACAAGGAAGTTCTTGTTTACCCACAATTACCATTGCTGTTGTTCCAGGATGCGAGACCCGGCGGGAGAATGAGTATAGCGTCGTTCTAAACCAGTTTTAGAAGTGTACGTCTATATGACTCTGCCAGAGGGTTGTCGTAGTCAGTGGGAGCAGCGGAAGCATTGGTGGACAGGTTGCTTATGTCTATTTATAGACTAAAGCAGATGTAGCGGAGATAGATCATCTATTTCTGACGTGACAGTCATGGGTTTGACTTCATCAGAATAGGGGATGGATCTGTTGAGAAGGTAGTAGGGTGTGATATCCTGGTATTTGGATGATATACACAGAGTAGGAAAAGAAACTCCTACACTACGATCGGTTATACTTTGGTCGTCACACAGTGGTTTCTCCACAAAAGACATGGATTTTATATCAGACATACTGGTTACTAGATCTATGGTTTTAGATCTAGATTTGGGTGGTTTCCCAATCAGGGTACTTGACAGCATTCTAAGAGTATTTAGGATGGACGACTCCTGGCACGGTAGTGTACCTGCAGGTAATGGAGTCACCCTCTCCAAAGGTGTCTTACAGACTAAAGGGGAGAGGGACGCGCATGATTGACAGATCACTTGCTCAGGCAATTGAGTCAATCGTGAGATGTCAAGTACCACACCAGATGTTGTTCTTGCACTAGATGCAATAAGTTGACATTAATCCAATCCTGGAGAAACAGTCGGAAGCAGTTTTAGAACATAAGTGAATGTTCCAGAGATATGATAACGACAGCCTCATTCAGGAGACAGTTATCATTCCAGGCTTCCAAGGTGACATGGACGACAAGGAGGTTGTCAGAGTTATAGTTTTCCTTCTGATGAGGGGCAGTATTTTGGACAGGTGATCCAAGGCAATACTGAGGGAGGCATGGCGCGCAGGATACTGATTAAGTTCAGTTGACGATACAGTCTAAGAAGTTTGGATTTGGAGTTCATTTATGAGCTAGGTCCCATCAGACATCCAGACACATTCTAAGACATGTATTGCTCATTTCGGGAGATGGCTTTCTCCGCGAACTTGAGATATAGAGAGACATAGAAAGAAACAACAAAGCGGATCCACTCACTGAGGCTATTCCTCGAACACAATAGTTCCGCAAACGAGCTTTGTGAGACTGACTAGTAGAGGAGTTGGATGTTCGGTATCACACGGGCTGTGAGTATGCGACATCGCAATAATTAACCTTGAGTGCAAGTGGGAGATTGTTGGAGATAGTGCCCTCAGAGTCAATTATTAGGTCACAGGTACGTGATTGTAATGATTGAGGGAGGACCTATCCCGGTAGGACAGTCTTACTCGAGATGATAGTATGCTATCTGGTTTACCTTTATCATCGTGTACTGTTTTAGGTGACATGACACGTCGCTATTACACGTTGATAGAGCCCCTAGGATTCTTGCTTGACCACCAGCAGTATGAGGGCGATCATATAAGTGGGAGCTGGGGGTCTGCAAGCATATCCTTAAAAGGTCCCTAGTCGTGGGAGTTTCGAGACCGGGCATCGATACTCCATTAGTAGACTAGTGTATACAGTCGAGACCCCGACGAGGGGCGGTGGCCGGTCTCACAAGCCACTGGTGTCAGTTGGATCACCTAAGATGTATACAGGTGCTCATTGGGTTATGAGTACACCGGACAGGACTCGCCGGGAACATGCTAGTTGGTCATATACCAGACGTCAGATGGCAGTTCCCTGGTGACATGTGTGCAGGTTAGTTCATCGACCTGGGGATCGTCATTTGTCTCGTGTGAGTTCCCACTGTACTTTGATTACTACCCTACCACGGCTCAAAGGAGTCGTGCAAACAGGTTTTAGTTGGGTACAGTCCCGAGCCATATGGAGGCAGTGAGCGTATCTTCAGGGGTTCGTCTCTCCCGGTATTGGGGGTGAGGTCGTGCTGTGTCTAGGAGAGCCATTACACAAAGTCCTTGGCCAAGGCAAGGAGATTTACTGGTAGGTATTCCAGTAGTATCTCAGGGTGTTCTGGGCTACACTCCGACACGACTTGTACCGCTTTTGGGGGTCTGACTTTTACCAACCCCCTAGGCCCGCCATGCGATACTCATAGACGAACGGACCGGACTGCACGGATATTGTCACTGACAGGCTCAGTTGGGTGTCGGGGTGAGCTTCCTCATCGACGTCCCATTTGGTCAGTACCTGGTAGCCCGTCACGTATTGGCTTATACCTCTGACGTGCTAGTGGTTAAATCCACAGCCATAGTATTGACGAGTCTTTAGAGTCCACCACACTTTCAGTTACTCAGCTTTCGGGCGAAACGCTGTAGAGGCCGTATGGAGATATGGCAAGGTCCGATCAGATACGTGCGGTATTGCACGGATCAGGATCGGACAGTTTTGTACTAGTGGCCGTATAGTTATATGGCAGGGTTTGATCTGATACGTGCGGTATTGCACGGATCAGGATCGAACGGATTTAACTAGCCGGCTTTGGCTTAAGCTGGTCTTAGTTTAGTACAGTGTAGATTTTGTCTCATTGCATTTGTATTTCGGTCGAAATACAAATGCGGGTGTGTATGCACAGTATCGGGGTTTTCCTGTAATTTATTACGGGACCAGTTTTCTGGAGTTGCCAGTTTGCATTCCGTTCCGGCCGGTTTTCCTTTTCTTCTTTCCCGGCCGGACTTTTCTGATGGAGGGGGTTATTTGCAAGTTTGCAAATAACATTTTGAGGAAGGGGTTTATTGCAAAAGGTTTGATATGATGGAATTTAAATGAGTATGGGTTTGTGGTGGGGCCGGCCACTGTTTGATTGGAAATTGTTTTATGTTGGGCCGGCCACTGTGCTGGATTGATGGTGGTTGAGGCATTAATTAATGATGGGGCTTCATGAAACAAAAATGTGTGTGCTGTGCCTTTTTTTTGGAATTGTGTGGATTAATTCCTTTTGGAGGATATGATTAATTTATATATTCACACATTTGAGTGCTTTGTGAAGGCAGAGGATTTTTTTTTGGCTGAGCTCATCAAAATATTCATTCTTCCAGTGAGCTTATTTCCTTCTTGTGGCCGAGCTCTATCTTGGTGGAGGCTCCATTTTCTTTTCCTATGCATGCTCAAAATTCCTCCTTCATGGCAACCTCCTTAACCCCAAAGAGACAACGATTCTACATAATTCTACAGCAAATCTTGGACGCGTCGGCTAGCCTACTTCGCGCCCGAGTTGCCTCGGTATAGAGGCGGGAGCCCGTAAAAGATACAGGCGATGTGGTGCCCTTCCGGCAAGGAGGCGACGACCGGAGGATCCGCGGGAGATCGGGACGACGACGAGAAGACCGGAGGACTCGGATCAGTCGGTACATCTCTAACCCATCTTCTGGTTAGCTTAGACTAGTTAATGGTTCGATCCGGTTAAAGTGTGCGGTGGTGCCGGTTTGCTAAGTCCGCAAAAATTTAAGTTATTCACCGCTTCCGCATTCCGGCGTCGGTTTGACGGCCGGGGCGCCGCCGTGCACTTACACTTACTATAGATGTATGGTTCATCCGAATTTTTGAAAAAGTCGAATTCTTCGACCGTCTCATCAAATTAGATGTTCCAAGTCCGCGATGCTTGCTTTAGTCTATAGACTTAAGCATCTTGCACACTTACCTGCTGCTCCCACTCTGATTGAAAACCCTATGGCTGAACCCTATAGATGCACTCTTCCAAATACTGAAAAGCCATCTTTATGTTCATCTGCCAGAACTTACAATCATGGAAGACAACAATGTCAAGAAGGACCCAAATGGATTTGAGCATAGTCACTGGAGAAAAGGTTTCATCATAGTCCAAACCAGGTCTTTGATGGAAAAAACCCTTTACAACAAGTCTTATCTTATAGGTTTCAACCTTTGGAATTTGCAGCCTACGTGTTTTACCCTTTCTGGAGCAAAGTTCAAAGTCTATACTTTGTTGGTGTATATGGACTCCATTTTGGTCCACTTTGCATCATGCCATTATACCGAGTCTCTGCTCTAAATGGCATACTGGAAGCTAGTTGGCACATCAAATGATGCAATCCTCTCTATCCCTATCTATGAGAAAACCTCAGTTTCTCTCGGGCGGATGAGACAGCCTACTACTTCCCCGGAGTGGCGCAAGTATGTCCGGTTCCTTTGAAACTTCTGGTTCCACCTTAATTTCAGTAATAGTTTGTGGTTCTGGAATTTCTTCCAGTTCTATTACGCTCCCACTATTTCCTTTAAAAAGATTAATTTTCCAAAAATTGGGCATTCTGAGAAACAGCAATCTTTTGTTTCTCCGTGAAATAGAAAAGATACCCCCTGGAGTCCTTTGGGTATCCCACAAACTTAAACAGTACTGATTGTGCCTCGAACTTGTCCACATACTGCTTTTTACAAAAGTTGTACATCCCTAAATCTTCAGGTACTGAAGATAGGGTTTCTTCCTGTAAGTCCACGTTGCGACCCCCGGTTCTTACGGGGAGGCGGAAACGGTATAAAAATCAAATTTTTATCGCAAAGGGGCAACATGGACTAAACAAAGTCGGGATCTTTTCTAAACTAAACTAGTTAACATGCAAAGGAGAGTTAGGATAGATGGTTATACCTAAACTTGAACTCCTTCTTCAAACTTTTGTAGAGGTTGATGGTTCTCTTCTTGTCGCCTTCTTCCGTCGAAGATGGATCCACCTCGAGGGTTCAACCTTTAGGCTCTTTCTCGAACTTGGAGTGAACTAGAATCTCCGGCTTGCTAAACCCTTGATCCTAGATTGAGTAGAGAGAGTCTAAGAGGTGCTTTTCTTTTAAGGAGAAGGATTCTCAACACATGAGAAGGGTTCTCCTTATGCTAGAGGAAGAAGAAGATGAAGTGAGGAGAGAGATTTGTTATGATAAAGTGAGCTCTTTTTCTTTTGCAACCATAACATAAAGCAAAAGAATTATCAAATAATAATAATAATGAAAATGAAAAGGTTGATGGAAAGTTTAAGAATGACCATTATCATTTCAAACATTAAATGAATTTGCTAGAATCAAAGAGCATCTTTCTTTTGTAATGATGATGGTCAAAACTTCAACCATGGTCAACAAGTCAACCATGGTCAACAAGTCAACATAAAAACCAACCATGACACAATTTCATTTTATTATATATTATTAATTGATATAACATAAATCCATTAGGGTTTGGAAAAAGACGACTGTCAACTGTGCATACGCACCCGTTCCGAAACCCTAATGAAAGCCCTCTTCCTCTTCCTCAAATAACCGTGCATACACACCTGCATCCTTGTTCCGAGGAACATGAATACTGAGAGATAAAAGCAACCCCAAAACATATACCAGCATCTGACTCAAACCAGAGCCAGCCAGTAATATCCGTCCGGACTCCAAACGTGCACAAGTGCGCGGATGAGAACGAACCCTGTCGCAAAACCATGCGACCTCTACTCTGTTTTGCCCAGAGGCGAATACCCTCTGTGTGGGACTCTAAAGACTCGACACTACACTGGCAGTGGGTTTAACCACAGACCGCAAGCGGCACTAGCTGTGCGTAACGGTCCCCAGGTAGATGCCGACAAGAAGGCTGACGAGGTGAAACCCCATCTGAACTCCTACTGAGTCTGAATGTGACATTCTCCGCACAGTCCGGTCTGTTCGTCTGATACATCGCATGTCGGGCCTAGGGGGCGGTAAAACGTCAGTCCCCCAATAGCGGTACAAGTCGTGTCGGAGTGAAGCCCAAAACACACTGAGATAACACTGGAAGCCTACCAGTATATCTCGCTTGCCCTGGCCAGGGACTACTTGTGTAATGGCTCTCCTAGACACAGCGCGATGTCAACCCCCAATACCGGGAGAGACGAATCCTGTCTAACCGGCACTGCCTCTAAGTGCTTCGGGACTGCACCCAACCACTACCTGTTTGCACGACTCCTTTGAGCCGTGGTAGGGTAGTGATCAAAGTGTAGTGGGAACACACTCGAGGCGAAGTGCCAGTGTCAAGTCAGCGGACTAAGCTGTACTCATATCACCTGGGAACTGATAACTGACGATAGGTATAATACCAACTTTTCAGTTCCCGACGAGTCCTGTCCAGTGTACCCGTAACCTAACGAGCACCCGTATACTATCTCCAGTACGACATACTGATGGCTGCGGGACAGACCATCTCCCACACTGGGATGAGAAGCGCATACGCTAGTCTACTCCGGAGTATCGATGCCCTGTCTCGATAGTCCTGCGACTAGGGACCTGTATAAGGATGTGCTTATAGATTACCCAGCCCCCACTTGTGTGACTGCCATCACAACGCTGGTAATCAAGCAAAGATCCTAAGGGCTCCACTAATGCGTATAGGTGATATCGCAAAATAAACACACGTACACATTGAAGTAGAAACAAACCAAGTAGCATACTACTATATTGAGCAAGATTATTTATACAAGGTGAATATCCCAAGCTTCCATTAAGTAATATACAAACTAGTATGATACAGTAATGGCCTCTAGGGCATATACACTAACAATCTCCCACTTGCACTAAGGCCATGTACTGGCGTATCGAAGACCTATCATCTCGATCAGCCGCTCGAACTGAGTCTGGGGTAGGGCCTTGGTGAATGGATCTGCAGTGTTTTCTTCTGAAGCAACCCTCCGAACCTCGATCTCCTTGCGATCCACGATCTCCCTGATCAGGTGATACCGCCTCAAGATGTGCCTGGATCTCTGATGGGACCTGGGTTCCTTCGCTAAAGCTATAGCCCCGTTGTTGTCGCAATACAGAGGTATTGGGTCAACAATGGACGGAACCACCTGAAGTTCTTTCAAGAACTTCCTCATCCAGACAGCTTCTTTTGCGGCATCAGATGCAGCGATGTATTCCGCTTCCATAGTCGAGTCTGGAACGGTTTCCTGTTTGGAACTCTTCCAACACACCGCCCCTCCATTGAGGGTAAAGACAAAACCCGACATGGACTTGGAATCATCCTTGTCACTCTGGAAGCTGGAGTCAGCAAAGGCCTCAATCTGGAGGTCTTTTCCGCCATACACCAAGAACATCTCCTTAGTCCTTCTCAGGTACTTGAGAATGTTCTTTACTGCTATCCAGTGTTTCTCCCCAGGGTTTGACTGATACCGGCTTACCACACTCAGTGCATAAGCTACATCCGGTCTGGTACACAACATCGCATACATTATAGAGCCTACCGCAGAAGCGTAGGGTATAATAGACATGCGATCCCTCTCCAAATCAGTCTTGGGAGACATCTCTTTAGAGAGGGTGATCCCGTGACAAGCCGGTAGGTTACCGCGCTTGGAATCTTCCATACTGAATCTTTTCAGTACGGTGTCGATGTACCTGGACTGTGAAAGTCCTAATATCCTCTTGGATCTATCACGATGGATCCGGATCCCCAGGATGTAAGAGGCATCACCTAGGTCTTTCATGGAGAACCTGTGTGACAAGAATCCCTTGACAGATTGTAGCATAGGAATGTCATTTCCTATTAAGAGAATGTCATCCACGTATAAAACAAGGAATACTACAGTTCTCGCTACAAATCTACTATAGATGCATGGTTCATCTGGATTTTTGATAAAGTCAAATTCCTTGACCGTCTCATGAAAACAGATGTTCCAACTCCGCGATGCCTGCTTTAGTCCATAGATGGACTTAAGCAACTTGCACACCTTTCCGCTGCTCCCACTCTGAATGAAACCCTCCGGCTGATCCATATAGACACACTCCTCTAAATTTCCATTTAGAAAAGCGGTCTTTACGTCCATCTGCCAAATCTCATAATCGTGGAAGGCAGCAATGGCAAGAAGGATCCGAATGGATTTCAGCATAGCCACTGGAGAAAAGGTTTCGTCATAGTCCAAGCCAGGTCTTTGACGAAAACCCTTTGCTACAAGTCTAGCTTTATAGGTCTCAACCTGTCCATCTACACCAATCTTCCTTTTGAAGATCCACTTGCATCCTACGAGTTTTACCCCGTCTGGAGCAATGTCCAACGTCCATACTTTGTTGGTGTACATGGACTCCATTTCGGTCCGCATAGCATCCAGCCATTTTACCGAGTCAACGCTCTGAACGGCCTGCTGGAAGCTAGTAGGCTCATCATAATCTATGATGCAATCCTCTCTATCCCCGTCTATGAGAAAACCGTAGTATCTCTCGGGCGGATGAGACTGCCTACTACTCCTGCGGAGCGGCGTAGGAATGTCCTGTTCATTTGAACCTTCTGGTTCCACTAAGCTTTCAGTAATAGTCTGTGGTTCTGGAATTTCTTCCAGTTCTACTGCGCTCCCACTTAATTCTTTTTCTAAGAACTGGTGTTCTAGAAAGTGGGCATGACGAGAAACAAGAACTTTTTGTTCCTCTTCGTAGTAGAAGAGATATCCCTTGGAATTCTTTGGATATCCCACAAACTTACACAGTACTGAGCGCGCCTCGAGCTTGTCCGCATGCTGCTTTTTAACAAAAGCTGGACTTCCCCAAGTCTTAATGTGACTGAGATGGGGTCTCTTCCCACACCACATCTCATATGGTGTAGTAGGCACAGTCTTAGTAGGAACTCGGTTCAAAAGGTACGCAGCTGATTCTAGCGCATACCCCCAGAATGATCACGGTAACTCAGCATTACTCATCATGGACCGTACCATATCCAATAGGGTTCGGTTTCGTCTCTCCGATACACCGTTGTGTTGCGGAGTGTATGGAGGAGTAAGCTGAGAGAGAATCCCGTTCTCTTTTAAATAATTCAGGAACTCGGCACTTAAGTATTCTCCACCTCGATCCGATCTTAGAATCTTGATACTTTTGCCGGTTTGTTTTTCTACTTCATTCTTATATTCCTGGAATTTTTCAAAAGCTTCGGACTTATGTTTCATTAAGAAGACATAACCGTATCTTGAAAAATCATCCGTAAAAGTAATGAAGTAAGAATAACCGCTTCGCGCATGTGTAGACATTGGACCGCACACGTCGCTGTGTACGAGTCCCAAGAGCTCGCTCTTACTCCGTGTCCAGTGAACGGAGTCTTTGTCATCTTTCCTTTGAGACAGGATTGACAAGTGGCATACGATTGATATTCGAACGGATCCAAATATCCTTCTGTATGTAACTTAGTCAACCTTCTCTCATTGATGTGACCCAGTCTACAATGCCATAAGAAAGTCTGATTGATGTCTGGAGACTTTCTTTTGTGTGTATTCTGGACATTGAAAATCTGTGGTTGGTTTAATACGTATATACCATTGCTCAATGTACCTGACCCAATCAGAACTTGATTAAGGTGAATGTTTACAACATTACTTACAAACGCAAATTCATAACCTTCTTTAGAAACCAAAGATACAGAAATGATATTACAAGTTGCGTTGGGTACAAAAAAGCAATTACGCAAAACCAAAACATGCCCATCTGACATTCCCAGGTGATAGTCCCCCACGGCTTTAGCATCCATGCTAGCTCCGTTCGCAACTTTGAGGGTCATGTCACCTTCCTTCAAAAACCTACGGTTTCTCAACGCCTGCAAAGAATTACAGATATGAGATCCTGATCCGGTATCCAATACCCAGGAAGTAGAGTTTATAGAAAGACAGTTTTCAATAACATACACACCTGAAGCTGAAGCCGCAACCTGCTTCAGTTCCTGTGTCCTGGCTTTCCAAGCCCTGCAATCTTTCTTCCAGTGTCCACTCTTATGACAATAGAAGCACTCTTCCTTTCCAACAAGCTTCCCCGCAATCTTTGTTGCCTTTTCCTTTCCCTTCGTACCCACTTTACTAACACCGCCTCTTGGTTTGGCGGGGGCTTTCTTCCTCTTTCCCTTGGCTTTCGCCTTGGACCTAGAGGAAGAAGATCCTCCTACAAACAAAGCGGGTGTTTCCCTACCTTTCTGTAGGGTGCCCTCTGCGCTCCTCAGCAGGTTGAGGAGTTCTGAAAGTTCAACTTCCTTTTCTTGTAAGTTGAAGTTCAGTATAAACTGGGCGTAAGTGGATGGAAGGGACTGGAGAATTAAATCCGTATAGAGTTCACTGTCCAACGTGGTCCCAAGTTCTGCGAGCTCCTCAGTGTAGCCAATCATCTTAAGCACGTGGTCCGCTACCGATGATCCGACGGCCAACTTAGTCGAAAATAACTTCTTCGACACTTCGTATCTTGCGATACGAGACTGCTCTCCATACAGTTCTTTTGTATGGAGAAATATGGACTCGAGGTCCATATTCTCATGCCTCCTCTGATGTTCGTTGTCCATAGAGGCAAGCACGAGGCACCTGGCCTTCGCGCAATCAATCTCCCAAGTCTTACGGATTTCCTTATCCGCGACGCTGGAGGTGGGACCTGGGACGGGGGGAGCTTTGGTGGTAAGAAGATACCCCAGCTTGTCGTAAGCGATTGCCAATTTGACATTCCTGAGCCAATCTTTGTAGTTTGGCCCTGTCAGTATGTTTTTATCTAGAAATAACTTAAGTCCAGTCATTTCGAATTTTTTCGCTGTAGGGGGGAGAGAAGAAACACTTTAGCACGATGCTCTTGCAAGTTTAGAATGGTTTTTAATTTGTCTAAACAGGATGGCTCCCACTGTCTCTCGAATCCCTCCTCAAACTACAAAGGAAGAATTAGCTGGGATCAATCCCACCGTACAATACTTGCTTAACCGTTCAGCCAGGCCAGTGTCAGTACTACGAGGGAGGTTTTCCAACGCTTTCGCGAAGTTCCTTAATTTAAGAACCTCTTTTCCCTGGGGGCGAAGCCCCGCTAACACCTTTCTAGGCACCTACTAGGTTTATAGCATTGATCGTTTAGTGAGAAATTTCCCGAGGAGTAGCATATACTCACAGTAGGATCGGGATCCAAATATCATCGCGTGACGAAAATGAAGGAATCCTACCATAATCATCACACTCCAAATGGTATGCAAATCTAGCAAGTTTCAGTACTTATGAAACTCCCGATGTGGATTTTTGCCCCATGCTCTTATGACCTTGACTTTGGCCAAAATATCATAAGTCACATGTCAAGTTCTACCCGTCACTTTCCAGGTTAATTTGGATCCATCCGTACATACCCTTGACTTTGGCCAAAATGGCAGCATGACTGTCCCAAACCAACGCATCTATCTATGCTACACATGAACACCCAATAGCTACCAATCACTGTGCCTTGACTTTGGCCAAAATACACAGCTTGAATACTATTGCCTATTCATGCGAAACGACGGAGGGCTACGAATGGTTTTGGTAAAACCATGAACGTAGTGAACTGATATAATCGATGGAACGAGATAGCTTTTAGAAGGAGTGGCTCAAGCTCCGCATTTAAAAGTTAGTTTTGAAAAGAACCGAGTGGTTTTTCGAAAGTGTTCCAACGATTTTAACTTGGTTTATTATCTTGCATTAGTTCTTTTAATGCGTGATATTCTTGCATTAGTTCTTTTAATGCGTCCCATCATTTAATCCTACCATTGCAGAAAACAACCAAAATATGACGTACGCTTATGCCATTCGCATTCGCCATGGGGTCCCGTCATCACTCGTTAGGTTACTTAACTAACGACAGAGCGGGGGCTGGGCTAGCGCGGCTGTAAAACATAAGCAACGCCTAAATAGAAAGCAATGATAGACATTACAGATCACAGATGAATACATTGGATATACTAGCAATCCGCAATCCTTTCGAGCCTGCAACGAAAAGCGGATTACACGGTCGCGGTGAATAGCCAAATACCCCACCCAAGACCCCTACGGGTGCGGCAAACTACCCGCCAAGTACTCGGCAGTTTGTGCACCCCCTCCATGGGTCTATCCTAGGAGCAAAAACAGTAAAAAGAATTATACAATGACGGCTACAACCCCGACCCGGTTGTGCGGCCAAACAAATAATATTATTACATCAATTTACATTTACAATGAATGAAAGAAAAACAAAAGCTCATCTCACATCCACCCCGGCTATTCACCCGCGACAGTCCAACACATTCATATACACATTCCAATATCAAACACAGATCATGTATAACCCCGACCAATCGGCTTATAGCGATTAGCCGACGTTCAATACATGCAAACATCACAGATATAACCAACATAGCCAAAGTGTAGCGAAGTTCGAAAAAAAAACGGATTTATAGGACCCCAAAAGTAAATTTCTGTTCTGGAAAATCTGGGCACATATAACATATTTGAAAAATCCCAAAACCCTACCAAAAGAACACTGCACAAAACACGATCTCATGAAGTGCCCAAACGGCGGCGGATCCGCGGCTTGATGAACAGGTGAGGCCGCGGATGGGCGGCGCTTTGAAGGAATCATGGGATCGTTTTTGGTGGGTGTTCTTAGAAAACCCTGAGCCGATTTTTGGAGTATAAAGTTTTTCATTTAGAGCAGAAAAAATTTCAACAGAAACTTAGGGTTTTAGTTTTTCCGGTTTTGCGATTTTTCGGTTTCGAACTTCCATACACTTCGCTACCAAGCTAGTTTAAGTTTAGTTAGGCTATGATACCACTGTAAGTCCACGTTGCGACCCCCGGTTCTTACGGGGAGGCGGAAACGGTATAAAAATCAAATTTTTATCGCAAAGGGGCAACATGGACTAAACAAAGTCGGGATCTTTTCTAAACTAAACTAGTTAACATGCAAAGGAGAGTTAGGATAGATGGTTATACCTAAACTTGAACTCCTTCTTCTTCAAACTTTTGTAGAGGTTGATGGTTCTCTTCTTGTCGCCTTCTTCCGTCGAAGATGGATCCACCTCGAGGGTTCAACCTTTGGGCTCTTTCTCGAACTTGGAGTGAACTAGAATCTCCGGCTTGCTAAACCCTTGATCCTAGAGTGAGTAGAGAGAGTCTAAGAGGTGCTTTTCTTTTAAGGAGAAGGATTCTCAACACATGAGAAGGGTTCTCCTTATGCTAGAGGAAGAAGAAGATGAAGTGAGGAGAGAGAGTTGTTATGATAAAGTGAGCTCTTTTTCTTTTGCAACCATAACATAAAGCAAAAGAATTATCAAATAATAATAATAATGAAAATGAAAAGGTTGATGGAAAGTTTAAGAATGACCATTATCATTTCAAACATTAAATGAATTTGCTAGAATCAAAGAGCATCTTTCTTTTGTAATGATGATGGTCAAAACTTCAACCATGGTCAACAAGTCAACATAAAAACCAACCATGACACAATTTCATTTTATTATATATTATTAATTGATATAACATAAATCCATTAGGGTTTGGAAAAATACGACTGTCAACTGTGCATACGCACCCGTTCCGAAACCCTAATAAAAGCCCTCTTCCTCTTCCTCAAATAACCGTGCATACACACCTGCATCCTTGTTCCGAGGAACATGAATACTGAGAGATAAAAGCAACCCCAAAACATATACCAGCATCTGACTCAAACCAGAGCCAGCCAGTAATATCCGTCCGGACTCCAAACGTGCACAAGTGCGCGGATGAGAACGAACCCTGTCGCAAAACCATGCGACCTCTACTCTGTTTTTCCCAGAGGCGAATACCCTCTGTGTAGGACTCTAAAGACTCGACACTACACTGGCAGTGGGTTTAACCACAGACCGCAAGCGGCACTAGCTGTGCGTAACGGTCCCCAGGTAGATGCCGACAAGAAGGCTGACGAGGTGAAACCCCATCTGAACTCCTACTGAGTCTGAATGTGACATTCTCCGCACAGTCCGGTCTGTTCGTCTGATACATCGCATGTCGGGCCTAGGGGGTGGTAAAACGTCAGTCCCCCAATAGCGGTACAAGTCGTGTCGGAGTGAAGCCCAAAACACACTGAGATAACACTGGAAGCCTACCAGTATATCTCGCTTGCCCTGGCCAGGGACTACTTGTGTAATGGCTCTCCTAGACACAGCGCGATGTCAACCCCCAATACCGGGAGAGACGAATCCTGTCTAACCGGCACTGCCTCCAAGTGCTTCGGGACAGTACCCAACCACTACCTGTTTGCACGACTCCTTTGAGCCGTGGTAGGGTAGTGATCAAAGTGTAGTGGGAACACACTCGAGGCGAAGTGCCAGTGTCAAGTCAGCGGACTAAGCTGTACTCATGTCACCTGGGAACTGATAACTGACGATAGGTATAATACCAACCTTTCAGTTCCCGACGAGTCCTGTCCAGTGTACCCGTAACCTAACGAGCACCCGTATACTATCTCCAGTACGATATACTGATGGCTGCGGGACAGACCATCTCCCACACTGGGATGAGAAGCGCATACGCTAGTCTACTCCGGAGTATCGATGCCCTGTCTCGATAGTCCTGCGACTAGGGACCTGTATAAGGATGTGCTTATAGATTACCCAGCCCCCACTAGTGTGACTGCCATCACAACGCTGGTAATCAAGCAAAGATCCTAAGGGCTCCACTAATGCGTATTGGTGATATCGCAAAATAAACACACGTACACATTGAAGTAGAAACAAACCAAGTAGCATACTACTATATTGAGCAAGATTGTTTATACAATGTGAATATCCCAAGCTTCCATTAAGTAATATACAAACTAGTATGATACAGTAATGGCCTCTAGGGCATATACACTAACACTTCCCACTTCACATCTGATATGGTGTGGTAGGCACGGTCTTGGTATGAACCTTTTTCAAAAGATATGCATATAATCCTAGTGCATAACCTCTGAAGGATGACGATGACTCAGTGTTACTCATTATGAAACGAACCATATTTAATAGGGTTGTGTTCCTTCTCTCCGATACAGCATAATGTTGTGATGTGTATGGAAGAGTAAGCTGAGAGAGAATTCCTTTCTCTTTTTAGGTAATCCAGGAACTCGACATTTAAGTATTCATTACCTCGATCAGATCTTAGTGTCTTGATACTTGTGCATGTTTATTTTTCCTCTTCATTCTTATATTCCAGGAATTTCTCAAAGGCCTTGGATTTATGCTTCAATAAAAAGTCATGTCCTAACCCAGAGAAATGATCCGTAAAATTAATGAAATAGGAATAACCAATTCATACATATATATACGTTTGGATCACACACAATGTTGTGTATGAGTCCCAAGAGCTCGCTCGCTCTTACTCTGTGTCCAGTGAACGGAGTCTTTTGTCATCTTTCTTATGAAACATGATTGACTAGTTGCTTAAGGCTGATATTCGAATGGATCCAAATATCCTTCTCTATGTAACTACGTCAATCTTGTTTCAATGATGTGACCCTGTCTATAATGCCATAAGAAAGTCCTATTTGATTTTTGAGACTTTCTTATAAGTGTGTCATGGACGTTTGAAAACCTGAGCTTAATTTTACCGTTATCTAATTTACCTGACCCAATCAAATCTTTGATTTAGGTGAATGTGGATCTCATCGCTTACATATGTAAATCATATCCTTCTTTATAATGTAAAGATACAGATATGATATTTACAACCGTGACTAGGCACATACAAATAGTTACGTAAAATCAATAACTGCTGACTTGTCAATTCTAGATGATATTCCTCTACGGATACAGCATCCTTTCTCATTCCGTTAGCACCTCAGAGAGTTATATCACCTGCCCTGATAACTCTACGGTTTCTCAAAGTCTGTAAAGAATGAGATCGTGACCTAGTATCATGTACCCAGGAAGTAGAGTTAATTGACAGACAGTTTTCAAACACTAACACACCCGAAGCCGAAGCCACAACATGCTTCGGATCCAAGATTCTGGCTTTCCAAGCCCTGTAATCCCTCTGCCAATGTCTTTTCCCGTAACAATAGGAACAACCCTCCTTTTCTACTGTTAGCCCCGAAACTTTTGCCCTTCCCTTTCCTTCTACCTTCCTTATACCGCATTTCGGCTTTGTGGAGGTCTTCTTCTTCTCACCCTTTTCTTTTGCTTTGGATGTAGAAGAGGAAGATTCCCCAATAAGCAGAGCGGGTGTCTCCCTGGATTCCTTCAGGGTGTAAGTAGAGGGTAGGGGCTATAGAATCAATTCATCACTCGACTTGTTCTCCAACGTGGTCTCCAAGTCCGTGAGTTGTTTAATGCAGCTAATCATTGTAGGGACGTAGTCCCCTACAGATGATCCGACAGCCAACCTCGCTTGAAGCAATTCGTTCGAGATCTTATATCTTGCGATACGATATTTCTCTCCATATAAAATTTTGTTATGTAGGAAGATAGAAACAATGTCTATCTTCTCGTGTTCCTTCTATTTTTCACCATCTACTGAGGGCAACACGAGGCACTTGGCATTCGCACAGTCTTTTCCCTTTGTCTTACGGATATCTTCCGCGAAGGTGGAAACTGGACCTGGGATGGCATAGTCGTGATTAATAATGAGGCGGTCCAGCTTGTATAGGTAATGGACATCTGGACAAACCTTTGCCAATTAATATAGTAAAACTCAGTCGTTTGTTATCAAACTGTAACCTAATCTGGTCACCTGGTTGCTGCAATTAGGAGAGAGAGACGAATACACTCAGCATGATGCTCTTGCAAATTTAGATTGGTTTTTAGTTTATCTAAACAGGATGGCTCCCACTGTTTCTCGAATCCCTCCTCAAACCATAAAAGAGGAACCGGTCAGGATTAATCTCACCTTACAATACTTGCTTAACCGTTCAGCCAGGCTGGTGTTGGACTTCGAGGGAGGTTTTCCAACGCTTTCGCGAAGTTCCTTAATTACAAAACCTCTTTTCCCTGGAGGCGTAGCCCAGCTAACACCGTTCTAGACACCTATTTGGTTTATAGCATTGATTGTTTAGTGAAAAAATCTCCCGAGGAGTAGCATATACTCACAGTAGGATCGAGATCCAAATATCATTGTGTGATAAAGCTGAAGGAATCCTACCAAAATTATCACACTCCAAATGGTATGCGGCACTAGCAAGTTTCAGTTTCTTTAGAAACTCCCGATGTGGATTTCTGCCCCATGCTCTTATGACCTTGACGAAGGTCAACAAATCATAAGTCACATGTCAAGTTCTACCCATCATTGTCCAGGTTAATTTTAACCCACTCATACATACCCTTGACGAAGGTCAACAAGGTAATACGACTGTCCCAAACCAACGCATCTATCTATGCTACATATGAACACCCAGCAGCTACCAATCACCATGCCTTGACGAAGGTCAACAAGCATAACTTGAATACTACTGAACATTTATATGAAATGACAGAGGGCTACGAATGGTTATGGTGAAACCGTGAACGTAGTGAACTTGATATAATCGAAGGAACCTGATAGCTTTTAAAAGGAGTGGTTTAACCTTCGCATTTAAAAGTCTGCTGTTTTAAAATAACCGAGTGGTTTTAAAATTTATTCCAACGATTCAGCTTTGGTTTGTTTGCTTTGCATTAATATAATACGTCCCATCAATTGCACCTATCATCACAGAAAAAGATGAAAATACGTCTACTTATGCCATCCGCATTCGCCACTGGGCCCCGTCTAACAACGTTAGGTTACTTAACTAACGCCAGAGCAGGGGCTGGACTAGAGCGGATGCAAAACATAAGTAGCGTCTATTATATACCATATATAATAATAGCATTCGTCTGACGCAATAATAGGCATTCCAGCTCACAGATGAACATATTGGATATACTAGGAATATCGCATTTCGTTTAAGCCTATAACGAAAGACGGATTCCACGGTCATGATGAATAGCCAAACCCCACCCCATACCCCTACGGGTGTGGCAAACTACCCGCCAAATTCCAGAAGTGAAGCAACCTCTCTCAACAAAGTGAGTAGGCCACTCGGCACTTCAAAGAATCCGGTAGTTTGTGTACCCCACCTTGGGTCTATCCTAGGAGTAGAAAACAGTAAAAAGAAATAATACAACGGCGGCTACAACCTCAACCCGGATGTGCCACGCAAAATAATATTACATCAAATTACAATTTACATCAAATGAAAGATAAAGCAAACGCTCATCTCATATCCATGGCTATTCATCATTGACGATCCAATACAATTCATATACACAAACCAACAGATATGTGCAACTTCAAACTAACCGACATATAGCAATTAGATGAAGTTTAAAACACATATAAACAATACAGATAAAACCGGATTAGCCAAGTACATTAGAATATCGATCGAAATATATTTTCCGTATCTACCCCAAATACAAACCAGCACTCCAAAAAATTCTGGGTAGAAACCAAATATTCCAAATAACTCTACACCTGTTAATAAGATAAACATAAGAATAACGGGCCAACTCGGCCACAACTCGGCCGCGGATCGGCGGAAAATCCATAAATTCGCCGCAGATCCGCGGTGGTTGTGACGAGTTGGTGACTCGTTTTTCCTCTGTGTTCTTAGAATTCCCTGCACATAATTTTCAAGCCTGTGAAATAATTTTTAGAACAGTTTAAAAATTGACAGAAACTGTGAGGGTAGAAAGTGTATAGTTTTCGGTTTTTCCAACGATCGATGTTCTAATAACTTGCTAACGAGTTACTAAGGGTTTAGTTGGCTCAGATACCACTGTATGTCTATGCCATGCACCCTGCATGTTCGCGGGGAGGCGGAATCTTCAAAAAATAGTTTTCAAAAGCTTTGTGACATAGACTATACGCCAAGATCGTTGCCAAACCTTTACTAACATCAAGAACATGAGGTAACTACATGTACAGAAGTTTTATACCTCGCGTTCATGTCCTTCGGGTCTTCATTCCTCGCCGTCCTTCTTTTGGTTGTCGACTCTATGGATCGTTTGGATCGCCGCTCCCTCATCGGACTCCTCAAATCCAAGATGATCCACCTGAGGAGATGTGCATCGAACTCCTACCTCAACCGAGGCAACTAGGGCATCAATGTCGCTACCTATGATGTCGTAGAGAATGTAGAGATGTGTGGATGATTGAGATGTCTTTGTTTACCCTAGATCACTCAACACATGAGTTCACTAGGTTTTGAGGAAGAAGATGGCTAAGGAAAGAAACTCTTGAGGAAAGAGAATGAAGAATGGAGTTAGCTCTCACCCTTTTCCTCAACTGAACAATATTGAAAATTCATTTGATAAATCAATAAGGAATTATCACATATATTGTTTAAGTAACAAAAAATGAGTCATGGGCCAAAAAGCTACCATGTGTCATGTAAAGCTATGTCCAACTTTATGAAATTTCCACCTCATTCTTCCTATGTCATAAATCATTTTCATTTAAACCAAAATGAATAATAACAATATGACATGTCACCTTCTAGAAGCATCATTGACCAATTTACAAAAATACCCCTCGTCCGTACATACGTACCCGTATCCGTATTCCGAAAAATACGAATACAAAAGACGACAACAATCCATCTGTACAATACTAGGATCCGTCTTAAAACAAAGCCCGCTAGTATTTGTAGGGTTCCTAGGCACACTCAAGAGGTTCCACAAGGCATCAACCATGGTAAAATCAAAATTTTTCCATGTGCCGAGAAACCCTAATTAAGATCGTTGCTAGAGGTAAGGCGAAAAACATGCAAGTTAGCAACTTTAACTACAAGTGAAAGGGACTACAACCTTAGTAGATTCGGTCCTCCACTTCTAAAGCTCCGTGACGACGTCCCTTCGCTGCGGTCATCGGGATCCCGGACTCTAGCGATGGTTTCGTCGGAGAAATAAGCGGGCTAGGTCGTTGACTTCGATGCCGAAGATGATCTACGTCGAGGCTTCTCAAACTCAAGCTCCACCTTCACTAGGTCATGAAACTTGTGAAGATAACACACTCTACTATATGGCAAATGGTAGAGGATGAAGAAATAGGAAGTGGGTTCACTTTGGATTTGGATTTCTCACTTGGTTTCATCACTTGAAATTTTCTAGCAAGCTTTCTTCTTCATGAAGAAGAAGAAGAAGAAGAAAAGAAAACGAATTATGTTAAAAGAAAATTCAAGTGAAGACTTATCATGTTGCAACCATGTGTGAGTAAACCATTGTAGAGACTAAACTAGAGTTTAGGCTAATGGTTAGGTTAATGAACAAAACAAAATGGCTAGACTTTTCAAAGATGCTATGAAGCTTCATGAAGCTTCAAGCCAAAACAAGAAAAGCCACCATTTAGTTTTTCCAAAATAAATAAAGAAAATAAAACCCTAACCATTAACCTAAACTTGGTGTAAGTCATACACACACCCAAGTTTGCATGTATCATCAAACATGATACAAACTAGTGCACAAACATATATCATATATACAACTTGTGCACACCAAGTGAGAAAATCAATCTTAAGTGAACTAATACTAGTTAATGTAAAGTAATATATCAAATATATAATTATACATTAAATCAACACTTGATTTAACGATCCGGTCATATTGCATATAACCGACTAGTATCAAGTGTATCAATATATCGAATCAACATTTGATTCGGTAACCCGGCAATATCACATATAACCGTCCGATGTGTTAGTTATGTATTTGCCCTAGAGGCCATTGTTGTACATTTGATGTATATTATGATGGATGTTTAGATATATACAGAGAGGACTTTCTTGCTCGTCATGATAGTATGCTATTTGGTTTCACTTTATCTTAACATGTTGACTTGTACTGGTTTACTGTCTTTCTCTCACATGTTGATAAAGCCCTAAGGATCTGTACTCGACAACTGGGACTATGATGAGATCATACTAGTGGGGCTACGGTAGTCGATGGGTACATCCTATAATTGTTCCTAGTCGAGCGTATATCGAGACAGGGCATCGATACACCAGAGTAGACTAGCGTATACGCATCTTGACCCATATGATGGGCGATTGATGATCCCATATCCATCGGTGTTTGACATCAAGGATGGTGTACGGGTGCTCAGTGGAGACTGGGTACACTGGAAGGACTCGCCGAGAACTCCCAGATGGTGATATACCGCACGTCAGATGGCAGTACTCCGGTGATACTGGTACAGGGTAGTCTGTAGACCCGAGATCGTCATAGAGTCTTGTGTGATTCCCACTGTACTTTGATTTCCACCTTACCACGTCCAAGAGGGCGTGCAAAATGGTGGCTTTTGGGTACAGTCCCGAATCATATGGAGACAATGAGCGATAGGAGGGGATTCGTCTCTCCCAGTATAGGGAGTTGATGTTGTGCTGTGTTCGATTGGCCATAACTGGAAGTCCCTGGCCAGGGCTAATATAGAGATATACTGGTAAGTGTTACCAGTAGTTTCTCGACCTGTTATGAGCCTCACATCTACACAACTTATCGATTACTGGGGTCTGACGTATACCACCCCTTGACTTGATATGCGACATATCAAACGAACAGACCGGACTGTACGGGAGTGTTACTGATTGGATTCACAGGAGAACGGACAGGCTAGCTTGTTGATCTTCTGATCGCTCAATACCTGGGTGGCTGTTATGTTTAGCTGACCGCTTGCAGCTTGTGGGTGTTTGATATGATCATCACCTGCTACCGGCGTATTGACGATTCTTTAGAGTCCTACACAGAGGTTTCTTGGCTCAGGCAAAATGGAATAAAGGCACATATGTGATATGTGCAGGACCGAGGATAATGCGATATATGATACCGTATTATATTCTCGCGATATTTAGATATGAACCAGGTCATCGGATCAAGTGTTGATTCGATGAATCAGTACATGATATATTAGTCGGTTATATTCGATATAGCCGGATCGTTGGATCAAGTGTTGATTCGATGATTTAATGTATAATGATATATATTATATATTGTATTACATTATCTAATATTGGCTCGCTTTATTATTTCATTTTCTCACCGGATTAATACATTGATATATATGCGATATGTGTTAATTGTATTATTTTCTAATGTTGCAAATATATAATATATATGTGATATATATTATTGTGACATGATATGATTTATTATGAAACATGTTTAGGGATGATAAAAAGAGATTAGGGTTTGATTAGGGTTAGCTCCTTCTTGTTCTTTCTAGAAGGATTTCCTTTTGTCTTGGTTAAGATATTATGGTTGATACTTATCCATGACTCATTCTTAACCTAACCAAACCCTAGCTCTAGTTTATTCTCTACAAAGGTTAAGCCTCTCATCCTTGACCATGGTTCCTTGATAAAACATATATTCTTATCTACTATTCATCACAAAAGGATTTATCTCATTATTCTTCATCTTTTTCTCACTTGAGTTTTTGAGAGAGCTCACTTGTGATTTCGTTTGTGATGATTTCTTATGAGAAAATGATATAAAAAGAAAGCATAAATACTACTCCATCATCCTCATCTAATCTAGCCCATTAGATTAGAGTGTTCACCTCATTAGAGTGAGAGAGCTTGGGTTATAGCAACTTCGACGTAGATCATCGGAGAAGCGGAACACTACAAGCTAGCATGGATCGTCGAGTCGTGGAGCCTCTCTTGAGTCCGGGAGATCGTGGATCGCGGCGAAGGGTCTTCTACTCGGAGCTTGTGAAGCGAAGGAGCGGACAACAAAGGTTGTAATCCCTCACACTTAGTATTAAAGATGTTATCTTGCATGTTAAACCCTAATAATCTAGCAAAGATCCCGGCTTTGGGTTGTTCGGTACATCTAAAATTATATCCGGGCATGTTTGATGCTTTATGAACCTTCACAAGAGTGCCTAGGAACCCTACAGTGGTATCAGAGCCTAGCTAGAGCATTAGGCGATGTGTATACGAAGTTAAAACTCCGATCGAACCCGATACGACAAAAATGAACCCCTCTTTGGATATTTTTCAGAAATGCGATTTTTTATGAATTAAAAATACCTGAAAATTCAGCATACAAAAATAAGAATAACTGTGAAATACGATAAAGTGATCCGTACAGACAGCCGCGGAATCGCGGCCGTACCCTGCTTGGGCCACGGTTCTACGGCAGTATTGCTTGATGTGACTATTTTTATTTCATAGTAATTCTTTTTAAATGCTTATATAGTTTCTGGTATTTTTATTTTGAATCAAGGGTTGAGTGTTCTGGGGTTTATTTTGTAATCGTAGATTCGATCGGAAAATTTAAATTCATTATAATTTTCTGTATATTTAGAAACTGTTAAAATGTTCGAACGGATATCATTAACTCAATTTTTCCCGGCACGAAAAACATTCAAGTGTTGAATTTTTCTCGGGTTTAAATCTTTCGGAAAAACGTGCAAGTGACACGATGGACCCTCTAGAAGACAACAAACCTTAACTCGATTATGTGACCGTCTTGAACTGCTTTTTGAACCTTCGGGTTTGGGGCAGTACGGCGTGCCACATGTGAGGCGTTGGCTTGACCCTTCTACGGCTGGACCGTTGCTACTGTGACGTATTCTGGAACTTTTGAATTCCGCTCTGTAAGTCCACGTTGCCCACCCCGGTGCTTACGGGGAGGCGGAAAACATAATAAAAATCGGATTTTTATCAACTATAGGCAACATGGACTATGCTTTGAGGATCTTTACTAAACAAAAACTTGCTAAAGCTAACTTGAAAGTAGCTAAGTGGTAGAAAGGAAATACCTTTGGTCTCTTAGTCCTTCTCTCCTTGCTCCTTGGAGTAGTGGAAGGAGGTCACCTTACTCGTCTCCTCACGTCGAAGAAAGATCCACCCGAAAGCCTCAACCTTTGGCTTCAACTCCAAGCTAGAAGTAACTAGGGTTCAAGAAGTGCTAGTCCTTCAACCCTAGATGAGAGTAGAGAAGATCAAGAGAGGGTTTTTCTCAAGCTCAAGTATTTCTCAACACATGAGAGGGAGAGAGCTTGAGGGAGAGGAAGAACAAGAGAGAGAAAGGATATGATAGAATGAGAAATAATTGAGCCATTCTCACTAATATGTGTGAATTGTTTTAATTGAATAATTAGCTAGATAATTTTCATGGTTAATCATGACATGACCATTATCATTTCAATTTGCAAAGATCAAAAAACATCTTCCAAAAGAAATGATGATGGTCAAAGTGTCAACCTAGGTCAACAAGTCAAAGAAGTCAAATGGTCAACAACCATAACCATGGACAATTATTAAACTAATTATTAATTAACAATAATACACACATAAACATTAGGGTTAATAAAATGACAATAGCCATTAACCCTAATCAAGGTCCTCTCCCTCAATCCCAAGCAACTGTGCATACGCACCCGCATTCGTGATCCGAGGAACACGAATACACTGAGAAAAACCAATCTCAAATCATATACTAGGATCCGGATTAAACCAAAGCCCGCTAGTATAAACTGTCCGGACAGCAAACGTGCACAAGTGCGCGAATGTGAACGAACCCTGTCGCAAAACCATACGACCTCTACTCATTTTGCCTAAAGGCGAATAGCTCTCTGTGTGGGACTCTAAAGACTCGACACTACACTGGCAGTGGGTTTAACCACAGACCGCAAGCGGCACTAGCTGTACGTAACGGTCCCCAGGTAGATGTCGATAAGAAGACTGACGAGGTGAACCCCATCCGAACTCCTACTGAGCCTGTATGTGACAATCTCCGTACAGCCCGGTCTGTTCGTCTGATACATCGCATGGCGGGCCTAGAGGGCGGTGAACGTCAGTCCCCTAATAGCGGTACAAGTCGTGTCGGAGTGTAGCCCAGAACACCCTGAGATAACACTGGAAACCTACCAGTATATCTCGCTTGCCCTGGCCAGGGACTACTCGTGTAATGGCTCTCCTGGACACAGCGCGATGTCAACCCCCAATACCGGGAGAGACGAATCCTGTCTAACCATCACTGCCTCCAAGTGCTTCGGGACTGCACCCAAAAACTACCTGTTTACACGACTCCTTTGAGCCGTGGTAGGTTAGTAATCAAAGTGCAGTGGGAACACACTCGAGGCGAAGTGACAGTGTCAAGTCAACGGACTAAGCTGTACTCATATCACCTGGGAACTGATAACTGACGATAGGTATAATACCAACCAACAGTTCCCGACGAGTCCTGTCCAGTGTACTCGTAACCTAACGAGCACCCGCATACTATCTCAAGTACGACGTACTGACGGCTGTGGGACAGACCGTCTCCTACGCTGGGATGAGAAGCGCATACGCTAGTCTACTCCGGAGTATCGATGCCCTGTCTCGATAGTCCAACGACTAGGGACCTGTATATGGATGTGCTTATAGATCACCCAGCTCCCACGAGTGTGAGCGCCATCACAACGCTGGTAATCAAGCAAAGATCCTAAGGGCTCTACTAATATGTATAACAGCGATATGCTAAAAGAAACACATGCACATATTAAAGCAGAGACAAACCAAGTAGCATACTACCATTTCGAGCAAGATTGTATATACAACTGTGAATATCCCAAGCTTCCAACAAGTAATATACAAACTAGTATGATACAGTAATGGCCTCTAGGGCATATACACTAACAATCTCCCACTTGCACTAAGGCCATGTACTGGCGTATCGAAGACCTATCATCTCGATCAGCCGCTCGAACTAAGTCTGGGGCAAGGCCTTAGTGAATGGATCTGCTGTGTTATCCTCTGATGCAACTCTTGTTAGTGTATATGCCCTAGAGGCCATTACTGTATCATACTAGTTTGTATATTACTTAATGGAAGCTTGGGATATTCACAAATGTATATACAGTCTTGCTCGAAATGGTAGTATGCTACTTGGTTTGTCTCTGCTTTAATATATGCATGTGTTTCTTTTAGCATATTACTGGTATACATATTAGTAGAGCCCTTAGGATCTTTGCTTGATTACCAGCGTTGTGATGGCGCTCGCACTCGTGGGAGCTGGGTAATCTATAAGCACATCCTTATACAGGTCCCTGGTCGTTGGACTATCGAGACAGGGCATCGATACTCCGGAGTAGACTAGCGTATGCGCTTCTCATCCCAGTATGGGAGACGGTCTGTCCCACAGCCGTTAGTACGTCGTACTTGGGATAGTATGCGGGTGCTCGTTAGGTTACGAGTACACTGGACAGGACTCGTCGGGAACTGTTGGTTGGTAACATACCTATCGTCGGTTATCAGTTCCCAGGTGACATGAGTACAGCTTAGTCCGCTGACTTGACACTGTCACTTCGCCTTGAGTGTATTCCCACTGCACTTTGATTACTACCCTACCACGGCTCAAAGGAGTCGTGCAAACAGGTAGTTTTTGGGTGCAGTCCCGAAGCACTTGGAGGCAGTGACGGTTAGACAGGATTCGTCTCTCCCGGTATTGGGGGTTGACATCGCGCTGTGTCTAGGAGAGCCATTACACGAGTAGTCCCTGGCCAGGGCAAGCGAGATATACTGGTAGGTTTCCAGTGTTATCTCAGGGTGTTCTGGGCTACACTCCGACACGACTTGTACCGCTATTAGGGGACTGACGTTCACCGCCCCCCTAGGCCCGCCATGCGATGTATCAGACGAACAGACCGGACTGTACGGAGACTGTCACATACAGGCTCAGTAGGAGTGCAGATGGGGTTCACCTCGTCAGTCTTCTTATCGACATCTACCTGGGGACCGTTACGTACAGCTAGTGCCGCTTGCGGTCTGTGGTTAAACCCACTGCCAGCGTAGTGTCGAGTCTTTAGAGTCCCACACAGAGAGCTATTCGCCTTTAGGCAAAATGAGTAGAGGTCGCATGGTTTTGCGACAGGGTTCGTTCGCATCCGCGCACTTGTGCACGTTTGCTGTCCGGACAGTTTATACTAGCGGGCTTTGGTTTAAGCCGGATCCTAGTATATGGTTTGAGATTGGTTTTTCTCAGAGTATTCGTGTTCCTCGGATCACGAATGCGGGTGCGTATGCACAGTTGCTTGAGATTGAGGGAGAGGATCTTGTTTAGGGTTAATGGCTATTGTCATTTTATTAACCCTATTGATTTTGTGTGTATTATTGTTAATTGATAATTAGCTTAATAATTGTGCATGGTTGTTGTTGACAATTTGACTTCATTGACTTGTTGACCTAGGTTGACACTTTGACCATCATCATTTGTTTTGGAAGATGCTCTTTGATCTTTGCAAAATTGAAATGATAATGGTCATGTCATGATTTACCATGACAATTTTCAAGCTAATTATACAATTAAAATTATTCACACATATTAGTGAGAATGGCTAACTAATAATTCATTCTCTCATATTATTTCTCTCTCTTGTTCATCCTCTCCCTCAAGCTCTCTCCCTCTCATGTGTTGAGAAACAAAAAAGCTTGAGAAAAACCCTCTCTTGATCTTCTCTACTCTCTTCTAGGGTTCAAGTCTTAGCATTTCTTGCACTCTAGTTACTCCTAGCTTGGAGTTGAAGCTAAAGGTCGTGGCTTTCGGGTGGATCCTTCTTTGACGGGAGAAGACAAGCAAGGTGAACTCTTTCAACCATTCCAAGGAGCAAGGAGAGAAGGACTTTGAGCTCAAGGTATAACCTTTCCATCACTTAGCTACTTTGTAGTTAGGGTTAGCAAGTTTATGTTTAGCAAAGATCCTCACAAGCAAGGTCCATGTTGCCTAAGTTCTTAAAAATCCGATTTTTATTATGTTTTTCGCCTCCCCGCAAGCACCGGGGTGGGCAACGTGGACTTACAGTGGTATCAGAGCCTAACTAAACCTAAACTAGCTATGTTGTTAAGTGTAACGAAGTTTCGAAACCGAAAAATCGAAAAACCAAACTCGCAAAACCCCAAGTTTCTGTTAATTTTTTTTCTGGTCAAAATGAAATTTGTTATATACCAAAAATTATCTCAGGGTTTTGTGTAAAACACCACCAAAGACGAACCAGAGAGGAGACTAGAGGACCGCGCATCCGCGGCATAAGGAAGCTCTTGCCGCGGAAGCGCGGCCGTCTTGTCCCCTCTCTGCATCGTTTTTGGTGCAGTACGTTTCTGTGTTGGTTTTAGGATTTTTAGGATATGTTATATGTGCCCAGATTTTCCAGAACTAAAATTTACTTTTGGGGGCCTATAAATCCGTATTTTTCGGAACTTCACTACACTTTAACTATATCGGTTATATCTGTGATGCTTGTATGTATTGAACGTCGGCTAATCGCTATAAGTCGATTAGTCGGGGTTATACATCTCTGTGATCTGTGATTGTTGGTTTGTGGATATGAATGGATTGGATCGTCGCGGGTGAATAGCCGGGTTGGATGTGAGATGAGCGTTTTTTTTCCTTCATTCATTTGTAACATGTAAATTGATGTAATTATATTATTTGTATGGCCGCACAACCGGGTCGGGGTTGTAGCCGTCATTGTATAATTCTTTTTACTGTTTTTGCTCCTAGGATAGACCCATGGAGGGGGTGCACAAACTACCGGGTATCTCGAAGTGCCGAGTGGCCTACTCACGGTGGTGAGGGAGGTTGCTTCGCTTCGGGTGCTTGGCGGGTAGTTTGCCGCACCCGTAGGGGTCTTGGGTGGGGTTTTGGCTATTCACCGCGACCGTGTAATCCGCTTTGCGTTGCAGGCTCGAACGCATTGCGGATTCCTTGTATATCCAATGTATTCATCTGTGATCTGTAATGTCTATCATTGCTATATATTTATATATAATAACTATTTAGGCGTTGCTTATGTTTTACAGCCGCGCTAGCCCAGCCCCCGCTCTGTCGTTAGTTAAGTAACCTAACGGGTGATGACGGGGCCCCGTGGCGAATGCGAATGGCATAAGCGTACGTCATATTTTGGTTGTTTTCTGCAATGGTAGGATTAAATGATGGGACGCATTAAAAGAACTAATGCAAGAAATAAACCAAGTAAAAGTCGATTGGAACACTTTGAAAACCACTCGGTTCTTTTCAAAACTAAAACTTTTAAACGCGGAGCTTGAACCACTCCTTTTAAAAGCTATCACGTTCCATCGACTATATCAAGTTCACTACGTTCACGGTTTCGCCAAAACCATCCGTAGCCCTCCGTCGTTTCATATAAATATTCAACAGTATTCAAGCTGTGTTTGTTGGCCTTAGTCAAGGCACAGTGTTTGGTAGCTGGTGGGTGTTCATATGTTGCATAGATAGAATGCGTTGGTTTGGGACAGTCGTATTGCTTTGTTGGCCATAGTCAAGGGTATATACGGGTGGGTTCAAATTAACCTGGATAACGACGGGTAGAACTTGACATGTGACTTATGATTTGTTGGCCTTAGTCAAGGTCATAAGAGCATGGGGCAAAAATCTACATCGGGAGTTTCATAAGTACTGAAACTTGCTAGCGTTGCATACCATTTGGAGTGTGATGATTCTGGTAGGATTCCTTCGGTTTTATCACGCGATGATATTTGGATCCCGATCCTACTGTGAGTATATGCTACTCCTCGGGAAAACTCTCACTTAACGATCAATGCTATAAACCTAGTAGGTGCCTAGAAAGGTGTTAGCGGGGCTACGCCCACAGGGAAAAGAGGTTACTTAATTAAGGAACTTCGCGAAAGCGTTGGAAAACCTCCCTCGAAGTACCGACACTGGCCTGGCTGAACGGTTAAGCAAGTATTGTACGGTGAGAATGATCCCGGCTAATCCTTTCTTTACGGTTTGAGAAGGGATTCGAGAGACAGTGGGAGCCATCCTGTTTAGATAAATTAAAAACCAATCTAAACTTGCAAGAGCAACATGCTAAGTGTTTTCTTCTCTCTCTCTTAATTGCAGCGACCCAGTGACCACACCTAGGTTACATCTAGATAATAAGATGACTGAATCTGACTGTTATGACTGGCAAAGGTCTGTCCAGATGTCCATTGCCCAGGACAAGCTGGGACACCTCTTAACTGATCCAACCCCTGCCGTCTCAGGTCCAGTTTCCCCTGTCACGGATATTGATATTCGTAGGACATCGGAAGAAGACTGTGCGAAAGCCAAGTGCCTCGTGTTAGCCTCAGTTGATGGTATATACCAGAGGCAGCACGAGAAGATGGACTCAGCTTCTATCTTTCTCCATAACAAAGTTTTATATGGAGAGCAATCTCGTATCGCAAGATATGAGACCTCGAACGAATTGCTTCCAGCGAGGTTGGCTATCGGGTCATCTATGGGGGACAACGTCCTTACAGAGACCAGCTCTTTTGAGCTCTCGGACCTGAAGACAACGTTGAAGAACAGGTCAGATGCTGACTCAGTTCAACAGTCTCTGCCTACTACCCTAAAAGAAACTAGGGAAGTAGAAAGAAAGGGAAGGGCAGAAGTTTCAGGAGCAGGTGTAGTAAAAGAAGGATGTTCCTATTGTTACGGGAATGAACATGGACAGAAGGATTGCAGGGCTTGTAAAGCCAGTAGCCAGAATTCGAAGCATGTTGTGGCTTCGGCTTCGGGTGTGTTTGTGATTGAGAACTGTATGTCAGTTAACCCTACTTCCTGGGTATTGGATACCGGATTAGGATCTCATATCTGTAATTCGTTACAGGCTTTGAGAAACCGTAGGGTTATCAGGAAAGGTGATATGACTCTCAGGGTTGCTAACGGAATGAGCATGTATGCTGAATCCGTAGGGGAATATCATCTAGGACTGACAACTGGGCAGATATTGATTCTGCGTGACTGTTTTTATATGCCAGGTGCGACTTGTAACATCATATCTGTATCCTTACTTTCTAAGGAAGGATATGATTTTACATTTGTAAGCGATGTAGTAAACATCCACCTAAATCAAGTGCTGATTGGGTCAGGTACATTGAAATACGGTATATACGTTTTGAATCAAGCTCAGGTCTTCAGTGTCCAGAACACACTTAAAAGAAAGTCTCCGGAATTAAATCAGGCTTTCTTATGGCATTGTAGACTGGGTCACATTAATGAGACACGGTTGAAAAAGTTACATAAAGAAGGATACTTAGATCCATTCGAGTACCAGTCTTATGCCACTTGTGAATCATGTCTCATGGGAAAGATGACAAAGACTCCGTTCACTGGACACGGAGAAAGAGCGAGCGAGCTCTTGGGACTCATACACAGTGATGTGTGTGGTCCAATGTCTACACATGCGCGAAGTGGTTATTCATACTTCATTACTTTCACAGATGATTTCTCTAGGTATGGGCATGTCTTCTTAATGAAGCACAAATCCGAGGCCTTTGAGAAATTTCAGGAATACAAGAATGAAGTTGAAAAACAAACAGGCAAAAGTATCAAGATCCTAAGATCGGATCGAGGAGGAGAATACTTAAGTGCCGAGTTTCTGGGCTTCTTAAAAGAGAATGGAATTCTCTCTCAACTTACTCCCCCATACACACCACAACACAACGGTGTATCGGAAAGGAGGAATCGAACCTTATTGGATATGGTTCATTCCATGATGAGTAAGGCTGAGTTGCCACGATCCTTCTGGAGTTATGCACTAGAAACAGCTGCATATCTTTTGAACCAAGTTCCTACTAAGTCAGTGCCTACCACACCATATCAGATGTGGAGTGGAAAGAAACCCAGTCTTAAACACTTTAAGACATGGGGGTGTCCAGCTTTTGTAAAAAAGCAGCATGCGGACAAGCTCGAGGCACGTTCGGTACAGTGTAAGTTTGTGGGATACCCAAAGAACTCCAAGGGGTATCTTTTCTATTACGCAGAGGAACAAAAGGTTTTTGTTTCTCGCCATGCCCGCTTCTTGGAAACTGAATTTTTAGAAAATCAGATAAGTGGGAGCGCAATAGAACTGGAAGAAATTCCAGAACCACAAGCTATTACTGAAAGCTTGGTAGAACCAGAAGGCTCGAAAGAACAGGACATCCCAGCGCCACTCCGCAGGAGTAGTAGGCAGTCTCATCCGCCCGAGAGATACTACGGTTTTCTCATTAACGGGGATAGAGAGGATTGCACCATGGATTATGGTGAGCCTACTAGCTTCCAGCAAGCCATCCAGAGCGGCGACTCGGTAAAATGGCTGGATGCAATGCGTGCCGAGATGGAGTCCATGTACACCAACAAAGTTTGGACTTTGGACTTTGCACCAGAAGGGGTAAAACCCATAGGCTGCAAATGGATCTTCAGAAAGAAGATTAGTGTAGATGGGCAGGTTGAGACCTATAAAGCTAGACTTGTAGCAAAGGGTTTTCGTCAAAGACCTGGTTTGGACTATGACGAGACTTTTTCTCCAGTGGCTATGCTGAAATCCATTCGGATCCTTCTTGCCATTGCTGCCTTCCACGATTATGAAATCTGGCAGATGGACGTAAAGACGGCTTTCCTAAATGGAAATTTGGAAGAGTGCGTCTATATGGATCAGCCGGAGGGATTCAATCAGAGTGGGAGCAGCGGTAGAGTGTGCAAGTTGCTCAAGCCCATTTATGGACTTAAGCAGGCATCGCGGAGTTGGAACATCTGCTTTGATGATACTGTCAAAGAATTCGACTTTATCAAAAACCCAGATGAACCATGCATTTACAGTAAGATTGTAGGGAGAACTGTGGTATTCCTCGTCTTGTACGTGGATGACATTCTCCTAATAGGAAATGACATTCCTATGCTACAGTCAGTCAAAGGATTCTTGTCGCAGAGGTTCTCCATGAAGGACCTGGGCGATGCCAACTACATTCTGGGGATCCAGATCTATCGTGATAGATCTAAGAGGATGTTGGGACTTTCACAGTCAAGGTACATTGACACCATACTGAAAAGGTTCAGTATGGAAGATTCCAAGCGCGGTAATCTACCGGCTTGTCACGGGATCACCCTCTCCAAAGAGATGTCTCCCAAGACTGATTTGGAAAGGGATCGCATGTCTATTATACCCTACGCTTCTGCGGTAGGCTCTATAATGTATGCGATGTTGTGTACCAGACCAGATGTAGCATACGCATTGAGCGTTGTAAGCCGGTATCAGTCAAACCCAGGTGAGAAACACTGGATAGCGGTAAAGAACATTCTCAAGTACCTGAGAAGGACTAAGGAGATGTTCTTGGTGTATGGCGGAAAAGACCTCCAGCTCGAGGCCTTTGCTGACTCCAGCTTCCAGAGTGACAAGGATGACTCCAAGTCCATGTCGGGTTATGTCTTTACCCTCAATGGAGGGGCGGTTTGCTGGAAGAGTTCCAAGCAGGAGACCGTTGCAGACTCAACAATGGAAGCGGAGTACATAGCTGCTTGCGATGCCGCAAAGGAAGCTGTCTGGATGAAGAAGTTCCTCACGGAGCTTCAGGTGGTTCCTACCATTGTGGATCCAATACCGCTGTATTGCGACAACAACGGAGCTATAGCTTTAGCAAAGGAACCCAGGTCCCATCAGAAGTCCAGGCACATTTTGAGGCGGTACCACCTGATCAGGGAGATCATAGATCGCCAGGAGATCGAGGTGAAGAGAGTTAATACGGAGAATAACACTGCAGATCCACTCACGAAGGCCCTACCCCAGACTCAGTTCGAGCGGCTGATCGAGATGATAAGTCTTCGATACGCCAGTACATGGCCTTAGTGCAAGTAGGAGATTGTTAGTGTATATGCCCTAGAGGCCATTACTGTATCATACTAGTTTGTATATTACTTAATGGAAGCTTGGGATATTCACAGTTGTATATACAGTCTTGCTCGAAATGGTAGTATGCTACTTGGTTTGTCTCTGCTTTAATATGTGCATGTGTTTCTTTTAGCATATTGCTGGTATACATATTAGTAGAGCCCTTAGGATCTTTGCTTGATTACCAGCGTTGTGATGGCGCTCGCACTCGTGGGAGCTGGGTAATCTATAAGCACATCCTTATACAGGTCCCTGGTCGTTGGACTATCGAGACAGGGCATCGATACTCCGGAGTAGACTAGCGTATGCGCTTCTCATCCCAGTGTGGGAGACGGTCTGTCCTACAGCCGTTAGTACGTCGTACTTAGGATAGTATGCGGGTGCTCGTTAGGTTACGAGTACACTGGACAGGACTCGTCGGGAACTGTTGGTTAGTAACATACCTATCGTCGGTTATCAGTTCCCAGGTGACATGAGTACAGCTTAGTCCGCTGACTTGACACTGTCACTTCGCCTTGAGTGTGTTCCCACTGCACTTTGATTACTACCCTACCACGGCTCAAAGGAGTCGTGCAAACAGGTAGTTTTTGGGTGCAGTCCCGAAGCACTTGGAGGCAGTGACGGTTAGACAGGATTCGTCTCTCCCGGTATTGGGGGTTGACATCGCGCTGTGTCTAGGAGAGCCATTACACGAGTAGTCCCTGGCCAGGGCAAGCGAGATATACTGGTAGGTTTCCAGTGTTATCTCAGGGTGTTCTGGGCTACACTCCGACACGACTTGTACCGCTATTAGGGGACTGACGTTCATCGCCCCCCTAGGCCCGCCATGCGATGTATCAGACGAACAGACCGGACTGTACGGAGACTGTCACATACAGGCTCAGTAGGAGTGCAGATGGGGTTCACCTCGTCAGTCTTCTTATCGACATCTACCTGGGGACCGTTACGTACAGCTAGTGCCGCTTGCGGTCTGTGGTTAAACCCACTGCCAGCGTAGTGTCGAGTCTTTAGAGTCCCACACAGAGAGCTATTCGCCTTTAGGCAAAATGAGTAGAGGTCGCATGGTTTTGCGGCAGGGTTCGTTCGCATCCGTGCACTTGTGCACGTTTGCTGTCCGGAAAGTTTATACTAGCGGGCTTTGGTTTAAGCCGGATCCTAGTATATGGTTTGAGATTGGTTTTTCTCATAGTATTCGTGTTCCTCGGATCACGAATGCGGGTGCGTATGCACAGTTGCTTGAGATTGAGGGAGAGGATCTTGTTTAGGGTTAATGGCTATTGTCATTTTATTAACCCTATTGATTTTGTGTGTATTATTGTTAATTGATAATTAGCTTAATAATTGTGCATGGTTGTTGTTGACAATTTGACTTCATTGACTTGTTGACCTAGGTTGACACTTTGACCATCATCATTTGTTTTGGAAGATGCTCTTTGATCTTTGCAAAATTGAAATGATAATGGTCATGTCATGATTTACCATGACAATTTTCAAGCTAATTATACAATTAAAATTATTCACACATATTAGTGAGAATGGCTCACTAATAATTCATTCTCTCATATTATTTCTCTCTCTTGTTCATCCTCTCCCTCAAGCTCTCTCCCTCTCATGTGTTGAGAAACAAAAAAGCTTGAGAAAAACCCTCTCTTGATCTTCTCTACTCTCTTCTAGGGTTCAAGTCTTAGCATTTCTTGCACTCTAGTTACTCCTAGCTTAGAGTTGAAGCTAAAGGTCGTGGCTTTCGGGTGGATCCTTCTTTGACGGGAGAAGACAAGCAAAGTGAACTCTTTCAACCATTCCAAGGAGCAAGGAGAGAAGGACTTTGAGCTCAAGGTATAACCTTTCCATCACTTAGCTACTTTGTAGTTAGGGTTAGCAAGTTTATGTTTAGCAAAGATCCTCACAAGCAAGGTCCATGTTGCCTAAGTTCTTAAAAATCCGAATTTTATTATGTTTTCCGCCTCCCCGCAAGCACCGGGGTGGGCAACGTGGACTTACAACTCTCCGGACCTCGATCTCCTGGCGATCCACGATCTCCCTGATCAGGTGATACCGCCTTAAGATGTGTCTGGATTTCTGATGGGACCTGGGTTCCTTCGCTAAAGCTATAGCCCCGTTGTTGTCGCAATACAGAGGTATTGGGTCAACAATGGACGGAACCACCTGAAGTTCTCTAAAGAACTTCCTCATCCAGACAGCTTCTTTTGCGGCATCAGATGCAGCGATGTATTCCGCTTCCATAGTCGAGTCAGCAACGGTTTCCTGTTTGGAGCTCTTCCAACACACCGCCCCTCCATTGAGGGTAAAGACAAAACCCGACATGGACTTGGAATCATCCTTGTCACTCTGGAAGCTGGAGTCAGCAAAGGCCTCAATCTGCAGGTCTTTTCCGCCATACACCAAGAACATCTTCTTAGTCCTTCTCAGGTACTTGAGAATGTTCTTTACTGCTATCCAATGTTTCTCCCTAGGGTTTGACTGATACCTTCTTACCACACTCAGTGCATAAGCCATATCCGGTCTGGTACACAACATCGCATACATAATAGAGCCTACCGCAGAAGCGTAGGGTATAATAGACATGCGATCCCTCTCCAAATCAGTCTTCGGAGACATCTCTTTGGAGAGGGTGATCCCGTGACAAGCCGGTAGATTACCGCGCTCGGAATCTTCCATACTGAATCTCTTCAGTATGGTGTCGATGTACCTGGACTGCGAAAGTCCTAATATCCTCTTGGATCTGTCACGGTAGATCCGGATACCCAGAATGTATGAGGCATCACCCAGGTCTTTCATGGAGAACCTGTGTGACAAGAACCCCTTCACAGATTGTAGCATAGGAATGTCATTTCCTGTTAAGAGAATGTCATCCATGTATAAAACGAGGAATACTACAGTTCTCGCTACAAATCTACAATAGATGCATGGTTCATCTGGATTTTTGATAAAGCCAAATTCCTTGACCGTCTCATCAAAACAGATGTTCCAACTCCGCGATGCCTGCTTTAGTCCATAAATGGACTTAAGCAACTTGCACACCTTTCCGCTGCTTCCACTCTGAATGAAACCCTCTGACTGATCCATATAGACTCACTCCTCTAAATGTCCATTTAGAAAAGCTGTCTTTACGTCCATCTGCCAAATCTCATAATCGTGGAAGGCAGCAATGGCAAGAAGGATCCGAATGGATTTCAGCATAGCTACTGGAGAAAAGGTTTCGTCATAGTCCAAACCAGGTCGTTGACGAAAACCCTTTGCTACCAGTCTAGCTTTATAGGTCTCAACCTGTCCATCTACACCAATCTTCCTTTTGAAGATCCACTTGCATCCTACGGGTTTTACCCCATCTGGAGCAATGTCCAACGTCCATACTTTGTTGGTGTACATGGACTCCATTTCGGTCCGCATTGCATCCAGCCATTTTACCGAGTCGACGCTCTGAATGGCTTGCTGGAAGCTAGTAGGCTCATCAAGGTCTATGATGCAATCCTCTCTATCCCCGTCAATGAGAAAACCGTAGTATCTCTCGGGCGGATGAGACTGCCTGCTACTCCTGCGGAGTGGCGTGGGAATGTCTTGATCTTTCGAACCCTCTGGTTCTACTAAGCTTTCAGTAATAGCTTGTGGTTCTGGAATTTCTTCCAGTTCTATTGCACTCCCACTTATTTCTTTTTCTAAGAACTGGTGTTCTAGAAAATGGGCATTACGAGAAACAAGGACTTTTTGTTCCTCTGCGTAATAGAAAAGATACCCCCTGGAGTTCTTTGGGTATCCCACAAACTTGCACAGTACTGAGCGTGCCTCTAGTTTGTCCGCATGCTGCTTTTTAACATAAGCTGGACATCCCCAAATCTTCAAGTATTGAAGATAGGGTTTCTTCCCACTCCATAACTCATATGGTGTGGTGGGCACAGTCTTTTTGGGAACACGGTTCAAAAGGTATGCAGCTGTTTCTAGCGCATATCCCCAGAACGATCGCGGCAACTCAGTGTTACTCAGCATGGACCGTACCATATCCAATAGGGTTCGGTTCCGTCTCTCCGATACACCATTATGTTGCGGAGTGTATGGAGGAGTAAGCTGAGAGAGATTTCCATTCTCTTTTAAGTAACCCAGGAACTCGGCACTTAAGTATTCACCACCTCGATCAGATCTCAGTGCCTTGATACTTTTGCCTGTTTGTTTTTCTACTTCATTCTTATATTCCTGCAACTTATCAAAAGCTTCGGATTTGTGCTTCATTAAGAAGACATGTCCGAACCTTGAGAAATCATCCGTAAAAGTAATGAAGTAAGAATAACCGCTTCGCGCATGTGTAGACATTGGACCGCACACGTCGCTGTGTATGAGTCCCAAGAGCTCGCTCGCTCTTTCTCCGTGTCCAGTAAACGGAGTCTTTGTCATCTTTCCTTTGAGACGGGATTGACAAGAGGCATACGATTGATATTCGAATAAATCCAAATATCCTTCTGCATGTAACTTAGTCAACCTTCTCTCATTGATGTGACCCAGTCTATAATGCCATAAGAAAGTTTTATCGATTTCTGGAGACTTTCTTTTGTGTGTATTCTGGAGATTGAAAATCTGTGGCTGGTTTAATACGTATATACCGTTGTTCAATGTACCTGACCCAATCAGAACTTGATTAAGGTGAATGTTCACTACATTACTTACAAATGCAAATTCATAACCTTCTTTAGACAATAAAGATACAGAAATGATATTACAGGTTGCATTTGGTACATAATAACAACTACGCAAAACCAAAAAATGTCCATCCGACAATCCCAGGTGATAGCCCCCACGGCCTCAGCATCCATGCTAGCACCGTTCGCAACTCTGAGGGTCATGTCACCTGTCTTCAAAACTCTACGCTTTCTCAACGCCTGCAAAGAATTACAGATATGAGATCCTGATCCGGTATCCAATACCCAGGATGTAGAGTTTATTGATAGACAGTTTTCAATAACATACACACCTGAAGCTGAAGCTGCAACTCGCTTCAAATCCTGTGTTCTGGCCTTCCAAGCCTTGCAATCCTGTTTCCAGTGACCACTTTTGTGACAATAGAAGCATTCTTCCTTCCCCACTAGCATCCCCGCTATCTTTGTTGCCTTTCCTTTTCCCTTTCGTATCCACTTTACCGACACCGCATTTTGGTTTGGCGGGGGCTTTCTTCTTCTTGCCCTTGGCTTTCGCCCTGGACCTAGAAGAGAAAGATCCTCCTACAAACAAAGTGGATGTCTCCCTACCCTTCTGTAGGGTGCCCTCTGCACTCCTCAACATGTTCAGAAGCTCGGAAAGTTCAACCTCCTTTCCTTGCATGTTGAAGTTAAGAATAAACTGGGCGTAAGTGGAAGGAAGGGACTGGAGAATCAAATCAGTATAGAGTTCATTCTCCAACGTGGTCCCAAGGTCCGCGAGCTCCTCAATGTAGCCAATCATCTTAAGCACGTGTTCCGCTACCGATGATCCGACGGCCAACCTTGCTGAAAACAACTTCTTCGACACTTCGTATCTTGCGATACGAGACTGATCTCCATACAGTTCTTTTGTATGAAGAAATATGGACTCTAGGTCCATATTCTCGTGCCACCTCTGATGTTCGTTGTCCATTGAGGCAAGTACGAGGCATTTGGCCTTCACGCAATCTATTTCCCAGGTCTTGTAGATTTCCCTATCTACGACATTGGTTTTGGGACCTGGGACAGGGGGAGCTTTGGTGGTAAGGAGATACCCCAGCTTGTCGTAAGTGATTGCCATCTTGACATTCCTGAGCCAATCTTTGTAGTTTGGCCCTGTCAATATGTTTTTATCTAGTAATAACTTAAGTCCGGTCATGTTGAACGGTCGCTGCAATTAGGAGAGAGAAAAGAAACACTTTAGCATGATGCTCTTGCAAGTTTAGAGTGGTTTTTAGTTTGTCTAAACTGGATGGCTCCCACTGTCTCTCGAATCCCTTCTCAAACCGTAAAGAAAGGATTAGTCAGGATCACTCTCACCGTACAATACTTGCTTAACCGTTCAGCCAGGCCAGTGTCGGTACTTCGAGGGAGGTTTTCCAACGCTTTCGCGAAGTTCCTTAATTAAGTAACCTCTTTTCCCTGTGGGCGTAACCCCGCTAACACCTTTCTAGACACCTACTAAGTTTATAGCATTGATCATTAAGTGAGAGTTTTCCCGAGGAGTAGCATATACTCACAGTAGGATCGGGATCCAAATATCATCGCGTGATAAAACCGAAGGAATCCTACCAGAATTATCACATTCCAAATGGTATGCAGCGCTAGCAAGTTTCAGTACTTATGAAACTCCCGATGTGGATTTTTGCCCCATGCTCTTATGACCTTGGCGTGAGGTCAAAATGTCATAAGTCACATGTCAAGTTCTTCCCATCATTATCCTGGTTAATTTGAACCCACCCATACCTACCCTTGACGTAGGCCAAAATGGCAGTACGACTGTCTCAAACCAACGCATTCTATCTATGCAACAGATAAATATCCGGCAGCTACCAATCACTATGCCTTGGCGTGAGGTCAAAATACATAGCTTGAATACTACCGAATATTTAACTGAAATGATGGAGGGCTACGGATGGTTTTGGCGAAACCGTGAACGTAGTGAACTTGATATAATCGATGGAACGAGATAGCTTTTAAAAGGAGTGGTTCAAGCTCCGTGTTTAAAAGTTTGGTTTTGAAAAGAACCGAGTGGTTTTCAAAGTGTTCCAATCGACTTTTACTTGGTTTATTTTCTTGCATTAGTTCTTTTAATGCGTCCCATCATTTAATCCTACCATTGCAGAAAACAACCAAAATATGACGTACGCTTATGCCATTCGCATTCGCCACGGGGCCCCGTCATCACCCGTTAGGTTACTTAACTAACGACAGAGCGGGGGCTGGGCTAGCGCGGCTGTAAAACATAAGCAACGCCTAAATAGTTATTATATATAAATATATAGCAATGATAGACATTACAGATCACAGATGAATACATTGGATATACTAGGAACCCGCAATCCGTTCGAGCCTGCAACGAAAAGCGGATTACACGGTCGCGGTGAATAGCCAAATACCCCACCCAAGACCCCTACGGGTGCGGCAAACTACCCGCCAAGTACCCGAAGAGAAGCAACCTCCCTCACCACCGTGAGTAGGCCACTCGGCACTTCGAGATACCCGGTAGTTTGTGCACCCCCTCCATGGGTCTATCCTAGGAGCAAAAACAGTAAAAAGAAATATACAATGACGGCTACAACCCCGATCCGGTTGTGCGGCCATACAAATAATAATATTACATCAATTTACATGTTACAAATGAATGAAAGAAAAGCAACACTCATCTCACATCCATCCCGGCTATTCACCCGCGACGATCCAACCCATTCATATACACAAACCAATATCAAACACAGATCACAGATATGTATAACCCCGACTAATCGACATATAGCGATTAGCCGACGTTCAATACATGCAAACATCACAGATATAACCATCATAGTCAAAGTGTAGTGAAATTCGAAAAAAATACGGATTTATAGGCCCCCAAAAATAAATTTCTATTCTGGAAAATCTGGGCACATATAACATATCTTAAAAATCCTAAAACCAAGCCAGAGATACACTGCACCAAACTCGACCCAGTGAGGAGTCCAAACGGCGGCGGTTCCGCGGCAATAGCTTACTATTGCCGCGGAAACGCGGCGGTTTAGTCGACTCACTGGACCGGGTTTTGTGGTTATCTTTAAAAAACCCTGAGATGATTTTTGGTGTATGACAAATTTTGTTTTGACCAGAAAATATTTTAACAGAAACTAGGGTTTTTGAAATTTTGGTTTTTGGATTTTTCGGTTTCGAACTTCGTTACACTTCACTACCTAGCTAGTTTATGTTTAGTTAGTCTCTGATACCACTGTAAGTCCACGTTGCCCACCCCGGTGCTTACTGGGAGGCGGAAAACATAATAAAAATCGGATTTTTATCAACTATAGGCAACATGGACTATGCTTTAAGGATCTTTACTAAACAAAAACTTGCTAAAGCTAACTTGAAAGTAGCTAAGTGGTAGAAAGGTTATACCTTTGGTCTCTTAGTCCTTCTCTCCTTGCTCCTTAGAGTAGTGGAAGGAGGTCACCTTGCTCGTCTCCTCACGCCGAAGAAAGATCCACCCGAAAGCCTCAACCTTTGGCATCAACTCCAAGCTAGAAGTAACTAGGGTTCAAGAAGTGCTAGTCCTTCAACCCTAAATGAGAGTAGAGAAGATCAAGAGAGGGTTTTTCTCAAGCTCAAGTGTTTCTCAACACATGAGAGGGAGAGAGCTTGAGGGAGAGGAAGAACAAGAGAGAGAAAGGATATGATAGAATGAGAAATAATTGAGCCATTCTCACTAATATGTGTGAATTATTTTAATTGAATAATTAGCTAGATAATTGTCATGGTTAATCATGACATGACCATTATCATTTCAATTTGCAAAGATCAAAAAGCATCTTCCAAAAGAAATGATGATGGTCAAAGTGTCAACCTAGGTCAACAAGTCAAAGAAGTCAAATGGTCAACAACCATAACCATGGACAATTATTAAACTAATTATTAATTAACAATAATACGCACATAAACATTAGGGTTAATAAAATGACAATAGCCATTAACCCTAATCAAGGTCCTCTCCCTCAATCTCAAGCAACTGTGCATACGCACCCGCATTCGTGATCCGAGGAACACGAATACACTGAGAAAAACCAATCTCAAATCATATACTAGGATCCGGATTAATCCAAAGCCCGCTAGTATAAACTGTCCGGACAACAAACGTGCACAAGTGCGCGAATGTGAACGAACCCTGTCGCAAAACCATGCGACCTCTACTCATTTTGCCTAAAGGCGAATAGCTCTCTGTGTGGGACTCTAAAGACTCGACACTACGCTGGCAGTGGGTTTAACCACAGACCGCAAGCGGCACTAGCTGTACGTAACGGTCCCCAGGTAGATGTCGATAAGAAGACTGACGAGGTGAACCCCATCCGAACTCCTACTGAGCCTGTATGTGACAATCTCCGTACAGTTCGGTCTGTTCGTCTGATACATCACATGGCCGGCCTAGGGGGCGGTGAACGTCAGTCCCTTAATAGCGGTACAAGTCGTGTCGAAGTGTAGCCCAGAACACCCTGAGATAACACTGGAAACCTACCAGTATATCTCGCTTGCCCTGGCCAGGGACTACTCGTGTAATGGCTCTCCTGGACACAGCGCGATGTCAACCCCCAATACCGGGAGAGACGAATCCTGTCTAACCGTCACTGCCTCCAAGTGCTTCGGGACTGCACCCAAAAACTACCTGTTTGCACGACTCCTTTGAGCCGTGGTAGGGTAGTAATCAAAGTGCAGTGGGAACACACTCGAGGCGAAGTGACAGTGTCAAGTCAACGGACTAAGCTGTACTCATGTCACCTGGGAACTGATAACTGACGATAGGTATAATACCAACCAACAGTTCCCGACGAGTCCTGTCCAGTGTACTCGTAACCTAACGAGCACCCGCATACTATCTCAAGTACGACGTGCTGACGGCTGTGGGACAGACCGTCTCCCACGCTGGGATGAGAAGCGCATACGCTAGTCTACTCCGGAGTATCGATGCCCTGTCTCGATAGTCCAACGACTAGGGACCTGTATAAGGATGTGCTTATAGATCACCCAGCTCCCACGAGTGTGAGCGCCATCACAACGCTGGTAATCAAGCAAAGATCCTAAGGGCTCTACTAATATGTATAACAGCGATATGCTAAAAGAAACACATGCACATATTAAAGCAGAGACAAACCAAGTAGCATACTACCATTTCGAGCAAGATTGTATATACAACTGTGAATATCCCAAGCTACCATCAAGTAATATACAAACTAGTATGATACAGTAATGGCCTCTAGGGCATATACACTAACACGCTCAAGTGTTGAGCTATTTAGGAAATTTTGGGTATTTGATTATCTGTTCGAAAAGTTTAATACCGTCTATTTATCTGGAATGTGATACAATATGTGGAATTCATAGAGTTAGGCATGAAATGCGAAGTATGTGATATTTCGGATTTACGATGTCTAAAGTGATTGTGGATTCCAAATATTGTATTTTTTCAATTTCTTTTCTGTGACCGTAAGTGAAGTGTGTAGTTGTATTGCCGGTTTTCGTTGCTATACGACAACGAAGATCGGTGTATGCATACTTACTTACGTTGATGATATGTGATATTATGTGTTGCTGTGATATGTTATATTGGATCGTCGTGTTCTAAATAGCTGGGGGTTTTATGTGAGATGGTTTTTTTATTTATTTTCATTCATGTAAATTTCAATTGTATGTAATATTCTTTTATTAGGGCACTTCCGGGATGAGGTTGATGTCACCATTGTATATTATTTACTTTTCCGCATTAGGTAGACCCAAGAAGGGGAGCACAAGTAACCGGGTTCTAGGGTCCAGTGGGAGGCCATCTCGAGGAGTCGAGACCGGGTCTCTTAACCCTAGAATTGGCAATGTTACTTGCCGCTCTCGTAGGGGTCTAGGGATGTGGGTTTGGCTATTCATCGTGACCGTGGAATCCGTGTTTTATACAGGCTCGTATTGAAAACACGGACGTCCTAGTGTATCCAATATTTCATGTATGTTCTTCTGCTGCAATGTTCTGTGATGAGATCATATTACTTCCTGAGACGAATGCTTATACTATATATATATATATATGCTGATATATAAATATTACTGCTTTCGTTTCTTCTGTGATGCTTAGGAAGCATAAGCTGATGGGATTTTTTTATTAATGAGATTAATAAAAGGAAAAGAAACCTAAAAGATATTGTAGAATCAAAACTTTATAAAAAGGGTAGCTACAGTTTTGCTTTGCATAGCGGTATATATGATATACCCTGCACCTTATTCGATGAGGAAAGAGCTGAGATCCCTTCACCGGGAGTGACCTCTTTAGCGAAACTGGCAGATGCTACAAAACTCGGTTTGTCTTTTGATTGCTTTTAGAGTTTTGCTTTGCACAGTGATATATATGATATGTCCTGCACCTTATTCGATGGGGAAAGAGCCGAGATCCCTTCACCGGGAGTGACCTCTTTAGCAAAACTAATGAAAGCCTAAAAAACACTCCATTTCAAAATTTCACATGATTCTACGACGATATCAAGTTCATTACGCTCATGGTTTTCTGAAAAACCTGCGTAGCCCTCCGTCATTTCAGATAGATATTATTTAGTATTCGTGCTATGTTTGTTGACTTAGTCAAGGCGTAGTGTAAGGTAGCTAAGTACTGTTTATCTGCTAAAACATGAGATGTGAATGGATTAGGGTATTCGCACGGCCTTGTTGACTCAGTCAAGGGTCGTACGGGTGGGTTTAATTCAATCGGGAAATGTACGGGTTGAACTTGACTTGCGATTTATGGTTTGTTGACTTAGTCAAGGTCATAGATCGCTTAGGGCAAAATATTATCGGGAATTTCAAGTGTTGAAATTTGCAATGAGATTGCATACCTCCTATGAGATAGTTGGATCCCGATACCCACTTCGAGTAAGAGTTACTCCTGGGAGAGTTTTACACAGGATAATTAGCCGATCAAGTAGGTGTCTAGAAAAGTGTTAACGGGGTTACGCCTCTGGAAAAATGAGGTTTACTTTAATTAGGTCCGTGCGAAAGCACGGGGAACCTCCCTCAAGTACCGACACTGATATGGTTGAAAGATTGACGAAATTGTAGAGTGTAATTAATCCCGGCTAATCTTACCTTTTAGCGTTTGAAGGTAGATTTGATAAAAACAGTGGGAGATATCCTGATTAGATAAGATAATAACCAATCTAATCTTGCAAGAGCATACGCTAAAGTGTTTTCTTCTCTCTCTCTCCAGATAGCGACCATGTCAGGCCATAATCAAGATAATAATATGGATGTATTGACTAAACTCGCTTATTATACTGAGCAGGGAAACGTTGGACCCGTTCTTTCTTATAAGAGTTATAAGACTGAACAGGGAATAGGAGAATATCTGGATTCTCAAGCCGCCCAAAGGAACATGCATATTGATGCATCTTCTTCAGGTGTGTTAGTTATTGAGAACTGTTTCTCAGTTCACCATACGTCCTGGGTATTAGATACCGGATCAGGATCCAACATATGTAAATTGTTACATGGGCTAAAGAAAGGTAGAGATCTGGGAAAAGGTGATCATTCCGTTCAAGTAGGGAATAGGGCAAATGTTGCAGCCAAAGCAGTTGGCGAATATCACCTAGTATTACCAAGTGGTGATACACTGATTCTGAATGAGTGCTATTATATAACGAACATGATGTGCAACATTATATCAGTTTCTTTATTGAGTAAAGAAAGATATAATTTTGTAGTAAAGGATAATGTTATGAACATATTCCTAGATCTAAAGTTGATTGCATCAGGCTCGTTACATAATGGCATATTCATTCTAAATCAAAATACAGTCCTCAATATACAAAACACACACAAGAGGAAAAGTTCAGAAATGAACGAATCCTTCTTATGGCATTGTAGACTTGGCCATATCAATGAGACATAGCTAGCTAAGTTACATAAAAATGGATATTTGAATTCATTCAAATTTTCATCTTATGATACTTGCCATTCATGTCTCAAAGGAAAAATGACCAAAGCTCCGTTTAGTGGACACGGAGAAAGAGTTACGGAACTCTTAGGACTGGTACAAAGTGATGTATGCGGTCCCATGTCTACACACGCCACGAACGGTTCTTCCTACTTCATTACATTCACTGACAATCTCTCTAGATACGGGCATGTGTTCCTGTTGAAACATAAGTCTGAAGATTTTGAGAAATTCAGAGAATATAAGCACGAAGTAGAGAACCAAACTGGCAAAAGTATTAAGATCCTTCGATCTGATCAAGGAGGAGAATACTTGAGCAATGATTTTCTGGATTATCTAAAAGAGAATGGGATTCTCTCTCAGCTTACTCCTCCTTATACACCACAGCACAATGGTGTATCGGAACGGAGAAATAGGACCCTATTAGATATGGTGCGCTCTATGATGAGCGAAGCTGAGTTACCTATTTCCTTCTGGGGGTATGCGCTTGAGACAGCCATATACATATTGAATCTAGTTCCATCTAAATCTGTACCTACCCCACCATATGAGATATGGAGTGGGAAGAGACCATATTTTAAACGAGTTAAGATATGGGTTTGTCCGGCCTATGTCAAAAGGAAAAATCCGGACAAACTCGAGGCACGATCAGTTCTTTGCAAATTTGTGGGATATCCAAAGAATTCTCAAGGATATATTTTCTACCACGCTGAGGAACAAAAAGTGTTTGTTGCTCAACATGCCACCTTTTTGGAAAAGGAATTTCTTGCAAAAGAAATTAGTGGCAAAGAGGTCGAGCTGGAAGAGGTTCCAGCACCACAAACTACAACTGATGATTTGTTGGAACCAGAAGATTCAGTAGTACCCGACGAACCCCAGCCTCTCCGCTGATCTAGTAGGGTTTCTCGTCCACCTGAGAGATACTACGGTTTTCTCATTGATGGTGGAAGCGAGGATTGCATCATGGAAGATGATGACCCGACTAGTTTCGAGTAGGCCATCACGAGTGGTGACTCTGTGAAATGGCTGGATGCAATGCGATCTGAGATGGAATCCATGTACACCAATAAAGTTTGGACTTTGGAAAATGCTTCTAAAGGGGTAAAACCCATTGGGAGCAAGTGGATTTTTAAAAAGAAATTTGGTGTAGATGGAAAGGTTGAGACTTTCAAAGCTTGACTTGTAGCAAAGGGTTTTCGTCAACGACCAGGTGTGGATTATGACGAAACCTTTTCTCCAGTTGCTATGCTTAAGTCCATCCGGATCTTACTTGCCATTGCTGCATATCATGACTATGAAATCTGGCAAATGGATGTTAAGACCACCTTTCTAAACGGTGATTTGGAAGAGTGCGTGTACATGACTCAGCCAGAGGGCTTCGTAGATAGTTGGAGCAGCGGAAAGGTGTGCAAGCTGCTTAAATCCATTTATGGATTGAAGCAAGCATCGCGGAGTTGGAACATCTGTTTTGATGTTGTAGTCAAAGAGTTTGACTTCATCAAAAATATAGATGAACCTTGTATCTATAAGAAGGTGGCAGAGAGTAAGGTTGTCTTCCTCGTATTGTACGTGGATGACATACTCTTGATAGGAAATGATATTCCTATGCTGCAATCAGTCAAGCTCTTCTTATCACAAAGATTCTCAATGAAAGATCTAGGTGATGCTTCCTGCATATTGGGGATTCGAATCTATAAAGATTGATCCAAAAGGATACTGGGATTGTCCCAATCCAGGTACATTGATGTAAGTGCACGGCGGCGCCCCGGCCATCAATCCGACGGCCAAATGCGGAAGCGGTGATAAACTTAAATTTTTCTTGAACTGGCAAACCGCCGCGCACTAATACCCGGATCGAACCACTAACTAGTCCTAGCTATCAACAAGAAAGGGAATAGAGATATACCGACGATCCAAGTCCTCCGGTCTTCTCGTCATGGTCCCGATCTCCTGCGGAAAAGTCCCGTCTCCTCCTCGTCGCCGGAAGTGCACCACATCGCCTACTTTGTTTACGGGCTCCCATCTCAATGCCGAGGCAACTCGGGCACGAAGCCGGCTACTCGACGTGCCCAAGGTTCGCTGTAGAATATGTAGTGAAGAAGTCTCATTTGGGGTTCATGGAGATGCCATTTTGGTGGAGGGATGAAACAAGTAATTTTGTGGAGCAATAGGATTTTTACAATGCCAAAAGAGATAAAAATCCCTCTTGCAAAAATTTGGACAGCCCTCTTTCCTCAAGTGGCCGGCCATGACAATGGAGAGGAGAGAATGAGAGAGTGGTGTATCTACAAAGATAATGGGAGCCATTCTCATCTATCATGCAAGAGAGAGAGTCAAGACAAAGAGGTGGTTGAAAAGCAAGTGATGATGAGAAACAATGATCACTCCCAAAACCAATACTCAACCAACAATCATCAACAACCATGATTGTCAACAAAGTCAAGCCATCATGATAAAGCTAGAAGTCAAGGTCAAGGAAAAGCTATCATGATAAAACAAAATGCAAAGACCCCCTCCACAAATGCCTATTTGCAACAATGCAAATAAACCCTCCTCCACCAATCTTCGGCCAATGAACGATACAAAGGAAATTGGCCGAAACGGAAAGCAAACTGGCAACTCCAGAAAACTGGTCCCGTAATAAATTACAGGAAAACCCCGATACTGTGCATACACACCCGCATTTGTATTCCAACCGAAATACAAATGCAATGAGACAAAATCTACACTGTACTATACTAGGATCCGGCTTATACCAAAACCGACTAGTAATATCTGTTCGATCCTGATCCGTGCAATACCGCATGTATCTGATCGAACCCTGCCATATAACCATACGGCCTATAGTACAGACTGTCCGATCCTGATCCGTGCAATACCGCACGTATCTGATCGGACCTTGCCATATCTCCATACGGCCTCTACAACCTTTCGCCCGAAAGCTGAGTAACTGAATGTGGGGGACTCTAAAGACTCATCAACACCTTGGTTGTGGATTTAACCACTAGCACGTTAGAGGTATAAGCCAATACATAACGGGCTACCAGGTATTGACTAAAAGGGACGTCCGTGAGTGAACTCAGCCTGACAACCCTACTGAGCCTGTCAGTGACAATATCCGTACAGTCCGGTCCGTTCGTCTATGAGCATCGCATGGCGGGCCTAGGGGGTGGGTAAAAGTCAGACCCCCAAAAGCGGTACAAGTCGTGTCGGAGTGTAGCCCAGAACACCCTGAGATACTACTGGAATACCTACCAGTAAATCTCCTTGCCTCGGCCGAGGGCTTCGTGTAATGTCTCTCCTAGACACAGCACGACCTCACCCCCAATACCGGGAGAGACGAACCCCTGAAGATACGCTCACTGCCTCCATGTGGCTCGGGACTATACCCAACTAAAACCTGTTTGCACGACTCCTTTGAGCCGTGGTAGGGTAGTAATCAAAGTACAGTGGGAACTCACACGAGACAAATGACGATCCCCAGGTCGATGAACTAACCTGCACACATGTCACCAGGGAACTGCCATCTGACGTCTGGTATATTACCAACTAGCATGTTCCCGGCGAGTCCTGTCCGGTGTACTCATAACCCAATGAGCACCTGTATACATCTTAGGTGATCCAACTGACACCAGTGGCTTGTGAGACCGGCCACCGCCCCTCGTCGGGGTCTCGACTGTATACACTAGTCTACTAATGGAGTATCGATGCCCAGTCTCGAAACTCCCACGACTAGGGACCTTTTAAGGATAAGCTTCTAGACCCCCAGCTCCCACTTATATGATCGCCCTCATACTGCTGGTGGTCAAGCAAGAATCCTAGGGGCTCTATCAACGTGTAATAGCGACGTGTCTGGTCACTTAAAGTAGTACACGATGATAAAGGTAAACCAGATAGCATACTATCATCTCGAGTAAGACTGTCCTACCGGGATAGGTCCTCCATCAATCATTGCAATCACGTACCTGTGACCTAATAATTGACTCTGAGGGCACTATCTCCAACAATCTCCCACTTGCACTCAAGGCTAATTATTGCGATGTCGCATACTCACAGCCCATGTGATACCGAACACCCAACTCCTCTACTAGTCAGTCTCACAAAGCTCGTTTGCGAAACTATTGCGTTCGAGGAATAGCCTCAGTGAGTGGATCCGCTTTGTTGTTTCTTTCTATGTCTCTCTATATCTCAAGTTCACGGAGAAACCCATCTCCCGAAATGAGCAATACCTGTCTTAGGATGTGTCTGGATGTCTGATGGGACATAGCTCATAAATGAACTCCAAATCCAAACTTCTTAGACAGTATCGTCAACTGAACTTAATCAGTATCCTGCGCCATGCCTCCCTCAGTATTGCCTTGGACCACCTGTCCAAAATACTGCCCTTCGTTAGAAGGAAAACTATAACTCTGACAACCTCCTTGTCGTCCAGGTCACCTTGGAAGCTTGGAATGATAACTGTCTCCTGAATGAGACCGTCGTTATCATATCCCTAGAACATCCACTTATGTTCTAAAACTGCTTCCGACTGTTTCTCCAGGATTGGATCAATGTCAACTTATTGCATCTAGTGCAAGAACAACATCTGGTGTGGTACTTGACATCTCACGATTGACTCAATTGCCTGAGCAAGTGATCTGCCAATCATGCCCGTCCCTCTCCCCTTTAGTCTGCAAGACACCTTTGGAGAGGGTGACTCCATTACCTGCAGGTACACTACCGTGCCAGGAGTCGTCCATCCTAAATACTCTTAGAATGCTGTCAAGTACCCTGATTGGGAAACCACCCAAATCTAGATCTAAGACCATAGATCTAGTAACCAGTATGTCAGATATAAAATCCATTTCCTTTGTGGAGAAACAACTGTGTGACGACCAAAGTATAACCGATCGTAGTGTAGGAGTTTCTTTTCCTACTCTGTGTATATCATCCAAATACCAGGATATCACACCCTACTACCTTCTCAACAGATCCATCCCCTATTCTGATGAAGTCAAACCCATGACTGTCACGTCAGAAATAGATGATCTATCTCCGCTACATCTACTCTAGTCTATAAATAGACATAAGCAACCTGCCCACCAATGCTTCCGCTGCTCCCACTGACTACGACAACCCTCTGGCAGAGTCATATAGACGTACACTTTTAAAACTGGTTTAGAACGACGCTATACTCATCCTCCCGCCGGGTCTCGTAACCTGGAACAACAGCAATGGCAATTGTGGGTAAACAAGAACTTCCCTGTCACCGTCCTTGAGGCTACCGTAGTGCCTCTCGGGTGCCTGAAGTTATCCACCTTATCTGCGGAGTGGCCAATGGAATGTCAAACCAGATTGAATCTTTAGGTTCCTATCAAATCTTCAGTAATCGTTTGTGGTTCTGGAATCACTTCCAGTTCTACCATACTCCCACTACTGTTTTCTGAAAAAATCCATTTTTTATTAAAACTGTGGCGAGTCTAGAACAATATTGCTATTGTTCATCCAGATGGTAGAAAGTCAGCCCGCGTCATAGCCTGGGTCAACCCACAAACAGCCATTACAGAAACGTGCCTTGAGTTGTCCAGTGTCTGGTTTTAAGCATAAACCGGACAACTCCCCGTACCTTAACATCGTTAAGATATGAACTGTTCTATATCCAATATAGAAACAGAGGCACTGATTTAATTGAACCAGATTCAAATCATGCAGCTGTCTCCAGTGCATGTCAACTAAATGGAAGGAGGCCGATCAGCGTTACTCAACTTAGGAATGCTTCCAATTATGAGTAACCTGAAAGAGAAGCAATTCCTCTTAATCACTACTATCAACTGAATACCATATACAAGTATCTACATCTTCGATCACTTTGAAGAATCCCGATACTTGCTACACCTGGTTCTCTACTCTATTCAAATACCTATAACTTCTCCAAATTCGGACCCTGTGTTTCCAGGAAACACTTGTCTAAAAACTAGAGAAGTCATAAGTAAACCGAATATAGTACGAGGACCAACCCCTCTGTCCTGATGGACCCTGGACAACATACAATACTCTGTATAAGTCCCTTTGAGTCTGATAACTCATTCACTGTGTGTCGTAGGTTGAAAACTGTACTTATGGTTAAGAAGAATTACACCGCTGTTCAATGCTCCTTACCTAACCATCCACTGATATAGGTAAATGTCGTAGACATAATTTCAAAAAGGTATTTCTCACTCTATGAAAATAGACGTACAGATATATCAATTTGAAATTGGTGCATGACAGCGGATATTCAAAACCAAATATTTTCCGACCGGCAAACAGCCCAGGTGATTTCCTCAAATATCACCGATTACAACGAATCCCGATATAATTAGGATGATCACCCAATTCCCAATAACTTACTCCCACTCATCATCTGTAAAACCATACAGATGTGAGAATCGTACCTGGTAAATACATACCCTGGAGTAAGTATCTAATTGGGAAATCAGTTTTCCTTTAACAGTACACAGTGAGACTGAAACATTGAAATGTTTCGATGGGGTATCCCGGTATTCCTAGTAATGCCTCTTCCAGATTCACGACTGTAACCGTATAATTCTTTGCCACCTTTCCAAATCCCTTCATATGTCTTTAGTCTTTACCTTCTGCACACCCCTTTAGGCCAAATGGTTTTCTTCCTTCCCTACCGTTCGGCACCAGCCTATGGTTTGGAAGAAGACTATCCAATAAGCATAATGGGTATACTGTCCTAATCCTAGGAACACTCGCAATGCGAGAGAAGGTGAGGATAAAAGACAACCGAATGAACTTAATTCCTATTTCTCCTGAACCATAATCCATCCCCGAACTGGAACAAGTTCCTTTCGAGTTCGTATATAACCATACGATGGAGTATCCAAATAAACTGTGGATCTTCGTAGTGATACGGAGTGTCCAGGAGAAATTCAAAGGTGATTTTAGGATTGGCGAAGAAATACCTGGTTTGGTCATGAATATCTGTTGCAATTTACTTTGCCCTCTTACTAATCCCTTGCTTTGTCTTAACTTAATACCTTCTGCACACCATCGTTATGCTAATTGGTTTTCTTCATTCCCTACCAGTCGGCACCAGCCTAAGGTTTGGAAGACAATCCAATTTGCATAATAGGTGTACTACCTCCTAAACCAAGGAGTACTCTCAACCTGAGAGAAGGTAAAAGGAAAAGACAACTGAATAATCCTATCCGTTTTCTCCAGAACCGGAAACCATCCTCGAATAAATTCTTTCGAGTTCGTATCTAACCATACGATGGTTTTGTCCAATGGAAGTGGACGTTCATGGTAAAACGGGGTGTCCTGGAGAAAAGGGTGAAAGTAGGAGTGGCAATGAGGTTTGCAACTCTGACAATCCAAAAGCCGGTGTCAAGAAGGTTCGGTCAACTTGGTCACTGAGTCATAGTCTTAGGGTCAGGTCAATGGTCGCTGCCAAAAAGAGAGAGAAAAGAAACACTCAGCGTGCACTCTAACCTAGATCAGAATGGTTACCAATTTATCTAATCTGGAAACCTCCCACTGTACCTCAAATTCTCCTCCAAACCTTAAAGAAGAATTAGTCGGGATCACCCGAGGAGTAAACTAACTCATCAGTGGGAATCGGGATCCAACTATCATCGCATGATAACGTGACGGAATCCGCTCACGGTATCACACTCCATAAGGTATGCGCATATCTGGCAAGTTTCAGTTCTTTTGAAACTCCCGATGTGATTTCTACCCCATGCTCTTATGACCTTGGCGTGAGGTCAAAATATCATAAGTCACATGTCAAGTTCTGCCCGTCATTATCCAGGTTAATCTGAACCCACCCGTACATACCCTTGACGTAGGCCAAAAAAGTAGTACGACTGTCCCAAACCAACGCATCTATCTATGCAACAGATAAATACCCGGCAGCTACCAATCACTATGCCTTGGCGTGAGGTCAAAATACATAGCTTGAATACTACCGAATATTTAACTGAAATGACGGAGGGCTACGAATGGTTTCTGGCGAAAACCTTTAACGTAATGAACTTGATATCGTTGAAGGAACGGATAGCTTTTTAGAAATATAGTGACGACAACTTCCGCTAAAGAGGTCACTCCCGGTGAAGGGATCTCGGCTCTTTCCCCGTAGAATGGGGTGCAGGATATTCCAACTGAATACCACGGTGCAAAGCAAAAGTAATCGGCTATAGTGAAGTCATTTCCCTGACGCAAACTTTTTGTCCAAGGGGTCACTCCCGGTGAAGGGATCTCGGCCCTTGCCTCGTCGACTGAGGAGCAGGATATTCCAACTGAATACCACGATGCAAAACAAAAGTGAACGTCCTTGCAATAACAGCTTTTTGAAAAGTGTTCCAACAACATCAGATTAGGTTTGTTTTTAACTTGCATTGATCAGAATCAATGCAGTCCCATCAATTGATCACACCACAAAGAACGAAAATAATATGACGTACGTATATGCCATCCGCATTCGCCACTGGGTCCCGTCATTACCCGTTAGGTTAGCTAACTAACGACAGAGCGGGGACTGGACTAGCGCGGATGTAAAACACATACAACATCTACTAATATATATACCAATATATTATATTCGCTCAAGGCGTGAATAAAATGCAACATCACAGATATGTACAGCATCACAGAACAATACAGATATCTGGGATCCCCGGGTTTCACAGAGCCGCTGAAACCCGACGTTCCCCTGGTCGTGTGGATAGCCTGTGCAATGTAATCCTAGACCCCTACGGGCGCGGCAAGTCACCCGCCAAAACCTGAAGCGAGGCAGCCCCCTTCAGCACCGTGAATGGACCACCCGGCACTTCACGGAATCCGGCAACTTGGGCACCCCTCCTGGGTCAACCTGTACCCCCTACGAGTGCGGCGAATAGCCCGCCAATCCTAGAGTGAAGCCCCCTCCGTCCCAATGCCATGAGATGCAGGCTTGCTGCCCTCTAGAACCCGGCTATCCGTGCACCCCTCCGCGGGGTAATCCTAGTACAGAAAGTAAAATATACATATACCGGGTACATCGACCGCAACCTGGCCGTGTCCCAAAATAATAATACAAACAGGCAGTGACGGCAGTCCACATGTCGGACGCTCGCCCCGCAATATCAAATGTACATAATACAACAGAACTGTACTAGCATTGCATCCAGGCTACCCCCACGACCGATCCGCAACATCACAGCAAAAACAGAACATCAACGTGAAAGTCACGTTCGCAAATCCGTCTAACCGGGCTATAGCAGTTAGACCTGATTTACCGATCGAGTGACATTCACGGTCGCAGATATAATGTAAATACTGTGAAATAATGTGTTTAAAATATCCGATCGATCAAATTTTAACAAGTGGGCCCCAAAGCATTACTGTAGCAGATCAGGAAATTCTGGGCCTAATATTAATATTCCAAAACCCCTAAAATCTCCCCAGAACCCCACTGTAAAAACCCAACCCACTGATTCCTCCATACTGCGGCGGAACCGCGGCCACAAGTGGGTTTTGGCCGCGGTTCCGCGCTCTGGTTAGAAGATCAGTGCCTCGAATTTGTACAGTAGTCTTACAATTTCTAGTACATCAATATTTTACAACCTGAAAAAATTTTCGAGACTGAAAAAAAACAACAGAAAACTGTCGTGATCAAAATACGGGTTTTGGAACTTTTTGATCGATTGGAAATGCAAACACATTACACAAAGCTAGACTAAGTTAATGGCGAGGCTCTGATACCACTGTAAGTGCACGGCGGCGCCCCGGCCGTCAATCCGACGGCCAAATGCGGAAGCGGTGATAAACTTAAATTTTTCTTGAACTGGCAAACCGCCGCGCACTAATACCCGGATCGAACCACTAACTAGTCCTAGCTATCAACAAGAAAGGGAATAGAGATATACCGACGATCCAAGTCCTCCGGTCTTCTCGTCATGGTCCCGATCTCCTGCGGAAAAGTCCCGTCTCCTCCTCGTCGCCGGAAGTGCACCACATCGCCTACTTTGTTTACGGGCTCCCACCTCAATGCCGAGGCAACTCGGGCACGAAGCCGGCTACTCGACGTGCCCAAGGTTCGCTGTAGAATATGTAGTGAAGAAGTCTCATTTGGGGTTCATGGAGATGCCATTTTGGTGGAGGGATGAAACAAGTAATTTTGTGGAGCAATAGGATTTTTACAATGCCAAAAGAGATAAAAATCCCTCTTGCAAAAATTTGGACAGCCCTCTTTCCTCAAGTGGCCGGCCATGACAATGGAGAGGAGAGAATGAGAGAGTGGTGTATCTACAAAGATAATGGGAGCCATTCTCATCTATCATGCAAGAGAGAGAGTCAAGACAAAGAGGTGGTTGAAAAGCAAGTGATGATGAGAAACAATGATCACTCCCAAAACCAATACTCAACCAACAATCATCAACAACCATGATTGTCAACAAAGTCAAGCCATCATGATAAAGCTAGAAGTCAAGGTCAAGGAAAAGCTATCATGATAAAACAAAATGCAAAGACCCCCTCCACAAATGCCTATTTGCAACAATGCAAATAAACCCTCCTCCACCAATCTTCGGCCAATGAACGATACAAAGGAAATTGGCCGAAACGGAAAGCAAACTGGCAACTCCAGAAAACTGGTCCCGTAATAAATTACAGGAAAACCCCGATACTGTGCATACACACCCGCATTTGTATTCCAACCGAAATACAAATGCAATGAGACAAAATCTACACTGTACTATACTAGGATCCGGCTTATACCAAAACCGGCTAGTAATATCTGTTCGATCCTGATCCGTGCAATACCGCACGTATCTGATCGAACCCTGCCATATAACCATACGGCCTATAGTACAGACTGTCCGATCCTGATCCGTGCAATACCGCACGTATCTGATCGGACCTTGCCATATCTTCATACGGCCTCTACAACCTTTCGCCCGAAAGCTGAGTAACTGAATGTGGGGGACTCTAAAGACTCATCAACACCTTGGTTGTGGATTTAACCACTAGCACGTTAGAGGTATAAGCCAATACATAACGGGCTACCAGGTATTGACTAAAAGGGACGTCCGTGAGTGAACTCAGCCTGACAACCCTACTGAGCCTGTCAGTGATAATATCCGTACAGTCCGGTCCGTTCGTCTATGAGCATCGCATGGCGGGCCTAGGGGGTTGGTAAAAGTCAGACCCCCAAAAGCGGTACAAGTCGTGTCGGAGTGTAGCCCAGAACACCCTGAGATACTACTGGAATACCTACCAGTAAATCTCCTTGCCTCGGCCGAGGGCTTCGTGTAATGGCTCTCCTAGACACAGCACGACCTCACCCCCAATACCGGGAGAGACGAACCCCTGAAGATACGCTCACTGCCTCCATGTGGCTCGGGACTGTACCCAACTAAAACCTGTTTGCACGACTCCTTTGAGCCGTGGTAGGGTAGTAATCAAAGTACAGTGGGAACTCACACGAGACAAATAACGATCCCCAGGTCGATGAACTAACCTGCACACATGTCACCAGGGAACTGCCATCTGATGTCTGGTATATTACCAACTAGCATGTTCCCGGCGAGTCCTGTCCGGTGTACTCATAACCCAATGAGCACCTGTATACATCTTAGGTGATCCAACTGACACCAGTGGCTTGTGAGACCGGCCACCGCCCCTCGTCGGGGTCTCAACTGTATACACTAGTCTACTAATGGAGTATCGATGCCCAGTCTCGAAACTCCCACGACTAGGGACCTTTTAAGGATAAGCTTATAGACCCCCAGCTCCCACTTATATGATCGCCCTCATACTGCTGGTGGTCAAGCAAGAATCCTAGGGGCTCTATCAACGTGTAATAGCGACGTGTCAGGTCACTTAAAGCAGTACACGATGATAAAGGTAAACCAGATAGCATACTATCATCTCGAGTAAGACTGTCCTACCGGGATAGGTCCTCCATCAATCATTGCAATCACGTACCTGTGACCTAATAATTGACTCTGAGGGCACTATCTCCAACAATTGACACCATACTAAAGAGGTTTAGTATGGAAGAATCCAAGCGTGGGAACCAACCCACGATCTCTGGACTCACTCTCTCCAAAGAGATTTCTCCTAAGACTTATTTGGAGAGAGCTCGCATGCAAGGGATACCCTATGCTTCGGCAGTAGGCTCTATCATGTATGCGATGCTATGTACCAGACCCGATGTAGCATACTCACTAAGTGTAGTGAGTCGGTATCAAGCAGATCCTGGAGAGAGTCACTGGACAGCTGTGAAGAACATTCTCAAGTACTTGCAAAGGACTAGAGACATGTTCTTGGTGTATGGTAACGGAGAACTCCGGGTGGAGTCCTTTACCGATTCCAGCTTCCAAAGTGATAAGGACGACTCTAAGTCGCACTCGAGATTTGTCTTGACCCTCAATGGAGGGGCGGTATGTTGGAAGAGCTCCAAACAGGATACCGTTGCAGACTCGACGATGGAGGCTGAATACATCGCTGCCAATGATGCTGCCAAAGAGGCTGTCTGGATGAAGAAGTTCATTAGTGAACTTGGTGTGGTTCCATCCATTAAGCATCCAATACCTCTGTATTGCGATAAAAATGGAGCTGTGGCTTTGGCCAAGGAACCCAGGTCCCATCAGAAATCCAGACATATTCTGAGGCGGTATCACCTGATCAGAGAGATAGTTGATCGCCGGGAGATCGAGGTCAGGAGAGTAGATACGAAGGACAACACTGCGGATCCACTCACGAAGGCCATTCCCCAGATACAGTTTGAGAGATTATTCGGGATGCTAGGTATGAGATACTACAGCAGCTGGCCTTAGTGCAAGTGGGAGATTGTTAGTTATGTATATGCCCTAGAGGCCATTGTTGTACATATGATGTATATTATGATGGATGTTTGGATATATAAAGAGAGGACTTTCTTGCTCGTCATGATAGTATGCTATTTGGTTTCACTTTATCTTAACATGTTGACTTGTACTGGTTTACTGTCTTTCTCTCACATGTTGATAAAGCCCTTAGGATCTGTACTCGACTACTGGGACTATGATGAGATCATACTAGTAGGGCCACGGTAGTCGATGAGTACATCCTATAATTGTTCCTAGTCAAGGGTATATCGAGACAGGGCATCGTTACACCAGAGTAGACTAGCGTATACGCATCTTGACCCATATGATAGGCGATGGATGATCCCATATCCATCGGTGTTTGACATCAAGGATGGTGTACGGGTGCTCAGTGGTGTCTGGGTACACTGGACGGACTCCCCGAGAACTCCCAGATGGTGATATACCACGTCAAATGGCAGTTCTCCGGTGACACTGGTACAGGGTAGTCTGTAGACCCGAGATCGTCATAGAGTCTTGTGCGATTCCCACTGTACTTTGATTTCCACCTTACCACGTCCAAGAGGGCGTGCAAAACGGTGGCTTTTAGGTTCATCCCCGAATCATATGGAGGCAATGAGCGATAGGAGGGGATTCGTCTCTCCCGGTATAGGGAGTTGATCTTGTGCTGTGTTCGATTGGCTATAACTGGAAGTCCCTAGCCAGGGCTGATACAGAGATATACTGGTAAGTGTTACCAGTAGTTTCTCGACCTGTTATGAGCCTCACATCGACACGACTTATCGATTACTGGGGTCTGACGTACCACCCCTAGACTTGATATGCGACAAATCAGACGAACAGACCGGACTGTACGGGAGTGTTACTGATTGGATTTACAGGAGAACAGACAGGCTAGCTTGTTGATCTTCTGATCACTCAATACCTGAGTGTCACGACCCGAAAGTACGGAACGTGACCGGCACTTAGATTACGAAGCATCTAGAGGCGCCACGTGACCTAAGTAAGCCGAAGCCCAGAAATCTAAACCATAAAAGAAGAAAAAGAAGAAAAGAAAAGAAAACAAGTATAAAAACATCAGCAAATTTTACCAAAAATTTCGGCAGAGTCTCCTCTGTAAAAACTGGCCCCCAAATGGGTACAACAAGTATAATATGAATAAACAATAAAAAGCATCCCCAAACGGGTGCTAACTCAACGCCAACAGGCGGAAACAACCACAACAAGCACCATAATATACAACGCCAAAGGGCGAGGCTCAAAACTCAAAAGAAAACAAAACCACCAGATCAGAATAATACATGCGCGACTCTAAGGTCGAAATAAAAGACTGGTCCAATAAACTTATCAAGTAATACAAATATGGTTGATGGAGCTTACTAGATACAAATGAATGAATAAAAGTACAATGGTGGTTCGGATACAAGTGAACCAACCTACCGTGCAAATCACCCTGAAGAAAAGATGTGCCAACAAGCTGCCACGGAAACTTGTACATAGAACCTGTAATAAAATTTGGCACAACGGGGGTGAGTTGCCAACTCGTGAGTACAAGACATCTACGAAAAGAAATCGAATGCACGACGCTATCCTAGGTCATAATAATACACTATTATATCCCAATCAACTAGTAATAGCAGGGTAAAACTACGTGCAAGTGCAGATACTCCGTGCTCGTGTCAGTGCCTCATATAATACTATGTCATATGAAATGAAATGCATGCACCATGAATGTAAAGTAACAAATCCTGAAATCCAGATATATATGTATAAGAAATCTTTAGCTATTATCATAGTAAAATGTGTATAAGAATCTGAAATCTCAACAATGAAATCCATGGAAATCCGTGTCAAGCATCGACACAACACATGTAATCTCAAGTCTCAATATCTCGGGCTCCGTCAGTCCGGATCGGCCCATATCATCAAATCTCACGACAACGGTCAGTATCCTCCGGATATCCGCCGCGCCAGACATCACCGGTAGGTAGCCTTCCCCTGCCAGGCTCATCGTCTACAACTCGATCTTCTTGCCCCGGGGTACCATACCGGGCCCACCATGTACCCGAGACGGTTCATCTACTCCTCGAATCGGGTCTCGAAATCCATCAGAAAACATGAAATCTCATGGTGGACGACACATACATCACGAGAAAACCGCATCTTATGTTTTTAAAAAGAGAGGAGGAAGAGAGAGAAAAGTGTTTACATATTCCTGCGGTTTTCCCCAAAATCCAGAAATCTCATAGAAATCCAAATCTCAAAATCATGAGTAACTATATGATAAGTGTCAGCATATGCCCATAATACTGCATGATAACATGAAAATATGAATGCATGAATGTCTAAGCAATGAATATCATGTCTGTACTAATGTCAGAAAATAATCACAATATTATATCTGTCTAGTTGTTAACTGATTCAATCTATAAATGACAATATGATCTAAAGTGTACGTGAAATAGCAGTTACCGATGATGATGTGTGTGAGCCGGCAAATAAGTGTGCGTGGAATATGCGCATCATCGGTAATAGTGCTGGTGTCCTAACAGGTAAAGTTTATACTGATTATAGCAACATATAAAAGAACATGCACCATGATGGTTACAGTATGAATGTAAATACAGGTGTGCATTATCCACTCCTCTGCGAGATACGAGTACAACTACCACTATATGAGTCGAACCTAAACCAGTGTCCATCTAACATCCTAAGGAACTAAACCTAATAGACTAGTCAGTAAGAAACTAGAGTCTACCTAAGGTCTGAATCAATATCTCTAATAGTCGGCGATCCCGCCTCAATAGCGTCACGTACGTAGTACGGCTTTCTCGAATCAAGAGTGCGGATCAATCATCAAATCTAAGCCTCGTACGGTAAAATTCATCGTACGGCATCCCAATATCGGGGTACGGTCAAGTATCTCCTAGGTGTCTCCTCATTCGTATAATGTCATCATCAACACATCTCATGATCAAGGTGCTAAACTGTGATCGCATACATCAATCATATATCATTGCCATCATGATAAGCATCATTAGTTTATCCTCAGAAATATCATGTCATATGTATCATATTGTGATTAAGTCATACTTATATGATATCGGCATCAGGTCACACCAATATAATGTCGTAATCAAGTTATACATATATCATATCGTGATCAGTCACAAGTTACAATCCGGGTACTATTCTAGCATCCTATGTACATCAATATCACCACCACTCTTTATAATTTATATATTCATGTTCATTGTCTCATTCTCTAATGATCCGCTAACACTTTAATACGACTGTATAGCCAAGAATTACGGCATCAAGCCCAGTTACATTGTTTCATCATATCTCGGATATCATATCACATCAATGAATCCCATATACGTGTTGTGTATATATATACACCTATACCTAGTTTTATATAGATACACACATATACGTATACGCCATGTCAAGTTTTAGTGTGCGCGTGTATGTTTCTATCAGAAACCTACGAACCTCTCCCAAAGTATTCATCCTCAGGTGTGGTTTTCCTAAATCATTCTAGTCCCGCCTAGGGTCATTACCAGGGTCCTACCCAGTAAGAATGTAGGGTCACATCTGGTTTCCTAATGTCAATAAGTGCTATTCCTATTCTACGTTGCGGGGGTGCTAAACGCCATCCACCCGACTTCCCCCCGCAGATATGCATCTACTCACCTGGTCCATGTCTGCCGAAGACGGTGTCGCCATCCTCCTCTTCATCGCCCGCAGTCCACGTGAGGGGTACCTAAACGCAAACATATAAACAGCATCGTAAACCGAATCACATACAAAAGTCAAACGATACAAGGAACAAGCACAGGTTAAAACCTATGTCCCGTCCACGCAAAAGAACCAAATACCGCTCAATATCGGCGTACAAACTCCGATGGATCGAGATAACATCATCAAACAAGTTGTAGTTTTAAAACACATTACTTATACCATAAAACACGATTAAATCCATCGAAACCCTAAAATCCATCAAACCACCCAATTTCGTAAAAACCGAATTTGCCAATTTACCGTTTTTCATCAAAACATGACATTTAAATGAAACCAATAGTTATAAAACTCATTATATAGCATAACTAGACTATACAAACCGTTACTATATTTTTATTACACAAATTTATATTAATTTTAAATTTCTAGTTTGCAACATTTAACAATTTTAACATTTTTCAAGCACAATACCATAATTCCACCACAAAACATAATTTTGCATGAATTAATGTATTAAACCACAATTCATGATGATAATGATTTAATGAAACCATAACTTATATTTTTAATCACATTTATTTAGAAATTCCTAAAATCTAGTTTACAAAATAATAGCATTTTATTACTATTTTTCCAATTATCAAAGTAATCTAGTGATCAAACTAAGTTTTTCTTTCCATTTACATGCTAATACTCTCACTAAAACTACAATCTAATGATAGCAACTTTAATTGGAATTTTATATTACCCACAAACACATTTTAGAAAAATCTAGTTAGCTAATTTCCTTATTTAAAACAATTTTAAATGAAAATTTTACAATTTAACAACCATGCAATATTTTCCAATTCTAAAAGTGTTAAACTAACTATTATAACCCTAATTAATTATTAAAAACCCTAACTTGAATTTACAACCCTAACTTGCATTTTAAAAAAAACATAGAATTAATTCATTAAATCTAATTAAGCTTAAATGATCATCTAATAACAATAAATCAAAAGAGAGAAAATTATACCTCCAAAATGTGAAATCCAATCAAGAAATGAGCCTCCAAAATACATGCTTTCCCACTCCAAAATCCATATAAAAAAGGGTAGAGAATAAAGGGTATGAAGAGATTAGGATTTTGTGTATTTTTTGTTGAATTTTTGATGTAATTTGATGGATTTTTGTGCAAAAATGAGGTGGGAAATGGGGGGGGGCAGCCATGGGGGGGTTGTGGCCGGCCTTGGTGAGGTGAGGAAGAGAAAGAAGTGAGTGTGAAAGTGTGTAGAACTTTCAAGAGAAGAAAACATCACATAAAGGTCTTTTCATGGTTTATTTAATTATTTATTTATTTGTTTACTATAGCAACTCAAGAAAGCTCTAGAAAATAGGAAAAATTTGCAAATAATTTTTGCATGATACATACTAAATTCTAACATGCCATGGTTCATTTTTACAAATTAAAACCATTTAAATTTATAATTTACACTAATTTAGTGTAAAAATAAAGCTTATGTTAATATTTAAAATAATTAATTTAGGAAATTTTTTTAATTAAACTAAAAATTTATAAGTGGCTAAATAAACACTATTTACTAGTAAGTACATAATTAGATAGGTATTTTTGAATTTATAATGAAAAACAATTGCGGTTTGAATTTACGAAAAATACATTTTGCTTTACCGAAAATCATAAAATTCACATAAACAATTTTATTCATTTAATTATTCATTTAATTATTTTTAAAACGTTACAATCTTCCCCCCTTTAAGAAATTCGGTCCCCGAATTTAAATTAAAACTCTCCTTCCAAATACTAAAACATTTAGCAAAACACTCAAATCGTCGGGGCTCCGAAATCGTCAACACATAACAAAAATCAACTCCGTCAAGCATAACGCAATCATCGGAGTTATGGCGAGAATAAAATATCATAACCCAATATGAAAACCATTACAATATACATCAATCTATAACTTATATAGTGTGCATCATAGTGAAACCGTACAAATATCCGGATAAGGAAATATACAAACCCCTTTTGAAAATTGCCGTGTGATGCACGTGTCACGGCATAAGTAGCGGACGTTTATTTAAAAAAATAACTATATATATATATATATATCTTTTATTTAACATACACGTCCCGCTTGGTTACTAAATCAAATAATAATGATTATGAAAATATACTGCTCAAACTGAAATCAATCCCAATCACATCAATAAAATATCATGTGCGTCCGGTGCGCACTGAAATCGAAACCAAATACGGATACCACGAATACAAACAACAACAAAACTAAGTGCAACAGGTGTGCACCAAAAACATCTGTCAAGTGCAACGGGCATGCACGACTCAATATCAGGTGCATCTAATCTGCACAAAACCCCGATTTAGTGCATCTGGTGTGCACAAAATCGCATCAAGTGCGCCAAGTATGCGCAAGAACCCTAATCAGGTGCACATGGTGCACGAAAACATACATTGAATATCAAAATCGAAATCACAGCACAAAAATGCATGAAAACTAGGTTGAAACACATGTCAAAATCACGTGTAACCCCTATGCACGAAATCAAATCAAAAATCTCAAAAAAATATATAAAACCAAATCAAGTGTACTGGTTGTGTACCAAACAACATCAATACAATTGATACATGAAACACAAATAGAATGTAATGAAGGTACACACATGAAATACCAATCGTAGAACAAAGTCCTCAAAATACCAAAATCCAATCAACGAAAATATGAAATTCAAATCACTAAATCACAATCGTAAACACTATCGTCAATTACTTCGAACTCGTCTCTTCGTAGCTGTGATGACTGCGCTACCAACGGCAATACTCATGTCTAGAGCCTCCCACATAGTCGATCCCTTCACTTGATGTCCGGACTACATTAAACTTTTCGATCGATCCATCAAAATCCCATAATTCCCCGAGAGCTCAACACTCAAGTATAGTTTAAAAATATCCGGTACATACCCCAGCATCGATGATCCAGCTGTAGAAGGGCAACCCAAGCCTCACTAATGGCACAGCGGAACTGCCGTAAACCCTAAGCTTCAAGGGCATTCTGGTGGTCATTATGTCGAGTTAAGGTTTCATTCTTCTAGAGGGTCCATCGAAATACCTGCATGTTCTTCCGAATACCTTAAACTTGGGAAAATGGTTTTCTGATAATCGTTCGAACCCTTTAATTTCATCCGGACGGCATGTGAATACCCTTCATCCGCACGCTAAACAATGCTTCAATCCTCAATAATAACCAATACTCTAATGGTTATCGCATTCGAGCCGCAGCTCCCTCTACCCGTGCGCCCGTGGTAACAGAAACCACCATCCGACATTGACGAAGATAGATCAAAGGAATGAATGAAATACGGTGCAAACAAATGTACATCCTAAGGCTCCTTAAGCAGAGTAGCGTATCGTAAGTATGCCGCGGACCATACCCACGGTACGTTACTCTACCTAAATCGCCTACTCCATCAACCAAGGGTCACCTAGACTTATACAAGGTTAAACCTAGCGCTCTGATACCAACTTTGTCACGACCCGAAAGTACGGAACGTGACCGGCACTTAGATTACGAAGCGTCTAGAGGCGCCACGTGACCTAAGTAAGCCGAAGCCCAGAAATCTAAACCATAAAAGAAGAAAAAGAAGAAAATAAAAGAAAACAAGTATAAAAACATCAGCAAATTTTACCAAAAATTTCGGCAGAGTCTCCTCTGTAAAAACTGGCCCCCAAATGGGTACAACAAGTATAATATGAATAAACAATAAAAAGCATCCCCAAACGGGTGCTAACTCAACGCCAACAGGCGGAAACAACCACAACAAGCACCATAATATACAACGCCAAAGGGCGAGGCTCAAAACTCAAAAGAAAACAAAACCACCAGATCAGAATAATACATGCGCGACTCTAAGGTCGAAATAAAAGACTGGTCCAATAAACTTATCAAGTAATACAAATATGGTTGATGGAGCTTACTAGATACAAATGAATGAATAAAAGTACAATGGTGGTTCGGATACAAGTGAACCAACCTACCGTGCAAATCACCCTGAAGAAAAGATGTACCAACAAGCTGCCACGGAAACTTGTACATCGAACCTGTAATAAAATTTGGCACAACGGGGGTGAGTTGCCAACTCGTGAGTAGAAGACATCTACGAAAAGAAATCGAATGCACGACGCTATCCTAGGTCATAATAATACACTATTATATCCCAATCAACTAGTAATAGCAGGGTAAAACTACGTGCAAGTGCAGATACTCCGTGCTCGTGTCAGTGCCTCATATAATACTATGTCATATGAAATGAAATGCATGCACCATGAATGTAAAGTAACAAATCCTGAAATCCAGATATATATGTATAAGAAATCTTTAGCTATTATCATAGTAAAATGTGTATAAGAATCTGAAATCTCAACAATGAATCCATGGAAATCCGTGTCAAGCATCGACACAACACATGTAATCTCAAGTCTCAATATCTCGGGCTCCGTCAGTCCGGATCGGCCCATATCATCAAATCTCACGACAACGGTCGGTATCCTCCGGATATCCGCCACGCCAGACATCACCGGTAGGTAGCCTTCCCCTGCCAGGCTCATCGTCTACAACTCGATCTTCTTGCCCCGGGGTACCATACCGGGCCCACCATGTACCCGAGACGGTTCATCTACTCCTCGAATCGGGTCTCGAAATCCATCAGAAAACATGAAATCTCATGGTGGACGACACATACATCACGAGAAAACCGCATCTTATGTTTTTAAAAAGAGAGGAGGAGGAGAGAGAAAAGTGTTTACATATTCCTGCGGTTTTCCCCAAAATCCAGAAATCTCATAGAAATCCAAATCTCAAAATCATGAGTAACTATATGATAAATGTCAGCATATGCCCATAATACTGCATGATAACATGAAAATATGAATGCATGAATGTCTAAGCAATGAATATCATGTCTGTACTAATGTCAGAGAATAATCACAATATTATATCTGTTTAGTTGTTAACTGATTCTATCCATAAAAGACAATATGATCTAAAGTGTACGTGACATAGCAGTTACCGATGATGATGTGTGTGAGCCGGCAAATAAGTGTGCGTGGAATATGCGCATCATCGGTAATAGTGCTGGTGTCCTAACAGGTAAAGTTTATACTGATTATAGCAACATATAAAAGAACATGCACTATGATGGTTACAGTATGAATGTAAATACAGGTGTGCATTATCCACTCCTCTGCGAGATACGAGTACAACTACCACTATATGAGTCGAACCTAAACCAGTGTCCATCTAACATCCTAAGGAACTAAACCTAATAGACTAGTCAGTAAGAAACTAGAGTCTACCTAAGGTCTGAATCAATATCACTAATAGTCGGCGATCCCGCCTCAATAGCGTCACGTACGTAGTACGGCTTCCTCGAATCAAGAGTGCGGATCAATCATCAAATCTAAGCCTCGTACGGTAAAATCCATCGTACGGCATCCCAATATCGGGGTACGGTCAAGTATCTCCTAGGTGTCTCTTCATTCGTATAATGTCATCATCAACGCATCTCATGATCAAGGTGCTAAACTGTGATCGCATACATCAATCATATATCATTGCCATCATGATAAGCATCATTAGTTTATCCTCAGAAATATCATGTCATATGTATCATATTGTGATTAAGTCATACTTATATGATATCGGCATCAGGTCACACCAATATAATGTCGTAATCAAGTTATACATATATCATATCGTGATCAGTCACAAGTTACAGTCCGGGTACTATTCTAGCATCCTATGTACATCAATATCACCACCACTCTTTATAATTTATATATTCATGTTCATTGTCTCATTCTCTAATGATCCGCTAACACTTTAATACGACTGTATAGCCAAGAATTACGGCATCAAGCCCAGTTACATTGTTTCATCATATCTCGGATATCATATCACATCAATGAATCCCATATACGTGTTGTGTATATATATACACCTATACCTAGTTTTATATAGATACACACATATACGTATACGCCATGTCAAGTTTTAGTGTGCGCGTGTGTGTTTCTATCAGAAACCTACGAACCTCTCCCAAAGTATTCATCCTCAGGTGTGGTTTTCCTAAATCAGTCTAGTCCCGCCTAGGGTCATTACCAGGGTCCTACTCAGTAAGAATCTAGGGTCACATCTGGTTTCCTAATGTCAATAAGTGCTATTCCTATTCTACGTTGCGGGGGTGCTAAACTCCATCCACCCGACTTCCCCCCGTAGATATGCATCTACTCACCTGGTCCATGTCTGCCGAAGACGGTGTCGCCATCCTCCTCTTCATCGCCTGCAGTCCACGTGAGGGGTACCTAAACGCAAACATATAAATAGCATCGTAAACCGAATCACATACAAAAGTCAAACGATACAAGGAACAAGCACAGGTTAAAACCTATGTCCCGTCCACGCAAAAGAACCAAATACCGCTCGATATCGGCGTACAAACTCCGATGGATCGAGATAACATCATCAAACAACTTGTAGTTTTAAAACACATTACCTATACCATAAAACACGATTAAATCCATCGAAACCGTAAAATCCATCAAACCGCCCAATTTCGTAAAAACCGAATTTGCCAATTTACCGTTTTTCATCAAAACTTGACATTTAAATGAAACCAATAGTTATAAAACTCATTATATATCATAACTAGACTATACAAACCGTTACTATATTTTTATTACACATATTTATATTAATTTGAAATTTCTAGTTTGCAACATTTAACAATTTTAACATTTTTCAAGCACAATACCATAATTCCACCACAAAACATAATTTTGCATGAATTAATGTATTAAACCACAATTCATGATGATAATGATTTAATGAAACCATAACTTATATTTTTAATCACATTTATTTAGAAATTCCTAAAATCTAGTTTACAAAATAATAGCATTTTATTACTATTTTTCCAATTATCAAAGTAATCTAGTGATCAAACTAAGTTTTTCTTTCCATTTACATGCTAATACTCTCACTAAAACTACAATCTAATGATAGCAACTTTAATTGGAATTTTATATTACCCACAAACACATTTTAGAAAAATCTAGTTAGCTAATTTCCTTATTTAAAACAATTTTAAATGAAAATTTTACAATTTAACAACCATGCAATATTTTCCAATTCTAAAAGTGTTAAACTAACTATTATAACCCTAATTAATTATTAAAAACCCTAACTTGAATTTACAACCCTAACTTGCATTTTAAAAAAAAACATAGAATTAATTCATTAAATCTAATTAAGCTTAAATGATCATCTAATAACAATAAATCAAAAGAAAGAAAATTATACCTCCAAAATGTGAAATCCAATCAAGAAATGAGCCTCCAAAATACATGCTTTCCCACTCCAAAATCCATATAAAAAAGGGTAGAGAATAAAGGGTATGAAGAGATTAGGATTTTGTGTATTTTTTGTTGAATTTTTGATGTAATTTGATGGATTTTTGTGCAAAAATGAGGTGGGAAATGGGGGGGGCAGCCATGGGGGGGTTGTGGCCGGCCTTGGTGAGGTGAGGAAGAGAAAGAAGTGAGTGTGAAAGTGTGTAGAACTTTCAAGAGAAGAAAACATCACATAAAGGTCTTTTCATGGTTTATTTAATTATTTATTTATTTGTTTACTATAGCAACTCAAGAAAGCTCTAGAAAATAGGAAAAATTTGCAAATAATTTTTGCTTGATACATACTAAATTCTAACATGCCATGGTTCATTTTTACAAATTAAAACCATTTAAATTTTTAATTTACACTAATTTAGTGTAAAAATAAAGCTTATATTAATATTTAAAATAATTAATTTAGGAAATTTTTTTAATTAAACTAAAAATTTATAAGTGGCTAAATAAACACTATTTACTAGTAATTACATAATTAAATAGGTATTTTTGAATTTATAATGAAAAACAATTGCAGTTTGATTTTACGAAAAATACATTTTGCTTTACCGAAAATCATAAAATTCACTTAAACAATTTTATTCATTTAATTATTCATTTAATTATTTTTAAAACGTTACACTTAGTGGTTGTTACGTTTAGCTGACCGCTTACAGCTTGTGGGTGTTTGATATGATCATCACCTGCCACCGGCGTATTGACGATTCTTTAGAGTCCTACACAGAGGTTTCTTGGCTCAGGCAAAACGGAGTAGAGGCACATATGTGATATGTGCAGGACCGAGGATAATGTGATATTTGATACCGTATTATATTCTCGCGATATTTAGATATGAACCAGGTCATCGGATCAAGTGTTGATTCGATGAATCGGTACATGATATATTAGTCGGTTATATTCGATATAGCCGGATCGTCGGATCAAGTGTTGATTCGATGATTTAATATATAATGATATATATGATATATTGTATTACATTATCTAATATTGGCTCGCTTTATTATTCCATTTTCTTACCAGATTAATACATTGATATATATGCGATATATGTTAATTGTATTATTTTCTAATGTTGCAAATATATAATATATATGTGATATATATTATTATGACAAGATATGATTTATTATGAAACATGTTTAGGGATGATAAAAAGAGATTAGGGTTTGATTAGGGTTAGCTCCTTCTTGTTCTTTCTAGAAGGATTTCCTTTTGTCTTGGTTAAGATATTATGGTTGATACTTATCCATGACTCATTCTTAACCTAACCAAACCCTAGCTCTAATTTATTCTCTACAAAGGTTAAGCCTCTCATCCTTGACCATGGTTCCATAATAAAACATATATTCTTATCTACTATTCATCACAAAAGGATTTATCTCATTATTCTTCATCTTCTTCTCTCTTGAGTTTTTGAGAGAGCTCACTTGTAATTTCTTTTGTGATGATTTCTTGTGAGAAAATGATATAAGAAGAAAGCATAAATACTACTCCATCATCCCCATCTAATCTAGCCCATTAGATTAGGGTGTTCACCTCATTAGAGTGAGAGAGCTTGGGTTATAGCAACTTCGACGTAGATCATCGGAGAAGCGGAACACTACAAGCTAGCATGGATCATTCGAGTCGTGGAGCCTCTCTTGAGTCCGGGAGATCATGGATACCGGCGAAGGGACTTCTACTCAGAGCTTATGAAGCGAAGGAGCGGACTACAAAGGTTGTAATCCCTCACACTTAGTATTAAAGATGATATCTTGCAAGTTAAACCCTAATAATATAGCAAAGATCTCGGCTTTGGGTTGTTCGGCACATCTAAAATTATATCCGGGCATGTTTGATGCTTTATGAACCTTCATAAGAGTGCCTAGGAACCCTACACGATGATACAAATCGCGAGAATAGAATACAGTATCACATACTGGTATTATTCTCGGTCCCGCACATATCTCATATGCGCTCCTAATTCGTTTCGCTTAAGCCAGGAAACCTCTGTGTAGGACTCTAAAGACTCGTCAATACGCCGGCAGTAGATGATGATCAAATCAAACACCCACAAGCCGCAAGCGGTCTGCTAAACGTAACGGCCATCCGGGTATTGAGCGATCAGAAGATCAACGAGCAAGCCCGCTCAAACTCCTGCGAATCCAAACAGTAACACTTACCGCACAGTCCGGTCTGTTCGTCTGATATGTCCCATATCTCGCCTAGGGGTGGTAAACGTCAGACCCCAGTAGCTTGATAAGTCATGCCGATGTAAGGTCCATAACAAGCATGAAACTACTGATAACACTTACCAGTAAATCAGTGCAACCCTGGCCAGGGATTTCCAGTTATGGCCAGTCGAGCATAGCTCAACATCAACCCCCAATACCGGGAGAGACGAATCCCCTCCTATCGCTCATTGCCTCCATATGAATCGGGACTGTACCTAAAAACCACCTGTTTGCATGACTCAGTAGAGCCGTGGTAGGGTGGAAATCAAAGCACAGTGGGAGACACACAAGACTCTATGACGATCTCGGGTCAACAGACTATGCTGTACCAGTGTCACCAGAGAACTGCCATCTGACGTGAGGTATAATACCATCTGGGAGTTCTCGGCGAGTCTGTTCAGTGTACCCAATCACCACTGAGCACCCGCATACCATCTCTGATGTCAAACACCAATGGATATGGGATCATCCATCGCCCATTACATGGATCGAGAAGATATACGCTAGTCTACTCTGGAATATCGATGCCCCGTCTCAATATTCCTACGACTAGGAACATTGAAGGATGTACTGATTGACTACCCAGGCCCCACTAGTATGATCTGCATCATAGTCCTGGAAGTCGAGCATACATCCTAAGGGCTTTATAAACATGTAATAGAGAGACTGCAAGTATACAAGTTCAGATAAAGAGCAACCAGATAGCGTAGTATCATGTCGAGCAAGAAAGTCCTACCTATATATGTCCCAGCATCCACTACAATATACATCTCATGTACAGTAATAGCCTCTAGGGCATACATATAACTAAAAATCTCCCACTTGCACTAGGGCTATCTGTAGAAGTGGTTGCAGTATAACATACTCAACCATCCCATATATGTCTCTCTCTGGGAAAAGGCCTTTGTGAGTGGATCCGCCGTGTTGTCCTCTAAGTCTACTCTCCAAACCTCGATCACCCTGGAGATCAACTATCTCCATGATCAGGTGATGCTGCCTCAGAATATGTCTGGGTCAATGATGGGATCAGGGTTCCTGGGCCAAAGCCACACTTCCATTGTCACACAATGGTAGGAACCTAGTTCATCTCATGAACTAATATACAACCAAACTTCCTCTTTGGTAGTATCTTTGATAGCGATGTCACCAGCCTTTATCGTCTAGTCTGCCACGGTATCTAGCTTGGAACACTTCCAACATACCGTCCCTCCACTAAGGGTAAAGACAATGCCTGCGACTGACATTCAGTCGTCCTTATCACCCTGGAACCTTTCCAGTGATTCTACCCAGGATCAACTGATACCATCTTACTACAACTAGTGAGAATCCTAATATCCATTTAGATCTATCTCATAGATCCAAAACCCAGGATTTAGGAGGTATCACTTTGATCCTATATGGAGAATCCATGTGATAAGAGGAGATTGATCGAGCGTAGCATAGAAAACTCCTTCTCTATCAAGAGTATGTTATCCACGTACTCTACGAGGATCACCACCTTACTCTCTACTACCTTTTTGTATATACAATGTTCATCTACCATTTTGATGAAGTCAAACTCTTTGACTACCACATCAAAACAGATGTTCCAACTCCGCGATGCCTGCTTTATCCTGTAAAGCATCTTGCACACGTTTCCGCTGCTCCCACTATTTACGAAGCCCTCTGGCTGTGTACTTATAGACGCTCTCTTCTAAATCAATATTTAGAAAAATAGTCATGAAACCCAACCACCAGATATCGTAGTCATGGTATGCAGCAATGTTAAGTAGGATCCGGATGGACTTAAGCATAGCCACTGGAAATGGTTTTATCATTTTCCACGCCTGGTCGATGTCGAAAACCTTTAACAAGTCTAGCTTCGAAAGTCTCAACTTTTCCATCTACACCAAGTAATCTTCTCAAGATATACTTGCTCTTGATGGGGATTTAAGCCTTCAGATATAGCATCCAAAGTCCATACTTTGTTGGTGTACATGGATTCCATCTCAGATCTCTAAGCATCCAGCCATTCTTACAGAGTCCCTACTCTTGATGGCCTGCTCGAAACTAGTTGGGTCATCATCTCATGATGCAATCCTCGCTCCCACTGTCATCGAGAAACCAAAGTATCTCTCAGGAGGATGAGGAACCCTGCTAGATCGACGGAGAGGCTGAGGTTCGTTGGGGACTATTGACTCCTTTGGTTCTATCAAATCATTAGCTGTAGTTTGTATAACTGGAACTTCTTCCAGTTCTACAGAACTGACCTTGCCTCGATCTTGTCCGGATTTTGCTTTTGACATAGGCCGGACAATCCCAAATCTTAATTTACTTAAGAGATAGGCTCTTCCCTTTCCATATCACATATGAAGTGGTAGGCATGATTTGATTTGAACCATATTCAATAGGTATGCAGCTTCTCATGTGCATAACTCCCAAAAGGAAATAGGAAACTCAGTTGTACTCATCATAGAGCTCACCATATCTAATATGGTGTGATTGCTCCGCCCCGATACACCGACGTGCTGTGGTGTATACGGAGGAGTAATGCTGAGAGAGAATCTCATTCTCCTTTAGAATAGTCCAGGAATTCCGTGCTCAAGTATTCTCTTCCTTGATCTCATCATAGGACATAATACTTATACCTGTTTTTGGTTCTCTACTTCTAACTTATATTCTTTGAATTTCTTAAAAGCTTCAGACATGTGTTTTAACAGGAACATGTGTCCGAATCTTAAGAGATCATCAATGAATGTAAGGAAGTACAAAGAAACAGTCTTGGCATATGTAGACTGGGGACCTTTATACATTACTATGTATGAGTCCCAAGAGTTCACCGACTCTTTCTCTGTTTCCAGTAAACGGAGCTATGGTCATCTTATCTTTGTGACATGACTGGCAAGTTTCATAAGATGTAAATTTAAACTAATTTAAATATGCATCTAAATGTAACTTAGCTAGTCGGGTCGCATTGATATGACCTAGTCTACAATGCCTTAAGAAGAATTCGTTCATTTCTGAACTCTTCCTCTTGTGTGTGTTTCATACATTAAGAACTGTGGTCTGATTTAGAATGTACATGCTTTTAGATAACGTGACAGAACCGATCAACTATTGATATAGGAAATGTTCAAAACATTATCCAACAATATAAAATTATATCCTTTCTTCACTAATAAAGAAACTGATATGATTTTGTATATCAGGTTCGGTATCTAATAACATTCGTTCAGAATCAGTGTATTTTGGTAATACAGGGTGATAGTGACCAACAGACTTGGCTGCAACACTTGCACCGTTTTCTGTCTCATGAAACTTATCACCCGTTCTCAGTTCTCTACCTTTCTGTAGCCCTATGTAACAGATTACATATCTGGGATCCTGATTCGGTACCAAATACCCAGGACGTAGAGGATACTGAGAAACAGTTCTTTGTAATGAACGCACCCGAAGAAGATGCATCATAATGCACTTTCTTCGTTTGGGCAGCACGGGAATTCTGGTAATCCCCAATTTCCTGCTCGGTTTTATAACAATTATAAGTTGAAGCGGGACAAACGTTCCCCAGCTCAGTATAACAAGCGGGTTCGGTCAATACATCCATATTATTATCTTGATTAAGGCGTGATATGGTCGCTACCTGGAGAGAGAGAGAAGAAAACACTCTGCGTGTGCTCTTGCAAGATTAGATTGGTTATTTATTTTATCTAATCAGGATGGCTCCCACTGTTTTTATCAAATCTTCCTTCAAACCCTAAAAGGAAAGACTAGCCGGGATTAATTACACTCTACAAGTTCTCCAATCTTTCAGCCAGGCCAGTGCCGATACTTTGAGGGTGGTTCCCCGTGCTTTCGCACGGACCTAATTAAAGTAAACCTCGTTTTCCCAGGGGCATAACCCCGTTGACACCTTTCTAGACACCTACTTGATCGGCTAATTGTAAAGTGCTAAACTCTCGCAGGAGTAACAATTACTCGCAATGGGTATCGGGATCCAACTATCATATAGAAGGTATGCAATCTCATTGCAAATTTCAACACTTGAAACTCCCGATAATGGTTTTTACCCCTAGCATCTATGACCTTGGCTAAGATCAACAAATCATAAGCACTAGTCAAGTTCTACCCGTCATTTCGTGATTAATTAGACCCACCCACATAACCCTTGGCTAAGGTCAACAAAGCCACATGACTGTCCTAACTAATCGCATCATATGCGGTGTAGGAAGACATCACTTAGCTACCGTACACTGTGCATTGACTATGGTCAACAAACACAGCATGAATACTAAGTACTCTACTTCCTAAAATGACGGAGGGTTGCGGATGGTTTTTAAGAAAAACCTTTAACGCTTTGAACTTGATCTCGTTGCGGAATCAAATGGTTTTTAAATGGAGTGTTTTTTAGGCTTTTCTAGTTTTGCTAAAGGGGTCACTCCCGGTGAAGGGATCGTCGGCCCTTTCCTCATCGAATATGGTGCAGGGTATATCATATATACCGCTGTGCAACGCAAAAACTATAGAAGCAATCAAAAGACAAACCGAGGGTTGTAGCATCTGCCAGTTATTGCTAAAGGGGTCACTCCCGGTGAAGGAATCTCGGCCCTTTCCTTATCGAATAAGGTGCTGGATGTTCTACAAGGAACACCGCGATGCAAAGCAAGAACTGTAGCTACCTGTTTTATTTTTGAAATTCGATTCCACAACATCTTTTAGGTTTATTTTCTTTCATTAATCACATTAAATGAATGTCCCATCATTTAAGTCCACCTAAACATCACAGATAAATACAACGTACGCTTATACCATCCGCATTCGCCTCGATGTCCCGTCTGCACCGTTAGGTTAGGTAACTAACGGCAGAGCGGGGCAGGGCTAGCGCGGGTGTAAAATACAAGCAACGTCTATATAATATATCATATATAGTATATACAGTATCCATCTGAACAAATCACATGATCACATCACAGATAACGCAGCAGAAAATATCATATGAAATATTGGATATACTAGGACGTCCGTGTTTTATTTTGAGCCTGTATAAAATACGGATTCCACGGTCGTAATGAATAGCCAATCCCACACCCTTAGACCCCTACGAGAGCGGCAAGTAACCCTACCAATTCTAAAGTTAAAAGACCCGGACTCGACTCCTCGAGATGGTCTCCCTCTGGACCCTAAAACCCGGTTACTTATGCTCCCCGCCTTATGTCTATCCTAAGGCGGAAAAGTAAATAATATACAATGGTGACATCATCCTGAACCCGGAAGTGCCCCAATAAAAGAATATTACATACAAGTTTTTACATGAATGAAAAATGAAAAACACTCGCCTCACATAAAAAAAAACCCGGCTATTCAAACACGACGATCCAATATAACATATCCAGCAACACATAACATCACATGTCATCGACGTAAGTAAATATGCCCATCCCAATTGTCGTTGACATATAGGAACGAAACCGGCGATATCACATATTACACTTACGGTCGCAGAAAAGAAAGTGTAAAACTTCAACAGTTGGAATCCGCAACCTTCTTAAACATCGCATGCCTAATCAAATGAATTCCTTAGACATCGCATGCCTAATAATTATAAACCTCACATTTTAGTCTCATTATCGAAAACACTTTTCAATATAAAGTCGAGCAATTCAACAAGATTCCCGACATGTAGAACGAATGCTCGTCGCAAACTTTAGTAGACGGCTTCACCCCCGATACCGTCGATAAAGTGCACTAATGTGGAACACCGCTGCCGCGAGCACCCGAACGGATGCTTTTGGCGACGGGGTTCTCCTACAGTCACTTGGTCGGTGCTATGGGGTGTAGCCGTCTATTAAGTTTACGGGCGAGTATCCGCGTACGCTACGTGATTGCGACGGACTTTCGATCGCATCAAAATTCCGTGGCAACCGATCAATTGAGACTAAACTGCTAGATTTATAACATTCAAATCAGTTATCTCATAACAATTTGTGGATTCCAAATATTGTATCACATTCCAGATAAATAAACAATGTTAAACTTTCCGATCGAACAATCAAACACCCAAGTTTTCCCGAAAGGCTCAACACATGAAATAAGTTTAAAAACATCCACTTCATGCCACAGTACCAACGGTCCAGCCATAGAAGGGTCAAGCCAACGCCTCACATGTGGCACGCCGTACTGCCCCAAACCCTAAGGTTCAAAGGGCAGTTCAAGATGGTCACATAATCGAGTTAAGGTTTGTTGTATTCTAGAGGGTCCATCGAGTTACTTGCACTACTTAGAACATTCTTAAACTACGGAAAAATCCAACATTTAGAAATTTCCCGGCAGAGGAAAAAGTGGGTTATTTACATCCGGTCGAACTTTTTAACATGTTCTAAAATACCCGGAAAAAAACTTAATAAACAAAGTTAAATAATCCGATCGAATTATCGAGTCCCCAAAACAACCCAGAAAACTCAACTGTTGAGTATAATTTAAAAATTCTCAGAATACACAGGAAATGCAGTTGGGCATTACTGTGCAGAGCACGTGACAAGAGTCACCTTTATGGCCGCAGAACCGCCGCGCAAGCCAGGGTGGGGCCGCGGTTCCGTGGCGCATTGGTCGATATAGGAGCACTTGCTGCACAGTAACTCCAAAAAAACCCTGCTGATTTTTCTGGATATTTTTAATTCACAAAAATCCACAGTTTCAAAAATTGTACAGAGAAGGGTATCGATTGGGGTTTCGGGGTTCGATCGGGTTTCTAACTTCATCTACACTTCGCCTAAAGCTCTAGCTAGGCTCTGATACCACTGTAGGGTTCCTAAGCACACTCAAGAGGTTCCACAAGGCATCAACCATGCTAAAATCAAAAAATTTCTATGTGCCGAGAAACCCTAATTGAGATCGTTATTAGAGGTAAGGCGAAAAACATGCAAGTTAACAACTTTAACTACAAGTGAAAAGGACTACAACCTTTGTAGATCCGGTCCTCCACTTCTAAAGCTCCGTGACGACGTCCCTTCGCTGCGATCATCGGGATCCCGGACTCTAGCGATGGTTTCGTCGGAGAAATAAGCGGGCTAGGTCGTTGACTTCGATGCCGAAGATGATCTACGTCGAGGCGACTCAAACTCAAGCTCCATCTTCACTAGGTCATGAAACTTGTGAAGATAACACACTCTACTATATGGCAAATGGTAGAGGATGAAGAAATAGGAAGTGGGTTCACTTTGGATTTGGATTTCTCACTTGGTTTCATCACTTGAAATTTTCTAGCAAGCTTTCTTCTTCATGAAGAAGAAGAAGAAGAAGAAAAGAAAAAGAATTATGTTAAAAGAAAATTCAAGTGAAGACTTATCATGTTGCAACTATGGGTGAGCAAACCATTGTAGAGACTAAACTAGAGTTTAGGCTAATGGTTAGGTTAATGAACAAAAAAAAATGGCTAGACTTTTCAATGATGCTATGAAGCTTCATGAAGCTTCAAGACAAAACAAGAAAAGCTACCATTTAGTTTTTCCAAAATAAATAAAGAAAATAAAACCCTAACCATTAACCTAAACTTGGTGTAAGTCATACACACACCCAAGTTTGCATGTATCATCAAACATGATATAAACTAGTGCACAAACATATATCATATATACAATTTGTGCACACCAAGTGAGAAAATCAATCTTAAGTGAACTAATACTAGTTAATGTAAAGTAATATATCAAATATATAATTATACATTAAATCATTAAATCAATACTTGATTTAACGATCCGGTCATATTGCATATAATCGACTAGTATCAAGTGTATCAATATATCGAATCAACATTTGATTCGGTAACCCGGCTATATCACATATAACCGTCCGATGATACAAATCGTGAGAATAGAATACAGTATCACATAATGGTATTATTCTCGGTCCCGCACATATCTCATATGCGCTCCTATTTCGTTTCGCTTGAGCCAGGAAACCTCTGTGTAGGACTCTAAAGACTCGTTAATACGCCGGCAGTAGATGATGATCAAATCAAACACCCACAAGCCGCAAGCGGTCTGCTAAACGTAACGGCCACCCGGGTATTGAGCGATCAGAAGATCAACGAGCAAGCCCGCTCACACCCCTGTGAATCCAACCAGTAACACTTACCGCACAGTCCGGTCTGTTCGTCTGATATGTCTCATATCTCGCCTAGGGGTGGTAAACGTCAGACCCCAATAGCTTGATAAGTCATGCCGATGTAAGGTCCATAACAAGCACGAAACTACTGATAACACTTACCTGTAAATCAGTGCAACCCTGGCCAGGGATTTCCAGTTATGGCCATTCGAGCATAGCGCAACATCAACCCCCAATACCGGGAGAGACGAATCCCCTCCTATCGCTCATTGCCTCCATGTGAATCGGGACTGTACCCAAAAATCACCTGTTTGCATGACTCAGTAGAGCCGTGGTAGGGTGAAAATCAAAGCACAGTGGGAGACACACAAGACTCTATGACGATCTCGGGTCAACAGACTAAGCTGTACCAGTGTCACCAGAGAACTGCCATCTGACGTGAGGTATAATACCATCTGGGAGTTCTCGGCGAGTCCGTTCAGTGTACCCAGTCACCACCGATCACCCGCATACCATCTTTGATGTCAAACACCAATGGATATGGGATCATCCATCGCCCATCACATGGATCGAGAAGATATACGCTAGTCTACTCTGGAATATCGATGCCCCGTCTCGATATTCCCACGACTAGGAACATTGAAGGATGTACTTATTGACTACCCAGGCCCCACTAGTATGATCTGCATCATAGTCCTGGAAGTCGAGCACACATCCTAAGGGCTTTATAAACATGTAATAGAGAGACTGCAAGTATACAAGTTAAGATAAAGAGCAACCAGATAGCGTACTATCATATCGAGCAAGAAAGTCCTACCAATTTATGTCCCATCATCCACTACAATATACATCTCATGTACAGTAATGGCCTCTAGGGCATACATATAACTAACAGTATTGTCCGTCCGAATTATCATGCGCGCATGAGTACTCGCGCGTGATCGAACCCTGTCGTAAAACCATACGACTTCTACATCTTTTACCCGATGCAGGGAGACTATCTGTGTGGGACTCTAAAGACTTGACATTACGCTAGCAGTGGGTTTAACCACAGGTCGCAAGTGGCACTAGCTGTACGTAACGACCCCCAGGTATATGTCGATGAGAAGGACGATGAGAATAACTCATCCAAACTCAAACTGAGCCTATCTGTGACAATCTCAGTACAGTCCAGTCTGTTCGTCTAAGTGTATCGCATATCGGGCCTAAGGGGAGGTAAATGTCAGACCCCTAATAGCGGTATAAGTTGTGTCGGAGTGTAGCCCATTACACCCTGAGAAACTACTGGAGTACCTACCAGTAAATCTTGCTTGCCCTGAACAGGGACTTTGCGTAATGGCTTTCCAACACAGCGAGATATCAACCCCCAATACCGGGAGAGACGAATCCTATCTAACCGCCACTGCCTCCAAGTGCTTCGGTACTGCTCCCAACTATTACCTGCTTGCACAACTCCTTTGAGCGTGGTAGGGTAATAGTCAATGTACATTGGGAACACATTCGAGGCAAAGCAACAGTGTCAAATCGACGGACTAAGCTGTACTCATGTCACCTGGGAACAGCTACCAGACGATAGGTATAATACCAACCAACAGTTCCTGAAGAGTCATGTCCAGTGTACTCATAACCTAATGAGCACCTGCATACTATCTCCAGTACGATGTACTACTGGCTGTGGGATAGACCATCTCCCCTGCTGGGATGAGAAGCGTATACACTAGTCTACTCCGGAGTATCGATGCCCTTTCTCGATAATCCTACGACTAGGGACCTGCATAAGGATGTACTTGTAGATTACCCAGCCCCAAATAGTGTGATTGCCATCACAACGCTGGTAATCAAGCAAAGATCCTAAGGGCTCTATTAATATGTATAAGCGATGTGCTAAAAGAAACACATGCATATATTGAAGTAGAAACAAACCAGGCAGCATACTACCGTTTTGAGCAAGACTGTCAATACAAATGTGAATATCCCAAGCTTCCATTAAGTAATATACAAACCAGTATGATACAATAATGGCCTCTAGGGCATATACACTAACAGCAGATGATGGCGTTGAGCCCGGCAGGGGAGCACTACCGGCCGGTTTTTTGTGACACGGAGGATATCCTGAGGATACCGACGTAGTTGTGAGATTTGATGATTTATGCCAGTCTGGATTGCCGGAGCCCGGGTCCAGTCCAGATTGCCGGAGCCCGAGATATTGAGACACAGAGATATTGGTATTTTATGATATGGACCAGTCCGGATTGCCAGAGCCCGAGATATTGGGATTTTGGGATTTATATTTTGGGTCAATGCTTGACATGGATTCTCTGTTGATTTCATTGATGATACTTCGATTTTTATACAGAAATCTCACTGAGATATGAAAACAGTTTTTCTCATGCAAGATTTATTCTGTTTCCATTTATAATGCATTTGTACATCATATATATGATATGCTGCTACCTGAGGCACTGACACGAGCACTTGATATTACACTTATGTGTAGACGTTCCAGGGTTATTTATTATCAGGATATTATGGTATGACCTATGATAGAGTCATATATGCGATTTCTGCTCGGTGATGTTTTCTACTCACGAGCTGGCAACTCACCCCCGTTATGCCACAATTCTTGCAGGTTTTGCCGTAAAGGTTTCTTGGGCGGCTTTGCTGGCACACTACTTCCTTCCGGGTGATTTCTTTGGAAAGTGGGTTCACTCGTATCGTGACCACCATTGTACTTTTATTTATTCAGTTGTACCTAGTAACTCCATCAACCAGACTTGTATATTGATAGACCTAGAAACCAGTTGTTTATTCTTTCGACCATAGAGTCACGCTTGTATTTTTATGGTTTTCTGGAGGTTATTGGGTTTTCTTCTGAGTTTTGATCCTCACCCTTCGACGTTGTATATGTTTGATATGTATGCCCTAGAGGCCATTATTGTATAGTACTACTATGTATAATACATTTTGGAAGCTTGGGATATATACACGGGTTTACAACAGTCTTGCTCGATATAGTAGTATGCAACTTAGTTTGTGTTTATCTTAATATGTGTATATGTTTCTTTTAACATATCGCTAAAAACATATTGATAGAGCCCTTAGGATCTTTGCTTGACTACCGGCGTTGTGATGGCGATCACACTAGTAGGGGCTGGGTAGTCTATAAGCACATCCTTATTTTGGTCCCTGGTCGTAGGATTATCGAGACAGGGTATCGATACTCCAGAGTAGACTGGTGCATACGCTTCTCGTCCCAACAGGGGAGATGGTCTGTCCCACAGCCATCAGTACATCGTACTCGAGATAGTATGCAGGTGCTCGTTACGTTACGAGTACACAGGACAAGACTCATCGGGAACTGTTGGTTGGTATTATACCTATCGTCAGTTAACAGTTCCCATGTGACATGAGTACAGCTTAGTCTGTTGACTTGACACTATCACTTCGCCTCAAGTGTGTTCCCGCTGTTCTTAGATTACTACCCTACCACGGCTCTATTGAGTCATGCAAACAGGTAGTAGTTGGGTGCAGTCCCGAAGCACTTGGAGGCAGTGACGATTAGACAAGATTCGTCTCTCCCGGTATTGGGAGTTGATATCGCGCTGTGTCTAGGAGAGCCATTACACATAGTTGTCCCTGGCCAGGGCAAGCGAAATTTGCTGGTAGTGTTACCAGTAATTTCTCAGGGTGTTCTGGCTACACTCCGACACGACTTGTACCGCTATTAGGGGTCTAACGTTTACCGCTCCCGTAGGGCCGACATGCGATACTCTTAGACGAACTGACCGGACTGTACGGAGATTGTCACATTCAGGCTCAGTGGGAGTTCGGATGGGTTCACCTCATCAGTCTTCTTGTCGGCATCTACCTGGGGACCGTTACGTACAGCTAGTACCGCTTGCGGCCTATGGTTAAACCCACTGCCAGCGTAGTGTCGAGCCTTTAGAGTCCCACACAGAGGGTTACTCGCCTTTGGGCAAAACAGAGTAGAGGTCGCATGGTTTTGCGATGGGGTTCGTTTGTTGGAGATGGTGCCCTCAAAGTCAATTATTGGATCGCAGGTACATGATTGCAATGATTGAGGCAGGACATATACCGATATGACAGTCTTGCTCGAGATGATAGTATGCTATCTGGTTTGTCTTTATCATCGTATACATGCTTTAGTTCTCTATTGCATGTTGATAGAGCCCATAGGATTCTTGCTTAACTGCCAGCAGTATGATGGCGATCATATATGTGGGAGCTGGGGTCTGTAAGCACATCCTTAATGTGTCCCTAGTCGTAGGAGTTTCGAGACAGGGCATCGATACTCCAGAGTAGACTAGCGTATATAGTCGAGACCCCGACGAGGGGCGATGGCCGGTCTCACAAACCATTGGTGTCAGTTGATTCACCTAAGATGTATACAGGTGCTCATTGGGTTATGAGTACACCGGACAGGACTCGCCGGGAACATGCTAGTTGGTATTATACATATCGTCAGATAGCAGTTCCCTGGTGACATGTGTACAGGTTAGTTCATCGACCTGAGGTCGTCATTTTTCTCGTGTGAGTTCCCACCGTGCTTTGATTTCTACCCTACCACGGCTCAAAGGAGTCATGCAAACAGGTCTTTTTTGGGTACAGTTCCGAGCCACATGGAGGCAAGTGAGCGGATCGGCAGGGGATTCGTCTCTCCTGGTATTGGGGGTAAGATCGCGCTGTGTCTAGGAGAGCCATTACACAAAGCCCACGGCCGAGGCAGGAGATTTACTGGTAGGTACTCCAGTAGTATCTCAGGGTGTTCTGGGCTACTCTCTGACACGACTTATACTGCTATTGGGGGTCTTACGTTACCAGCCCCTAGGACGATATGCGATACTCATAGACGAACGGACCGGACTGTATGTATATTGTCACTGTTAGGCTCAGTAGGGTTTATGGATGAGTTCGCTCGTCAGCTTCCCTTCCAATCAATACATAGGCAACCGTTACGTACAGCTTGTACCTCTGACGTGCTAGTGGTTATACCCAGTGCCAGTGTGTTGATGAGTCATTAAAGTCCCCCACAGACACTTTCCCAAGTTTGGGCGAAACGTTGTAAAGGCCGTATGGTTTTTTGGCAGGGTTCGGAAAATGCACGTGCGTTTACGCACGTGTCATATTTCGGGCGGATAATACTGGTCGGCTTTGGTTTAAGCCGGATCCGAGTATTATGCTGTGTAGATATAATATCTTTGTCTCAGATGCATTTGTATTCGGTCGTAATAGAAATGCGGGTATGTTTATACTGTTACGGGGTTATCCTGAAATTCGTTTCAGGATCACTTTTGAAAGTTGCCAATTTCCAGTTTTCAATCGCCCGTATTTAACATTCGGTTAAATACGGATTTATCTTTTCTTGAGATGAGTGTGGAAGTTTCAAGAGGCTTGTAGAAGGTGGTGACTAGGTTCATGTATCTTTGTGACTCTTTAGTGCATTTAATGATGTTTGATGACTAGGGTTAATGATTCATCATTTGTATTAATTGTGTTCATACAAGGTGTTATTGTGACTCCTTCTTTATTTTGCTTTGTGGTCACCACTTCCTCCTCCTACACTCACCCCCTCTCCTATATATGGCCGGCCTATGAGTGAGAGAGAGATGATGGTTGTTGGAAAAAAAGATATAGTTTTGGTTCATGATAATTTGTATACTCATTTTCTCATTTACCCGATCCAAAAGGCAACTTCATTAACCGTTCGTCCGTGACTTTTGACGTAACGAGACAAAGTGTTCTACTCATTCTCTACATAATCTTGGTCGTCTCTTTTAGCAAACTTGATGACCGAGTTGCCTCGGTTCAAAGACGGGAGCCCGTTTAAAGATCCGTCGACGTGGTGCCACCTAGGCGAGAAGACTGGAGATTCAGGAGATCGGAGCAGCCGCAACAAAGCATGGGATGATGGTTGAAGACCGAAGGACTCGGATCGTTCGGTATAACTCTTCTACCCACTTTGTAGTTTGTTAGTTTAGCTTTAATGGCAGATCCGGGTTATAGTATACGATAGCGCCAGTTGTAAAAATTTTTGTTCCGCATTTGGCGTCTGTTAGACGGCCGGGGCACTACCGTGGACTTACAGTGGTATCAGAGCCTCACCATTAAGCTTTACTAACTTGTGCTAACACGTTTAAAATATCGATCGAACGGATTTTCGAAAACCGCAAATTCCAGGGTTAAAGTTTCTGTCGATTTTAAACAGTGTCTAAAAATTATTTTACATATCGCAGAAAACTAAGCAGGCTTTTCTAAGCATTCTGGAAAAATATGGGTACGTGATCCCACAAGACCACCGCGGAACCGCGGCTCATTTGTGGGAACAGTGCTCCAACTTTTTCCAGGGAGTTTTATTTTGGAAATTGTGGTTTTTGGTACTATTCTTTTGGGCCCAGTTTTTGTTACTGTACAGCAGATGTTTATAGGGCCCACTTTGGGATATTTGGTCGATCGAAATTTAAACATGTTAGTTTGCAGTACTTACTTTATATCTCCGACCGGGAATATCATTCGAGCGGTAAATTGCGTCTAATTGCTATAGTTCTTTTAGACGGATTTGCGAACGTGACATTCGCGTTGATGTTCTGTGTTGTGTTGTAATGTTGCGGATTTGTCGTGGTGGATAGCAGTGTACATTGGTAGTGCAGTTTGGATTTATTTATACATTTGATATTGCGGGGAGAGCGTCCAACATGTGGACTGCCGTCACTTCCTGTTTGTATATTATTCTTTTGGGGCACGACCGGGCAGAGGTCGATGTACCCGTTCTACATATTTTTATTTCTGTACTAGGTTTATCCCGCGAACGAGTGCACGGATAGCCAGGTTCTGGAGGGCAACGGGTCCGTATCTCATGACTTTGAGAGGCAGAGGGGCCTCACTCTAGAATTGGCAGACTATTCGCCGCACTCGTAGTGGGTACAGGTTGACCCAAGGAGGGGTGCTCAAGTTACCGGATTCCATGAAGTGCCGGGTGGTCCATTCATTTTGCTGTAGGGGGCTGCCTCGCTTCAGGTTTTGGCGGGTAACTTGCCGCACCCGTAAGGGTCTGGGTTTCATTGCACAGGCTATCCACATGACCAGGGGAACGTCGGGTTTCAGTAGCGGCTCTGTGAAACCCAGGGATCCCAGTTTATCTGTATTGTTCTATGATGCTTATTACTTTTTTGTAATGTTGCATATTATCACGCCTGGAGCGATTATTGTATATTGGTATATATACTATTAGATGTTGTGTGTGTTTTACACCCGCGCTAGTCCATCCCCCGCTCTGTCGTTAGTTAAGTAACCTAACGGGTGATGACGAGACCCAGTGACGAATGCGGATGGCATATACGTACATTTTATTTTTGTTCTTTTCTGGTGTGATTGATTGATGGGACTGCATTGATTCTTATCAATGCAAGGATAAAACAAACCTATATTTGATGTTGTTGGAACAAATTTTATAAGGTGTTATTAAAAAGATGTTTCCTTTTGTTTTGCATAGTGATATTCAGTTAGAATATCCTGCACCTCATTCGACGAGGCAAGGGCCGAGATCCCTTCACCGAGAGTGACCCCTTGGACAGAAGTTTACGTCAGGATAATAACTTCAATATAGTCGATTACAAGTTGCTTTGCATCGCGGTATTCAGTTGGAATATCCTGCACCTCATTCCACGAGGAAAGAGCCGAGATCCCTTCACCGGGAGTAACCTCTTTAGCAAAGGTTTTTCGTCACTATATTTTTATATAAAAAACTATCAGGTTCCTTCAACAAGATCAAGTTCATTACGTTAAAGGTTTTTCGCCAAAAACCAGCCGTAACCCTCCGTCATTTCTTTTGGGTATTCAGTAGTATTCAAGCTATATATTTTGGCCCTTAGTCAAGGCATAGTGTTTGGTAGCTGCTGGATATTCATTTGTTGCATAGATAGATGCATTGGTTTGGGACAGTCGTATTACTATATTTGACCCTTAGTCAAAAGTATGTACGGGTGGGTTCAAATTGACCTGGATAATGATGGATAGAACTTGACATGTGACTTATGACATTTTGGCCCTTAGTCAAGGTCATAAGAGCATGGGGCAAAAATAATATCGGGAGTTTCTAAAGAAACTGAAACTTGCCCAGTATGCGCATACCTTCTGGAGTATGATAACTTGAGTGGCTTCCATCGAGTTATCATGCGATGAGAGTTGGATCCCGATTCCCACTGATGAGTTGGTTTACTCTTCGGGTGATCCCAACTAATTCTTCTTTCAGGTTTGGAGGAGAATTTGAGTTTACAGTGGGAGGTTTCCTGATTAGATAAAGCGATAACCATTCTGATCTAGGTTAGAGTGCACGCAGAGTGTTTCTTTTCTCTCTCTCTTTGGCAGCGACCTTTGACCGACCCTAGACTATGACTCAGTGACCAAGTTGACCGAACCTTCTTAATATACTGGCTTTTGGATTGTCTATAGTTGCATAAGACATTGCCGCTCCTTCTTTTACCCTTTGCATTTCTCAGAACACCCCGTATTACTACGGATATCAACTTCCATTGGATAAATCCATCGTATGGTTATATACGAACTCGAAGGGACTTCTTCGAGGATGGATCCAGGTTCAGTAGAAATTGAATTGGTTTATTCAGTTGTCTTTTATTATCACCTTCTCTCAGGTTGCGAGGGCTCCTTAGTTTAGGAGAGTGCACCTATTATGCTTATTGGATAGTCTTATTCCAAACCATAGGCTGGTACCGAAAGGTAGGGAATGAAGAAAACCAATTAGCCTAAGTAGGGTGTACAGAAGGTAATAACTAAAGACAAAATAAAGGGATTAGAAAGAGGGCAAAGTAAATTACGACTGTTATCATTCACGACCAAAACACGTACTTCATCGCCACTCCTATTTCACCTTTGCTTTTTTCCCCAGTTCGGGAGAAATAGAATAAGGTATTATTCAGTTGTCTTTTATCATCACCTTCTCTCAAGTTGTGAGTACTCCTAGAATTAGGAGAGTACACCTATTATGCTTACTGGATAGTCTTCTTCCAAACCATAGGCTGGTGCCGAACGGTAGGGAAGGAAGAAAAACATTTAGCCTAACGATGGTGTACAGAAGGTAACGACTATAGACAAATATAGGGATTTGGAGAGATGGCAATAAAATATACGGTTAAATTCATGAATTGGATTATGGAAGAGGCATTACTAGGAATACCAGGATACCCCTACGAAACATTTTTATGTTTCAGTGCATTGTTAAAGGAAAACTGTTTTTCCCGATTAGATACTTACTCCAAGGTATGTATTTACCAGGTATGATTCTCACATCTGTATGGTTTTACAGATGATGAATGGGAGTAGGTTATTGGGAATAAGGTGATCATCCTCATTATATCGAAATTCGTTGTAATTGGTGATATTTGAGGAAGTCGCCTGGGTTTTTACCGGACGACATGTATTTGGTTTTGAATATCCGTTGTTGTGCACCAATTTCAAAATGATATATCTGTACGTTTATTTTTATAAAGTGAGATATAACTTTCTGAGATTATGTCTGTGACATTTACCTATATCAGATACGATTGGGTAAGGAGCATTGAACAATGGAGTAGTTCTTAATCATAAGTATAGTTTTTCAATCTACGATGCACAGGTTTTTGAGTTATTCAAACTCAGCGGACTTATACAGAGTATTGTATGTTGTCCAGTGTCCGTCAGGACAAAGGGGTAGGTCCTCGTACTCTGTTCTGTTTACTTGTAACTTCTCTAGTTTTTAGACAAGTGTTTCGTAGAAATACAATGTCTAAGTTTTGAGAAGTTGTGGGTATAAGAATAAAGTAGAGAACCAGATGTCGCAAGTATCGGGATTCTTCAAAGAGATCGAAGATGTAGATTCTTATGATTGGTGTTCAGATGATAGTAATGGTTTTGAGAAACTTGTTTCTCTTTCAGGTTACTCATAATTGGATAGATTCCTAAGTCGAGTAATGCTGATTAGCCTCTCTCCATTAAGTTGATATGCACTGGAGACAGATGCATGATTAGAATCTGGTTCCAATTAAATTAGTGCCTCTATTTCTATATTGTATATAGAATGGTTCATATCTTAACGATGTTAAGATACGGGGAGTTGTCCAGCTTACGCTTAAAACAAGACACTGGATAACTCAAGGCACGTTTCTGTAATGGCAGTTTGTGCGTTGACCCTGGCTTTGACGAGGGTTGACATTTCTACCATCTGGAAGATCAATAGTGATATTGTTCTTGACTCGCCATAGTTTTATTAAAATGGATTTTTTTCAAAAAACAGTAGTGGGAGTATGGTAGAACTGGAAGTGATTCCAGAACCGCAAACGATTACGGAAAATTTAATAGAACCTATATATTCAATCAGGTTTGACATTCCAATAGCCACTCCACAGATATGGTGGGTAACCTCAGACACCCGAGAGGTACTCCGGTAGCCTCAAGGACGGTGACAGGGAGGTTCTTGTTTACCCAGACTTGACACTGCTGTTGTTCCAGACTATGAGACCCGGCAAGAGGATAAGTATAACGTCGTTCTAAACTAGCTTTAGAAGTGTACGTAAGATATTATTCTGCCAGAGGGTTGTCATAGTCAGTAGGAGCAGCGGAAGCAAAGTGGGCAAGGAGCTTATGTCTATTTATAGACTTGAGCAGACATAGCGGAGATAGATCATCTATTTTTGATGTAACAGTCATGGGTTTGACTTCATCAGAATAGGGGATGGATCTGTCAAGAAGGTAGTAGGGTGTGATGTCCTGGTATTTGGATGAAATACACAGAGTAGGAAGTAAAATTCCTGTACTACGATCGGTTGTACTTTGGTCGTCACACAGTTGTTTCTCCACAAAGGACATGGATATAATATCTGGCATTCTGGTTACTATATCTATGGTTTTAGATCTAGTATTGGGTAGTTTCCCAATTTGGGGACTTTGACAGTATTCTAATGGTATTTAGAATAGATGACTCCTGACATGGTGGTGTACCTGCAGGTGATGGAGTCACCTTCTCTAAAGGTGTCTTAGAGACTAAAGGAGAGAGGGAAGCGCATGATTGGCAGATCACTTGCTTAGGCAATTGAGTCAATCGTGAAAAGTCAAGTACCAGACCAGATGTTGTTTTTGCACTAGATGCGATAAGTTAAAATTAATCCAATCCTGGAGAAACATAAGAAAGCAGTTTTAGAACATAAGTGAATGTTCTACGGATTTGATGACGGCAGCCTCCTTCGGGAAACGGTTATCATTCCAGGCTTCCAAGGTGACATTAATGACAGAGTGATTGTCAGAGTTTTAGTTTTCCCTCTGACGAGGGACAGTATTATGGACAGGTGGTCTAACAGGATACTGTGGGAGGCATGGTACTGGATACTGATTAGGTTCAGTAATCACTACAGTCTAAGAAGTTTGTATTTGGAGTTCATTTATGAACTAGGTCCCATCAGATATCTAGACATATTCTAAGACAGGTATTACTCAATTCGGGAGATGGCATTCTCCGCGAACTTGAGATTAAGAGAGACATAGAAAGAAACATCAGGGCGGATCCACTCACTGAGGCTATTTCTCGAACACAAGAGTTTTACAAACTAGTTTTGTGGAACTGATTAGTAGAGGAGTTGGATGTTCGGTATCACACGGGCTGTGAGTATGCGACATCGCAATAATTAGCCTTAAGTGCAAGTGGGAGATTGTTGGAGATAGTGCCCTCAAAGTCAATTATTGGATCGCAGGTACGTGATTGCAATGATTTAGGCAGGACATATACCGATATGACAGTCTTGCTCGAGATGATAGTATGCTATCTGGTTTGTCTTTATCATCGTATACAAGCTTTAGTTCGCTATTGCATGTTGATAGAGCCCATAGGATTCTTGCTTAACTGCCAGCAGTATGATGGCGATCATATACATGGGAGCTGGGGTCTGTAAGCACATCCTTAATGTGTCCCTAGTCGTAGGAGTTTCGAGACAGGGCATCGATACTCCAGAGTAGACTAGTGTATACAGTCAAGACCCCGACGAGGGGCGATGGCCGGTCTCACAAGACATTGGTGTCAGTTGGTTCACCTAAGATGTATACAGGTGCTCATTGGGTTATGAGTACACCGGACAGGACTCGCCGGGAACATGCTAGTTGGTATTATACATATCGTCAGATAGCAGTTCCCTGGTGACATGTGTACAGGTTAGTTCATCGACCTGAGGTCGTCATTTGTCTCGTGTGAGTTCCCACCGTGCTTTGATTTCTACCCTACCACGGCTCAAAAGAGTCGTGCAAAGAGGTCTTTTTTGGGTACCGTCCCGAGCCACATGGAGGCAAGTGAGCGGATCGGCAGGGGATTCGTCTCTCCTGGTATTGGGGGTGAGATCGCGCTGTGTCTAGGAGAGCCATTAAACAAAGCCCTCGGCCGAGGCAGGAGATTTACTGGTAGGTACTCCAGTAGTATCTCAGGGTGTTCTGGGCTACTCTCTGACACGACTTATACTGCTATTGGGGGTCTGACGTTACTAGCCCCTAGGACGATATGCGATACTCATAGACGAATGGACCGGACTGTATGTATATTGTCACTGTTAGGCTCAGTAGGGTTTATCGATGAGTTCGCTCGTCAGCTTCCCTTCCAATCAATACATAGGCAACTGTTACGTACAGCTTGTACCTCTGACGTGCCAGTGGTTATACCCTGTGCCAGTGTGTTGATGAGTCATTAAAGTCCCCCACAGACACTTTCCCAAGTTCGGGCGATACGTTGTAAAGGCCGTATGGTTTTTTGGCAGGGTTCGGAAAATGCACGTGCGTTTACGCACGTATCATATTTCGGGCGGATAATACTGGTCGGCTTTGGTTTAAGCCGGATCCGAGTATTATGCTGTGTAGATATAATATCTTTGTCTCAGATGCATTTGTATTCGGTTGTAATACAAATGCGGGTATGTTTATACTGATACGGGGTTATCCTGAAATTCGTTTCAGGATCACTTTTGAAAGTTGCCAGTTTCCAGTTTTCTACCGCCCGTATTTAACATTCGGTTAAATACGGATTTATCTTTTCTTGAGATGAGTGTGAAAGTTTCTAGAGGCTTCTAGAAGGTGGTGACTAGGTTCTTGCATCTTTGTGACTCATTGGTGCATTTAATGATGTTTGATGACTAGGGTTAATGATTCATCATTTGCATTAATTGTGTTCATACAAGGTGTTATTATGACTCCTTTCTTTTGCTTTGTGGTCACCACTCCCTCCTCCTACACATACCCCCCTCTCCTATATATGGCCGGCCCATGAGTGAGAGAGAGATGATGGTTGTTGGAAAAAAAGATATAGTTTTAGTTCATGATAATTTGTATACTCATTTTCTCATTTACCCGATCCAAAAGGCAACTTCATTAACCGTTCGTCCGTGACTTTGGACGTAACGAGACAAAGTGTTCTACTCATTCTCTACATCATCTTGGTCGTCTCTTTTAGCAAACTTGACGACCGAGTTGCCTCGGTTCAGAGGCGGGAGCCCGTTTAAAGATCCGTCGACGTGGCGCCACCTGGACGAGAAGACTGGAGATTCAGGAGATCGGAGCAGCCGCAACAAAGCGTGGGATGATGGTTGAAGACCGAAGGACTCGGATCGTTCAATATAACTCTTCTACCCACTTTGTAGTTTGTCAGTTTAGCTTTAATGGCAGATCCGGGTTATAGTACGCGATAGCGCCAGTTGTAAAAAGATTTTGTTCCGCATTTGGCTTCTGTTAGACGCCCGGGGCGCTACCGTGGACTTACATCGTTCACATCCGCGCACTTGTGCACGTTTGGTGTCCGGGCAGTTATTACTAGCGGGCATTGGTTTAAGCCAGATCCTAGTATTTGTTTTGGGAATGGTTTTGTCTCAGTGTATTTGTGTTCCTCGGAACACGGATTCGGGTGTGTATGCACAGTTGACAGAGACAGAGGCAGGGGATTCTCATTAGGGTTGTTGACTATTTGATTTTGGTTGACTTGTTGACCGTTGACTTTTTCCAAACCTTAATGAGAATGAGGAATATGGTTAATAATATTAATTAAGGATAATTGTGCAATGGTTAGGGTTGTTGACAATTTGACTTTTGTTGACTTATTGACCTTGTTGACCGGTTGACCATTGTCGTCTTGTTGACCATCATCATTTCATTTCAATGCTGCTTCTTGTTCTTTGAAAAATGCATTAAATGAAGGTAATAATAGTGGTCATTCATAAACTAACCATCACAATTCTTAATGATTATTATTATTATTATTATTATTCCAAAATATGTGAGCATGGTTGCATTATGAGAGCTCATTCTATTATATTCTTTCTCTCTCTTGAAAGAAAGCTCTCCCTCTTCCTCTCCAAAAGTTTAAGTGTTCCATAAGATGGAAATCATAAACTTTAGAGACAGAACCACCATAACTCTTCTTTACTCATTCTAAGGCCCTAGGTCTAGCAAACCAAGCACCTTAGTTATCTCTAGGTTGAGATAGGAGCTCAAGTTCGAGGCCCTCGGGTGGATCCATCTACGGAAAAGAGGAGACGATGAGGAGGAGCCGTTCAAAGCACTACAAGGAGCTAGCAAGGAGGAGAACCACAAAAAGAAGAGAAGGAGTTCGAGACCTATGTATAACCATTCTACATAGTAGCTAAAACTTGTAGTTTATTTGTTAGTTTTTGTTTAGCAAAGATCCTTCATGGATGGTCCATGTTACCTAGTGAGAAAAAATTTGATTTTTACCTATTCCGCCTCCCCGAAAGAACCGGGGTGGGTAACGTGGACCTAACAGTGGTATCAGAGCCTGGCTAAACAACAACTAACCGTTAGCAAAGTGTTTAGAACTTCGATCCGGAAAAAATCGCAAAATCCGTCAGAAAACTTATGTTTTCTGTCGATTTGTAAAACAGGCCTAAAAATGTTTTAACTGACATGAAAAATACAAGCAGGGTTTTTTGAGAAAACTGCAGAAATTTGGGCGCCTGAGTCCCTCAGATGACCGCGGTTCCACGGCCGATCCAAGCGATCCGCCGTGGTTCCGCGGCCTAGTTGACTCGGTGGCGCACCAAAATTTTCTAGTGGTTCTCTGTTATGGTTATGTGATTTTTTAAGATGTTTTGTTTCTGCCCAGATTTTCCAGAGAACAATGTTATGTTTGGGGTAGTTACAAATTGGTATTTTGATCGAAATTCTATAAACTTTAGCTATTTGGTTATATCTGTGATGTGATATATGCACTGAACGTCGACTAATCGCTATACGTCGATTAGTGGGGGTTGTGCATATCTGTGATATGTAATGTTGTTGGATTGTGTATATGAACTTGTTGGATTGTCGCGGATGAATAGCCGGGGTTTTGTGGGATGAGAGTTTCTTTATCTTTCATTTGATGTAATATGTAAATTGATATAATATTATTTTTATGGCCGCACATCCGGGATGAGATTGTAGCCGCCATTGTATATTATTTCTTTTACTATTTTTGCTCCTAGGATAGACCCAAGGTGGGGTGCACAAACTACCGGGTACGTTGAAGTGCTGAGTGGCCTACTCACGTTGTTGAGGGAGGCTGCTTCACTTCGGGTATTTGGCGGGTAGTTTGCCGCACCCGTAGGGGTCTAGGGTGTAGTTTGGTTATTCATCACGGCCGTGTAATCCGTCTTTCGTTGTAGGCTCGAACGAAACGCGGATTCCTAGCATATCTAATGTGTTCATTTGTGCTCTGGAATGGCTATCATTGCGTCTGACGAATGTACATATCTATATATGATATCTAGTAGGCGTTGCTTATGTTTTGCATCCGCGCTAGTCCAGCCCCCGCTCTGTCGTTAGTTAAGTAACCTAACGGGTAATGACGGGGCCCCGTGGCGAATGCGGATGGCATAACCGTACGTCATATTTTCATTGTTTTCTGCAATGGTAGGATTAATTGATGGGACGCACTGTATTAATTCAAAGAAAATAAACCAAAAAGATGTTGTTGGAACAATTTTCAAAAGGCTGTTATTGCAAGGACGTTTTCTTTTTGTTTTGCACAGAGGTATTCGGTTATGAATGCCCAGAACCTCATTCGACGATGCAAGGGCCGAGATCCCTTTATCGGGAGTGACCACTTAGACAAAAGTTTGCGTCAGGGTAATAACTTCACAATAGTCGATTATTCTTGCTTTGCATCGAGGTATTCAGTTTGGAATATCCTGCACCTCATTCGACGAGAAAAGAGCCGAGATCCCTTCACAGGGAGTGAACTCTTTAGCAAAAGTTTTCGCCACTATATTTTCAAAAAGGCTATCATGTTTCTTCAACTACATCAAGTTCATTACTTTAACGGTTTTTCGCCAAAACCCAGCCATAGCCCTCCGTCATTTCGGATTGGTATTGCTTAGTATTCGTGCTACGTATTTCGTGCTCAGCCGAGGCGTAGTGAACGGTAGCTATGTAATATTTTTCTGTAGCATATAATGTGATTGGTTGGTACTGTCGTGCGGTCATTTTATCTCAGTCAAGGACTCGTACGGGTGGGTCTAATGCAATCAAGATAATGACGGGTAGAACTTGACTAGGATCCTTTGATATGTTGGCTCAGTCATGGTCACTTGGGTCCTAGGGGTAAAAACCACATCGGGAGTTTATAAAGAAACTGAAACTTGCAGATTTAGCATGCCTTCTGGAGTGTAGTGACTAGAGTGGATTCCATCTAGGTCATTACACAATGATAGTTGGATCCCGATCCCACTTATGAGTTGAATTACTCTCGGGAGATTATTTCACTTATCAATCAATGCTATAAACCAAGTAGGTGTCTAGAACGGTGTTAGCGGGGCTACGCCTCCAGGGAAAAGAGGTTATTTAATTAAGGAACTTCGCGAAAGCGTTGGAAAACCTCCCTTGAAGTACCAACACTGGCCTGGCTGAAAGGTTAAGCAAGTATTATGACGTGCAATTAATCCTGACTAGTTCTTCTTTTAAAGGTTTGAAGAAGAATTTAAGGAAACAGTGGGAGCCATCCTGATTAGATAAATTAATAAACCAATCTAATCTTGCAAGAGCGCACGCTGAGTGTTTATTTTCTCTCTCTCCACATAGCAGCCATTTCACGCCCTAATCAAGATAATAAAATGTATCGCTTGACCGATCCGAATTCTTATTCGGGGCTGGGGAATGTCGGTTCGGCTCTAACTTACGACAACAGTCATAAGTATGAGCAAAGGAAAGAGGATTGTATGGATTCCAAGGATTCCCAGTTGAAGAAGAAGCATAGTTTTGCATCTACTTCAGGTGTTCTTGTAATTGTGAACTGCTTTACGGTCAGCCCTACCTTCTGGGTACTTGATACCGGATCGGGATCTCATATCTGTAATATATTGCAGGGACTGAGAAAAAGTAGGAGAGTTGCACCTGGTGATATGTCGCTCAGGGTAGCGAACGGAGCACAAGTTAATGCTACAGCCGTCGGTGAATATCACCTAGTGCTGCCAAATGGCAATACTATGATTTTGAACGATTGCTACTATATACCTTCCATGGTTTGCAACATCATATCAGTTTCTTTACTCGATAAAGATGGATATAACTTTGTTCTTGATAAAAATATCATGAACATCTACCTTCATAAGGTACTGGTTGTAGAAGGTACACTGTGTAATGGTATCAACGTTCTAAATCAGAATACAGTTCTCAATGTACAAAACACACGCAAGAGGAAGAGTTCAGATACGAACGAATCCTACTTATGGCATTGTAGACTTGGTCATATCGGAGAGAAAAGACTAAGTAAGTTGCATAAAAATGGACTCTTGGATACATTCGAGTTTTCATTTTATGAAACTTGTCGGTCTTGTCTCAAAGGAAAGATTGTAAGTCCACGTTGCGACCCCCGGTTCTTGCGGGGAGGCGGAAACGGTATAAAAATCAAATTTTGGCGCATGGGGCAACATGGACTAAACAAAGTCGGGATCTTTTCTAAACTAAACTAGCAAACTTGCTAAAGAGAGTTAGCTACTCGGAAAGATGGTTATACCTAAACTTGAACTCCTTCTTCTTGAAACCTTGTAGAGGTTGATGGTTCTCTTCTCGTCGCCTTCTTCCGTCGAAGATGGATCCACCTGAGGGTTCAACCTTCGGGCTCTTTCTCGAACTTGGAGAGAACTAGAATCTCCGGCTTGCTAATCCTTTGATCCTAGAGAGAGTAGAGAGTGACTAGGGGTTGTTTTCTTTTCAAGGTGAGGGATTCTCAACACATGAGAAGGAATCACCTTGAGCTTGAGGAAGAAGAAGATGAAGTGAGGAGAGAGAATGATTATGATAGAATGAGCTGTCTTTTTCTTTTTGCAACCATATCAAAAAGAAAAAGAATTATCTAAATAATAATAATTCAAATGAGAATAGTTGATGGTAGTTTTGGAATGACCACTATCATACTTCATTAAATGAAGTGTAAGCAAGAATCAAGGAGCATCCTTACAAAGTAATGATGATGGTCAAACAATCAACCATGGTCAACAAGTCAACCATGGTCAACAAGTCAACAAAACCAACCATAACATAATTTCATTTAATTACTATTATTAATAGATATCTCACTAATTCATTAAGGGTTGGAAAAAGACGACTGTCAACTGTGCATACGCACCCGTTCCGAAACCCTAATGAAAAACCTCTTCCTCTGCCTCAAACAACTGTGCATACACACCTGCATTCTCGTTCCGAGGAACAAGAATACCGAGAGATAAAAGCAACCCCAAAACATATACCAGTATCTGGCTCAAACCAGAGACAGCCAGTAAAATCCGTCTGGACTCCAAACGTGCACAAGTGCGCGGATGAGAACGAACCCTGTCGCAAAACCATGCGACCTCTCCTCTGTTTTGTCCAGAGGCGAATACCCTCTGTGTGGGACTCTAAAGACTAGACACTACGCTGGCAGTGGGTTTAACCACAGACCGCAAGCGGCACTAGCTGTGCGTAACGGTCCCCAGGTAGATGCCGACAAGAAGGCTGACGAGGTGAACCCCATCTGAACTCCTACTGAGTCTGAATGTGACATTCTCCGTACAGTCCGGTCTGTCTGTCTGATACATCGCATGTCGGGCCTAGGGGGCGGTAAAACGTCAGTCCCCCAATAGCGGTACAAGTCGTGTCGGAGTGAAGCCCAAAACACCCTGAGATAACACTGGAAGCCTACCAGTATACCTCGCTTGCCCTGGCCAGGGACTACTCGTGTAATGGCTCTCCTAGACACAGCGCAATGTCAACCCCCAATACCGGGAGAGACGAATCCTGTCTAACCGTCACTGCCTCCAAGTGCTTCGGGACTGCACCCAACCACTACCTGTTTGCACGACTCCTTTGAGCCGTGGTAGGGTAGTGATCAAAGTGCAGTGGGAACACACTCGAGGCGAAGTGCCAGTGTCAAGTCAGCGGACTAAGCTGTACTCATGTCACCTGGGAACTGATAACTGACGATAGGTATAATACCAACCTGTCAGTTCCCGACGAGTCCTGTCCAGTGTACTCGTAACCTAACGAGCACCCGTATACTATCTCCAGTACGACGTACTGATGGCTGTGGGACAGACCATCTCCCACACTGGGATGAGAAGCTCATACGCTAGTCTACTCCGGAGTATCGATGCCCTGTCTCGATAGTCCTGCGACTAGGGACCTGTATAAGGATGTGCTTACAGATTACCCAGCCCCCACTAGTGTGACTGCCATCACAACGCTGGTAATCAAGCAAAGATCCTAAGGGCTCCACTAATGCGTATAGGTGATATCGCAAAATAAGCACATGTACACATTGAAGTAGAAACAAACCAAGTAGCATACTACTATATTGAGCAAGATTGTTTATACAAGGTGAATATCCCAAGCCTCCATTAAGTAATATACAAACTAGTATGATACAGTAATGGCCTCTAGGGCATATACACTAACAATCTCCCACTTTCACTAAGGCCATGTACTGGCGTATCGAAGACCTATCATCTCGATCAGCCGCTCGAACTGAGTCTGGGGTAGGGCCTTGGTGAATGGATCTGCAGTGTTTTCTTCTGAAGCAACCCTCCGAACCTCGATCTCCTTGCGATCCACGATCTCCCTGATCAGGTGATACCGCCTCAAGATGTGCCTGGATCTCTGATGGGACCTGGGTTCCTTCGCTAAAGCTATAGCCCCGTTGTTGTCGCAATACAGAGGTATTGGGTCAACAATGGACGGAACCACCTGAAGTTCTTTCAAGAACTTCCTCATCCAGACAGCTTCTTTTGCGGCATCAGATGCAGCGATGTATTCCGCTTCCATAGTCGAGTCTGCAACGGTTTCCTGTTTGGAACTCTTCCAACACACCTCCCCTCCATTGAGGGTAAAGACAATACCCGACATGGACTTGGAATCATCCTTGTCACTCTGGAAGCTGGAGTCAGCAAAGGCCTCGATCTGGAGGTCTTTTCCACCATACACCAAGAACATCTCCTTAGTCCTTCTCAGGCACTTGAGAATGTTCTTTACTGCTATCCAGTGTTTCTCCCCAGGGTTTGACTGATACCGGCTTACCACACTCAGTGCATAAGCAACATCCGATCTGGTACACAACATCGCATACATTATAGAGCCTACCGCAGAAGCGTAGGGTATAATAGACATGCGATCCCTTTCCAAATCAGTCTTGGGAGATCTCTTTAGAGAGGGTGATCCCGTGACAAGCCGGTAGGTTACCGCGCTTGGAATCTTCCATACTGAATCTTTTCAGTACGGTGTCGATGTACCTGGACTGTGAAAGTCCTAATATCCTCTTGGATCTATCACGATGGATCCGGATCCCCAGGATGTATGAGACATCACCCAGGTCTTTCATGGAGAACCTGTGTGACAAGAAACCCTTGATAGATTGTAGCATAGGAATGTCATTTCCTATTAAGAGAATGTCATCCACGTATAAAACAAGGAATACTACAGTTCTCGCTACAAATCTACTATAGATGCATGGTTCATCTGGATTTTTGATAAAGTCAAATTCCTTGACCGTCTCATCAAAACAGATGTTCCAACTCCGTGATGCCTGCTTTAGTCCATAGATGGATTTAAGCAACTTGCACACCTTTCCGCTGCTCCCACTCTGAATGAAACCCTCTGGCTGATCCATCTAGACACACCCCTCTAAATTTCCATTTAGAAAAGCGGTTTTTACGTCCATCTGCCAAATCTAATAATCGTGGAAGGCAGCAATGGCAAGAAGGATCCGAATGGATTTCAGCATAGCCACTGGAGAAAAGGTTTCGTCATAGTCCAAGCCAGGTCTTTGACGGAAACCCTTTGCTACAAGTCTAGCTTTATAGGTCTCAACCTGTCCATCTACACCAATCTTCCTTTTGAAGATCCACTTGCATCCTACGGGTTTTACCCCGTCTGGAGCAATGTCCAACGTCCATACTTTGTTGGTGTACATGGACTCCATTTCGGTCCGCATTGCATCCAGCCATTTTACCGAGTCAACGCTCTGAACGGCCTGTTGGAAGCTAGTAGGCTCATCATAATCTATGATGCAATCCTCTCTATCCCCGTCTATGAGAAAACCGTAATATCTCTCGGGCGGATGAGACTGCCTACTACTCCTGCGGAGCGGCGTAGGAATGTCCTGTTCTTTTGAACCTTCTGGTTCCACTAAGCTTTTAGTAATAGTCTGAGGTTCTGGAATTTCATCCAGTTCTACTGCGCTCCCACTTATCTGATTTTCTAAAAACTCAGTTTCCAAGAAGTGGGCATGACGAGAAACAAGGACTTTTTGCTCCTCTGCGTAATAGAATAGATACCCCTTGGAGTTCTTTGGGTATCCCAAAAACTTGCACTGTACTGAGCGTGCCTCGAGCTTGTCCGCATGCTGCTTTTTAACAAAAGCCGGACATCCCCATGTCTTAAAGGATTTAAGACAGGGTTTCTTCCCACTCCACATCTGATATGGTGTGGTAGGCACAGTCTTAGTAGGAACTTGGTTTAAGAGATGTGCGGCTGTTTCTAGTGCATATCCACAGAAAGATCGCGGTAACTCAGCCTTACTCATCATGGAACGAACCATATCCAATAGGGTTCGATTCCTCCTTTTTGATACACCGTTATGTTGCGGAGTGTATGGAGGAGTACGCTGAGAGAGAATACCATTCTCTTTTAAATAGTCCAGGAACTCGGCACTCAAGTATTCACCACCTCGATCCGATCTTAGGATCTTGATACTTTTGCCTGTTTGTTTTTCAACTTCATTCTTGTAATCCCGAAATTTCTCAAAGGCCTCGGATTTGTGCTTCATTAAGAAGACATGTCCATACCTAGAGAAATCGTCTGTGAAAGTAATGAAGTATGAATAACCGCTTCGCGCATGTGTAGACATTGGACCACACACGTCACTGTGTATGAGTCCCAAGAGCTCGCTCGCTCTTTCTCCGTGTCCAGTGAACGGAGTCTTTGTCATCTTTCCCATGAGACAAGATTCACAAGTGGCATAAGACTGATACTCGAACGGATCCAAGTATCCTTCTTTATGTAACTTAGTCAACCGTGTCTCATTGATGTGACCCAGTCTACAATGCCATAAGAAAGCCTGATTGATATCTGGAGACTTTCTTTTGTGTGTATTCTGGACATTGAAAATATGTGGTTGGTTTAATACGTATATACCATTGCTCAATGTACCTGACCCAATCAGAACTTGATTAAGGTGAATGTTTACAACATTACTTACAAACGCAAATTCATAACCTTCTTTAGAAACCAAAGATACAGAAATGATATTACAAGTTGCGTTGGGTACAAAAAAACAATTACGCAAAACCAAAACATGCCCATCTGACATTCCTAGGTGATAGTCCCCCACGGCTTTAGCATCCATGCTAGCTCCGTTCGCAACTCTGAGGGTCATGTCACCTGCCTTCAAAAACCTACGGTTTCTCAACGCCTACAAAGAATTACAGATATGAGATCCTGATCCGGTATCCAATACCCAGGAAGTAGAGTTTATAGAAAGACAGTTTTCAATAACATACACACCTGAAGCTGAAGCCGCAACCTGCTTCAGTTCCTGTGTCCTGGCTTTCCAAGCCCTGCAATCTTTCTTCCAGTGTCCACTCTTGTGACAATAGAAGCATTCCTCTTTACCAACAAGCTTCCCCGCTATCTTTGTTGCCTTTTCCTTTCCCTTCGTATCCACTTTACTAACACCGTCTCTTGGTTTGGCGGGGGCTTTCTTCCTCTTTCCCTTGGCTTTCGCCTTGGACCTAGAGGAAGAAGATCCTCCTACAAACAAAGCGGGTGTATCCCTACCCTTCTGTAGGGTGCCCTCTGCGCTCCTCAGCAGGTTGAGGAGTTCTGAAAGTTCAACTTCCTTTTCTTGCAAGTTGAAATTCAATATGAACTGGGCGTAAGTGGATGGAAGGGACTGGAGAATTAAATCTGTATAAAGTTCACTGTCTAACGTGGTCCCAAGTTCCGCGAGCTCCTCAGTGTAGCCAATCATCTTAAGCACGTGGTCCGCTACCGATGATCCGACGGCCAACTTTGTCGAAAATAACTTCTTCGACACTTCGTATCTTGCGATACGAGACTGCTCTCCATACAGTTCTTTTGTATGGAGAAATATGGACTCGAGGTCCATATTCTCATGCCTCCTCTGATGTTCGTTGTCCATAGAGGCAAGCACGAGGCACCTGGCCTTCGCGCAATCAATCTCCCAAGTCTTACGGATTTCCTTATCCGCGACGCTGGAGGTGGGACCTGGGACGGGGGGAGCTTTGGTGGTAAGAAGATACCCCAGCTTGTCGTAAGTGATTGCCAATTTGACATTCCTGAGCCAATCTTTGTAGTTTGGCCCTGTCAGTATGTTTTTATCTAGAAGTAACTTAAGTCCAGTCATTTCGATTTGGTCGCTGCAGGGGGAGAGAAGAAACACTTTAGCACGATGCTCTTGCAAGTTTAGAATGGTTTTTAATTTGTCTAAACAGGATGGCTCCCACTGTCTCTCGAATCCCTCCTCAAACCACAAAGGAAGAATTGGCCGGGATCAATCCCACCGTACAATACTTGCTTAACCGTTCAGCCAGGCCAGTGTCGGTACTTCGAGGGAGGTTTTCCAACGCTTTCGCGGAGTTCCTTAATTTAAGAACCTCTTTTCCCTGGGGGCGTAGCCCCGCTAACACCTTTCTAGGCACCTACTAGGTTTATAGCATTGATCGTTTAGTGAGAAATTTCCCGAGGAGTAGCATATACTCACAGTAGGATCGGGATCCAAATATCATCGCGTGACGAAAATGAAGGAATCCTACCATAATCATCACACTCCAAATGGTATGCAAATCTAGCAAGTTTCAGTACTTATGAAACTCCCGATATGGATTTTTGCCCCATGCTCTTATGACCTTGACTAAGGCCAACAAATCATAAGTCACATGTCAAGTTCTTCCCGTCGTTATCCAGGTTAATTTGAACCCACCCGTATATATCCTTGACTATGGCCAACAAGGCAATACGACTGTCCCAAACCAACGCATTCTATCTATGCAACATATGAATACCTACCAGCTACCAAACACTGTGCCTTGACTAAGGCCAACAAACACAGCTTGAATACTGTTGAATATTCATATGAAACGACGGAGAGCTACGGATGGTTTTGACGAAACCGTGAACGTAGTGAACTTGATATAATCGATGGAACGAGATAGCTTTTAGAAGGAGTGGCTCAAGCTCCGCATTTAAAAGTTAGTTTTGAAAAGAACCGAGTGGTTTTTCGAAAATGTTCCAACGACTTTAGCTTGGTTTATTATCTTGCATTAGTTCTTTTAATGCGTGATATTCTTGCATTAGTTCTTTTAATGCGTCCCATCATTTAATCCTACCATTGCAGAAAACAACCAAAATATGACGTACGCTTATGCCATTCGCATTCGCCACGGGGTCCCGTCATCACTCGTTAGGTTACTTAACTAACGACAGAGTGGGGGCTGGGCTAGCGCGGCTGTAAAACATAAGCAACGCCTAAATAGAAAGCAATGATAGACATTACAGATCACAGATGAATACATTGGATATACTAGCAATCCGCAATCCTTTCGAGCCTGCAACGAAAAGCGGATTACACGGTCGCGGTGAATAGCCAAATACCCAACCCAAGACCCCTACGGGTGCGGCAAACTACCCGCCAAGTACTTGGCAGTTTGTGCACCCCTCCATGGGTCTATCCTAGGAGCAAAAACAGTAAAAAGAATTATACAATGACGGCTACAACCCCGACCCGGTTGTGCGGCCATACAAATAATAATATTACATCAATTTACATTTACAAATGAATGAAAGAAAAACAAAAGCTCATCTCACATCCACCCCGGCTATTCACCCGCGACAGTCCAACACATTCATATACACATTCCAATATCAAACACAGATCATGTATAACCCCGACCAATCGACTTATAGCGATTAGCCGACGTTCAATACATGCAAACATCACAGATATAACCAACATAGTCAAAGTGCAGTGAAGTTCGGAAAAAATACGGAATTATAGGACACCAAAAGTAAATTTCTGTTCTGGAAAATCTGGGCACATATAATATATCTTAAAAATCCCAAAACCAACACAGAGACACACTGCACGAAAAACGATGACGAGAGGACAACAAACGGCGGCGGTTCCGCGGCAAATACCTACCTCATGCCGCGGAACCGCGGCGGTTTGAATGAATCAGGGGATCGTTTTTCTTGGGTGTTCACACAAAACCCTGAGCCGAATTTAGGTGTATAACAAATCTTGTTTTGACCAGAAAAAATTTTAACAGAAACTTAGGGTTTTGGTTTTTCCGGTTTTGCGATTTTTCGTTTCCGAACTTCGTTACACTTCACTACCAAGCTAGTTTAAGTTTAGTTAGGCTCTGATACCACTGTAAGTCCACGTTGCGACCCCCGGTTCTTGCGGGGAGGCGGAAACGGTATAAAAATCAAATTTTGGCGCATGGGGCAACATGGACTAAACAAAATCGGGATCTTTTCTAAACTAAACTAGCAAACTTGCTAAAGAGAGTTAGCTACTCGGAAAGATGGTAATACCTAAACTTGAACTCCTTCTTCTTGAAACCTTGTAGAGGTTGATGGTTCTCTTCTCGTCGCCTTCTTCCGTCGAAGATGGATCCACCTGAGGGTTCAACCTTCGGGCTCTTTCTCGAACTTGGAGAGAACTAGAATCTCCGGCTTGCTAATCCTTTGATCCTAGAGAGAGTAGAGAGTGACTAGGGGTTGTTTTCTTTTCAAGGTGAGGGATTCTCAACCCATGAGAAGGAATCACCTTGAGCTTGAGGAAGAAGAAGATGAAGTGAGGAGAGAGAATGATTATGATAGAATGAGCTGTCTTTTTCTTTTTGCAACCATATCAAAAAGAAAAAGAATTATCTAAATAATAATAATTCAAATGAGAATAGTTGATGGTAGTTTTAGAATGACCACTATCATACTTCATTAAATGAAGTGTAAGCAAGAATCAAGGAGCATCCTTACAAAGTAATGATGATGGTCAAACATTCAACCATGGTCAACAAGTCAACCATGGTCAACAAGTCAACAAAACCAACCATAACATAATTTCATTTAATTACTATTATTAATAGATATCTCACTAATTCATTAGGGGTTGGAAAAAGACGACTGTCAACTGTGCATATGCACCCGTTCCGAAACCCTAATGAAAAACCTCTTCCTCTGCCTCAAACAAATGTGCATACACACCTGCATTCTCGTTCCGAGGAACTAGAATACCGAGAGATAAAAGCAACCCCAAAACATATACCAGTATCTGGCTCAAACCAGAGCCAGCCAGTAAAATCCGTCCGGACTCCAAACGTGCACAAGTGCGCGGATGAGAACGAACCCTGTCGCAAAACCATGCGACCTCTACTCTGTTTTCCCCAGAGGCGAATACCCTCTGTGTGGGACTCTAAAGACTCGACACTACACTGGCAGTGGGTTTAACCACAGACCGTAAGCGGCACTAGCTGTGCGTAACGGTCCCCAGGTAGATGCCGACAAGAAGGCTGACGAGGTGAACCCCATCTGAACTCCTACCGAGTCTGAATGTGACATTCTCCGTACAGTCCGGTCTGTCCGTCTGATACATCGCATGTCGGGCCTAGGGGGCGGTAAAACGTCAGTCCCCCAATAGCGGTACAAGTCGTGTCGGAGTGAAGCCCAAAACACCCTGAGATAATACTGGAAGCCTACCAGTATACCTCGCTTGCCCTGGCCAGGGACTACTCGTGTAATGGCTCTCCTAGACACAACGCGATGTCAACCCCCAATACCGGGAGAGACGAATCCTGTCTAACCGTCACTGCCTCCAAGTGCTTCGGGACTGCACCCAACCACTACCTGTTTGCACGACTCCTTTGAGCCGTGGTAGGGTAGTGATCAAAGTGCAGTGGGAACACACTCGAGGCGAAGTGCCAGTGTCAAGTCAGCGGACTAAGCTGTACTCATGTCACCTGGGAACTGATAACTGACGATAGGTATAATACCAACCTGTCAGTTCCCGACGAGTCCTGTCCAGTGTACTCGTAACCTAACGAGCACCCGTATACTATCTCCATTACGACGTACTGATGGCTGTGGGACAGACCATCTCCCACACTGGGATGAGAAGCGCATACGCTAGTCTACTCCGGAGTATCGATGCCCTGTCTCGATAGTCCTGCGACTAGGGACCTGTATAAGGATGTGCTTACAGATTACCCAGCCCCCACTAGTGTGACTGCCATCACAACGCTGGTAATCAAGCAAAGATCCTAAGGGCTCCACTAATGCGTATAGGTGATATCGCAAAATAAGCACATGTACACATTGAAGTAGAAACAAACCAAGTAGCATACTACTATATTGAGCAAGATTGTTTATACAAGGTGAATATCCCAAGCCTCCATTAAGTAATATACAAACTAGTATGATACAGTAATGGCCTCTAGGGCATATACACTAACAAAGATGGCCAAATCTCCGTTCACTGGACTTGGAGAAAGAGCAATAGAGCTCTTGGGACACATACATAGTGATGTATGTAGTCCGATGTCTATACATGCAAGGGGTGGGTTCTCATACTTCATCACATTCACTGACTATCTCTCTAGATTCGGATATGTGTATCTTATGAAACACAAATCTGAAGCTTTTGAGAAATTCAAGGAATTCAGAAACGAAGTAGAGAACCAGACTGGCAAAAGTATCAAGATTCTCCGATCAGATAGGGGAGGGGAGTACTTAAGCATGGAAATCCTAGATTACTTAAAAGAGAATGGAATTCTCTCTCAGCTTACTCCTCCTTATACACCACAGCACAACGGTGTATCGGAGCGAAGGAATCGTACCCTATTAGATATGGTTCTCTCCATGATGAGTAGTGCCGAGTTGCCTCTTTCATTTTGGGGACATGTGCTTTTGACAGCGGCATATCTATTGAATGATGTTCTGTCTAAATCAGTGCCTAAGACACCATTCGAGATATGGAATGGTAAAAGGCCGTATCATAAGCGCATTAAGATATGGGGTTGTCCGGCCTATGTAAAAGTACAAAATCCGTACAAACTTGAGGCACGTTCAGTTCTATGTATATTTGTGGGATATCCTAAGAACTCTTTAGGATATCAGTTCTACCACACCGAGGAACAGAAGGTGTTTGTATCTCTCCATGCCACCTTTTTAGAGTGGCAATTTCTTGCAAAAGAAACTGGTGGGAGTTCGGTAGAACTGGAAGAAATTCAGCGACCACAAAATGAAAATGAAGATTTGACAGAACCTCAGGATTCATTAACCCCAGACGAACCTCAGCCACTCCGCAGATCTAGTAGGATTTCTCATCCGCCCGAGAGATACTACGGTTTTCTCGTAGACGGGGATCGAGAGGATTGCATTTTAGAAGAAGATGACCCTACCAGTTTCAGGCAGGCCATTATCAGTAGGGACTCTGATAAGTGGCTAGAAGCTACGCAATCCGAAATGGAGTCCATGTACACCAATAAAGTATGGACCTTGGATATTGCTCCACCTGGCGTAAAACCCGTTGGATGCAAATGGATCTACAAAAGGAAACTTGGTGTGGATGGGTAAGTGGAAACCTATAAGGCTAGACTCATTGCAAAAGTTTTTCGTCAAAATCCTGGTGTGGACTATGACGAGACTTTTTCTCCATTGGTTATGCTCAAATTCATTCGGATCCTACTTGCTATTGCTGCCTTCCATGACTATGAAATCTGGCAGATGGATGTAAAAACGGCTTTTCTAAACCGCTGTTTGGAAGAGTGCGTTTACATGGATCAGCCAGAAGGTTTCGTAGACAGTGGGAGCAGCGGGAAGGTGTGCAAGGTGCTTAAATCCATTTATGGATTAAAGCAGGCATCGCGGAGCTGGAACATCTGTTTTGATGAGGCAATCAAGGAATTTGATTTCATCAAGAACGAAGATGAACTTTTTATCTATAAGAAGATTGTAGAACGAACTGTCATGTTCCTAGTCTTGTACGTTGACGACATTCTTTTGATAGGAAATGACATTCCTATACAACAATTGGTCAAGCTATTCTTGTCACAACGGTTCTCCATGAAGGACCTGGGTGATTCCTCGTACATTCTGGGGATCAAAATCAATAGAGATAGATCCAAGAGATTACTGGGACTTTCGCAGTCCAGGTAAATAGAGACCGTACTAAAGAGATTTAGTATGGAAGATTCCAAGCGCGGTAATATACCCGCATTGCACGGAATCACCCTCTCCACGAAGATGTCTCCTAAGACTGACGAGGAGAGGGTTCGCATGAGCAATATACCCTACGCTTCGGCAGTAGGATCTATAATGTATGTGATGCTATGTACAAGACCATATGTAGCTTACGCGTTGAGCGTGGTGAGCCGGTATCAGTCAGACCCAGGTGAGAACCACTGGATGGCAATGAAGAACATTCTCAAGTACCTGAGAAGGACTAAGGAGATGTTCCTGGTTTACGGTAATGGAGACCTCAGGGTCGAGTCCTTTACCGATTCAATCTTCCAGAGTGACAAAGATGACAACAAGTCTGACTCGGGTTTTGTGTTTACCCTCAACGGAGGGGCGGTGTGTTGGAGGAGTTCCAAACAGGATACCATCGCAGACTCGACGATGGAGGCTGAATACATTGCTGCAAGCGATGCCGCAAAAGAGGCGGTCTGGATGAAGAAGTTCATTAGTGAACTTCAGGTGGTTTCGTCCATTGTTGACCCAATACCTTTGTATTGCGATAACAATAGGGCTATAGCTTTACAAAACGAACCAAGGTCCCATCAGAAATCCAGACACATCTTAAGGCGGTATCACCTGATCGGGGAGATCATTGATCGCCAGGAGATCGAGGTACGGAGAGTGGACACAAAAGACAACACGGCGGATCCATTCACAAAGGCCCTCCCTCAAACACAGTTCGAGCGACTTTTTAAGCTATTGGGTATGCGGTACGCCAGCAGCTGGCCATAGAGCAGACGTTGGGTATGCGGTACACCAATTACTGGCCTTTAGTGCAAGTGGCAGATTGTTGGATATGTATGCCCTAGAGGTCATTATTGTACAGTACTAGTATGTATAATACATTTTGGAAGCTTGGGATATATACACGGGTTTACGACAGTCTTGCTCGATATAGTAGTATGCTACTTGGTTTGTATCTATCTTAATATGTGTATATGTTTCTTTTAACATATCCCTAAAAACTTATTGATAGAGCCCTTAGGATCTTTGCTTGACTACCAGCGTTGTGATGGGGATCACACTAGTGGGGGCTAGGTAGTCTATAAGCACATCCTTATTTTGGTCCCTTGTCATAGGATTATCGAGACAGGGTAACGATACTCCAGAGTAGACTAGTGCATACGCTTCTCGTCCCAGCAGGGGAGATGGTCTGTCCCACAGCCATCAGTACGTCGTACTGGAGATAGTATGCAGGTGCTCGTTAGGTTACGAGTACACTGGACAGGACTCATCGGGAACTGTTGGTTGGTATTATACCTATCGTCAGTTAACAGCTCCCAGGTGACCTGAGTACAACTTAGTCCGTTGACTTGACACTGTCACTTCGCCTCAAGTGTGTTCCCGCTGTTCTTAGATTACTACCCTACCACGGCTCTATTGAGTCGTGCAAACAGGTAGTAGTTGGGTGCAGTCCCGAAGCACTTGGAGGCAGTGACGGTTAGACAGGATTCGTATCTCCCGGTATTGGGAGTTGATATCGCGCTGTGTCTAGGAGAGCCATTACACATAGTCGTCCCTGTCCAGGGCAAGAGAGATTTGCTGGTAGTGTTACCAGTAGTTTCTCAAGGTGTTTTGGGCTACACTCCGACACGACTTGTACCGCTATTAGGGGTCTGACGTTTACTTCCCCCTAGGCCCGACATGCGATACTCTTAGACGAACAGACCGGACTCTACGGAGATTGTCACATTCAGGCTCAGTGGGAGTTCGGATGGGTTCACCTCATCAGTCTTCTTGTCGGCATCTACCTGGGGACCGTTACGTACAGCTAGTACCGCTTGTGGCCTGTGGTTAAACCCACTGCCAGCGTAGTGTCGAGCCTTTAGAGTCCCACACAGAGGGTTACTCGCCTTTGGGCAAAACAGAGTAGAGGTCGCATGGTTTTGCGATGGGGTTCGTTCACATCCGCGCACTTGTGCACGTTTGGTGTCCGGGCAGTTATCACTAGCAGGCTTTGGTTTAAACCAGATCCTAGTATTTGTTTTGGGATTGGTTTTGTCTCAGTGTATTCGTGTTCCTCGGAACACGGATGCGGGTGTGTATGCACAGTTGACAGAGGCAGAGGCAGAGGATTCTCATTAGGGTTGTTGACCATTTGACTTTGGTTGACTTGTTGACCGTTGACTTTTTCCAAACCCTAATGAGAATGAGGAATATGGTTAATAATATTAATTAAGGATAATTGTGCTATGGTTAAGGTTGTTGACAATTTGACTTTTGTTGACTTGTTGACCGGTTGACCATTGTGGTCTTGTTGACCATCATCATTTCATTTCAATGATACTTCTTGTTCTTTGCAAAATGCATTAAATGAAGATAATGATAGTGGTCATTCATAAACTAACCATCACAATTCTTAATGATCATTATTATTATCATTATTTCAAAATATGTGAGCATTGTTGCATTATGAGAGCTCATTCTATCATATTCTTTCTCTCTCTTAAAAGAAAGCTCTCCCTCTTCCTCTCCAAAAGTTTAAGTGTTCCATGAGTTGGAAATCATAAACTTTAGAGACAAAACCACCATAACTCTTCTCTACTCATTCTAAGGTCCTAGGTCTAGCAAACCAAGCACCTTAGTTATCTCTAGGTTGAGATAGGAGCTCATGTTCGAGGCCCTCGGGTGGATCCATCTATGGCAAAGAGGAGACGACGAGGAGGAACCGTTCAAACCACTACAAGGAGTAAGCAAGGAGGAGAACCACAAAAAGAAGAGAAGGAGTTCAAGACCTAGGTATAACCATTCTACAAAGTAGCTAAAACTTGTAGTTTAATTGTTAGTTTTTGTTTAGCAAAGATCCTTCATGGATGGTCCATGTTACCTAGTGAGAAAAAATTTGATTTTTACCTATTCCGCCTCCTCGAAAGAACCGGGGTGGGTAACGTGGACCTAACAGTATATTATATTGCTTGCGTAGTTGTGTCCGTCATTTGGCGAAGAGCTAGCTCCTGCTTATGGATGCCTTTATTCATTATGTATATTATTCTTGTTTGTACCCGTTTGGGGCCAGTATTTACAAAGGAGACTCTGCCGAAATTTTCGGGATAAAATGATGTTGCTTTTCAATATTTAATGCCATTTATTTTATTTAAACCACTTGTTTTAAACAAGTTTTCCTTCACTTCTTATTTAAAATGGTTTAGATTTCTGGGCTTTTGGCTTACTTGAATTAGGTGGGGTCATATAGACTTCACATGATTCAAGTGCCAGTCACGTGTTATTTCGGGTCGTGACACCTACGTATTCCACGTCTATTTTTAAGAAGGGGTTCATATACATATTTCGGCTACCTTATAGCCTTATACCTGGATGCATGTTATATACATATGAGATGATATATTTTCGGGGTTATGCGATCGATAGAGATGCAACTATTGTACTAATGTATTATTTATATATATTAGTACAGGATATGATAGTACTATATTTTATGATCTAGGTATATCGTTATGCATTTCGATTTCTACCTTGCGATATACTTTTATTCACTGAGTTGGAAACTCAGCCCGTTGTGCCCCAGTTTCTTGCAGGATTTACCGCTCGGATCATCAACGGCTTACCGCACACTCTTTTCTTCGGTGATTGCTTTGGCAGGCGGGCTGCTGTTGTATCGTACCTACACTTGTGTGTGTGTGTGTGTGTATTCTTTTCTATCTAGTTAAAAACTCTATCGACACAGAATTGTATATTGTGGACTTATAAGCGATACTTAGAGTATATGTGTTTTTGGGCGTCGTACTCGTTGGAGTCGACTCTTTTATACTTGTTGATTTTGTTTCACTTTTCTTTTCTTCACCGTTGGGCGTCATATATTATCTGCATGGTTGCTCCGCCGTTTGGGCATGGAAGTTAGCTCCCGTTGGGATGCTTTATATATTATGCTTGTATCAAGTTTTATTTAAAATTTACAAAGGAGGTGCTGCCGATTTTAAAACATCATAGATACTTTTCAAACACACTTATTTAGACTTAAATGATTATTTTTAAACCAATTCCATCTAATGACTATTTTTAAACTTCACTTCCAATATTTTTGTATAAAGGTTTAGATTCCGGGTTTTTGGCTTACTTGGATCACGTCGACATATTTAGACGTCATGTGATTTAAGTGCTGGTCACATGCCACTTTCGGGTCGTGACATAAGCCTTTTCTATTCAATTTTTCAGAGAGAAACAATCTTTCTAACATTTCTAGACTTTTCTAATTTTTAGAAAAGAAAGATTGTTAAAATTTTGAATAAGAACTTTAATTTAAACATGTTTAAATTTTTGAAAAACTTCTTTGAATTGATTCTTAAAATTTTTGTAATTTCCAAAGTACAATCCCTCATCTCATATAATCTAAATTTTATTAATCTTTTTGTGATCATTAGGAGTGTCAAAATTTGTGTATATTGAGATTGTAATAATCTTCAAATTGTAATAACCTAGTTAAGATAGTTTTAAGTTCTTCATAATTGTTAAGGTTTAGGATTTGCGCCTGTTGTAAAAAGTCTAGGCGTTCACTGCCTGCAAGTGTAAAGGTTCAGATCTGAGCATGAGAAAAGATCTAGATTTCTCCACCCGCGAAAGAGTTAGTGAATTCTGAGCAGTAGTCTCAGGCGAAAACTAGCCACAGAGATGGTGAAGCTCGTTAAAAATCCTTTGTGTTATCTTTTTCTATTTTTACATTTTATATCTCTATGATTGATTCTATGACTGTGATTGTAACATTTCAGAAAATATAAAATATTATTTTTGGAATTTAATTTTAAATAATATATTACGCGAAAATTACCCGATTTGCGAAATTGGGGTTTCCGTAAAACGGTATAAATATATACCAATAATTATGAAATAATTGGAGATTAAAATGATTTATTCATTTAAGAATATATTTATTGGATTTGGCATTTTTTTATTATATGCAGTAAAAAAATTAAACCCGATTAGTGCACTGCTAATCGCGATTAAGCCAAATCCGTGTTTCTACAGTTTTCCATGGCTAGTGCACCATGCATGTCATGTTGCATTTGGTTACATGTTGTTGCATTTGTGCTGTTTTATGGGTATTATGCGATTTGGTTTTAAAAATAGAAAAGAGAAAAGGGTAAAAGAGTAAAAGATTGAGAGAGTGGGTGAGAATAAGAGAGTGAGAGAAAGAGGGCTGCCATTTAACCTCACCCCCATTTGTTTACTACATTATTTCCTCATATCCTTCCTCCTCATTTCCCTCCACCTCTACCCCAAGATCCATCTCCAAATATTCACCACTAAACCCTATACCCCTCTTCATCCTCTACACAATGGACCAAGCAAAGTTGTATTTTGATGACATTGGGAAGCTAGGGTTTTTCTTGAGTTGCCCAAAGGTGGTATAAATTCTTCCATTTAGTTTAGTTTTTAGTTCTTTATATTCTAGTGTAGTTTAGAGTTTGTTTAAGTGTCGTTTTGATGAACTTAGAAGTTCCAAGTTAGGGTTTAGTGGGAACCATGACTTGAGATTGGTAAATTGAAGTGTTGTGAGTGTTTCTAAGACCTTAGTGTCTACTTTACTGGACAATACCCGGATTTGAAAACAAAACACGAACATAGAACATTCCGACATCGGTAAATTTGACAGTTTGTGATAGTAATATGGAATCTGGTATCACCCGAGAGCTTTATAAAATAATTTCCCATGACAGTGAGACGTGCAGGCCACCTAGATTTTTCTTCCAAGACCCGAGACCCCACAACCCCTTTCAGGCCGCAGATTTAATCCAACAGGCCGCAAATTGCAGCCTGGTCTTGATGGTTTGGTTTGGTGTTTGTTCCATGGCTTCCTTATCTGATATCTAGAGCAACCCAATGTGCAAAATGTTCTAGTTTGGCCTAGGGTGAAACTTGGGAGTGGTTTTCCTATGTTTTTGTTTTCGTGTTTTTCGATTCTGAAACTTGGGTTTTAGTATTTGATATTGCGTTTGGTCGTTTGATGTTTGTACGTCAACGACGAGGGTGGGTTGGTCGTTTTTGCATCCGTAGGCTATAGGTTTTAACCTATGAGCGCACCGCATGCCGTATGGGTTTTCCGGATTCGATTTTAATAGCGATTGCGATTGTATTGATTGTAGGTACCTTCGCATGGATTCCGAGGCGACGGAGAATGGCGTCATCGACTTCGGCAAGCAAGGATCAAGGTGAGTAAATCTATATCTACAGGGGAAGTCGGGTGGATGGCGTATAGCACCCCCGCAAGTTTTGATGGAAACCGATCTATAGGATACAGTCGTAGAATCCGAGATCGGGAAACTAGGAATATGGTTAAAAAGGATAGTTACTGATTGAGCATATATATTGAGATATGAGATGAAAGCTTAGGGATATGAAAAGTGAATGTGAATCACGACTTATAGATATATAGTTGCACTAGAATAAGTATGAGTTTTGGAGTACATGACATTTGATGTTGTAAGTCGACGTTAGACACCCCACATGATGCGGGGAGGCGGAATAGGTAAAACAGTCATTTTGTTGAAACTAACATCGACTAACTTTACGGATCTTTGCCAAACCCTAACTAACAACAACATAGAAGTGATTAGCTACTATGAAAGATGATTATACCTAATGAATCAAGTCCTTCTTGTTCTCTTTGATCACTGTTCATATCAGAAAACTGCATTCTAATACCGTCCATTCATTATCTATTTGTTGTATTTATCGGTACTATTAACCAGTGTCTGCTTAGTAATACAAATTACAGGTATCCGTGATAAAATACTGGAAATACATTTAAAATCATGGATATATCAATTGAGAGCCGACACTGAAACCAGAACCGCAATCCGACCGATACTTCAGGAGTCCCTTTTTGCAACAAGTTTGTATACACATTTTTCTATCTAAATGGTCCAACACAACAAATGTGTACATAAGACTTTTAGGCACATGTGGATATGCATTCAAAGAAAAATATTATATGCATTCAAGGCTAAACATCATGTGTTGATTTTTTCCTTCCAAAACTGAAATCAAATCAAAGTCAATTAAACAAATCAGCATGAGCCATAATGGGGCAGCCATGAATCAAGCCACATGTGGGAATGGAGTAATGAGCATTTAATGCTGAAGATCATGTGTTGAATTGTATTAAAAAATTACCTCCAATAATAAGTGCAAAATAAAATCAAATAAACAAATCAACGAAACCATAATGGGGGCAACCATGATTTAGGCACATGTGGGAATGAAGTTATGAGCATTTAATGCTAAAAATTTGGTGTTGATTTAGATATTCGAATTTCCCTCCAAGCATTGGGTGCAAATCAAGTCAAAACAGAGAAAACAAACTGGACCAAAGTGATGCGGGGGACCTAACAAGTCAACACACCAAGTACGAGACCGTTCCAACATGATGTGGCCGGCCACATCTCATTATAGACCTGCCTGGCCGGCCCCACAGGCTCCAGTGGGCCCCAGTTTTTCACACACCCCTTCTTGCTGCCACGTAGCCCTATTTTTATTGTTTATTTTCTTTTCTTCTTTGCCTATAAATAGCAGGCAGTGGGTAAAAGTTCAAGAGTCATTCTTTAGTCTTGGATTGTCATTCTTTGTCTAAGTTTTCTATTCTCCTTTCTTGTAAATAGCTTAGTCCCCCTTGAGTTCTTAACCTTCTCTTGATCCTTCAACCTCATCATTGAGCTTGAAAGTTTAAGGGTTGGTTATTGATCTCAAGAGGTTGTATCATTCTTGAAGTTTAATAAAGTGTTCTTTTGTGCTTCCTTCACCATGAGTTCTTTGCCCTTTCTTGATCTTGCAACCTCTTTATTGAGCTTGCAAGTTTAAGTTTGGGTTATTGAACCCATATCTTGCAATATGTTCTTTGGTTCCTAATCATTTACTTACTTGCATTTTATTCTTGCTCTTTTAATTCTCGCACTTAAATTCCATGCACTTTAATTACTTACTTGTAATCTTTTCTTTTCTTTGTTCTTCCCTTTTGTTATCTCTTTTTGGTTTGTTTTGTGAATGGTGTGAATATTGTTGTTAGGAAAAAAGAAAGATGTTGTAAGTTAACGTTCCGTTTTTCATTTCCTTTTCCCGTCTTTTCCATTTGAAACTCCGCCCAAACCTTACGCAAGCGCTCCGTTAAGCACCCTACCCTACCATGGTAAAGGTGATTCCTAACCGTGACCGGTTGCATTCGGTTTGGCCGGAGGCGAAAGCAAGAGACAAGAACGGACGGACAAGGATCAATAAGCCGGATTCCATGAATACCGTGCTTAAGTCCTCTAATCCACGTTGTTGCCGATTGTTCTAGCTTAATTGGTTAAGTTCGGCTCAAAGTACTTGAATACGGAATCTATTAACTTACACCATCCTATCGTTTCCTAACAAGCCTTATACTTGAATATAACACATAGGTTAGATAACGAACAAATCCGCAACGTTGTTAACTCGTTAAAACAAGCCTAAAAACTTACCATCTCCCTGTGGATCAACCCGTGCTCATCGCGGCTAGCTGCAAAGTGACACCATCTTGATCGTGGTTAAACTTTAGAACTTTAAAATATCCGACACGCTTTTGGCGTGCGATCAAATGGCGCCGTTTCCGGGGAGAGGGTAACGTTTTTTTTTTGTTATTTCGTGTTCATCTTGTCAATACCCATCTAACCCTATTTTTCAAAACAACATAAAAATTTCAAAACCAAAACAAAAACAAAAACTAACAAAACTAACCATTTTTGTTCTCTGGAAATTGGACCTGCAAGCACTTTGGATCTCAATAGAAAAGATAAACAATACCAGTGTGGTATTAATGGAACACTGAGACTACTGTTGAAATTTGGAGCCCTACCTCATCAAGCTGGCCGGCGACATCATCCCCAAATCCGGCGGCGCCGGCCCTACCACCTACTTCTGCCTCCAATTTTTTCTCTGGGCTCAAGTGTTCTGGTTTTGTCCAATTTTTATTGTTTATTTTTTAGAATTATTAGTGTGCAGGTATTTGGGCATCCGTATTGTTTTCCGCACTAATATCCATTTTTTCCGACATTTGTAGATTTTGCGGAATTGCGAACGGCGATTATGGGGAGCAAAGTGTACGTTTAAAGTTAGGGTGATTACGAAGTACCGTGCCAAAGATCCGGGTAGTTTGACCCGCGCAAGCGAACTTTTCAAGCTACTTGGATTCGATTCAACGGGGTTTTCTTAACCCACAACTTAACGGTACGTACTTTACTAACACCTTCTTCTCAAATCCGACGCTTCCAATATAATATCTTTGCAGGATTCTTTGCATGTTCGCTAGCAAACGCCAAAAATTGACTAACCCGTATTTGTTGCAGTGCCGAGCTTAAACTAAAAAATGATTGTTTGATTCTTTGAATAAATTTTTTACATTGAATTGCGCATTGCATACATTAATACGGATTTAAGGGCAAGCGAACCCCACAACATACGGTAAAGAATTTCATCACCTTTTCCGTGGCCCACAAATCACGAAACTGTGCATAAACGTTTACCCGCATAAATTTTAAAAGAAACTAGACTTTAAGCCCTAAGAACTTCGCGCTCACTAGGAAAGGTTAATTGTGTTTAGAACACCGCTTAACGGTATATTGTTTACGGGGTGTCTAGGAAAGTGTTAACGGTGAAACCGCCAAAAAAGAAATGGTTATTTAATTAAGGACCTTCGCGAAAGCGTCGGAAAACCTCCCCTTATCTCTGCACTTACCTGGCCTCGTGATCAGTGTATCTTGAGCCTGTTTCTCGACACAGTTTTACCTCGCCAATCAAGTTCTTGAGCAGGTCTAGTTGACCTAGGTGAACCCTAGAACGATTAGGGGTGTGGTATTTTTGTGTCATGATTGTTTTGGGTCCAGATTCTTTTTGTGTGTATATTTCATTCTTTTGTTAATAACTAACAAAGAAAATTAAAAAATAAAAAAATCACATTCTTTTTCCCCTCCATTTCGCTTATTCTTCTTCCTCTCTTCATATCATGGGTACCCCACCTCGAAAAACCCTTGCCGAACTTTGGTACCCACAACCAGACATAACTTCCTACGGTTCTTGCTTTGGTCGAATTTCGAACGACCCCTCCATGCCCAAAATTTCAATGAAAGATCGCATAGACGCGTCTAGCACAAACACTTGCACTCCGCAATCCACTTTGTATCAACCGTTTCAACCTTCACCACCCTCTTATGTTGATACCCCTTTTGCAAGTCGTCCTTTGTCCATCGCTGAACATATTGAACAATCCCGTAGCCGATCTTTCACTCCTTTTACCACTACAAATTCTTTGGATCAATAATTCCATTCACCTTCTTATTCGTATGATGATCCTACCCCTGTCCAACCATTCAATTCCTACCAGTCCTAACCAACTTTTGCGCCTTCCCTAGACACTGCTTCTAAACCGCCATTTGGGAATTTTCAGTATCCAAACAACTTTGAATATTTTACTGAAACCCCTTCACAACCTATGTCTAGTCTAGAACAGTCGTTAGAAGACTTTAGGGTAGCGTCATGCCAACAGATGATGGATTTGAATGCATCCATGGCTGCCCTCATACAACCTAGTGACCCGGTAGCTAGTTTCCAACCAGCTCCAAATTTTCAAATGTATGAAGAGGCGGTTGGATAGGTTGAGAATTTGAGTGGAGAAAGTGAGCTATACACCCTTCCTAATCGAACCTACCCGTTTCAACTTGAATCACACGACTCTGGTTTTGAATGTCTATCTAATGTTCCAAGTGATTCACCAGTTGAAGATAGAAGGGTTAATGAATTGTGCGACTTTGTAGTATTTGATTTACCCGATTGTGAAGGGTCCCTTCCAAGTGAAACCGTCATAAACCTTTTGACTTCTACACCTCCATCTTAGAACCAGAATCGATTGAAATTCATGCTTTGATGAGGAGTCTAAAAATATTAATTTTCACTTGATTGAGGATATTGACGCAGGGAGTATTTTGGATGATGAACCCGTAGATTTCACTGAAATTCATCATCCCGGGTCGTTAAATGTTTCTCCCAAACTTCATATGCGTATTGATTTTTATGAGATTTGCATGGATGAGATAATTTTTGAGGAGAATTATGAGGATAGTATTGAGGAGAGTATTGAGGAGAGTATTGAGGATGAACCATTTTTGTTTGATGTGTCGGATTTTCCAATTCATCCTCCTGAACCTTTAACTGTTATACTTCCTAAATCACCCTCCATCCTTTCCATCGTTCCGACCACGCAAAAGATCATGCAGGAGGACTGTGAGTTTGAACAATTTCTGTTCAATCACAGCACATTTGACGCCACTAGTGCGTTTCTCCTTGAATCTGACACTCTTCTCACAACCGATAACGATTACGAGTGTTTCACATTTTCGGACGATGTTGAAGACTCACCGCCCGAGTTTGAGTCCTTTGAATTTTCAGATCAGTTAGTTGAACCATCAAACTCGGTTGCTCAAAGTCATTCCGAACCATTGATGGAATCTTTTGAGTTCGAGACAGTTTACTTAGGTGAGAATAAGACTATCCCTAAATCACTCCCCTTCGTCCCTTCCATCGTTCCGACCTTGCAAGAAACTGTATCACTTTCATTTCCTATGTCTGGTTTCCCAAGTTCGGCGTATCCATGTTTTCTGACGAATCTTGAGGGATTTGACCCAATCTCTCGACGGGTTGATAGATTAGCACAATCGCTTTTTACACATCGGTCATTACATATTGCGCTAATTTATTCACTCCATTTTCACCCTCAAGTTCGTACACAAATTCATTTTCCCTTTCACCATTCTTCCTCTCATATACCGAGACCATATCCCACTTCTATCTCCATACGATCTCGCGTATTATCCATTTCTTTTCACTTCATCTTCTTTCACCAACCCGCACATTATCATGATAGAATTTTTGAATGGTTGGTGCTCACTTTTGACCTTTGTAAGGCCTTGTATAGCTTGATACTGTTCTCTTTCCCTCCTATTCCTGAAATTCAACGCTTAACAGTGGAAACACTGTTTTACTTAAGTTTGGGGGGGTCCTTTTGGTGTACATATTTTTTGTTTTTATTTTTGTATATAATTTTATTTTAGGGAGGCACCTACAATTTTGACCCTCTTGGTGTAGCCTGACAGTGAGGTCACTGTCAAGTTTAAGTTTGTGGGTGTGCTCGGTAAGCTTTCTACCTTAGCATCCATTCTGCATTCGCATACTTACTTAAAAACACATAAAAATCAGAAAATGTTCTTAAAATATAAAAACTTTGTCTTCAAGTTAGCTAGTGGGAGAACTTAGATTCAATATTTTTGACGGTTTTGTTTGATGAGATAGGAAAAACTAAATCCTATTTTTAGATTTTGAAAACCTGAAAGATAACTCTCCTTTGAAGTTAACTATAGCTAATATACGTCTTTACATCACACTACACGTGTCGTGAGTTTTTGAAAATTAGATGACAAGTCTATTATGTCGGGAAACTTTTGAATGGATAAATTATTTTCTGAGGATCAAATAGGTTTGTTCTGAAATAAGTAATATCTAGAATAGTTTATGAAGTGAAGCGGATATGAAGGGATGTTATTGACGCCTTAATTGGAACTAATTCTGAAAAATAACCCATCTGAAACTTGATTGGAATGATTACACACCTAACCCACTAAACACGTCGTATATTCAAGAAAAAAATTTTTGAACTACCTGTTATATCTCCGTTCGCATTAAATCATCATTGTCTTTTGTTTTTGGGCCTAGGTAACTTGAGTAATTAAGTCCGCTGGGGTGTCTCTACACCTAATGCCTTAAAGCCAACTGGTTTGGGAGCATTGGCCCAAAGCTCGTTAAGAAGCCTAAAAAGTCCAGATTAAAACAAAGTCAAGCAAGTGTTCTCTCTGAGTTAAAATTCCTAACGGTTCTTTGTGTGAGAATAATCTTGACAAAAGAAAGATTTTATAAAAAAAAAGTATTTCTAGCGGAGATATGAAGGTTTTATTCTATGTTAAAGACTATTGCACGTTCACAGTGGTGTGTATGAAATGAAAACAAGAAAAGGTGGAGTGAAAAATAAGACCTAGTTTCCTGTTAAGGAAGATAGAAATTCTGAATTTGAAACCTAACTGGAAAACGAAACTTGAGAAATACTTAACTCTTTATAAAACTTATGTGATCCTTTTCAAAAAATTTATCTGGGCTTTATTTTGTGACATGACGACTTTAATCGATCTTTTTGAAACTTAACGACACTATTTGTACTGAACGTAAAGACATATAAAATCTTAAGTTAAATGAGAAGAGAGTTGTGAAAAATAAAGGTTCGATAGTTCTAAATTTAGGATAATAGAATTGCTATCTTTTAAACAAAACCTTAGGGTTTGAATCATAGTTATTTCGCAAAACTAGCTTGACGGGATTTTGTGGGTAGTATCCGCTGAAAACCCTCAGGAGACAACACTCCTCCTACTAAGGACACCTAGAGATTTAACGGCTTGTTGCACACGCTCAGTGCAATCGCGTTCCCTGTGAAAGTGCGGTTAGGATTTTCTTTTGTGAATAAATGGTTTTGCTCGGGACGAGCAAAAGATAAGTTTGGGGGTATTTGTTCATATCAGAAAACTGCATTCTAATACCGTCCTTTCATTATCTATTTGTTGTATTTATCGATACTATTAACCAGTGTCTTCTCAGTAATACAGATTACAGGTATCCGTGATAAAATACTGGAAATACATTTAAAAGCATGGATATATCAATTGAGAGCCGACACTGAAACCAGAACCGCAATCCGACCGATACTTCAGGAGTCCCTTTTTGCAACAAGTTTGTGTACACATTTTTCTATCTAAATGGTCCAACACAACAAATGTGTACACAAGACTTTTAGGCACATGTGGATATGCATTCAAGGCAAAATATTATATGCATTCAAGGCTAAACATCATGTGTTGATTTTTTCCTTCCAAAACTGAAATCAAATCAAAGTCAATTAAAAAAATCAGCATGAACCAAAATGGGGCAGCCATGAATCAAGCCACATGTGAGAATGGAGTAATGAGCATTTAATGCTGAAGATCATGTGTTGAATTGTATTCAAAAATTCCCTCCAATAATAAGTGCAAAATAAAATCAAATAGATAAATCAACAAAACCATAATGGGGGCAACCATGATTTAGGCACATGTGGGAATGAAGTTATGAGCATTTAATGCTAAAAATTTAGTGTTGATTTAGAAATTCGAATTTCCCTCCAAGCATTTGGTGCAAATCAAGTCAAAACAGAGAAAAACAAACTGGACCAAAGTGATGCGGGGGACCTAAAAAGTCAACACACCAAGTATGAGACCGTTCCAACATGATGTGGCCGGCCACATCATATTATAGACCGGCCTGGCCGGCCCCACAGGCTCCAGTGGGCCCCAGTTCTTCACACACCCCTTCTTGCTGCCACGTAGCCCTATTTTTATTGTTTATTTTCTTTTCTTCTTTGCTTATAAATTGCAGGCAGTGGGCAAAGGTTCAAGAGTCATTCTTTAGTCTTGGATTGTCATTCTTTGTCCAAGTTTTCTATTCTCCTTTCTTGTAAATAGCTTAGTCCCCCTTGAGTTCTTAACCTTCTCTTGATCCTTCAACCTCGTCATTGAGCTTGAAAGTTTAAGGGTTGGTTATTGATCTCAAGAGGTTGTATCATTCTTGAAGTTTAATAAAGTGTTCTTTTGTGCTTCCTTCACCATGAATTCTTTGCCCTCTCTTGATCTTGCAACCTCTTTATTGAGCTTGCAAGTTTAAGTTTGGGTTATTGAACCCATGTCTTGCAATATGTTCTTTGGTTCCTAATCTTTTACTTACTTGCATTTTATTCTTGCTCTTTTAATTCTCGCACTTAAATTCCATGCACTTTAATTACTTACTTGTAATCTTTTCTTTTCTTTGTTCTTCCCTTTTGTTATCTCTTTTTGGTTTGTTTTGTGAATGGTGTGAATATTGTTGTTAGGAAAAGAGAAAGATGCTGTAAGTTAACGTTCCGTTTTTCATTTCCTTTTCCCGTCTTTTCCATTTGAAACTCTGCCCAAACCTTACGCAAGCGCTCCGTTAGGCACCCTACCCTACCAAGGTAAAGGTGATTCCTAACCGTGACCGGTTGCATTCGGTTTGGCCGGAGGCGAAAGCAAGAGACAAGAACGGACGGAAAAGGATCAATAAGCCGAATTCCATGAATCCTGTGCTTAAGTCTCCTAATCCACGTTGTTGCCGATTGTTCTAGCTTCATTGGTTAAGTTCGGCTCAAAGTACTTGAATACGGAATCCATTAACTTATACTATCCTATCATTTCCTAACAAGCCTTATACTTGAATATAACACATAGGTTAGATAACGAACAAATCCGCAACGTTTTTAACTCGTTAAAACAAGCCTAAAAACTTATCGTCTCCCTGTGGATCGACCCGTGCTCATCGCGGCTAGCTACAAATCGACACCGTCCTGATCGCGGTTAAACTTTAGAACTTTAAAATATCCGACACGCTTTTGGCGTGTGATCAATCACCTCCTCATTGGCCACCTCGTTGTGATAGAAGATCCATCCGAGAGCTACTTCTCCAAGCTTTAACCTCGCACTTGAGGTAACTAGATGGCTATGAGTGCTATTCAAAGCAACCTAGAAGATATAGAAGAGGATTAGGGATCTATTAGTCTTGCTAACCCTTGGATCTCAACACATAAGAGGTTAGGGTTAGTTCTTGAAGAGAGAGAGCTTGAGGAGAGAGAAGGTGAGAGTGAGAATGATAATGAATTATAACTCATTTTAGAATATATATGAAGCATGATAATTATTAAAATGAATAACATAATAATAATATCAACCATGATTCATTAACTCTCTTTGGGTGAATCATCTCATGAGTCATTAAGCAATAAATGCTTCATTAACTCATTTGATGAATCACACCATGAGTCACTAATCCATTTAATGCAAATTCCACCTAAGCCTCCAACTCATCAATCTTTTGGAAGCTTCTCGACTAATTACGAGAATGCCCCTCCCATCAGTGAAAACACGGAAATACTGAGACTGTATAAATCTAATAATCCAATACTAGAATCTGGATTAAACCAAAGCCTGCTAGTATAAACTGCCCGAACATCGTATGTGCATAAATGTACGTGCGTGTCCGAACCCTGTCGTAAAACCATACGACCTCTATATCGTTTCGCCCGAAGCTGGGAAACTCTCTGTGTGGGACTCTAAAGACTCGACTACTACGCCGGATGTGGGTTTAACCACAGGCCGCAAGCGGTACTAGCTGTACGTAACGGTCCCCAGGTAGATGTCGATAAGAAGGGCGATGAGGAAACCCATCCGAACTCCTACTGAGCCTGATGTCACAATCTCCGTACAGTCCGGTCTGTTCGTCAATGACTATCGCATATCGGGCCTAGGGGGCGGCAAGCGTCAGTCCCCTAAAAGCGGTATAAGTTATGTTGGAGCGAAGCCCTTTACACCTTGAGAAGCTACAGGAAAACCTACCAGTAAATCTCGTCCGCCCTGGTCAGGGACTTTGTGTAATGGCTCTCCAAACACAGAGCGATATCAACTCCTAATACCGGGAGAGACGAATCCTATCTAACCGCCACTGCCTCCAAGTGCTTTGGGACTGCACCCAACTGCTACCTGTTTGCATGACTCCTTTGAGCCGTGGTAGGGTAGCAATCTAAGAACAGTGGGAACACACTCGAGGCGAAGCAGCAGTGTCAAGTCTGCGGACTATGCTGTACCCATGTCACCTGGGAACTGTTAACTGACGACGGGTATAATACCAACCAACAGTTCCCTGCAAGTCCTGTCCGGTGTACCCGTAATCCATCGAGCACCTGTATACTATCTCCAGTACGACGTACTGATGGCTGTGGGACAGACCATCTCCCCAACTGGGATAAGAAGCATACACACTAGTCTACTCCGGAGTATCGATGCCCTGACTCGATAATCCTACGACTAGGGACCTGAATAAGGATGTGCTTGTAGACTACCCAGCCCCCACTAGTGTGACTGCCATCATAACGCTGGTAGCCAAGCAAGATCCTAATGGCTCTATCAATATGTATTCTCGATATGCTAACATATACACATATTAAGATAGACATAAACCAAGTAGCATACTACCATGTTTAGCAAGACTGTTAATAAAACTGTGAATATCCTAAGCTTCCATTAAGTAATATACAAGCTAGTATGATACAATAATGGCCCCTAGGGCATATACACTAACAGATGTATAGGGTAGAACGTATATATAAAATTGACTTGATGTGAGATAAAAATGCGATGAAAAGAATGTACGATGTGATATGATGACTTGATTGATATGTCTGTATGCGGATGCGAGTCGATATGAGATGATTGATACCTTGGCCGGTCCCTTGATACGAGATTGTTATGAATGTGACCCGGGGATATAGGTATATAGATTTATATAATGTCGTGAATCTTAATTGATATGCCGTACGAGACGTTAGGTCCATACTCTTGACTAGAAGATGTCGTATGATGGATTATACCGTACGTGGTGTTGTGAGGCTGGATGCCGATTGATAGATTCACCGACTCGGATATATGATAGAGACGTATACCTTTTAGCATTTTAGCTGACGATTTACCCTATGCTGCATTCATGTTATTCTCATTGCATTGCATATACCTGTGCTAGTACACTTACACCATTATCGATGATGCGTATGTTACACTTACACAGATTGCCGGCTCACACACTTCATCATCGATAATTGCTATGTCACTACACAGTGGAATTTCTGTATCATGATATGACTCCTTGCATCATATACTTACTATGTTCACATCATTTGGATATGTCGCCGGATATACTAATTGTAAGTCCACGTTGCGACCCCCGGTTCTTACGGGGAGGCGGAAACGGTATAAAAATCAAATTTTTAGCGCATGGGGCAACATGGACTAACAAAGTCGGGATCTTTTCCTAAACTAAAACTAGCAAACAAGCTAAAGAGAGTTAGCTACTCAGAAAGATGGTTATACCTAAATTTGAACTCCTTCTTCTTCAAACTTTGTAGAGGTTGATGGTTCTTTCCTCGTCGCCTTCTTCCGTCAAAGATGGATCCACCTGAGGGTTCAACCTTCGGGCTCTTTCTCGAACTTTGAGAGAACTAGAATCTTCGGCTTGCTAAACCTTTGATCCTAGAGTGAGTAGAGAGTGTCTAAGGGGTGTTTTCTTTTCAAGGAGAGGGATTCTCAACACATGAGAAGGATTCTCCTTGAGCTTGAGGAAGAAGAAGATGAAGTGAGGAGAGAGAATGAATATGATAGAATGAGCTCTTTTTCTTCTTGCAACCATAACAAAAGGAAAAAGAATTATCTAATTAATAATAATAATTCAAATGAAATAAGTTGATGGTTGTATTTGGAATGACCATTATCATCACTTCATTAAATGAATGTAAGCTAGAATCAAGGAGTATCCTTGCAAAGCAATAATGATGGTCAAACATTCAACCATGGTCAACAAGTCAACCATGGTCAACAAGTCAACAAAATCAACCATGACACAATTTCATTTAATTACTATTATTAATTGATATTTCATAATTCCATTAGGGTTTGGAAAAAGACGACTGTCAACTGTGCATACGCACCCATTCCGAAACCCTAATGAAAAACCTCTTCCTCCGCCTCAAACAACTGTGCATACACACCTGCATTCTCGTTCCGAGGAACAAGAATACTGAGAGATAAAAGCAACCCCAAAACATATACCAGTAACTGGCTCAAACAAGAGCCTGCTAGTATAATCCGTCCGGACTCCAAAAGTGCATAAGTGCACGGATGAGAACGAACCCTGTCGCAAAAGCATGCGACCTCTACTCCTTTTGCCCAGAGGCGAATAGCCCTCTGTGTGGGACTCTAAAGACTCGACACTACGCTGGCAGTGGGTTTAACCACAGACCGCAAGCGGCACTAGCTGTGCGTAACGGTCCCCAGGTAGATGCCGATAAGAAGACTGACGAGGTAAAACCCATCTGAACTCCTACTGAGTCTGAATGTGACAATCTCCGTACAGTCCGGTCTGTTCGTCTGATACATCGCATGGTGGGCCTAGGGGGCGGTAAACGTCAGTCCCCTAATAGCGGTACAAGTCGTGTCGGAGTGAAGCCCAAAACATCCTGAGATAACACTGGAAGCCTACCAGTATATCTCGCTTGCCCTGGCCAGGGACTACTCGTGTAATGGCTCTCCTAGACACAGCGCGATGTCAACCCCCAATACCGGGAGAGACGAATCCTGTCTAACCGTCACTGCCTCCAAGTGCTTCGGGACTGCACCCAACTACTACCTGTTTGCACGACTCCTTTGAGCCGTGGTAGGGTAGTGATCAAAGTGCAGTAGGAACACACTCGAGGCGAAGTGCCAGTGTCAAGTCAGCGGACTAAGCTGTACTCATGTCACCTGGGAACTGATAACTGACGATAGGTATAATACCAACCTATCAGTTCCCGACGAGTCATGTCCAGTGTACTCGTAACCCAACGAGCACCCGTATACTATCTCCAGTACGATGTACTGATGGCTGTGGGACAGACCATCTCCCACACTGGGATGAGAAGCGCATACGCTAGTCTACTCCGGAGTATCGATGCCCTGTCTCGATAGTCCTGCGACTAGGGACCTGTATAAGGATGTGCTTATAGATTACCCAGCCCCCATTAGTGTGACTGCCATCACAACGCTGGTAATCAAGCAAAGATCCTAAGGGCTCCACTAATGTGTATAGGTGATATCGCAAAATAAACACATGTACACATTGAAGTAGAAACAAACCAAGTAGCATACTACTATATTGAGCAAGATTGTTTATACAAGGTGAATATCCCAAGCTTCCATTAATTAATATACAAACTAGTATGATACAGTAATGGCCTCTAGGGCATATACACTAACAATCTCCCACTTGCACTAAGGCCATGTACTGGCGTATCGAAGACCTATCATCTCGATCAGCCGCTCGAACTGAGTCTGGGGTAGGGCCTTGGTGAATGGATCTGCAGTGTTTTCTTCTGAAGCAACCCTCCGAACCTCGATCTCCTTCCGATCCACGATCTCCCTGATCAGGTGATACTGCCTCAAGATGTGCCTGGATCTCTGATGGGACCTGGGTTCTTCCGCTAAAGCTATAGCCCCGTTGTTGTCGCAATACAGAGGTATTGGGTCAACAATGGACGGAACCACCTGAAGTTCTTTCAAGAACTTCCTCATCCAGACAGCTTCTTTTGCGGCATCAGATGCATCGATGTATTCCGCTTCCATCTTCGAGTCTGCAACGGTTTCCTGTTTGGAACTCTTCCAACACACCGCCCCACCATTGAGGGTAAAGACAAAACCCGACATGGACTTGGAATCATCCTTGTCACTCTGGAAGCTGGAGTCAGCATAGGCCTCGATCTGGAGGTCTTTTCCGCCATACACCAAGAACATCTCCTTAGTCCTTCTCAGGTACTTGAGAATGTTCTTTACTGCTATCCAGTGTTTCTCCCCAGGGTTTGACTGATACCGGCTTACTACACTCAGTGCATAAGCTACATCCGGTCTGGTACACAACATCGCATACATTATAGAGCCTACCGCAGAAGCGTAGGGTATAATAGACATGCGATCCCTCTCCAAATCAGTCTTGGGAGACATCTCTTTAGAGAGGGTGATCCCGTGACAAGACGGTAGGTTACCGCGCTTGGAATTTTCCGTACTGAATCTTTTCAGTACGGTGTCGATGTACCTGGACTGTGAAAGTCCTAATATCCTCGTGAATCTATCACGATGGATCCGGATCCCCAGGATGTATGAGGCATCACCCAGGTCTTTCATGGAGAATCTTTGTGATAAGAACCCCTTGACAGATTGTAGCATAGGAATGTCATTTCCTATTAAGAGAATGTCATCCACGTATAAAACGAGGAATACTACAGTTCTCGCTACAAATCTACTATAGATGCATGGTTCATCTGGATTTTTGATAAAGCCAAATTCTTTGACCGTCTCATCAAAACAGATGTTCCAACTCCGCGATGCCTGCTTTAGTCCATAGATGGACTTAAGCAACTTGCACACCTTTCCGCTGCTCCCACTCTGAATGAAACCCTCTGGCTGATCCATATAGACACACTCCTCTAAATTTCCATTTAGAAAAGCGGTTTTTACGTCCATCTGCCAAATCTCATAATCGTGGAAGGCAGCAATGGCAAGAAGGATCCGAATGGATTTCAGCATAGCCACTGAAGAAAAGGTTTCGTCATAGTCCAAGCCAGGTCTTTGACGGAAACCCTTTGCTACAAGTCTAGCTTAATAGGTCTCAACCTGTCCATCTACACCAATCTTCCTTTTGAAGATCCACTTGCATCCTACGGGTTTTACCCCGTCTGGAGCAATGTCCAACGTCCATACTTTGTTGGTGTACATGGACTCCATTTCGGTCCGCATTGCATCCAGCCATTTTACCGAGTCAACGCTCTGAACGGCCTGCTGGAAGCTAGTAGGCTCATCATAGTCTATGATGCAATCCTCTCTATCCCCGTCTATAAGAAAACCGTAGTATCTCTCGGACGGATGAGACTGCCTACTACTCCTGCGGAGCGGCGTAGGAATGTCCTGTTCATTTGAACTTACTGGCTCTTCCAAGCTTTCAGTAATAGTCTGTGGTTCTGGAATTTCTTCCAGTTCTACTGCGCTCCCACTTAATTCTTTTTCTAAGAACTGGTGTTCTAGAAAGTGGGCATGACGAGAAACAAGAACTTTTTGTTCCTCTTCGTAGTAGAAGAGATATCCCTTGGAATTCTTTGGATATCCCACAAACTTACACAGTACTGAGCGCGCCTCGAGCTTGTCCGCATGCTGCTTTTTAACAAAAGCTGGACTTCCCCAAGTCTTAATGTGACTGAGATGGGGCCTCTTCCCACACCACATCTCATATGGTGTAGTAGGCACATTCTTAGTAGGGACTCGGTTCAAAAGGTACGCAGCTGATTCTAGCGCATACCCCCAGAAAGATCGCGGTAACTCAGCGTTACTCATCATGGACCGTACCATATCCAATAGGGTTCGGTTCCGTCTCTCCGATACACCGTTGTGCTGCGGAGTGTATGGAGGAGTAAGCTGAGAGAGAATCCCGTTCTCTTTTAAGTAATTCAGGAACTCGGCACTTAAGTATTCTCCACCTCGATCCGATCTTAGAATCTTGATACTTTTGCCGGTTTGATTTTCTACTTCATTCTTATATTCCTGGAATTTTTCAAAAGCTTCGGACTTATGTTTCATTAAGAAGACATAACCGTACCTTGAAAAATCATCCGTAAAAGTAATGAAGTAAGAATAACCGCTTTGCGCATGTGTAGACATTGGACCGCACACGTCGCTGTGTACGAGTCCCAAGAGCTCGCTCGCTCTTACTCCGTGTCCAGTGAACGGAGTCTTTGTCATCTTTCCTTTGAGACAGGATTGACAAGTGGCATATGATTGATATTCGAACGGATCCAAATATCCTTCTGTATGTAACTTAGTCAACCTTCTCTCATTGATGTGACCCAGTCTACAATGCCATAAGAAAGTCTGATTGATTTCCGGAGACTTTCTTTTGTGTGTATTCTGGACATTGAAAATCTGTGGTTGGTTTAATACATATATACCATTGCTCAATGTACCTGACCCAATCAGAACTTGATTAAGGTGAATGTTTACAACATTACTTACAAACGCAAATTCATAACCTTCTTTAGAAACCAAAGATACAGAAATGATATTACAAGTTGCGTTGGGTACAAAAAAGCAATTACGCAAAACCAAAACATGCCCATCTGACATTCCCAGGTGATAGTCCCCCACGGCTTTAGCATCCATGCTAGCTCCGTTCGCAACTCTGAGGGTCATGTCACCTGCCTTCAAAAACCTACGGTTTCTCAACGCCTGCAAAGAATTACAGATATGAGATCCTGATCCGGTATCCAATACCCAGGAAGTAGAGTTTATCGAAAGACAGTTTTCAATAACATACACACCTGAAGCTGAAGCCGCAACCTGCTTCAGTTCCTGTGTCCTGGCTTTCCAAGCCCTGCAATCTTTCTTCCAGTGTCCACTCTTGTGACAATAGAAGCATTCCTCTTTACCCACAAGCTTTCCCGCTATCTTTGTTGCCTTTGCTTTTCCCTTCGTATCCACTTTACTAACACCGCCCCTTGGTTTGGCGGGGGCTTTCCTCTTCTTTCCCTTGGCTTTCGCCTTGGACCTAGAAGAAGAAGATCCTCCTACAAACAAAGTGGATGTTTCCCTACCTTTCTGTAGGGTGCCCTCTGCACTCCTCAGCATATTGAGGAGTTCTGAAAGTTCAACTTCTTTTTCTTGCAAGTTGAAATTCAGTATGAACTGGGCGTAAGTGGAAGGAAGGGACTGGAGAACTAAGTCCGTATAGAGCTCACTCTCCAACGTGGTCCCAAGTTCTGCGAGCTCCTCAATGTAGCCTATCATCTTAAGCACGTGGTCCGCTACCGATGATCCGACGGCCAACTTTGCCGAAAATAACTTCTTCGACACTTAGTATCTTGCGATACGAGATTGCTCTCCATACAGTTCTTTTGTATGAAGAAATATGGATTCCAAGTCCATATTCTCGTGCCTCCTCTGATGTTCCATGTCCATAGAGGCAAGCACGAGGCATCTGGCCTTCGCGCAATCAATCTCCCAAGTCTTACGGATTTCCTTATCCGCGACGCTAGAGGTGGGACCTGGGACGGGGGGAGCTTTGGTGGTAAGAAGATACCCCAGGTTGTCGTAAGTGATTGCCATTTTGACATTCCTGAGCCAATCTTTGTAGTTTGGCCCTGTCAGTATGTTTTTATCTAGAAGTAACTTAAGTCCAGTCATTTCGATTTGGTCGCTGCAGGGGGAGAGAGAAGGAACACTCAGCACGATGCTCTTGCAAGTTTAGAATGGTTTTTAATTTGTCTAAACAGGATGGCTCCCACTGTCTCTCGAATCCCTCCTCAAACCACAAAGGAAGAATTAGCCGGGATCAATCCCACCGCACAATACTTGCTTAACCGTTCAGCCAGGCCAGTGTCGGTACTTCGAGGGAGGTTTTCCAACGCTTTCGCGAAGTTCCTTAATTTAAGAACCTCTTTTCCCTGGGGGCGTAGCCCCGCTAACACCTTTCTAGGCACCTACTAGGTTTATAGCATTGATCGTTTAGTGAGAAATTTCCCGCGGAGTAGCATATACTCACAGTAAGATCGGGATCCAAATATCATCGCGTGACGAAACTGAAGGAATCCTACCAGAATCATCACACTCCAAATGGTATGCAAATCTAGCAAGTTTCAGTACTTATGAAACTCCCGATGTGGATTTTTGCCCCATGCTCTTATGACCTTGACTTTGGCCAAAATATCATAAGTCACATGTCAAGTTCTTCCCGTCACTATCCAGGTTAATTTGGATCCACCCGTACCTACCCTTGACTTTGGCCAAAATGGCGGCACGGCTGTCCCAAACCAACGCATCTATCTATGCTACACATGAACACCCAATAGCTACCAATCACTATGCCTTGACTTTGGCCAACATACATAGCTTGAATACTATTGTCTATTCATGCGAAACGACGGAGGGCTACGAATGGTTTTGGTAAAACCGTGAACGTAGTGAACTTGATATAATCGATGGAACGAGATAGCTTTTAGAAGGAGTGGCTCAAGCTCCGCATTTAAAAGTTAGTTTTGAAAAGAACCGAGTGGTTTTTCGAAAGTGTTCCAACGACTTTAACATGGTTTATTATCTTGCATTAGTTCTTTTAATGCGTGATATTCTTGCATTAGTTCTTTTAATGCATCCCATCATTTAATCCTACCATTGCAGAAAACAACTAAAATATGACGTACGCTTATGCCATTCGCATTCGCCACGGGGTCCGTTCATCACCCGTTAGGTTACTTAACTAATGACAGAGCGGGGGCTGGGCTAGCGCGGCTGTAAAACATAAGCAACGTCTAAATATAAAGCAATGATAGACATTACAGATCACAGATGAATACATTGGATATACTAGGAATCCGCAATCCGTTCGAGCCTGCAACGAAAAGCGGATTGCACGGTCGCGGTGAATAGCAAATACCCCACCCAAGACCCCTACAGGTGCGGCAAACTACCCGCCAGGTACCCGGCAGTTTGTGCACCCCTCCATGGGTCTATCCTAGGAGCAAAAACAGTAAAAAGAATTATACAATGACGGCTACAACCCTGACCCGGTTGTGCGGCCATACAAATAATATTATTACATCAATTTACATTTACAAATGAATGAAAGAAAAACAAAAGCTCATCTCACATCCACCCCGGCTATTCACCCGCGACAGTCCAACACATTCATATACACATTCCAATATCAAACACAGATCACAGAGATATATAACCCCGACTAATCGACTTATAGCGATTAGCCGACGTTCAATACATACAAACATCACAGAAATAACCAATATAGCCCAAGTGCAGCGAAGTTCGAAAAAAATACGGATTTATAGGACCCCAAAAGTAAATTTCTTTTCTGGAAAATCAGGGCACATATAACATATTTGAAAAATCCCAAAACCCTACCAGAAGAACACTGCACAAAACACGATCACATGAAGAGCCCAAATGGCGGCGGATCCGCGGCGACTAGAATAGCTGAGGCCGCGGATCCACGGCGGTTTGAAGGATTCATGGGATCGTTTTTCGTGGGTGTTCTCACAAAACCCTGAGCCGATTTTAGGAGTAAAAAGTTTTACTTTTAGAGCACAAAAAATTTCAACAGAAACTTAGGGTTTTAGAATTTCCGGTTTTGCGATTTTTTCGTTTCGAACTTCCATACACTTCGCTACCAAGCTAGTTTAAGTTTAGTTAGGCTCTGATACCACTGTAAGTCCACGTTGCGACCCCCGGTTCTTACGGGGAGGCGGAAACGGTATAAAAATCAAATTTTTAGCGTATGGGGCAACATGGACTAACAAAGTCGGGATCTTTTCCTAAACTAAAACTAGCAAACAAGCTAAAGAGAGTTAGCTACTCAAAAAGATGGTTATACCTAAACTTGAACTCCTTCTTCTTCAAACTTTGTAGAGGTTGATGGTTCTTTCCTCGTCGCCTTCTTCCGTCAAAGATGGATCCATCTGAGGGTTCAACCTTCGGGCTCTTTCTCGAACTTTGAGAGAACTAGAATCTTCGGCTTGCTAAACCTTTGATCCTAGAGTGAGTAGAGAGTGTCTAAGGGGTGTTTTCTTTTCAAGGAGAGGGATTCTCAACACATGAGAAGGATTCTCCTTGAGCTTGAGGAAGAAGAAGATGAAGTGAGGAGAGAGAATGAATATGATAGAATGAGCTCTTTTTCTTCTTGCAACCATAACAAAAGGAAAAAGAATTATCTAATTAATAATAATAATTCAAATGAAATAGTTGATGGTTCTATTTGGAATGACCATTATCATCACTTCATTAAATGAATGTAAGCTAGAATCAAGGAGTATCCTTGCAAAGCAATGATGATGGTCAAACATTCAACCATGGTCAATAAGTCAACCATGGTCAACAAGTCAACAAAATCAACCATGACACAATTTCATTTAATTACTATTATTAATTGATATTTCATAATTCCATTAGGGTTTGGAAAAAGACGACTGTCAACTGTGCATACGCACCCGTTCCGAAACCCTAATGAAAAACCTCTTCCTCCGCCTCAAACAACTGTGCATACACACCTGCATTCTCGTTCCGAGGAACAAGAATACTGAGAGATAAAAGCAACCCCAAAACATATACCAGTATCTGGCTCAAACCAGAGCCTGCTAGTATAATCCGTCCGGACTCCAAAAGTGCACAAGTGCACGGATGAGAACGAACCCTGTCGCAAAACCATGCGACCTCTACTCATTTTGCCCAGAGGCGAATAGCCCTCTGTGTGGGACTCTAAAGACTCGACACTACGCTGGCAGTGGGTTTAACCACAGACCGCAAGCGGCACTAGCTGTGCGTAACGGTCCCCAGGTAGATGCCGATAAGAAGACTGACGAGGTAAAACCCATCTGAACTCCTACTGAGTCTGAATGTGACATTCTCCATACAGTCCGGTCTGTTCGTCTGATACATCGCATGGCGGGCCTAGGGGGCGGTAAACGTCAGTCCCCTAATAGCGGTACAAGTCGTGTCGGAGTGAAGCCCAAAACATCCTGAGATAACACTGGAAGCCTACCAGTATATCTCGCTTGCCCTGGCCAGGGACTACTCGTGTAATGGCTCTCCTAGACACAGCGCGATGTCAACCCCCAATACCGGGAGAGACGAATCCTGTCTAACCGTCACTGCCTCCAAGTGCTTCGGGACTGCACCCAACTACTACCTGTTTGCATGACTCCTTTGAGCCGTGGTAGGGTAGTGATCAAAGTGCAGTGGGAACACACTCGAGGCGAAGTGCCAGTGTCAAGTCAGCGGACTAAGCTGTACTCATGTCACCTGGGAACTGATAACTGACGATAGGTATAATACCAACCTATCAGTTCCCGACGAGTCCTGTCCAGTGTACTCGTAACCCAACGAGCACCCGTATACTATCTCCAGTACGACGTACTGATGGCTGTGGGACAGACCATCTCCCACACTGGGATGAGAAGCGCATACGCTAGTCTACTCCGGAGTATCGATGCCCTGTCTCGATAGTCCTGCGACTAGGGACCTGTATAAGGATGTGCTTATAGATTACCCAGCCCCCACTAGTGTGACTGCCATCACAACGCTGGTAATCAAGCAAAGATCCTAAGGGCTCTACTAATGTGTATAGGTGATATCGCAAAATAAACACATGTACACATTGAAGTAGAAACAAACCAAGTAGCATACTACTATATTGAGCAAGATTGTTTATACAAGGTGAATATCCCAAGCTTCCATTAAGTAATATACAAACTAGTATGATACAGTAATGGCCTCTAGGGCATATACACTAACACTAATATTGTCACATCACTGCTCCATGTTGCATGATTTACGGATATGCTTACATTTCTGTTATATGTCGCATACATCATGCTTTACAATTATACGCATTGAGATATGCTGTTTTCATGAGATTTCTGGATTTGAAAACCGTGGTTATTTCAAACGAAAGTATGTACTGTTTTAAAAACCTGGTTTCTCTTGATATGATATTTCAGTGCGTCAACCATGTGTTTTCTCAGTTCTGAGATTGGCATGTGTAGCCCGATTCGAGGAGCGGTTGGCACCGTATGTGGGTACTTAGTGGACCCGGTGAGGTACCCCGGGGCAAGAAGACTCGTATTGTTAGACGGTAAGCCTGGCAGGGGAGCAATACCTACCGGTGATAGTATTTGGGCTCGGCGGTTATCCAGAGGATACCGACCGGAGTTGAGAGATGATATATGCCAATCCGGACTGACGGAGCCCGTGGGCCGATCCGGACTGACGGAGTCCGAGAGATATGAGGATTTACGTGTCGATGATGGACACGGGTTTCATGATGTTTCGAGTGTCGATGCTGGACACTCAGGTTCCATTATTTTAATATGTCGCGTGGGACACACGATGATTTATATCCTCATATTTTCATGCATATGCTTTTATGATATTTACATGAATGATGTTGTTGTGTCATTGGTTGACACGTGGACGAGATCCATATGCATAGATACATTGACTATATGGTTGGAGGAGATCCACATGCATATAGACTGGATTATATTGATGGCACAGATGTAGATATGGTCACCCTAGATATCATAGTATTACCTTTATGATATAGTTGACCTAGGAAATTGTTATTTTATTCGATTTCTACCTGTTGATGTTTTCTACTCACGAGTTGGTAACTCACCCCCGTTGTGCCACAGTTCTTGCAGGTTGACCGCATGGATCCGTAGCGGCATCGTTGGCACACAGCTGCATTCGGGTGTTTTGCTTTGGTAGGTGGTACATGTTGGATCGTACCCATCTTTTATTTATTATTCATATTGTATCTAGTTAACTCCATCAAATCAGAATCTAGTATTTGTATAAGTAATTTGACTTAGCAAGACCAGTAGTTGCGAGACATGAGCGATGGGTTTATGTTCACTTTTGGGGTTTATGTCTTGCTTTACTTTATCTTTTGAGGTGATCTTCGCCGTTGGCCGTCGTATACTTATATTTTTTCTTTGCGTGGTTGTAGATCCGCCGAATGGCGAAGAGCTAGCTCCCGCTTGGGGATGCCTTTTATGTTATCATGTATTGTGGTTTTGGATCAAAAATACAAGGGAGGTGTTGCCCAAATTTTTAAAAAGACGAAACATGTTTTTCAACTAGTAAATTAAACTTGCATTTTCATGTTCTTTTTTATGCATTTAATAAAACTTTGATTTCATTATACCTTTATTTCAAAACTGCACCTCTTCATTTTTTTTTAAAAAGGTTTAGATTTCTGGGCTTCGGCTTACTTAAGTTACGTTACGCCTCTAGACATTGCATGATTTAAGTGCCCGTCATGAGCTAATATTTCGGGTCGTGACAAAGTTGGTATCAGAGCGCTAGGTTTAACCTTTGTTCAAGTTTAGGTTTGACTATGTGGAGTCTGGGGCATAAATTATTTCGGAACCTAGGCTTGACCTTACGGAACTTAGACTTGAACGGGGGGTATTAGACCCGAACTTTCGTTTTATAGGTTGACCCTGATTGATGGACTAGGTAGCTTAAGTAGAGTGGCGTACCGTACATATGTTCCGTGGCATATTTATGATACGATACTCCACTTAAGAATCCTTAGGATGTACATATTTTGAGATCTGTGATTCTCTTCGTTTCCATGATCATACTCTCATTGATGTTGTTTCTTCTTATGATCTTGTATCCATTCTGGATCTGTCGTTTCCTTTCATTCCTTAGATCTGTTTTCTTCGATACACGCTTGAGGTTCCTGTCACCATGGTTTGAGCGCAGATTGAGCTGCTGCTAGTGATGCAGTCAGGGAGAGCTCGTCATGAACGAGGACTGACCATTGTGTTTTCTGGTGACATGGGAACGTCTCAATGTAGTGTTGTGTTGTGACCTCTTGTTGAGGCGAGTGTTTTGTTTTGCACCGGATGATCGGGCCATTGATAGAGGCTGCCTGTTGTGAGAGGACTGTTGATGTACAGCCTGCCTCAGAGATTGTGTTGTCGTCTACCGTGTAGACAGATGACCCAGCTGTTGCTGAGATTGATAGGATGTCGCATCCAGACCTTACGAGCTGAGATCGCTAAAGCTTTCGAGCTGAGATCGCTAAAGATTTCAAGCAGAGATACGACAGATGATAGCTAGTCTACCTTGAGTTGAGAGATAAAGGGTATTCACATGTTGTCTAGCCGAGGTTAAAAGGTTCGGACGAATGTTAGAAACCCATTTTTCTAAGTTTAAGGTATTCGGAGGAACATGCAAGTAATTATGTGGACCGTCTAGAAGAATGAAACCCTAACTCGACACGATGACCATGGAACCACTTTTGAACCTTAGCGTTTGCGGCAGTTTAGCGGTGCCATCCGTGAGGCTTGGGTTTACCCTTCTACGGCCGGTCCATAGATACTGTGGTATGTACTGGATATTATTAAACTGTGCTCAGGTGTTGAGCTCTCGGGAAATTATGGGACTTTGATGAATCGATCGAAAAGTTTAATGTCGTCCGGATACCATGTGATAGGAGACCAGTAAGCTGACCAGTTTCGGATAGAGGACCTCACCCAGATGCGTTGTGAGTTGATCGAGAACGGACGAGTATAGAGTATTCCTCCGATGGTTAGGACGAGTTCCCGAGGACGTGTTGGACTAGATATCTTCTACAGAGTGATGAAGATATCGAGTTCGTGATTTCGAGTCCGTGTGAGAGACTCCGGATTGACTGTAGCCGAAAACAATTGCAGTACGCAGATAGCATGACGTGACGTAGAAGTGGATGATGATACAGACGAGTGGAACAAGAGGTTCGTGCGAGATCCTGATGAGCTGATGTTACTCCCTGTTGAGATCAGAGATCTGATATGCGTACAGAGGCGTTGGGATACGGCCAGTTCCTGAGGAAATGTTGTGCTGAGAACGCAGATGTCCAGGAAATGAGAAAAGATTTTTCGAGAGTACCAGCCTGCATATAGTTAGTCATAGGCAAGATTGAAAGAGACCCTGAGTAGGTTCCTTCCAGGACACTGCTGCAATCAGATTTGCACCAAGGATCGGATGTGTGACATGTATACAGAGAGCCAGAGGCCGACGCCAGTGACGTGCTTCTTTGCGAGTGGTCATGCTAATTAGCCGAGAGTTGACCAGAGAAGTGCCAGAGCAGAATCATTTCAGTTAGCACACCTGACCGGGCCGATGAGCCGACGGATTGCGAGATTGATAATCTGCAGAGAAAATGAGGACCAAGAGACAGAGGACGCAAGACAGTGAGCAGGAGGCAAGCAGATGTTCTTGCTCTGCCAGTTTGGGCGCACCGACACATTTTTCGACATTGTACCTCAATGTCATTTGTTGTGATTTGCGTTTGTGATCCGAGTATCACGCTTATATCGCTTGGATTTGAGTTTTGATAATTGAGTTTTATGATGTTGTTTTCGTTCACAATGGCTGCACCTACTGGGTATTTACTTTTGTGCATAGTTATTACACTTGATATATTTTATACACTGTTGTGTTGATTTGCGATTTGCACATATCTATTGCACTCGGTATAGTTCGCATGTGCTTGCAGTGCATTGATAAGTGTTTTATGCACGCAGTTGCACACGTTTATGATTTTATACACCTTGGCACACTCGGTGTTTCTTTTTATACGCATTTGAGTTATTGATGGGTTTTCATGCACTAGTTGCACCGGATTTTTGCTTTATGCATTTCTTGCACTAGATTTGCATTTCATGCGTTTGTTGCACCAGGTGGGTATTTCGTCTATTGGTTGCATTATATTTATACTCCGTGCCTTAGATGGACCAGTTTATGTCGTTGAGCATTTCCGTTATCAGATTGCATTTTTCGTGCGCGTTGGCACTTGTTGTTCGATTTCGTGCACTATATGCTTTTTACTAACCTGACACGCTTGGATTAGATTTTTGTGCATATTCGGCGCTCGATATTGGATTTAGTGCATGTTGGATGCACTTGATTTAGATTTTATTCGTGCATGATGGATGAACATGATTTAGGTTTCGCGCATGTTGGGCGCATGATATGAAATGTGATTTTATGCACACCGGATGCACTCGATTGGGATTTTCATTCATGCATGATAGTTGCACTGGATTGAGATTTTCGTGCACTATAGATGGACTTGATATTATTGTCGTGCACACCCGTTGCACTGGACAAATGTTTTCGTGCACACCCATTGCAGTAAGTTTTGGTTTTGTGCACATTCGTAGCACTTGTATTTGGATTTGATTTCCGTGAGCACCAGACGCACGTGATTGTTGGATACGCCTTTTGATGCTGATTTTGCTCTTGAGCACCTTGTTTTCATGATGGGCACTATATTATGAAGTAGCCGAACATGACTGATCTGAGGACAATACCTGAGTACTTTATGTTGGGTTACGGCAATGCCCTGGCCGTCAATCCGAGGCCAAATGCGGAACAAAAACTTTTCAAAACCTGGCGCAAGCATAACCTTTACCCGGATCGAACAATTAACGCTAAACTAGCTAACTACATAGAAGTGAGAGTGGCTATACCGATTGATGCGTGTCCTTCGGTCCTTGGCCACCATCCCAAGCTCCTTGCGGCATCTCCGATCTCCGGTCTCCTCGTCGGAAGGGCACCACATCAATGAGTCTTTTTACGGGCTACCGCTTCATCCGAAGCAACTCGAACATGAAGTTTGCTAGCCGACATGTCTAAGGCGATGTAGAGAATGTGTGTGATAACTTTGTATCTAACACTCAATGATTCTCAACTCATGAGATGGAATGAGAGGAGGTTAAAGAGGATGCCATGGGAGAGGAAATTGTGAGCTCAAGAGAAGAAAGAAGAAGAAGAAGAAGCTTTTCGTTTGTTATTGTGTGAGATAATGTTGTGAGTGGGCTATATATGATAATCCAAGAGCTAACCCCAAATATATGTGGCTGCCCTCTCTCTCTCCACCCATCATAATCTCACCCAATAATCAATCAAGAAAAGGTGACATGCACAAAGAATAAGGCTATGAGTCACTAAACATGCACATGCCACAATTAATGCTCCTAATGATGACTTGAGCTCACAATTTCCACTTGTAAACATTAATCCAAATGTTTACAACAATAAATAGAATGGCAACTACTAAAGTAAACTCGTAATGGATCACAAGAGTACCCCTCACCTGTATATATATATACCTGCATCCGTATTCCGACTGAATGCGAATGCAATGAGACGAAAGCAATCCAACAAATCTAATACTAGGATCCGGCTTAAACCAAAACCCACTAGTACGATCCGTCCGATCATGATCCGTGCATGAGAGGACGTATATGATCGAACCATGCCATAAAACCATACGGCCTCTACAATGTTTCGCCCGAAACTTGGAAAACTATCTGTGGTGGACTCTAATGACTCATCAATACGCCGGTAGTGGGTTTAACCACAAGCACGTCAGTGGTACTAGCTGTACGTAACGGCTAACCATGTATTGACCAAAAGGGAGGTTGATGAGCGAACTCATCCAGAAACCCTACTGAGCCTGTCAGTGACAATATCCATACAGTCCGGTCCGTTCGTCTATGAGTATCGCATATCGGGCCTAGGGGGCTGGTAAATGTCAAACCCCAAAAGCGGTATAAGTCATGTTAGAGTGTAGCACAGAACACCCTGAGATATTACTGGAAAACCTACCAGTAAATCTCACTTGCCTTGGCCAAGCACTTCGTTTAATGGCTCTCCAGACACAGCGCGATCTCACCCCTAATACCGGGAGAGAAGAATCCCTTGCCGATCCGCTCACTGCCGCCATGTGGTTTGTGACTGTACCCAACTAAAACCTGTTTGCACGACTTCTTTAAGCCGTGGTAGGGTAGTAATCAAAGCACAGTGGGAACTCACACGAGACAAATGACGATCTCAGATCGATAGACTAACCTGTACACATCTCACTAGGGAACTGCTATCTGACGATTGGTATAACACCAACTAGCATGTTCCCGGCGAGTCCGTCCGGTGTGCTCATAACCAAATGAGCACCTGTATACGTCTTAGGTGAACCAACTGACACCAATAGCTTGTGAGACCAGCCACCGCCCCTCGTTGGGGTCTCGATCCGTATACACTAGTCTACTATCGGAGTATCGATGCCCAGTCTCGAAACTCCCACGACTAGGGACACTTTAAGGATGTGCTTATAGACTACCTAACTCTCACGTATATGATCGCCATTATACTGCCAGTAGTCAAGCAAGAATCCTATGGGCTTTATCAACGTGTAATAGTGATCTGTAATGTCACCTGAAGCATGTACACGATGTTAATGACAAACCAAATAGCATACTATCATCTCGAGTAAGACTGTTCTACCGGTATAGGTCCTCTTTCAATCATTGCAATCACGTGCCTGTTATCTAATAATTGACTTGAGGGCACTATAGCCAACAATCTCCCACTTGTACTTAAAGCTAATTATTGCAGTGTCGCATACTCACAGCCTGTGTGATACCGAACAACCAACTACTCTGCTAGTCAGTTTCACAAAGCTCGTTTGTGAAATTATTGCTTTTGAGAAATAGCCTCAGTGAGTGGATCCGCTCTGATGTTTCTTTCTATGTCTCTCTTAATCTCAAGTTCGCGGAGAAAGCCATCTCCCGAAATGAGCAATACCTGTCTTAGAATATGTCTGGATATCTGATGGGACCCAGCTCACAAATGAACTCCAAATCCAGCAAACATCTTAGACTGTATTGTCAACTGAATTTGATCAGTATGTTGCACCATGCCTCCCTCAGTATCCGCCTGGACCACCTGTCCAAACTACTGCCCTTCATCAGAGGGAAAAATATAACTCTGTCACTCTGTCATCCAGGTCGCCTTGGAAGCCTAAAATAATAACTGTCTCCTGAAGGAGGCTGCCGTTATCAAATCCCTAGAACATATACTTATGTTCATAAACTGCTTCCGAACGTTTCTCCAGGATTAGATTAATATATCATCTTATTGCATCTCGTGCAAAAACAACATCTGGTGTGATACTTGACATCGCATGATTGACTCAATCGCCTAAGCAAGTGATATGCCAATCATGCACATCCCTCTCCCCTTTAGTCTGTAAGACACCTTTAGAGAGGGTGACTCCATCACCTGCAGGTACACTACCTTGCCAGGAGTCGTCCATTCTAAAACACCTTTAGAATATTGTCTAAGTACCCGAATTGGAAAACTACCCAAATCTTGATCTAAAACCATAGATCTAGTTACCAGAATGTCTGATATTATATCCATATCCTATGTGGATAAACCACTGTGTGACAACCAAAATATAACCGATCGTAGTATAGGAATTTCACTTCCTACTCTGTGTATGTCATCTAAATATCAGGAAAACACACCCTACTACCTTCTTAACAGATTCATATCCTATTCTGATGAAGTCAAATCCTATGACTGTCACATCAAAAATAGATGATCTATCTCCGCTATATCTGCTTCAGTCTATAAATAGACATAAGCTACTTGTCCACTATGCTTCCGCTGCTCCCACTGACTACAACAACCCTCTGACAGAGTCATATACATGTGCACTTCTAAAACTAGTTTAGAACGACGCTATACTTATCCTCCTACCGGGTCTCATAGTCTGGAACAACAGTAGTGTCAAGTCTGGGTAAACAAGAACCTCCCTGTCACCGTCCTTGAGGATACGTGAGTACCTCTCGGGTGCCTGAGGTTACCCACCATATCTGCGGAGTGGCTAATGGAATGTCAAACCTGATTGAATCTTTAGGTTCGTATCAAATTTTCAGTAATCGTTTGCGGTTCTAGAATCACTTCCAGTTCTACCATACTCCCACTACTATTTTCTAAAAAGTCCATTTTACTAAAACTGTGGCGAGTCAAAACAATATTACTATTGATCTTCCAGATGGTAGAAAGTCAACCTTCGTCATAGCCCGGGTTAATCCACAAACAGCCATTACAGAAACGTGCCTTGAGTTATCCAGAGTCTGGTCTTAAGCATAAGCCGGACAACTCCGTATACCTTAACATCGTTAAGATATGAGCCATTCTATATCTAATATAGAAACAAAGGCACTGATTTAATTGGAAGCAGATTCAAATCATACAGCTGTCTCCAATGCATATCAACTTAATGGAGAGAGGCCGATCAACATTACTCAACTCAGGAGTGTATCCAATTATGAGTAACCAAAAAAAGAAGCAAGTTCTCAAAACCATTATTATCAACTGAATACCATACACAAGTATCTACAACTTCGATCACCTTGAAGACTACCGATACTTGCATCACATGGTTCTCTACTTTATTCTTGTATCTATAACTTCTCAAAACTTAGACTTTGTATTTCTACGAAACACTTGTCTAAAAACTAGAGAAGTCATAAGTAAACAAAATATAGTATGAGGACCAACCCCTCAGTCCAAATAAACACTGGAAAATATACAATACTTTGTATAAGTCCCCTGAGTTTATTAACTCAAACCCTGTGCGTCGTAGGTTGAAAATTGTACCATGGTTATGAAGAATTACACCGCTGTTGAATGTGTAACGTTTCAAAATAATAAAATATTATTTTTGGGAATTTTTATAATTTAATATTATTTTAATGAATATTTTAATATTCCGGTATAATTAAATACAAATAAATGGGGAAAAATTATGGAAAATTCTAAAATAGGGTATTTTATGGAATTGTACCATTTTTAAGTTTTTATGATTAGTTATATGCTAATTTAGTGCTAATCGCGATTAAAAATCGCTAATCGGATTTTTATCATTTTTGTGCAAAAATGTGCACATATCATTTTCCACACTTGTTACATGTTTTGGGTGCATGGTTGCTTTGGGTTCACCATGGTAGGAGAAGAAAAGAAAAAAGAAAGAAAGAAAGAAAAAGTAAGTGATGTTGAGAGAGAGAGAGTAGGTTGCTTTTGACTTTTGACCCTTTCCTCCATCATTTCCCTTCCCATTTTCTCTCCCCTCTTCAAACAAGAGCTGCTGCTGCTCTTTCTCCTGCTCCCTCAACTCCCTCCCTTTCACTTCATAGATCCCTCTCATTTCCCTCACCAAAACCCCATTCCCACTTCACAAAAGTTGCTCCCAAGCTCAATAGCTACACAATGGACTAAGCAAGAGCTGATCTTGAGGATTTTGAGCAACTCAAGAATTTTCTTGAGTTGCCAAAGAAGGTAATTTCTGCACCCCTAGTTTAGTATTTCAATTCTTATTGCATCCATTCTAGTTTCATGTCGATATGGTGTCGTTTGATGGATTTGTGAAACTTCAAGTTAGGGTTTAGGGTTAGACCTGAAATCAAAGTGAAATTGAGGCTTGTTGTGACCTTAGAACCCCTTGTGTGATGTTAAATTGGACCTAACCTGAAGCTAGAACACAGAATACGGATTTACGGAATCGATATCGGGGAGAACTGTGAATCTGTGATCGAATTTAGGAATTTGCTATCACCCCGAGACTCCAAAAATAAAACTGAGTTGACAGTGAGATGTGCAGGCACCATGGAACCACCACACCAAACCTTAGCCCCCAACTCCAAATTCTGGCGGCAGATTTATTCCTTCTGGCCGCAAATTGCGGCCAGAGCAGGAGGGAACCGTCTCGATTTTGGTGCATGGCCCTATTTCCAGTAGTCTTGACCCTGGGTATGTCTAGTTTTGACTGATTCCTGTTAGGGTAAAATCTGGGTTGATTTGCTTAAGTTGGCGTATGATTTACGACTTGTTTTAGCATGGATTTTGGTATATGGTGATTCATTTCTGTCGGGTGGCATTTGGACGTCAACGACAAGTGGATATTCATCGTGTTTACATGCGAGACGATAGGTTTTTACCTATGCGAGTAGCGTGTGCTATTTTGGTTTCCGATGTGATTTTCATGTGCTTTAGCATTGTGGTGTACTTGTAGGTACCCTACGTGATGTTGAGACGAAGAAGATGAAGATGGCGACATCGGCATCGGCACACGAGAAGCAAGGTGAGTAGATTTATATCTACGGGGAGAAGTCGGGTGGATGGCGTATAGCACCCCCGCAGTCCATGGTGATGTATACGAATACGTATACACACATATATTTATTATGTGTTGTTAGGATTATTGATGGTAATAATGGAATTATTGATGAGAAGGATGTATTGGTTTAGTATAGTGCGAACCCTAGAGTGGTGGTTGCACTTACACATACACGTACACATATACTTGCATAAATTCTTTCATTTATCTGTGCGCATATGGAGGTGTGTATATCTACACATAGGTATGGGACTATGTGTTCATACACGGGATTGAGGATGATACGTGGGATTGAGATGAGTCGATGAGCTTTGATTGAGGCCGTGAGATTCGGCGATATGACAGAGTTTGTATTTGAGATGTGATATGATGGTAGTGATACCTGTTATGTGATGAGATAATGTGATATCGACTCAGATTTAGGTGGTTTTCATACCCCTCCCGATTGACTTGATTGTTGGGTCCGTAGTTTGCATAGTAGGCGTTAGACTAGACCCGAGTCATACCTATTTCAAAAACTAACGAATCGGGGATATTTTAAAGATAGGAAAATGGACTCTACGGATATTTTCAAACGACACATCTTTTCTTAAAACACCGTAGCCCTTATTTTATCAAAAACCCTGATTCGTCCTTTTTCAAAAGGCAAGGCTGCATGATATATTTATTGAGGTAGATTCTTTACTGTTGCGTTGATTATTCGATTCCGCATATTCATGCTATTCGCATTGCATTGGTTGTGTTTATTGATATATTACAGTCATGCTGCTAGGACACTAGCACTATTATCGATGATGCGTATGTTCCACATACACTTGTTTGCCGGCTCACACACTTCATCATCGATAATTGCCATGTCACTACACTGTAGTACTATTGCATTCTGGATATGACCCTTGCATGACATCCTGATATGTTTACATGTCGCATACATCATGCATTCTGATTATACGCATTGAGAGTTGTTGTTTCCATGATATTTCTGGATTTGGGAACCGTGGGTATTTAAAAAGAGAATATGTAATTGCTTTAAAAACCCGGTTACCCGTGATATGATACTTCAGTGCGTCCACCATGTGTTTTCTCGGTACTGAGAGCGACATGTGAAACCCGATTCGAGGAGGCGGATGAGGCCGATTGCGGGTACATGGTGGACCCGGTATGGTTCCCCGGGGCAAGAAATGTTTTTCGTGGAGTAGACTAGCAGGGTGGCGAGTACCTACCGGTGATTGGTTGGACCTGGCGGTTATCCGGAGGATACTGACCAAAGTCGATAGATGGATATGGGCGTACTGCCGGGGCTGAGGGCCGATTCCGCAGACGGAGCCCGTGGGCTGATCCGGACTGACGGAGCCCGATATATGAGGATTTACGTGCCGATGCTGGGTACAGTTTTCATGATGTTTTCGAGTGTCGATGTTGGGCACTCCGGTTCCATGATTTTGACGTGTCCGAGGGACACAGGTGGTTTATATCCTCATATTACCATGCATATGCTGATGATATTTACATGCATGACGGTTATTGTCATTGGGTGACGAGTGGACGGGATCCACGTACATGCAGATTGATTTCATTGATTATACCTCACATTTATGATATGCTATTACTTGAGGCACTGGCACGAGCACTTGGCACTACACTCATGTATAGAGATTACATTGCCGGTTTAGCATGCTTCAGACGTATTCATATTGAGGTTTATATATATCTGATCGTATTGACCTAGGATGGGTCATACATTCGATCTCTGCTTGTAGATATTTTCTATTCACGAGTTGGCAACTCACCCCCGTTGTGCCACAGTCCTTGCAGGTTTTTGCCGTACAGATTCCATAGCGGCATTTCTGGCACACTGCTTACATAAGGGTGACTTGCTTGGGTAGGTGGGTTTTTTTGTATCAGAATCGCCATTGTTCCTGTATTATACATTGTATCTAGAAATTCCATCAACCAAAACTTGTGTATTATTTCGACCTTAGAACCGCGCTTGTAGTATTATGGTTTTCTGGCTATTTTGAGTTTCTTTTTGGGTTTTGATCCTCGCCCTTTGGCGTTGTATATTATTATTGCTTACGTGGTTGTGACCGTCGATTGACGAAGAGCTAGCACCTGCTTGGGGATGCCTTTTATCACTTCATATATATTATTCTTGTTGTACCCCGTTTGGGGCCAGTTTTTACAAAGGAAACTCTGCTGAAATTTTCAGAAAAGGCTACACATTTTTAAAATGCATATTCGGCTTAGTTATTTAAAAACTTGATTTTCAAAACATGATTTCTTTACTTCTTAAAACCAGTTTTCCTTATTTACTCCTTAAAATGGTTTTAGATTTCTGGGCTTTTGGCTTACTTGGATCAGATGGGGTCCTATAGACTTCATATGGTTCAAGGGCCAGTCACGTGCTCTTCCGGGTCATGACAAAGTTGGTATCAGAGCGCTAGGTTGACCTTGGTTCGAGTCTAAGTTTGACTATGTGGAGCCTAGGGCGTTTGTATATACGGAACTTAGGCTTGACCTTACGGAACTTAGACTTAGTCGAGGGGGTTAATATACCCGAACTTTCGTCGCATAGGATGACCCTTGGTTGATGGAGTAGGTAGCTTGAGTAGAGGGACGTACCGTACGTATGTTCCGCGGCATACTTACGACACGCCACTCCGCTTAAGAAACCTTAGGATGTACATTTCCTTGCACCGTATTATATTCCTTCCTATGATCTATCCTTATCGAGATTGGTTGTGGTTTTGCTGCCACGATTGCACGGGCAGAGTGAGCTACGGCTCGAGTTGCGTCAGCATGAGCTCATCGGGCACGAGGACTGACCAGGGCGTGATTCCAGAGACGTACGATTGCATATTGAGGCGTCGTCTTATTGTGTTTTCGCGCCATGAGCGGTTGACTGATCGCTTTTACGAGATTTCTCGGGCGTACCGATCGGTACCAGATGATTGAGCCACTGATAGAGGCCAGCCAGGATGTGATGACCACTGATATATCACTTATCCAGGACGATTGAGGCGCTGTTTAGCGTATAAACGAATGAGACAGTTGCTGCTGCGAATGATGAGATATCGCCCAGATGATTGGAGCTACTGCAGCATGAGCATATACTTAGAGATATGACGGTGAGTCGCTAGTCACCGAGGATGAATGACTAGGACATGTGGTTCGTTCGCTTACCCCGATGCGAGGTTATAAAGTAGATTGATTCCAGCTAGAGGCGACTTTATGCAGATTCGTTGAGAGTCGATAAAGACGATCGAATGTCAGGAACCCATTTTCCAAGTTTAAAGTATTCGGAAAGACATGCAAGCGATTCTATGGACCCTCTAGAAGAATGAAACCTTAACTCGACATAATGACCGTGTGAAAGCCTTTGAACCTTAGGGTTTACGGCAGTTCCGCGGGCATTAGTGAGGCTTGGGTTTGCCCTTCTACGGCTGGACCAGCGATGCTGTGGTATGTGCTCGATACTATTAAACTGTACCCGAGATGTTGAGCTCTTGGGGGATTATGAGGTTCTGACGAGTCGATCGGACGATTCGACATCATTCGGATATCATGTGATGGGACACTGCTTGGGAGACTCCAGATACGAGCATAGCCGTTGGAGCGCAGTCTGTGTAGCCACGATGAGATGAGTCCGGATCAGTCGATATTGAAGCAGAGTGGAGTAAAGAGTTCGCATGAGATTTCGACGAGATGACGTTCCACTCCGCTGACATCAGAGATACGATACGCACGTTGAGGACGTGATCGGCTAGATATCTCCTACTGTGTGATGAAGATACCGAGTTCATGATTTCGAGTCCGTGTGAGGGGCTTCGGATGGACCGTAGCCGAGGGCATTGCAGTGCGCAGATAGAGACGCGACGTCGAAATGGTCGATGATATAGACAAGCGGGACAAGAAGTTCGTGCGAGATGCAGACGAGCTGTTACTATAACCCATTAAGATTAAAGGTCGGATATGCATAAAGAGGCACAGGGATGCAACCAACTTTCGAGTAGATGTTGTACTAAGGACGCAGATGTCCAGAGAGCGAGGAAAGATTATGCCAGAGTACCAGCCTCCGTACAATTTAGCTTAGGCGAGATCAGAAGAGACCTTGAGCAGGATTCCTCCCAGTACACTGCTGCAATAAGATTTGCACCAGGAGCAGATGTGTGATGTACATTCAAAGGATCAGAGGTCGGCGCCAGAGATATGCTGCTTTACGAGCGGTCGTGAGGATTGACCGAGAGATGACCAGAAAAGTGCCAGAACGGAATCGTTCCTGTTAGGAGACCTGACCAGGCCGATGAGCCGATGGATTACGAGATTGGTAATCTACAGGGAAGATAAGGAACCAGAGGCAGAGGACGCCAGCCGCGAGCAAGAGGCAAGTAGATATCTTGCGCCGCTAGCATTGGATGTACCGGCACCTTCTCGACTTCGAAGGAGGATATACCGACGGCGGTATTTATGATTTGTGATTTTGTGATTTGACTATCACGTATCCGTCACTTTGGATTTCGGTATTTTGGGCGATCTATTCGCATGATTTAGTCTTGATGACTGAGTTTCATGGTATTTGTTTTCTTGCACCATGGTTGCACCTACTGGGTATTTATACCTTGCGCATAGTTATTACACTTGAGGTATTGATTGTGATTTCATGCCTATTTCATGCCGGTGATTTGATTTACGCTTCCAGCATAGTTTTCATGTACTTTAGTGTTTTGATTTGATTTTTGCACGCTGATGGACGCGGTGGTGAGATTTTCCATCGCAGTACACCTGATTTTGATTAAGCCGCATTGTATATCGTTTCGTGCTTTGGTTGCACCTGCTTATGACTTCATGGATTTCATACGGTTGATTTGATGTTGTGCATATGTTACGCACACGATTTGATTTTGCACTCGGTATAGCTTATATGTGCTTGTAGTGCATTGATATGTGTTTTATGCACGCAGTTGCACACATTTATGATTTTCTTTATACCTGGGTACACTTGGTGTTGCTGCTTACACATTTGAGTTATTGCTTGATATTTGTGCATGGGATGCACCAGTTCTATACTTCGTGCGTTTGTCGCACCAATTTTATGTTTCTTACGTTATCGCATCAGATTTATATTTCGTGCCTTTATTGCACCGGATTTATAATTTATGCACTACGGTTGCACCTGACTTCGATTTGATGTCATTCGATATGTCGATTTTGATTCTGATATTGATGTTGATTCTTGCACTCCGTGGTTTTGATTGGACTTACGCATGTTCGGCGTTGCTATTGGATTTTGTGATTCCGTGCATGTTGAGTGCGCAGGGTTTAGATTTTCATTCATGCACGATGGATGCACCGATTTGGATTTTCGCGCATGTTGGGCACATGTTTTGAGATACGATTTTGGTGCACACCAGATGCACTAAATCGAGATTCTTCGTGCATGTCAGATGCACCTGTTTTGGCTGTCAGGCACACACGTTGCCTATGACAGATACTTCGTGCACACCCGTTGCACCTAGATATTGTTTTGTGCACCTGTATGGCACATATATGGATTTTGATTTCCGTGCGCACCAGACGCACAGGGTGGTGTTATGTGCATTTTTGGGATTTATTCCTTTTGGAGCAGTATATTTTTATGATATTGGATATTTGTTTTCATACTGAGCAGGACTAGTCAGAGGACAGTACCTGGATATATTTTGCATGCATTGATAGTTATCGAAGGGATTTCCAAAGAGCGAGATATGGTCTCGGTATATATATACACCTACATGTCCGATATGACACGAAACGTTTTAAAAACAAGGAAACCCTTCTAAATTGTTTTCAAAACGGCGGAACGTACATAGTAAACAAAAGATATATACATATATAGTTATTTTCTTATGAAAAAAGTCCGCCACTGTGCAGTGTTACGTGCATCGCACAGCGATTTAAAAAGATTTGGCATGCATTTACATCAGCTATTCACATGTATAGACTGGATGTCTATATGTATAGTTCTGATCTACATAATATTGGTTTTGTATTGGATTTGACATTGTATCTTTACCATGACTCCGATGATTGCGGGATGCTTGACGGAGTTTTGCTTTTGAGTTATCTACTCAGTACTCATGCACATGCATTACGCTATGATGTTTTATGTATTGATGATTTCGGGGCCCCGATGACTTGGAATTTGTATTGAAATGTTTTAGTATTCGAGGGTTTAAATATAAATTCGGGGACCGAATTTCTTTAAGGGGGGTAGATTGTAACGTTTCAAAATAATAAAAATATTACTTTTGGGAATTTTTATAATTTAATATTATTTTAATGAATATTTTAATATTCCGGTATAATTAAATACAAATAAATGGGGAAAAATTATGGAAAATTCTAAAATAGGGTATTTTATGGAATTATGCCATTTATAAGTTTTTATTATTAGTTATATGCTAATTTAGTGCTAATCGCGATTAAAAATCGCTAATCGGATTTTTGGCATTTTTGTGCAAAAATGTACCCATATCATTTTCCACACTTGTTACACTTGTTACATGTTTTGGGTGCATGGTTGCTTAGGGTTCACCATGGTGGGAGAAGAAAAGAAAAAGAAAAGAAAGAAAGAAAAAGTAAGTGATGATGAGAGAGAGAGAGAGAGTAGGTTGCTTTTGACTTTTGACCCTTTCCTCCATCATTTCCCTTCCCATTTTCTCTCCCCTCTTCAAACAAGAGCTGCTGCTGCTCTTGCTCCTGGTCCCTCATCTCCCTCCCCTTCACTTCATAGATCCCTCTCATTTCCCTCACCAAAACCCTATTCCCACTTCACAAAAGTTGCTCCAAAGCTCAATAGCTACAAAATGGACTAAGCAAGAGCTGATCTTGAGGACTTTGAGCAACTCAAGAATTTTCTTGAGTTGCCAAAGAAGGTAATTTCTGCAACCCTAGTTTAGTATTTCAATTCTTATTGCTTCCATTCTAGTTTCATGTCGATATGGTGTCGTTTGATGGACTTATGAAACTTCAAGTTAGGGTTTAGGGTTAGACCTGAAATCAAAGTGAAATTTGTTGGGATCCTAGGCACTCTCAAGAGGTCTCACAAGGCATCAACCATGCCAATTTCAAATTTTACGGTGCCGAGAAACCCTAGACTACGGATTGTTAACTAGATTTTAGGCGACAAAAGCAACTAGTTAACAAATTAACTAAGTGAACGGAAATACAACCTTTGTAGATCCGGTCCTCCACCTCCATAGCTCCGCAATGAAGTCCACTCCGCTGTACAAATCGGATCTTGGAATCTAGTTTCGGCTTTATCGGAGAAATGGACGGGCTAGGTCGTCGACTACGATGCCGAAGATGATCTACGTCGAGGCATCACAAGATCAAGCTCCCACTTCACCAAGTCATGAAACTTGTGAAGAAAACACACTCTACTACTTGGCAAGAGGTAGAGGATGAAGAAATAGGAAGTGGGTTCACTTTAGAATTGGATTTCTCACTCTTTTTCTCACTTTGCCATTGATGAAGCAAAGTTTTCTTCAAGTGAAGAAGAAGAAGAAGAAGATGAATATTATGATAAGTTAATTAGAATAGAAAAGAAAAAGAATACTTATCATAACATTAACTATAGTTAGGTGTAGAGAATTGACTAAGGTTAAAAGAATGGTTAGGGTTAAGCTTGAAGACAAAATAGTGGTATGGTCAAAGCTTCATCAAGCTTCATCAAGCTTCATGAAAGAAAGAAAGAAAGAATGAAACCATTTTGTTTTCTTTTTTCATTTCATTTTAATCTAAAATAAAAAGATAAATGAATGGACAAATAAATAGAAACCTTAACCATTTACTTAACCTAGGTTTAATTCTTTACACAAACCAATGTTGCATGCATCATCAAACATGATACAATCGAGTGCACAAAAATATATCGCATATACAATGCGCACATCCGAGTGAGAAAATCCATCTTAAGTGAACTGATACTAGTTAATGCAAAGTTATATATCAAATATATAATTATACATTAAATCATTAAATCAACACTTGATTTAACGATCCGGTCATATCGCATATAACCGACTAGTATCCAATGTATCGGCTTATCGAATCATCCCTCGATTCGATAACTAGGTTATATCGCATATAACCATTCGATACATTCATCGCGAGAATAGAATACGGTATCACATACACGCATTATTCTCGGTCCCGCACATATCTCATATGCGCTCCTATTTCGTTTCGCTTGAGCCAGGAAACCTCTGTGTAGGACTCTAAAGACTCGTCAATACGCCGGCAGCAGGAGATGATCATATCAAGAACCCACAAGCCGCAAGCGGTCTACTAAACGTAACGGCCACCCGGGTATTGAGCGATCAGAAGATCGACGAGCAAGCCCGCTCACACTCCTGTGAATTCAACCAGTAACACTTACCGTACAGTCCGGTCTGATCGTCTGATATGTCGCATATCTCGCATAGGGGTGGTAAACGTCAGACCCCAATAGCTCGATAAGTCGTGTCGATATGAGGTCTATAACAATTCGAGATACTACTGGTAACACTTACCAGTAAATCTCAGCAACCCTGGCCAGGGATTTCCTGTTATTGCCAATCGAACACAGCACAACATCAACTCCCTATACCGGGAGAGACGAATCCCCTCCTATCGCTCATTGCCTCCATGTGACTCGGGACTGTACCCAAAAAACCACCGTTTTGCACGCCCTCTTGGACGTGGTAAGATGGAAATTAAAGAACAGTGGGAACCACACAAGACTCTATGACGATCTCGGGTCAACAGACTACTCTGTACCAGTGTCACCAGAGAACTGCCATCTGACGTAAGGTATAATACCATCTGGGAGTTCTCGGCGAGTCCGTCCAGTGTACCCAGTCTCTACTGAGCACCTGTATATCATCTCTGATGTCAAAAACCAACGGATATGGGATCATCTATCGCCCATCTGTATGGGTCGAGAAGGTATACGCTAGTCTACTCTGGTATATCGATGCCCTGTCTCGATATACCCACGACTAGGGATCTTGAAGGATGTACTTATGGACTACCTTGTCCCCACTAGTATGATCCGCATCATAGTCCAGGTAGTCAAGTACACATCCTAAGGGCTTTACCAACATGTAACAGAGAGACAATCAGTATACACGTTAAGGTAAAGAGTAACCAGATAGCATACTATCATGTCGAGCAAGAAAGTCCTCCCTATATATACCCCAGCATCCACTACAATGTACATCCAATGTACAGTAATGGCCTCTAGGGCATACATATAACTAACAATCTCCCACTTGCACTAGGGCCATCTGTAGCAGTGGTTGTAGTATCTCATACTCAACCATCCCATAAAAGTCTCTCTTTGGGAATAGGCTTTCGTGAGTGGATCCGCCGTGTTGTCCTCTGAGTCTACTCTCCTAACCTCGATCACCCTGGAGATCAACCATCTCCATGATCAGGTGATACTGCCTTAGAATATGTCTGGATCACTGATGGGACCGACGTTCCTTGGCATAAGCCACAACTCCATTGTCTTACAATGGTAGGAACGAAGTTCATCTCATGAACTATTTTACATCCAGACTGACTCTTTGGTAGCATCTTAAGTAGCGATGTATCCAACCTTAATCGTCTAGTATGTCACGGTATCTATCTTGGAACTCTTCCAACATACCGTCCCTCCACTGAGGGTAAAGACAATGCCTGTGACTGACACTCAGTCGTCATTATCACCCTGGAACACTTCCAGTGATTCTTCCCAGGATCAATTGATACCATCTCACTACAGCTAGTGAGTATTCTAACATCCATTTAGATCTATCTCATAGGTCCAAAACCCAGGATTTAGTAGGTATCACTATGATCCTATGTGGAGAATCATTGTGATAGGCGGAGATTGATCGAGCGTAGCATAGGAAACTCTTTCCCTATCAAGAGTATATCATCCACGTACTCTACAAGGATCATCACCATACTCCCTACTACCTTTTTGTATATACAAGGTTCATCTACCATTTTGATGATGTCAACTTCTTTGACTAACACATCAAAACAGATGTTCCAACTCCGCGATGCATGCTTTATCCTATAAAGCATCTTGCACACGTTTCCGCTGCTCCCACTGTTTACGAAGCCCTCTGGCTGTGTACTTATAGACGCTCTCTTCCAAAACATCATTTAGAAAAGCAGTCATGACACCCAACCACCAGATATCATAGTCATGGTATGTAGCCGTGGTAAGTAGGATCTGGATGGACTTAAGCATAGATACTTGAAAAGGTTTCATCATTATCCACGCCTGGTTGATGATGAAAACCTTTAACAAGTCTAGCTTTGAAAGTCTCAACTTTTCCATCTACACCAAGTAATCTTCTCAAGATTTACTTGCTCCTGATGGGGATTTAACCCTTCAGATATAGCAGCCAAAGTCCATACTTTGCTGGTGTACATGGATTCCATCTCAGATCGCTAAGCATCCAGCCATTCTTACAGAGTCCCACTCCTGATGGCCAGCTCGAAACTAGTTGAGTCATCATCTCATGATGCAATCCTCGCTCCCACTGTCATAGAGAAACCGAAGTATCTCTCAGGTGGGTGAGGAACCCTACTAGATCGGCGGAGAGGCTAAGGTTTGTTGGTAACTATTGAATCCTTTGGTTTTATCAAATCATCTGCTGTAATTTGTATAGCTGGAACCTTTCCAGTTGTACATAACAAACCTTGCCTCGAGCTTGTCCGGATTTTGCTTTTAGACATAGGCCGGACAACCCCAAATCTTAACTAACTTAAGATATGGGCTCTTCCCTTTCCATATCACATATGAAGCGGTAGGCATCGGATTTGATTTGAACCCTGTTCAATAGGCGTGCAGCTTCTCAAGTGCATTACTCCCAAAAGGAAATAGGTAACTCAGTAGTACTCATCATAGAGCACACCTTATCATATAGGGTATGATTGCTCCGCCCCGATATACCATCGTGCTATGGTGTATACGGAGGAGTAATGCTGAGAGAGAATCTCATTCTCCTTTAGAAAAGTCCAGGAATTCCATGCACAAGTATTCTCCTCCCTGATCTCATCATAAGACATAATACTTATACCCGTATTTTGATTCTCTACTTCTAACTTATATTCTGTGAATATCTCAAAAGGTTCGGACTTGTGTTTCAACAGGAACATAGGTCTGAATCTCGAAAGATCATCAGAGAATGTAATGAAGTACAAAGATCCGGTCTTGGCATTTGTAGACAGGAGACCTTACATACATCATCATGTATCAGTCCCAAGAGTTCATTAACTCTTTCTCTGTTTCCAATAAACAGGGCTATGGTCATCTTATCTTTGTGACACGACTGGCAAGTTTCACAAGATGTAAATTCAAACTGATTTAAATATGCATCTACATGTAACTTCAGCTAGTCGGGTCGCATTGAAATGACCTAGTCTACAATGCCTCAAGAAGGATTCGTTCATTTCTGAACTCTTCCTCTTATGTGTGTTCTGTATACTAAGAACTGTAGTTTGATTTAGAACATCAACGCTTTTAGATAACGTGCCTGAACCGATCAACTTTTGATATAGGAAATGTTCAAAACATTATCCAACAATACAAAATTTTATCATTTCTTTACTAATAAAGAGACTGATATGATTTTGTATATCAGGTTCGGTATCTAATAACATTCGTTCAGAATCAATGTATTTGTAATACAGGGTGACAGTGACCAACAGACTTGGCTGCAACACTTGTCCCGTTTTTCTGCCTCATGAAACTTATCACCCGTTCTCAGTTCTCTACCTTTCTTTAGCCCATGTAACAGATTACATATGCGGGATCCTGATCCGGTATCTCATACCCAGGACGTAAAGGATACAGAGAAACTATTCTCTGTAATGAACACACCCGAAGGAGATGCATCATATGCACTTTCTTCGTTTGGGCGGCACGGGAATTCTGGTAATTCCTTAATTCCTGCTCTGTCTTATAACAATTATAAGTTGGAGCGGGACCAACGTTCCCCAGCTCAGTATAACAAGCGGGTTCGGTCAAATATCCGTATTATTATCTTGATTAAGGCGTGATATGGTCGCTACCAGGAGAGAGAGAGAAGAAAACACTCAGCGTGCGCTCTTGCAAGATCAGATTGGTTATTATTTTATCTAATCAGGTGGCTCCCACTGTTTTTATCAAATCTTCCTTCAAACCCTAAAAGGAAAGACCAGCCGGGATTAATTACACGCTACAAGTTCGCCAATCTTTCAGCCAGGCCAGTGTCGGTACTTTGAGGGAGGTCCCCCGTGCTTTCGCACGAACCTAATTAATGTAAACCTCATTTTCCCAGAGGCGTAACCTCGTTAACACCTTTCTAGACACCTACTTGATCGGCTAATTGTAATGTGTAAAACTCTCCCAGGAGTAACAATTACTCGCAGCGGGTATCGGGATCCAACTATCTCATAGAAGGTATGCAATCTCATTGCAAATTTCAACACTTGAAATTCCCGATAATATTTTTACCCCTAGCACCTATGACTTTAACTATGGTCAACAAATCATAAGTACTAGTCAAGTTCTACCCGTCATTTCGTGATTAATTAGACCCACCCACATGACCCTTAACTAAGGTCAATAAAGTCACGCGACTGTCCTAACTAATCGCATCATATGCGGTGTAGGAAGACATCACTTAGCTACCGTACACTGTGCATTGACTATGGTCAACAAACACAGCACGAATACTAAGTACTCTACTTCCTAAAATGACGGAGGGTTGCGAATGGTTTTTATGAAAACCTTTAACGCTTTGAACTTGATCTCGTTGCGGAATCAAATGGTTTTTAAATGGAATGTTTTTGAGGCTTTTCTAGTTTTGCTAAAGGGGTCACTCCCGGTGAAGGGATCGTCGGCCCTTTCCTCGTCGAATGAGGTGCGGGATATATCATATATATCACTGTGCATCGCAGAAACTATAGAAGCGATCAAAAGACAAACCGAGTGTGTAGCATCTGCCAGTTATTGCTAAAGGAGTCACTCCCGGTGAAGGGATCTCGGTCCTTTCCCCATCGAATAAGGTGCAGGATGTTCTACAATGAACACCGCGATGCAAAGCAAGAACTGTAGCTACCTGTTTTTATTTTGAAATTCGATTCCACAACATCAATTAGGTTTATTTTCTTTCATTAATCTCATTAATGAATATCCCATCATTTAAGTCCACCTAAACATCACAGATAAATATAACGTACGCTTATGCCATCCGCATTCGCCTCGATGTCCCGTCTGCACCGTTAGGTTAGGTAACTAACGGCAGAGCGGAGCAGGGCTAGCGCGGGTGTAAAACATAAGCAACGTTTATATAATATATCATATATACTATATGAAGTATCCATCACAGAACATATCACATGATCACATCACAGATATCGCAGCAGAAGAATCATATGAAATATTGGATATACTAGGACGTCCGTGTTTTCAATACGAGCCAGTATAAAACACGGATTCCACGGTCGTGATGAATAGCCAAACCCACACCCCTAGACCCCTACGAGAGCGGCAAGCAACCCTACCAATTCTAGAGTTAGGAGACCCGGACTCGACTCCTCGAGTTAGTCTCCCACTGGACTCCAGAACCTGGTTACTTGTGCCCTCCTCTTTGGGTCTATCCTAGTGCGGAAAAGTAAATAATATACAAAAGGTGACATCTTCCGCAACCTGGAAGTGCCCCAATAAAAGAATATTACATACAAGTTTTTTACATGAATGAAAATGAAAAACACTCATCTCACATAAAAACCCCCGGCTATTCAAACACGACGATCCAATATAACATATCCAGCAACACATAATATCACATGTCATCAACGTAAGTAAATATGCGCATCCCAATTGTCGTTGACATATAGCAACGAAACCGGCGATATCACATATTACACTTACGGTCACAGAAAAGAAAGTGTAAAACTACAACAGTTGGAATCCGCAAACTCTTTAGACATCGCATGCCTAATCAAATGAATTCTTTAGACATCGCATGCCTAACAATTATAAACCCCGCATTTTAGTCTCAAAATCGAAAACTCTTTTCAATATCAAGTCGGGCAATTCAACAAGATTCCCGACATCCTGATCGAATGCTCGTCGCAAACTTCAGTAGACGGCCGCACCCCCGATACCGTCGACGAAGTGCACCAAGACGGAACACCGCTGCCGCGAGCACCCAGATGGATGCTTTCGGCGACGGGGTTCTCCTACAGTCACTTGGTCGGGGCTAAAGGATGTAGCTGTCTATTAAGTTTATCCGGCGAGTATCCGCGTACGCTACGTGATTGCGACGGACTTTTGATCACATCAAAATTCCGTGGCAACCGATCAAGTGAGACTAAACTGCTATGTTTATAACATTCATTCAGTTATCTCATAACTACTTGTGGATTCCAAGTATTGTATCATATTCCGGATAAATAGAAAATGTTAAACTTTTCGATCGAACAGTCAAACACCCAAGTTTTCCCGAAACAGATCAACACATGAAACAAGTTTAAAATCATCCAGTTCATGCCTCAGTACCAACGGTCCAGCCGTAGAAGGGTCAAGCCAACGCCTCACATGTGGCACGCCGTACTGCCCCAAACCCTAAGCTTCAAAGGGCAGTTCAAGACGGTCACATAATCGAGTTAAGGTTTGTTGTCTTCTAGAGGGACCATCGCGTTACTTGCACTACTTAGAACGTTATTAAACCACGGAAAGATCCAACACTTGGAAATTTCGCGACAGGGGAAAAGTTGGGTATTTATATCCGGTCGAACTTTTTAACATATTCTAAATTATCCGGAAAGCCACATAGACAAAATTAGACAATCCGATCGAAACACCGAATCCCCAATACAACCCAGAAAACTCAACTCTTGAGTTCAGAAAAAAAAATATCCCAGGAAAACCAGCACTGCAAAATAGGAATTACTGTGTAAAATTCAATGGGAGAAGAGACAAAATGGCCGCGGAACAGCCGCATTAGCACGCTAATGCCGCGGTTCCGCCGCACTTTAGACAGATCATTAGGTAATTTTAGCACCGTAATTCTTAGAATTTCCTGCTGAATTTTCTGCATATTTTTAATCTGGAAAAAACCCAATTTTTGGAAAAAGTCCAGAGAGCAAATTTGTGTTAGGGTTTCGGTTTAATCGGACTTCAAACTCCGTCTACGCATCGCCTAAGGCTCTAGCAAGGCTCTGATACCACTGTAGGGATCCTAGGCACTCTCAAGAGGTCTCACAAGGCATCAACCATGCCAATTTCAAATTTTACGGTGCCGAGAAACCCTAGACTACGGATCGTTAACTAGATTTTAGGCGACAAAAGCAACTAGTTAACAAATTAACTAAGTGAACGGAAATACAACCTTTGTAGATCCGGTCCTCCACCTCCATTGCTCCGCAATGAAGTCCTCTCCGCTGTACAAATCGGATCTTGGACTCTAGTGTCGGCTTTATCGGAGAAATGGACGGGCTAGGTCGTCGACTACGATGCCGAAGATGATCTACGTCGAGGCATCACAAGATCAAGCTCCCACTTCACCAAGTCATGAAACTTGTGAAGAAAACACACTCTACTACTTGGCAAGAGGTAGAGGATGAAGAAATAGGAAGTGGGTTCACTTTAGAATTGGATTTCTCACTCTTTTTCTCACTTTGCCATTGATGAAGCAAAGTTTTCTTCAAGTGAAGAAGAAGAAGAAGAAGATGAATATTATGATAAGTTAATTAGAATAGAAAAGAAAAAGAATACTTATCATAACATTAACTATAGTTAGGTGTAGAGAATTGACTAAGGTTAAAAGAATGGTTAGGGTTAAGCTTGAAGACAAAATGGTCATATGGTCAAAGCTTCATGAAGCTTCATCAAGCTTCATGAAAGAAAGAAAGAAAGAATGAAACCATTTTGTTTTCTTTTGTCATTTCATTTTAATCCAAAATAAAAAGATAAATGAATGGATAAATAAATAGAAACCATAACCATTTACTTAACCTAGGTTTAATTCTTTACACAAACCAATGTTGCATGCATCATCAAACATGATACAATCGAGTGCACAAAAATATATCGCATATACAATGCGCACATCCGAGTGAGAAAATCCATCTTAAGTGAGCCGATACTAGTTAATGCAAAGTTATATATCAAATATATAATTATACATTAAATCATTAAATCAACACTTGATTTAACGATCCGGTCATATCGCATATAACCGACTAGTATCCAATGTATCGGCTTATCGAATCATCCCTCGATTCGATAACTAGGTTATATCGCATATAACCATTCGATACATTCATCGCGAGAATAGAATACGGTATCACATACACGCATTATTCTCGGTCCCGCACATATCTCATATGCGCTCCTATTTCGTTTCGCTTGAGCCAGGAAACCTCTATGTAGGACTCTAAAGACTCGTCAATACGCCGGCAGCAGGTGATGATCATATCAAGCACCCACATGCCGCAAGCGGTCTGCTAAACGTAACGGCCACCCGGGTATTGAGCGATCAGAAGATCGACGAGCAAGCCCGCTCACACTCCTGTGAATCCAACCAGTAACACTTACCGTACAGTCCGGTCTGATCGTCTGATATGTCGCATATCTCGCATAGGGGTGGTAAACGTCAGACCCCAATAGCTCGATAAGTCGTGTCGATATGAGGTCTATAACAATTCGAGATACTACTGGTAACACTTACCAGTAAATCTCAGCAGCCCTGGCCAGGGATTTCCTGTTATAGCCAATCGAACACAGCGCAACATCAACTCCCTATACCGGGAGAGACGAATCCCCTCCTATCGCTCATTGCCTCCATGTGACTCGGGACTGTAACCAAAAAACCACCGTTTTGCACGCCCTCTTGGACGTGGTAAGATGGAAATAAAAGCACAGTGGGAACCACACAAGACTCTATGACGATCTCGGGTCAACAGACTACTCTGTACCAGTGTCACCAGAGAACTGCCATCTGACGTAAGGTATAATACCATCTGGGAGTTCTCGGCGAGTCCGTCCAGTGTACCCAGTCTCTACTGAGCACCCGTATATCATCTCTGATGTCAAACACCAATGGATATGGGATCATCCATCGCCCATCTGTATGGGTCGAGAAGGTATACGTTAGTCTACTCTGGTATATCGATGCCCTGTCTCGATATACCCACGACTAGGGACCTTGAAGGATGTACTTATGGACTACCTTGTCCCCACTAGTATGATCCGCATCATAGTCCAGGTAGTCAAGTACACATCCTAAGGGCTTTACCAACATGTAACAGAGAGACTATCGGTATACACGTTAAGGTAAAGAGTAACCAGATAGCATACTATCATGTCGAGCAAGAAAGTCCTCCCTATATATATCCCAGCATCCACTACAATGTACATCTAATGTACAGTAATGGCCTCTAGGGCATACATATAACTAACAAAATTGAGGCTTGTTGTGACCTTAGAACCCCTTGTGTGATGTTAAATTGGACCTAACCTGAAGCTAGAACACAGAATACGGATTTACGGAATCGATATCCGGGAAAACTGTGAATCTGTGATCGTATTTAGGAATCTGCTATCACCCCGACACCCCAAAAATAAAACTGAGTTGACAGTGAGATGTGCAGGCACCATGGAACCACTACACCAAACCCTAGCCCCCAACTCCAAATTCTGGCCGCAGATTTATTCCTTCTGGCCGCAAATTGCGGCCAGAGCAGGAGGGAACCATCTCGATTTTGGTGCATGGCCCTATTTTCAGTAGTCTTGACCCTGGGTATGTCTAGTTTTGACTGATTCCTGTTAGGGTAAAATTTGGGTTGATTTGCTTGAGTTGGCGTATGATTTACGACTTGTTTTAGCATGGATTTTTGTATTTGGTGATTCGTTTCTGTCAGGTGGTGTTTGGACGTCAACGACAAGTGGATATTGATCGTGTTTACATGCGAGACGATAGGTTTTTACCTATTCGAGTAACGTGTGCTATTTTGGTTTCCGATGTGATTTTCATGTGCTTTAGCGTTGTGATATACTTGTAGGTACCCTACGTGATGTTGAGGCGAAGAAGATGAAGATGGCGACATCGGCATCGGCACACGAGAAGCAAGGTGAGTAGATTTATATTTACGGGGAGAAGTCGGGTGGATGGCGTATATGTAGGGTTCCTAGGCACCCTAGTGAGGTCTCACAAGGCATCGAACATGCCAATATAAAAAATTATGGGTGCCGAGAGACCCGACTACGGATCGTTTGCTAGAAAACTAGGCGAAAAAGCTAACTAGTTTACACTTAACTACTAGATACGGAAATACAACCTTTGTAGATCCGGTGCTCCACCTCCATAGCTCCGCAACGAGGTCCTCTCCGCCGTCCAAATCAAATCCGGGCTCTAGCGTCGGCTTCGTCGGAGAATGGGCAAACTAGGTCGTCGATGTCCATGCCGAAGATGATCTACGTCGAGGCATCGCTAGATCAAGCTCACAACTTCACCAAGTCATGAAACTTGTGAAGTAAACACACTCTACTACTTGGCAAGATGTAGAGGATGAAGAAATAGGAAGTGGGTAGACTTTAGAATTGGATTTCTCACTCATTTCATCAATCCACCATTGATGAAGTCAAACTTCTTCTTTGAAGATGAAGAAGAAGAAGATGAATAAGTTATGATAAGAATAATCAAAATAGAAAAGAAAAACAATTCTTATCATAATCTAACCATGGTCAAGTGTAGAGAATAGACTAGGGTTAAATGAAGTGGTTAGGGTTAAGCATGAGACAAAATGGTCACTTTGGTCAAAGCTTCATGAAGCTTCAACTAAACTACAAATAAAGCCACCATTCTTTCTTTTATGCTTATCTATTTCAAAATGAATAAATGAAATAAATAAATGAGAAAAGGAAATGAAACCCTAACCACTTAAGTAACCATGGTTTAATTCTTTACACAAACCCAAACTAGCATGCATCATCAAACATGATACAAGCAAGTGCACAAAATCATATCGCATATGCAATGCGCACATCCGAGTGAGAAAATCCATCATAAGTGAACCGATACTAGTTAATGCAAAGTAATATATCAAATATATAATTATGCATTAAATCATTAAATCAACACTTGATTTAATGATCCGGTCATATCGCATACAACCGACTAATATCCAATGTATCGGTTTATCGAATCAATCCTTGATTCGATAACTAGGTTATATCGCATACAACCATTCGACACATTCATCGCGAGAATGGAATACGGTATCACATATACGTATTATTCTCGGTCCCGCACATATCTCATATGCGCTCCTATTTCATTTCGCTTGAACCAGGAAACCTCTGTGTAGGACTCTAAAGACTCGTCAATACGCCGGCAGCAGATGATGATCATATCAAACACCCACAAGCCGCAAGCGGTCTGCTAAACGTAACGGGCACCCGGGTATTGAGCGATCTGAAGATCGACGAGCAAGCCCGCTCACACTCCAGTGAATCCTACTAGTAACACTACCGTACAGTCCGGTCTGATCGTCTGATATGTCGCATATCTCGCCTAGGGGTGGTAAACGTCAGACCCCAATAGCTCAATAAGTCGTGTCGATATGAGGTCTATAACTGTTCAAGAAACTACTGGTAACACTTACCAGTAAATCTCAGCAACCCTGGCCAGGGATTTCCTGTTATAGCCAATCGAACACAGTGCAACATCAACCCCCTATACCGGGAGAGACGAATCCCCTCCTATCGCTCATTGCCTCCATGTGACTCGAGACTGTACCCAAAAACCACCGTTTTGCACGCCCACTTGGACGTGGTAAGATGGAAATCAAAGCACAGTGGGAACCACACAAGACTCTATGACGATCTCGGGTCAACAGACTACTCTGTACCAGTGTCACCAGAGAACTGCCATCTGACGTGAGGTATAATACCATCTGGGAGTTCTCGGCGAGTCCGTCCAGTGTACCCAGTCTCTACTGAGCACCCGTATATCATCTCTGATGTCAAACACCAATGGATATGGGATCATCCATCGCCCATCTGTTTGGGTCGAGAAGGTACACGCTAGTCTACTCTGGTATATCGATGCCCCGTCTCGATACACCCACGACTAGGGACTTTGAAGGATGTACTTATAGACTACCATGTCCCCACTAGTATGATCCGCATCATAGTCCAGGTAGTCAAGTACAGATCCTAAGGGCTTTACCAACATGTAACAGAGAGACAATCAGTATACACGTTAAGGTAAAGTTCAACCAGATAGCATACTATCATGTCGAGCAAGAAAGACCTCCCTATATATGTCCCAGCATCCACTACAATATACATCCTATGTACAGTAATGGCCTCTAGGGCATACATCTGTAAGTCCATGCTACCTCTCCCGGTACTTTCGGGAATGCGGAATTTGGTAAAAAAACGATTTTTACGGAGGTGGTAACATGGACCTAAAACCCGGATCTTGGTTAAACATCTATCTAACATCCTAACTATGAGTTTCTAGCTACTCGGTTAGGGGGTTATACCTTGCTTGTCTTGAACTCCTTCGTCTTCAAGCTACGATGGTGGTCCGGAATGGCTTCTTCTCGTCGTCTCCGTACGCCGAAGATAGATCCACCTGAAAGCTCCAACCTTTAGCTCCTTCTTCGTTCTTTGAAGAAACTAGTTCACTTGGTTTGCTAAACCTAGTGAACTAGAATGAGTAGAAAAGAATTTGTATGGGATTTTATCTATGGTTCTTGATTCTCAACTCATGAGACAAGAGAACCATAGAATCAAGAGAGGGAAGAAGAGGTTGAGGGTGAGAGCAAAAGCAAGAGAGCTCAAGAACAAGAGAGAGAATGAGCAAGAAAGAATGAGGCTCTCTTTTGTCTTTCACCCTCTCATAATCCAAAGCAATCATAACTCATCATACTAACAAAAGTCTTATGTGATGGTTGAAGCAACCATAACCATATCATTTCATGCACTCATTTTACACAAATGAGCAAGCAAGTAAAAGTCTTTGCCATGAAATGATGGCTATGGTTATCATGATGGTCAACTAGTCAAGCCTAGTCAACCGGTCAACAAGTCAACAAAAGTCAACAAGTCAACAAAGTCAACAAAAGTCAACAACCATGTCACCATAATACTTAATTAATATAATAGTTAATCACATATCATATTCTCATTAGGGTTGATCAAAAGGTCAAATAGTCAACGGTCAACTGTCAACAACCCTAATGAGAATCCGCTGCCTCTGCCTCCCTGTCAACTGTGCATACACACCCGCATCCGCGTTCCGAGGAACACGAATGCAAACTGGATAAATCCAATCCCATAAGGTACACTAGGATCTGGCTTAAACCAAAGCCCGCTAGTGTAAACTGTCCGGACACTGTACGCGCACAAGTGCACGGATGTGACCGAACCCTGTCGCAAAACCATGCGACCTGTCGCAATACCATGCGACCTCTACTCTTTTGCCTAAAGGCGAAAAGCTTTCTGTGTGGGACTCTAAAGACTCGACACTACGCTGGCAGTGGGTTTAACCACAGACCGCAAGTGGCACTAGCTGTGCGTAACGGTCCCCAGGTAATGCCAACAAGAAGACCGACGAGGCGAAACCCATCTGAACTCCTACTGAGCCTGAGTGTGACATTCTCCGTACAGTCCGGTCTGTTCGTCTGATACATCGCATGGCGGGCCTAGGGGGCGGAAAACGTCAGTCCCCCAATAGCGGTACAAGTCGTGCCGGAGCGAAGCCCAAAACACCCTGAGATAACACTGGAAACCTATCAGTATATCTCGTTTGCCCTGGCCAGGGACTACTCGTGTAATGGCTCTCCTAGACACAGCGCGATGTCAACCCCCAATACCGGGAGAGGCGAATCCTGTCTAACCGTCACTGCCTCCAAGTGCTTCGGGACTGCACCCAACCACTACCTGTTTGCACGACTCCTTTGAGCCGTGGTAGGATAGTGATCAAAGTACAATGGGAACACACTCGAGGCGAAGTGACAGTGTCAAGTCAGCGGACTAAGCTGTACTCATGTCACCTGGGAACTGATAACTGACGATAGGTATAATACCAACTAGTCAGTTCCCGACGAGTCCTGTCCAGTGTACCCGTAACCTAACGAGCACCCGCATACTATCTCAAGTACGACGTACTGACGGCTGTGGGACAGACCGTCTCCCACACTGGGATGAGAAGCGCATGCGCTAGTCTACTCCGGAGTATCGATGCCCTGTCTCGATAGTCCTGCAACCAGGGACCTGCATAAGGATGTGCTTATAGATTACCCAGCCCCACTAGTGTGACGGCCATCACATCGCTGGTAATCAAGCAAAGATCCTAAGGGCTCCACTAATGTGTATAGGCGATATACAAAAATAAACACATGTACACATTGAAGTAGAAACAAACCAAGTAGCATACTACTATTTTGAGCAAGATTGTATATACAAGTTGAATATCCCAAGCATCCATTAAGTAATATACAAACTACTATGATACAGTAATGGCCTCTAGGGCATATATACTAACAATCTCCCACTTGCACTAAGGCCATGTACTGGCGTATCGAAGACCTATCATCTCGATCAGCCGCTCGAACTGAGTCTGGGGCAAGGCCTTGGTGAATGGATCTGCAGTGTTATCTTCTGAAGCGACTCTCTGAACCTCGATCTCCTGGCGATCCACGATCTCCCTGATCAGGTGATACCGCCTCAAGATGTGCCTGGATCTCTGATGGGACCTGGGTTCCTTCGCTAAAGCTATAGCCCCGTTGTTGTCGCAATACAGAGGTATTGGATCAACAATGGACGGAACCTCCTGAAGTTCTTTCAAGAACTTCCTCATCCAGACAGCTTCTTTTGCGGCATCAGATGCAGCGATGTATTCCGCTTCCATCGTCGAGTCTGCAACGGTTTCTTGTTTGGAACTCTTCCAACACACCGCCCCTCCATTGAGGGTAAAGACAAAACCCGACATGGACTTGGAATCATCCTTGTCACTCTGGAAGCTGGAGTCAGCAAAGGCCTCGATCTGGAGGTCTTTTCCGCCATACACCAAGAATATCTCCTTAGTCCTTCTCAGGTACTTGAGAATGTTCTTTACCGCTATCCAGTGTTTCTCCCCAGGGTTTGACTGATACCGGCTTACCACACTCAGTGCATAAGCTACATCCGGTCTGGTACACAACATCGCATACATTATAGAGCCTACCGCAGAAGCGTAGGGTATAATAGACATGCGATCCCTCTCCAAATCAGTCTTGGGAGACATCTCTTTAGAGAGGGTGATCCCGTGACAAGCCGGCAGGTTACCGCGCTTGGAATCTTCCATACTGAATCTTTTCAGTATGGTGTCGATGTACCTGGACTGAGAAAGTCCTAATATCCTCTTGGATCTGTCACGGTAGATCCGGATACCCAGAATGTACGAGGCATCACCCAGGTCTTTCATGGAGAACCTGTGTCACAAGAACCCCTTGACAGATTGTAGCATAGGAATGTCATTTCCTATTAAGAGAATGTCATCCACGTATAAAACGAGGAATACTACAGTTCTCGCTACAAATCTACTATAGATGCATGGTTCATCTGGATTTTTGATAAAGCCAAATTCTTTGACCGTCTCATCAAAGCAGATGTTCCAACTCCGCGATGCCTGCTTTAGTCCATAGATGGACTTAAGCAACTTGCACACCTTTCCGCTGCTCCCACTCTGAATGAAACCCTCTGGCTGGTCCATATAGACACACTCCTCTAAATTTCCATTTAGAAAAGCTGTCTTTACGTCCATTTGCCAGATCTCATAATCGTGGAAGGCAGCAATGGCAAGAAGGATCCGAATGGATTTCAGCATGGCTACTGGAGAAAAGGTTTCGTCATAGTCCAAGCCAGGTCTTTGACGGAAACCTTTTGCTACCAGCCTAGCTTTATAGGTCTCAACCTGTCCATCTACACCAATCTTCCTTTTGAAGATCCACTTGCATCCTACGGGTTTTACCCCATCTGGAGCAATGTCCAACGTCCATACCTTGTTGGTGTACATGGACTCCATTTCGGTCCGCATTGCATCCAGCCATTTCACTAAGTCAACGCTCTGAACGGCCTGCTGGAAGCTAGTATGCTCATCATAATCTATGATGCAATCCTCTCTATCCCCGTCTATGAGAAAACCGTAGTATCTCTCGGGCGGATGAGTCTGCCTACTACTCCTGCGGAGCGGCGTAGGAATGTCCTGTTCTGTTGAACCCTCTGGTTCCACTAAGCTTTCAGTAACAGTTTGTGGTTCTGGAACTTCTTCCAGTTCTATTGTGCTCCCACTTATCTGGGTTTCCAAAAACTCAGTTTCCAAGAAGTAGGCATGACGAGAAACAAGAACTTTTTGTTCCTCTTCACAGTAGAAGAAATATCCTTTGGAGTTCTTCGGATACCCCACAAACTTGCACTGTACCGAGCGTGCCTCGAGCTTGTCCGCATGCTGCTTTTTGACAAAAGCTGGACATCCCCATGTCTTAATGTGCTTAAGATAGGGTCTCTTCCCACACCACATCTCATATGGTGTAGTAGGCACGGTCTTAGTAGGAACTCGGTTCAAAAGGTATGCTGCTGATTCTAGCGCATATCCCCAGAATGATCGCGGTAACTCAGCGTTACTCATCATGGACCGCACCATATCCAATAGGGTGCGGTTCCGTCTCTCCGATACACCGTTATGTTGCGGGGTGTATGGAGGAGTAAGCTGAGAGAGAATTCCATTCTCTTTTAAATAGTCCAGGAACTCTGCACTTAAGTATTCTCCACCTCGATCCGATCTTAGAATCTTAATACTTTTGCCGGTCTGTTTCTCTACTTCATTCTTATACTCCTGGAATTTTCCAAAGGCCTCGGACTTATGTTTCATTAAGAAGACATAACCGTACCTTGAGAAGTCATCCGTAAAAGTAATGAAGTAAGAATGTCCGCTTCGGGCATGTGTAGACATTGGACCGCACACGTCACTGTGTACGAGTCCCAAGAGCTCGCTCGCTCTTACTCCATGTCCAGTGAACGGAGTCTTTGTCATCTTTCCTTTGAGACAGGATTGACAAGTGGCATACGATTGATATTCGAACGCATTCAAATACCCTTCTGTATGTAACTTCGTCAACCTTCTCTCATCGATGTGACCCAATCTACAATGCCATAAGAAAGTCTGATTTATTTCTGGAGACTTTCTTTTGTGTGTATTCTGGACATTAAAAATCTGTGGTTGGTTTAACACGTATATACCATTACTCAATGTACCTGACCCAATCAAAACTTGATTAAGGTGAATGTTTACAACATTACTTACAAACGCAAATTCATAACCTTCTTTAGAAACTAAAGATACAGAAATGATATTACAAGTTGTGTTGGGTACAAAAAAGCAATTACGCAAAACCAAAACATGTCCATCTGACATTCCCAGGTGATAGTCCTCCACGGCTTTAACATCCATGCTAGCTCCGTTCGCAACTCTGAGGGTCATGTCACCTGCCTTCAAAACCCTACGGTTTCTCAACGCCTGCAAAGAATTACAGATATGAGATCCTGATCCGGTATCCAATACCCAGGAAGTAGAGTTTATTGAAAGACAGTTTTCAATAACATACACACCTGAAGCTGAAGCTGCAACCTGCTTCAATTCCTGTGTTCTGGCCTTCCAGGCCCTGCAATCATTCTTCCAGTGTCCTTTCTTATGACAATAGAAGCATTCTTCCTTATCCACAAGCTTCCCCGCTATCTTTGTTGCTTTACCTTTTCCCTTCGTATCCACTTTACTAACACCGCCTCTTGGTTTGGCGGGGGCCTTCTTCTTCTTTCCCTTGGCTTTCGCCTTGGACCTAGAAGAAGATGATCCTCCTACAAACAAAGTGGATGTATCCCTACCTTTCTGTAGGGTGCCCTCTGCGCTCCTCAGCATGTTGAGGAGCTCTGAAAGTTCAACCTCTTTTTCTTGTAAGTTGAAGTTCAGTATAAACTGGGCGTAAGTGGAAGGAAGGGACTGGAGAACTATATCCGTATATAGCTCACTCTCCAATGTGATCCCTAGGTCAGCGAGCTCCTCAATGTAGCCGATCATCTTTAGCACGTGCTCGGCTACTGATGATCCGACGGCCATTCTTGTCGAAAATAACTTTTTCGACGCTTCGTATCTTGCGATACGAGATTGCTCTCCATACAGTTCTTTTGTATGAAGCAATATGGATTCCATGTCCATATTCTCGTGCCTCCTCTGATGTTCGTTGTCCATCGAGGCAAGCAGGAGGCATTTGGCCTTCGCGCTATCAATCTCCCAAGTCTTGCGGATTTCCTTATCCACGACGCTGGAAGTTGGACCAGGGACAGAGGGAGCTTTGGTGGTAAGAAGATACCCCAGCTTGTCGTAAGTGATTGCTATCTTGACATTCCTGAGCCAATCTTTGTAGTTTGGCCCTGTCAGTTTGTTTTTATCTAGGAGTAACTTAAGTCCAGTCATGTCGATTGGTCGCTGCAATTAGGAGAGAGAAGAAGAAACACTCAGCATGATGCTCTTGCAAGTTTAGAGTGGTTTTTAGTTTGTTTAAACAGGATGGCTCCCACTGTTTCTCGAATCCCTCCTCAAACCATAAAGGAAGAATTAGCCGGGATCAATCCCACCGCACAATACTTGCTTAACCGTTCAGCCAGGCCGGTGTCGGTACTTCGAGGGAGGTTTTCCAACGCTTTCGCGAAGTTCCTTAATTAAAGAACCTCTTTTCCCTGGGGGCGTAGCCCCGCTAACACCTTTCTAGGCACCTACTAGGTTTATAGCATTGATCGTTAAGTGAGAAATTTCCCGAGGAGTAGCATATACTCACAGTAGGATCGGGATCCAAATATCATCGCGTGACGAAACTGAAGGAATCCTACCAGAATCATCACACTCCAAATGGTATGCAAATCTAGCAAGTTTCAGTACTTATGAAACTCCCGATGTGGATTTTTGCCCCATGCTCTTATGACCTTGACTTTGGCCAACAAATCATAAGTCACATGTCAAGTTCTGCCCGTCGTTCTCCAGGTTAATTTGAATCCACCCGCACCTACCCTTGACTTTGGCCAACAAGGCAGTATGACTGTTCCAAACCAACGCATCTATCTATGCTGCACATGAATACCCAATAGCTACCAATCACTGTGCCTTGACTTTGGCCAACAAACACAGCTTGAATACTATTGACTATTCATGTGAAACGACGGAGGGCTACGGATGGTTTTGGCAAAACCGTGAACGTAGTGAACTTGATTTGGTCGATGGAACGAGATAGCTTTTAAAAGGAGTGGCTCAAGCTCCGCATTTAAAAGTTGTTTTGAAAAGAACCGAGTGGTTTTTCGAAAGTGTTCCAACGACTTTAACTTGGTTTATTATCTTGCATTAGTTCTTTTAATGCGTGATATTCTTGCATTAGTTCTTTTAATGCGTCCCATCATTTAATCCTACCATTGCAGAAAACAACCAAAATATGACGTATGCTTATGCCATTCGCATTCGCCACGGGGCCCCGTCATTACCCGTTAGGTTACTTAACTAACGACAGAGCGGGGGCTGGGCTAGCGCGTCTGTAAAACATAAGCAACGCCTAAATAATATCATATATAGATATACTGCAATGATAAACATTTCAGATCACAGATGACTACATTGGATATACTAGGAATCTGTAATTCGTACGAGCCTGTAACGAAAGACAAATTACATGGTCGCGGTGAATAGCCAAATACCCCACCCAAGACCCCTACGGGTGCGGCAAACTACCCGCCAAGTACCCGAAGCGTAGTAACCTCCCTCATCTCCATGAGTAGGCCACTCGACACTTCGGCATACCCGGTAGTTTGTGCACCCCCTCCATGGGTCTGTCCTAGGAGCAAAAACAGTAAAAAGAAATTATACAATGACGGCTACAACCCCGACCCGGTTGTGCGGCCATACAAATAATTATTACATCAATTTACAAATTTACATGAATTGAAAGAAAAGAAAACTCTCGTCTCACAACCCCCGGCTATTCACCCGCGACAATCCAACATATTCATATACACATTCCAGCAACATTACAGATCACAGATTTGTATAACCCCCACTAATCGACATATAGCGATTAGTAGACGTTCAATACAAATATCACATTACAGAAAAACCCGTTAGCTAATGTCTTTTAGAAGTTCGATCAAAAATACGGATTTTCGGGACCCCAAAATAAAATTTTCGTTCTGGAAAATCTGGGTTGAAAATATATGTACTAAAAATCCCAAAATACCCCAGTGAGTAAACTGCAAAAAAGAAAACCCTTGACCGAGTCAACTCGGCCGCGTTTCCGCGGCGGGAGCGTGCTCCCGCCGCGGAAACGCGGCGCTTTGATCGAGTCAGGGGCCCAAATTTTTGCAGTTTCTTTAAAAAAGCCTGAGTCGATTTTAGGTATGTTCCAAAAAAAATTTCCAGTACTTTTGAAATCTACAGAAAGTTGAAAATTCCGGGTTCGTTTTTGGGACTTTTTCTTTGATCGATCTTCTAGTTACTTGCTAACTTGTTAGATAGAGTTTAACTAGGCTCTGATACCACTGTAAGTCCATGCTACATCTCCCGGTACTTTCGGGAATGCGGAATTTGGTAAAAAAACGATTTTTACGGAGGTGGTAACATGGACCTAAAACCCGGATCTTGGTTAAACATCTATCTAACATCCAACTATGAGTTTCTAGCTACTCGGTTAGGGGGTTATACCTTGCTTGTCTTGAACTCCTTCGTCTTCAAGCTACGATGGTGGTCCGGAATGGCTTCTTCTCGTCGTCTCCGTACGCCGAAGATAGATCCACCTGAAAGCTCCAACCTTTAGCTCCTTCTTCGTTCTTTGAAGAAACTAGTTCACTTGGTTTGCTAAACCTAGTGAACTAGAATGAGTAGAAAAGAATTTGTATGGGATTTTATCTATGGTTCTTGATTCTCAACTCATGAGACAAGAGAACCATAGAATCAAGAGAGGGAATAAGAGGTTGAGGGTGAGAGCAAAAGCAAGAGAGCTCAAGAACAAGAGAGAGAATGAGCAAGAAAGAATGAGGCTCTCTTTTGTCTTTCACCCTCTCATAATCCAAAACAATCATAACTCATCATACTAACAAAAGTCTTATGTGATGGTTGAAGCAACCATAACCATATCATTTCATGCACTCATTTTACACAAATGAGCAAGCAAGTAAAAGTCTTTACCATGAAATGATGGCTATGGTTATCATGATGGTCAACTAGTCAAGCCTAGTCAACCGGTCAACAAGTCAACAAAAGTCAACAAGTCAACAAAGTCAACAACCATGTCACCATAATACTTAATTAATATAATAGTTAATCACATATCATATTCTCATTAGGGTTGATCAAAAGGTCAAATAGTCAACGGTCAACTGTCAACAACCCTAATGAGAATCCGCTGCCTCTGCCTCCCTGTCAACTGTGCATACACACCCACATCCGCGTTCCGAGGAACACGAATGCAAACTGGATAAATCCAATCCCATAAGGTACACTAGGATCTGGCTTAAACCAAAGCCCGCTAGTGTAAACTGTCCGGACACTGTACGCGCACAAGTGCACGGATGTGACCGAACCCTGTCGCAAAACCATGCGACCTGTCGCAATACCATGCGACCTCTACTCTTTTGCCTAAAGGCGAAAAGCTTTCTGTGTGGGACTCTAAAGACTCGACACTACGCTGGCAGTGGGTTTAACCACAGACCGCAAGCGGCACTAGCTATGCGTAACGGTCCCCAGGTAATGCCGACAAGAAGACCGACGAGGCGAAACCCATCTGAACTCCTACTGAGCCTGAGTGTGACATTCTCCGTACAGTCCGGTCTGTTCGTCTGATACATCGCATGGTGGGCCTAGGGGGCGGTAAACGTCAGTCCCCCAATAGCGGTACAAGTCGTGCCGGAGCGAAGCCCAAAACACCCTGAGATAACACTGGAAACCTACCAGTATATCTCGTTTGCCCTGGACAGGGACTACTCGTGTAATGGCTCTCCTAGACACAGCGCGATGTCAACCCCCAATACCGGGAGAGAAGAATCCTGTCTAACCGTCACTGCCTCCAAGTGCTTCGGGACTGCACCCAACCACTACCTGTTTGCACGACTCCTTTGAGCCGTGGTAGGGTAGTGATCAAAGTACAATGGGAACACACTCGAGGCGAAGTGACAGTGTCAAGTCAGCGGACTAAGCTGTACTCATGTCACCTGGGAACTGATAACTGACGATAGGTATAATACCAACTAGTCAGTTCCCGACGAGTCCTGTCCAGTGTACCCGTAACCTAACGAGCACCCGCATACTATCTCAAGTACGACGTACTGACGGCTGTGGGACAGACCGTCTCCCACACTGGGATGAAAAGCGCATGCGCTAGTCTACTCCGGAGTATCGATGCCCTGTCTCGATAGTCCTGCGACCAGGGACCTGCATAAGGATGTGCTTATAGATTACCCAGCCCCACTAGTGTGACGGCCATCACATCGCTGGTAATCAAGCAAAGATCCTAAGGGCTCCACTAATGTGTATAGGCGATATACAAAAATAAACACATGTACACATTGAAGTAGAAACAAACCAAGTAGCATACTACTATTTTGAGCAAGATTGTATATACAAGGAGAATATCCCAAGCATCCATTAAGTAATATACAAACTAGTATGATACAGTAATGGTCTCTAGGGCATATACACTAACAACATATAACTAACAATCTCCCACTTGCACTAGGGCCATCTGTAGCAGTGGTTGTAGTATCTCATACTCAACCATCCCATTAAAAGTCTCTCTCTGGGAATAGGCCTTTGTGAGTGGATCCGCTGTGTTGTCCTCTGAGCCTACTCTCCTAACCTCGATCACCCTGGAGATCAACCATCTCCATGATCAAGTGACACTGCCTTAGAATATGTCTGGATCACTGATGGGACGGACGTTCCTTGGCATAAGCCACAACTCCATTGTCTCACAATGGTTGGAACGTAGTTCATCTCATGAACCAATATACACCCAGACTGCCTCTTTGGTAGCATCTTAAGTAGCGATGTATCCTGCCTTTATCGTCTCGTATGTCACGGTATCTAGCTTGGAACTCCTCCAACATACCGTCCCTTTACTGAGGGTAAAGACAATGCCTGCGACTGACATTCAGTCGTCTGTATCACCCTGGAACCCTTCCAGTGATTCTCCCCAGGATCGATTGATACCAACTCACTACATCTAGTGAGTATCCTAACATCCAATTACATCTATCTCATAGATTAAAACACAGGATTTAGGAGGTATCATTTTGATCTTTCACGGAGAATCTTTGTGATAAGCGGAGATTGATCGAGCGTAGCATAGGAAACTCCTTCCCTATCAAGAGTATGTCATCCACGTACTCTACAAGGATCGTCACCATACTCCCTACTACCTTTTTTTTTGTATATACAAGGTTCATCTACCATTTTGATGATGTCAACTTCTTTGACTAATCCATCAAAACAGATGTTCCAACTCCGCGATGCCTGCTTTATCCTATAAAGCATCTTGCACACGTTTCCGCTGCTCCCACTGTCTACGAAGCCCTCTGGCTGTGTACTTATAGACGCTCTCTTCCAAATCATCATTTAGAAAAGCAGTCATGACACCCAACCACCAGATATCGCAGTCATGGTATGTAGCCGTGACAAGTAGGATCTGGATGGACTTAAGCATAGATCCTTAGAAAAGGTTTCATCATAATCCACGCCTGGTCGATGACGAAAACCTTTAACAAGTCTAGCTTTGAAAGTCTTAACTTTTCCATGTACACCAAGTAATCTTCTCAAGATATACTTGCTCCTGATGGGGATTTAACCCTTCAGATATAGCAACCAAAGTCCATACTTTGTTGGTGTATATGGATTCCATCTCAGATCACTAAGCATCCAGCCATTCTTACAGAGTCTTACTCCTGATGGCCAGCTCGAAGCTAGTTGGGTCATCATCTCATGATGCAATCCTCACTCCCACTGTCATAGAGAAACAGAAGTATCTCTCAGGTGGGTGAGGAACCCTACTAGATCGACGGAGAGGCTGAGGTTCGTTGGAATCTACTGAATCCTTTGGTCCTACCAAATCATCTGCTGTTGTTTGTATAGCTGGAACCTTTCCAGTTGTACATAACAGATCTTGCCTCGAGCTTGTCCGGATTTTGCTTTTAGACATAGGCCGGACAACCCCAAATCTTAAGCAACTTAAGAGATGGGCTCTTCCCTTTCCATATCACATATGAAGTGGTAGGCAACAAATTTGAACCCTATTCAATAGGTATGCAGCTTCTCAAGTGCATAACTCCCAAAAGGAAATAGGTAACTCAGTAGTACTCATCATAGAGCACACCTTATCATATAGGGTGTGATTGCTCCGCCCCGATATACCATCGTGCTATGGTGTATAGGGAGGAGTAATGCTGAGAGAGAATCTCATTCTCCTTTAGAATAATCCAGGATTTCCGTGCTCAAGTATTCTCCTCCTCGATCACATCAAAGGACATAATACTTATACCCGTATTTTGGTTCTCTACTTCTCGCTTATATTCTGTGAATATCTCAAAAGGCTCGGACTCATGTTTCAACAGGAACATATGTCTGAATCTTGAGAGATTATCAGAGAATGTAATGAAGTACAAAGAACCAGTCCTGGCATGTATAGACAGGGGACCTTTACATACATCAACATGTATCATCCCAAGAGTTTACTAACTCTTTCTCTGTTTCCAATAAACAGAGCTGTGGTCATCTTATCTTTGTGACATGACTGGCGAGTTTCACAAGATGTAAATTCAAACTAATTTAAATATGCATCTAAATGTAACTCTAGCCAGTCGGGTCGCATTGATATGACCTAGTCTACAATGCCTCAAGAAGGATTCGTTCATTTCTGAACTCTTCCTCTTGTGTGTGTTCCGTATACTAAGAACTGTAGTTTGATTTAGAACATCAATGCTTTTAGATAACGTGCCTGAACCGATCCACTTTTGATATAGGAAATGTTCAAAACATTATCCAACAATACAAAATTTTATCGTTTCTTTACTGATAAAGAGACTGATATAATTTTGTATATCAGGTTCGGTATCTAATAACATTCGTTCAGAATCAATGTATTGGTAATACAGGGTGACAGTGACCAACAGACTTGGCTGCAACATTTGCCCCGTTTTCTGCCTCATGAAACTTATCACCCGTTCTCAGTTCTCTACCTATCTGTAGCCCTATGTAACAGATTACATATCTGGGATCCTGATCTGGTATCAAATACCCAGGACGTAGAGGATACTGAGAAACAGTTCTTTGTAATGAATACACCCGAAGATGATGCATCAGCATGCACTCTCTTCGTTTGGGCGGCACGGGAATTCTGGTAATCCCCAATTTCCTGCTCTATCTTATAACAATTATAAGTTGGAGCGGGACCAACGTTCCCTAGCTCAGTATAACAAGCGGGTTCGGTCAAAAATCCGTTTTATTATCTTGATTAAGGCGTGATATGGTCGCTACCTGGAGAGAGAGAGAAGAAAACACTCAGCGTGCGCTCTTGCAAGAATAGATTGGTTATTATTTTATCTAATCAGGATGGCTCACACTGCTTTTTATCAAATCTTCCTTCAAACCCTAAAAGGAAAGACTAGCCGGGATTAATTACATACTACAAGTTCGCCAATCTTTCAGCCAGGCCAGTGTCGGTACTTTGAGGGAAGTCCCCCGTGCTTTCGCACGAACCTAATTAATGTAAACCTCGTTTTCCCAGAGGCGTAACCTCGTTAACACCTTTCTAGACACCTACTTGATCGGCTAATTGTAATGTATAAAACTCTCCTAGGAGTAACTCTTACTCGCAGCGGGTATCGGGATCCAACTATCTCATAGAAGGTATGCAATCTCATTGCAAATTTCAACACTTGAAATTCCCGATAATATTTTGCCCCTAACGTGCTATGACCTTGACGAAAGCCAACAAACCATAGCCCGCTAGTCAAGTTCAACCCGTACATTTCTTGATCGAATTAAACCCACCCGCACGACCCTTGACGAAAGCCAACAAAGCCGCACGACTACCCTAATCCAATCGCATCGTATGCTAGCAGATAAGCAGCATATAGCTACCGCACACTGCACCTTGACGAAAGCCATCAAATGCAGCACGAATACTATATACTACTTATCTGAAATGACGGAGGGCTATGACAGGTTTTTCTGAAAACCTATTGCGTAATGAACTTGATATCGTTGTAGGATCGAATGAATTTTGAAATGGAGTGCTTTTGAGGCTTTTCCAGTTTTGCTAAAGGAGTCACTCCCGGTGAAGGGATCGTCGGTCCTTTCCTCGTCGAATGAGGTGCGAGATATATCATATATATCACTGTGCAAAGCAAAAAACTCTAAAAGCTATCAAAAGACAAACCGAGTGTGTAGCATCTGCCAGTTATTGCTAAAGGAGTCACTCCCGGTGAAGGGATCTCGGTCCTTTCCTCATCGAATAAGGTGCAGGATATATCATATATACCGCTGTGCAAAGCAAGAACTGTAGCTACCTGTTTTATTTTGAAATTCGATTCTACAACATCTTAGGTTTATTTTATTTCATTAATCTCATTAATAAAGTCCCATCATTTAAGTTACCTAAACATCACAGATAAATACGACGTACACTTATGCCATCCGCATTCGCCTCGATGTCCCCTCGTGCACCGTTAGGTTAGGTAACTAACGGCAGAGCGGGGCAGGGCTAGCGCGGGTGTAAAACATAAGTAACGCCTATATAATATATCATATATACTATATACGGTATCTATCACAGAACATTACATGATCACATCACAGATATCGCAGCAAAAGAAACATATGAAATATTGGATATACTAGGACGTCCGTGTTTTCAATACGAGCCAGTATAAAACACGGATTCCACGGTCGTGATGAATAGCCAAACCCACACCCCTAGACCCCTACGAGAGCGGCAAGCAACCCTACCAATTCTAGGGTTAGGAGACCCGGACTCGACTCCTCGAGTTGGTCTCCCACTGGACTCCAGAACCCGGTTACTTGTGCCCTCCTCCTTGGGTCTATCCTAGTGCAGAAAAGTAAATAATATACAAAGGGTGACAACTTCCGCTACCTGGAAGCGCCCCAAATGAAAGAATATTACATACAAGTTTTTACATGAATGAAAATGAAAAAACACTCATCTCACATAAAAACCCCCCGGCTATTCAAACACGACGATCCAATATAACATATCCAGCAACACATAACATCACATGTCATCAACGTAAGTAAATATGTCCATCCTAATTGTCGTTGACATATAGCAACGAAACCGGCGATATCACATATTACACTTACGGTCACAGAAAAGAAAGTGTAAAACTACAACAGTTGGAATCCGCAACCTCTTTAGACATCACATGCCTAACTGATATAAATCCCGCATTTTAGTCTCGTTATCGAAAACTCTTTTCAATATCGTATGGGACTAAACTGCTAGATTTATAACATTCATCCAGTTATCTCATAACTGTTTGTGAATTCCAATTATTGTATCCAATTCCGGATAAATAGAATATATCAAACTTTCCGATCGAACATTCGAACACCCAAGTTTTCCCGACACCGATCAACACATGAAATAGGTTCAAAGACATTCACTTCATACCTCAGTACCAACGGTCCAGCCGTAGAAGGGTCAAGCCAACGCCTCACATGTGGCACGCCGTACTGCCCCAAACCCGAAGGTTCAAAGGGCAGTTCAAGACGGTCACATAATCGAGTTAAGGTTTGTTGTCTTCTAGAGGGACCATCGCGTTACTTGCACTACTCAGAACGTCTTTTAACCACAGAAAAATCCAACACTTGGAATTATTCCGGCAGGGGAAAACCTGGGTATTTATATCCGGTCGAACTCTTTAACATATTCTACAGTTATCTGGAAAAACACTTAGACAAAGTTTGATATTCCGATCGAATCGTCGATTCCCAATATAACCCCAGAGCACTCAACCTTTAAATCAATTTAAAAATACCCAAAAAACTCACCAGAATTTATCAGGTATTACTGTGCAAAGAAGTGGGGCTGACGTCACTATATGACCGCGGAACAGCGGCAGAAGCCATGCTTCTGCCGCGTTTCCGCGGCTCATTGAACTGTTCATGGGAAACGTTTTACACAGTAATTCTTATAATTCTTTGGTGAATTTTTTAAGCATTTTTAATATCAAAAATTCCCAGATTTCATAAAATGTCCAGAGAGCTCTTGGGCATCGGGGTTTCGGGTTCGTCCGGACTTCAAACACCGTCTAGACTTCGCCTAAGGCTCTAGCTAGGCTCTGATACCACTGTAGGGTTCCTAGGCACCCTAGTGAGGTCTCACAAGGCATCGAACATGCCAATATAAAAAATTATGGGTGCCGAAAGACCCGACTACGGATCGTTTGCTAGAAAACTAGGCGAAAAAGCTAACTAGTTAACACTTAACTACTAGATACGGAAATACAACCTTTGTAGATCCGGTGCTCCACCTCCATAGCTCCGCAACGAGGTCCTCTCCGCTGTCCAAATCAAATCCGGGCTCTAGCGTCGGCTTCGTCGGAGAATGGGCAAGCTAGGTCGTCGATGTCCATGCCGAAGATGATCTACGTCGAGGCATCGCTAGATCAAGCTCACAACTTCACCAAGTCATGAAACTTGTGAAGTAAACACACTCTACTACTTGGCAAGAGGTAGAGGATGAAGAAATAGGAAGTGGGTAGACTTTAGAATTGGATTTCTCACTCATTTCATCAATCCACCATTGATGAAGTCAAGCTTCTTCTTTGAAGATGAAGAAGAAGAAGATGAATAAGTTATGATAAGAATAATCAAAATAGAAAAGAAAAACAATTCTTATCATAATCTAACCATGGTCAAGTGTAGAGAATAGACTAGGGTTAAATGAAGTGGTTAGGGTTAAGCATGAGACAAAATGGTCACTTTGGTCAAAGCTTCATGAAGCTTCAACTAAACTACAAATAAAGCCACCATTCTTTCTTTTATGCTTATCTATTTCAAAATGAATAAATGAAATAAATAAATGAGAAAAGGAAATGAAAACCTAACCACTTAAGTAAACATGGTTTAATTCTTTACACAAACCCAAACTAGCATGCATCATCAAACATGATACAAGCAAGTGCACAAAATCATATCGCATATGCAATGCGCACATCCGAGTGAGAAAATCCATCATAAGTGAACCGATACTAGTTAATGCAAAGTAATATATCAAATATATAATTATGCATTAAATCATTAAATCAACACTTGATTTAATGATCCGGTCATATCGCATACAACCGACTAATATCCAATGTATCGGTTTATCGAATCAATCCTTGATTCGATAACTAGGTTATATCGCATACAACCATTCGACACATTCATCGCGAGAATGGAATACGGTATCACATATACGTATTATTCTCGGTCCCGCACATATCTCATATGCGCTCCTATTTCATTTCGCTTGAACCAGGAAACCTCTGTGTAGGACTCTAAAGACTCGTCAATACGCCGGCAGCAGATGATGATCATATCAAACACCCACAAGCCGCAAGCGGTCTGCTAAACGTAACGGCTGTAAGTGCACGGCGGCGCCCCGGCCGTCAAACCGACGGCCAAATGCGGAAGCGGTGAATAACTTTAATTTTCTTGAATTGGCAAACCGCCGCGCACTAATACCCGGATCGAACCATTAGCTAGTCCTAGCTATCTACAAGAAAGGGAATAGAGATATACCGACGATCCAAGTCCTCCGGTCTTCCCGTCATGGTCCCGATCTCCTGTGGAAAAGTCCCGTCTCCTCCTCATCGCCGGAAGTGCACCACATCGCCTACTTCTTTTACGGGCTCCCACCTCAATGCCGAGGCAACCCGGGCACGAAGCCGGCTACTCGACGTGCCCAAGGTTCGCTGTAGAATGTGTAGTGAGCTATATTGTCTCTATTAGGGTTGAAGGAGTTGCCATATGGTGGAGGAAAAGATACAAGCTTTTGGAGAGGAGCTAAAAAGACTTTGCCAAACCAAAATGAGTGTAATTCCCTCATCTAAAAATTGGGACAGCCCCCAATGAGCCAAGGCCGGCCATGACAATGAGAAGAGGGTGAGAATGGAGAGTCAAGAGAGAGACCAAAGAGGGAGCCATTCTCCACTAATACAAAAAAGAGAGAGGAAAGCTATCATGCAAAAGAAATGATAGCAAGGAAAGTCCAACACTCCAACACCAATGATCATCCATCATCAACAACAATCCCAACACTCTACCAACAATCATGACTAAAACCATGATGATAAAGAAAGTCAAGCAATCATGAGTTTATGAAGTCAAATGATGGGACAAGAATCATGTCATGATAATAAGCAAAGAACCCCCTCCACAAACACTCATTTGCAACAATGCAAATAAGCCCTCCTCCACCAAACTTCGGCCAATGAACGGAACAAAGGAAATTGGCCGAAACGGAAAGCAAACTGGCAACTCCAGAAAACTGGTCCCGTAATAAATTACAGGAAAACCCCAATACTGTGCATACACACCCGCATCTGTATTTCGACCGAAATACAAATGCAATGAGACAAAATCTACACTGTACTATACTAGGATCCGGCTTATACCAAAGCCGGCTAGTAATATCCGTTCAATCCTGATCCGTGCAATACCGCACGTATCTGATCGAACCCTGCCATATAACCATACGGCCTATAGTACAAACTGTCCGATCCTGATCCGTGCAATACCGCACGTATCTGATCGGACCCTGCTATATCTCCATACGGCCTCTACAACCTTTCGCCCGAAAGCTGAGTAACTGAATGTGGGGGACTCTAAAGACTCATCAACACCTTGGTTGTGGATTTAACCACTAGCACGTTAGAGGTATAAGCCAATACATAACGGGCTACCAGGTATTGACCAAAAGGGACGTCTGTGAGCGAACTCAGCCTGACTCCCTACTGAGCCTGTCAGTGACAATATTCGTGCAGTCCGGTCCGTTCGTCTATGAGTATCGCATGGCGGGCCTAGGGGGTTGGTAAAAGTCAGACCCCCAAAAGCGGTACAAGTCGTGTCGGAGTGTAGCCCAGAACACCCTGAGATACTACTGGAATACCTACCAGTAAATCTCCTTGCCTTGGCCAAGGACTTTGTGTAATGGCTCTCCTAGACACAGCACGACCTCACCCCCAATACCGGGAGAGACGAACCCCTGAAGATACGCTCACTGTCTCCATGTGGCTCGGGACTGTACCCAACTAAAACCTGTTTGCACGACTCCTTTGAGCCGTGGTAGGGTAGTAATCAAAGTACAGTGGGAACTCACACGAGACAAATGACGATCCCCAGGTCGATGAACTAACCTGCACACATGTCACCAGGGAACTGCCATCTGACGTCTGGTATATTACCAACTAGCATGTTCCCGGCGAGTCCTGTCCGGTGTACTCATAACCCAATGAGCACCTGTATACATCTTAGGTGATCCAACTGACACCAGTGGCTTGTGAGACCGGCCACCGCCCCTCGTCGGGGTCTCGACTGTATACACTAGTCTACTAATGGAGTATCGATGCCCAGTCTCGAAACTCCCACGACTAGGGACCTTTTAAGGATAAGCTTATAGACCCCAGCTCCCACTTATATGATCGCCCTCATACTGCTGGTGGTCAAGCAAGAATCCTAGGGGCTCTATCAACGTATAATAGTGACGTGTCAGGTCACCTAAAGCAGTACACGATGATAAAGGTAAACCAGATAGCATACTATCATCTCGAGTAAGACTGTCCTACCGGGATAGGTCCTCCCTCAATCATTACAATCACGTACCTGTGACCTAATAATTGACTCTGAGGGCACTATCTCCAACAATCTCCCACTTGCACTCAAGGCTAATTATTGCGATGTCGCATACTCACAGCCCGTGTGATACCGAACATCCAACTCCTCTACTAGTCAGTCTCACAAAGCTCGTTTGCGGAACTATTGCGTTCGAGGAATAGCCTCAGTGAGTGGCTCCGCTTAGTTGTTTCTTTCTATGTCTCTCTATTTCTCAAGTTCGCGGAGAAACCCATCTCCCGAAATGAGCAATACCTGTCTTAGAATGTGTCTGGATGTCTGATGGGTCATAGCTCATAAATGAACTCCAAATCCAAACTTCTTAGACTGTATCGTCAACTGAACTTAATCAGTATCCTGTGCGCCATGCCTCCCTCAGTATTGCCTTGGACCACCTGTCCAAAATACTGCCCCTCATCAGAAGGAAAAACTATAACTCTGACAACCTCCTTGTCGTCCATGTCACCTTGGAAGCCTGGAATGATAACTGTCTCCCGAATAAGGCTGTTGTTATCATATCCCTAGAACATCCACTTATGTTCTAAAACTGCTTCCGACTGTTTCTCCAGGATTGGATTAATGTTAACTTATTGCATCTAGTGCAAGAACAATATCTGGTGTGGTACTTGACATCTCATGATTGACTCAATTGCCTAAGCAAGTGATCTGCCAACCATGCAGGTCCCTCTTCCCTTTAGTCTGTAAGACACCTTTGGAGAGGGTGACTCCATTACCTGCAGGTACACTACTGTGCCAGGAGTCGTCCATCCTAAATACTCTTAGAATGCTGTCAAGTACCCTGATTGGGAAACCACCCAAATCTAGATCTGAAACCATAGATCCAGTAACCAGTATGTCAGATATAAAATCCATTTCCTTTGTGGAGAAACCACTGTGTGACGACCAAAGTATAACCGATTGTAGTATAGGAGTTTCTTTTCCTATTCTGTGTATGTCATCCAGATGCCAGGACATCACACCCTACTACCTTCTCAACAGATCCATCCCCTATTCTGATGAAGTCAAACCCATGACTGTCACGTCAGAAATAGATGATCTATCTCCGCTACATCTGCTTTAGTCTATAAATAGACATAAGCTACCTGTCCACCAATGCTTCCGCTGCTCCCACTGACTACGACAACCCTCTGGCAGAGTCATATACACGTACACTTCTGAAGCCAGTTCAGAACGACGCTATACTCATCCTCCTGCCGGGTCTCGCAGCCTGGAACAGCAGCAATGGCAAGTGTGGGTAAACAAGAACCTCCCTGTCACCGTCCTTGAAGCTACCGGAGTACCTCTCGGGTGCCTGAAGTTACCCACCTTATCTGCGGAGTGGCCAATGGAATATCAAATCAGATTGAATCTTTAGGTTCCTTATCAAATCTTCAGTAATCGTTTGCGGCTCTGGAATCACTTCCAGTTCTACCATACTCCCACTACTGTTTTTGAAAAAATCCATTTTTATTAAAACTGTGGCGAGTCAAGAACAATATCACTATTGATCTTTCTTATGGTAGAATGTCAACCCTCGTCATAGCCTGGGTCAACCCACAAACAGCCATTACAGAAACGTGCCTTGAGTTATCCAGAGTCTGGTTTTAATCATAAGCCGGACAACTCCCCGCACCTTAACAATGTTAAGATATGAACTGTACTATATCCAATATAGAACCAGAGGCACTGATTTAATTGAACCAGATTCAAATCATGCAGCTATCTCCAGTGCATGTCAACTAAATGGAAGGAGGCCGATCAGCGTTACTCAACTTAGGAATGCTTCCAATTATGAGTAACCTGAAAGAGAAGCAATTTCTCTTAATCATTACTAGCAACTGAATATCATTGACAAGTATCTACATCTTCGATCTTTTTGAAGAATCCCGATACTTGCTATACCTGATTCTCTACTCTATTCAAATACCTATAACTTCTCAAAATTTAGACCCTGTGTTTCCGCGAAACACCTGTCTAAAAACTAGAGAAGTCATAAGTAAACCGAATATAGTACGAGGACCAACCCCTCTGTCCTGATGGACCCTGGACAATATACAATCCTTTGTATAAGTCCGTTGAGTCTGATAACTCATTCACTGTGTGTCGTAGGTTGAAAACTGTACTTATGGTTAAGAAGAATTACACCGCTGTTTAATGCTCCTTACCTAACCATCCACTGATATAGGTAAATGTCCTAGACATAATTTCAGAAAGGTATATCTCACTCTATGAAAATAGACGTACAGATATATCAATTTGAAATTGGTGCATAACAGCGGATATTCAAAACCAAATATTTGCCGACCGGCAAACAGCCCAGGTGATTTCCTCAAATATCACCGATTACAACGAATCCCGACATAATGAGGATAATCACCCAATTCCCAATAACTTACTCCCACTCATCATCTGTAAAACCATACAGATGTGAGAATCGTACCTGGTAAATACATACCCTGGAGTAAGTATCTAATCGGGAAATCAGTTTTCCTTTAACATTACACAGTGAAACTGAAACATTGAAATGTTCCGATGGGGTATTCGGGTATTCCTAGTAATGCCTCTTCCAGATTCACGACTGTAACCGTATAGTTCTTTGCCACCTCTCCAAATCCCTTCATATATCTTTAGTCTTTACCTTCCGCACACCCTTTTAGGCTAAATGGTTTTCTTCCTTCCCTACCGTTCGGCACCAGCCTATGGTTTGGAAGAAGACTATCCAATAAGCATAATGGGTGTACTGTCCCAATCCTAGGAACACTCGCAATGAGAGAGAGTGAAGATAAAAGACAACTGAATAAACCTTATTCCTATTTCTCCTGAACCAGAATCCATCCCCGAACTGGAACCAGTTCCATTCGAGTTCGTATATAACCATACGATGGAGTATCCAAATAAACTGTGGATCTTCGTAGTGATACGGAGTGTCCTAGAGAAATACAAAGGTGACGTGGGAGTGGTAACGAAATATTTGGTTTGGTCGTGAATATCTGTTGCAATTTACTTTGCCCTCTTACTAATCCCTTGCTTTGTCTGAACTTAATACCTTCTGCACACCATCATTATGCTAATTGGTTTTCTTCATTCCCTACCGGTCGGCACCAGCCTAAGGTTTGGAAGAAGACAATCCAATTTGCGTAATAGGTGTACTACCCCTAAACCAAGGAGTACTCGTAACCTGAGAGAGGGTAAAAGGAAAAGACAACTGAATAATCCTATCCGTTTTCTCCAGAACCGGAAACCATCCTTGAATAAATTCTTTCGAGTTCATATCTAACCATACGATGGTTTTGTCCAATGGAAGTGGACGTTCGTAGTAAAACGGGGTGTCCTGGAGAAAAGGGTAAAAGTAGGAGTGGCAATGAGGTTTGCAACTCTGACAATCCAAAAACCGGTGTTTAAGAAGGTTTGGTCAACTTGGTCACTGAGTTATAGTTTTAGGGTCGGGTCAATGGTCGCTGCCAAAGAGAGAGAGAGAAAAGAAACACTCAGCGTGCACTCTAACCTAGATCAGAATGGTTACCAATTTATCTAATCTGGAATCCTCCCACTGTACCTCAAATTCTCCTCCAAACCTGAAAGAAGAATTAGTCGGGGTCACCCGAGGAGTAAACTAACTCATCAGTGGGAATCGGGATCCAACTATCATTGCATGATAACGTGACGGAATCCGCTCACGCTATCACACTCCAGAAGGTATGCGCATATCTGGCAAGTTTCAGTTCTTTTGAAACTCCCGATGTGATTTCTGCCCCATGCTCTTATGACCTTGACTTTGGCCAACATATCATAAGTCACATGTCAAGTTCTGCCCGTCATTCTCCAGGTTAATTTGAATCCACCCGTACATACCCTTGACTTTGGCCAAAATGGCAGCACGACTGTCCCAAACCAACGCATCTATCTATGCTGCATATGAATAACCAACAGCTACCAAACACTGTGCCTTGACTTTGGCCAACATACACAGCTTGAATACTATTGACTACCCATATGAAACGACGGAGGGCTACGAATGGTTTCTGGCGAAAACCTTTAACGTAATGAACTTGATATCGTCGAAGGAACGGATAGCTTTTAAAAATATAGTGACGAAAACCGTTGCTAAAGAGGTCACTCCCGGTGAAGGGATCTCGGCTCTTTCCCCGTAGAATGGGGTGCAGGATATTCCAAATGAATACCGCGATGCAAAGCAAAAGTAATCGGCTATAGTGAAGTTAATGCCCTGACGCAAACTTCTGTCCAAGGGGTCACTCCCGGTGAAGGGATCTCGGCCCTTGCCTCGTCGACTGAGGAGCAGGATATTCCAACTGAATACCACGATGCAAAACAAAAGTGAACGTCCTTGCAATAACAGCTTTTTGAAAAGTGTTCCAACAACATCAGATTAGGTTTGTTTTTAACTTGCATTGATCCGAATCAATGCAGTCCCATCAATTGATCACACCACAAAGAACGAAAATATACTGATGTACGTATATGCCATCCGCATTCGCCACTGGGTCCCGTCATTACCCGTTAGGTTAGCTAACTAACGACAGAGCGGGGACTGGACTAGCGCGGATGTAAAACATATACAACATCTACTAATATATATACCAATATATTATATTTCGCTCAAGGCGTGAATAAAATGCAACATCACAGATATGTACAGCATCACAGAAACAACACAGATATCTGGGATCCCCGGGTTTCACAGAGCCACTGCTGAAACCCGACGTTCCCCTGGTCGTGTGGATAGCCTGTGCAATGAAATCCTAGACCCCTACGGGCGCGGCAAGTTACCCGCCAAAACCTGAAGCGAGGCAGCCCCCTTCAGCGACGTGAATGGACCACCGGCACTTCATGGAATCCGGCAACTTGGGCACCCCTCCTGGGTCAACCTGTACCCCCTACGAGTGCGGCGAATAGCCCGCCAATCCTAGAGTGAAGCCCCCTCCGTCTCAATGCCATGAGATGCGGGCTTGTTGCCCTCCAGAACCCGGCTATCCGTGCACCCCTCCGCGGGGCAATCCTAGTACAGAAAATAAAATATACATACAACGGGTACATCGACCGCAACCAGGTCGTGCCCCAAAATAATAATACAAACAGGCAGTGACGGCAGTCCACATGTCGGACGCTCGCCCCGCAATATCAAATGTACATAATACAACCACAACTGTACTAGCATTGCATCCAGGCTATCCCCACGACCGATCCGCAACATCACAGCAAAAACAAAACATCAACGTGAAAGTCACGTTCGCAAATCCGTCTAACCGGGCTATAGCAGTTAGACCGGATTTACCGATCAAGTGACATTCACGGTCGTAGATATAATGTAAATACTGTGAAAAATGTGTTTAAAATATTCGATCGATCAAAAATTAACAAGTGGGCCCCAAAGGAATACTGTAGCACTCACAGAAATAATTGGCCCAATTTTAATATTCTAAAACCCATATTTTAAGCCCAGAAAGCCTCTGAAAAAAAATGGTGCAGTGATGTCTACAGTGTGCGGCGGAAGGGCGGCGGAATGGGGGTTTGTGCGGCGCTTCCGCGCTCTGACTGTGGAATCACTTCATCGAAATTTTACAGAGTTCTTATATTTTCTAGTACATCAATATTTTACAGCCTGAAAAATTTTTAGAGACCAAAAATTTTCAACAGAAACTGATGCGAAGGTAAAATGCAGTTTTGGAACTTTTTGATCGATCGGAAATGCAAACACATTAAACCAAGCTAGACTAAGTTAATGGCGAGGCTCTGATACCACTGTAAGTGCACGGCGGCGCCCCGGCCGTCAAACCGACGGCCAAATGCGGAAGCGGTGAATAACTTTAATTTTCTTGAATTGGCAAACCGCCGCGCACTAATACCCGGATCGAACCATTAGCTAGTCCTAGCTATCTACAAGAAAGGGAATAGAGATATACCGACGATCCAAGTCCTCCGGTCTTCCCGTCATGGTCCCGATCTCCTGCGGAAAAGTCCCGTCTCCTCCTCGTCGCCGGAAGTGCACCACATCGCCTACTTCTTTTACGGGCTCCCACCTCAATGCCGAGGCAACTCGGGCACGAAGCCGGCTACTCGACGTGCCCAAGGTTCGCTGTAGAATGTGTAGTGAGCTATATTGTCTCTATTAGGGTTGAAGGAGTTGCCATATGGTGGAGGAAAAGATACAAGCTTTTGGAGAGGAGCTAAAAAGACTTTGCCAAACCAAAATGAGTGTAATTCCCTCATCTAAAAATTGGGACAGCCCCCAATGAGCCAAGGCCGGCCATGACAATGAGAGGAGGGTGAGAATGGAGAGTCAAGAGAGAGACCAAAGAGGGAGCCATTCTCCACTAATACAAAAAAGAGAGAGGAAAGCTATCATGCAAAAGAAATGATAGCAAGGAAAGTCCAACACTCCAACACCAATGATCATCCATCATCAACAACAATCCCAACACTCTACCAACAATCATGACTAAAACCATGATGATAAAGAAAGTCAAGCAATCATGAGTTTATGAAGTCAAATGATGGGACAAGAATCATGTCATGATAATAAGCAAAGAACCCCCTCCACAAACACTCATTTGCAACAATGCAAATAAGCCCTCCTCCACCAAACTTCGGCCAATGAACGGAACAAAGGAAATTGGCCGAAACGGAAAGCAAACTGGCAACTCCAGAAAACTGGTCCCGTAATAAATTACAGGAAAACCCCAATACTGTGCATACACACCCGCATCTGTATTTCGACCGAAATACAAATGCAATGAGACAAAATCTACACTGTACTATACTAGGATCCGGCTTATACCAAAGCCGGCTAGTAATATCCGTTCGATCCTGATCCGTGCAATACCGCACGTATCTGATCGAACCCTGCCATATAACCATACGGCCTATAGTACAAACTGTCCGATCCTGATCCGTGCAATACCGCACGTATCTGATCGGACCCTGCTATATCTCCATACGGCCTCTACAACCTTTCGCCCGAAAGCTGAGTAACTGAATGTGGGGGACTCTAAAGACTCATCAACACCTTGGTTGTGGATTTAACCACTAGCACGTTAGAGGTATAAGCCAATACATAACGGGCTACCAGGTATTGACCAAAAGGGACGTCTGTAAGCGAACTCAGCCTGACTCCCTACTGAGCCTGTCAGTGACAATATTCGTGCAGTCCGGTCCGTTCGTCTATGAGTATCGCATGGCGGGCCTAGGGGGTTGGTAAAAGTCAGACCCCCAAAAGCGGTACAAGTCGTGTCGGAGTGTAGCCCAGAACACCCTGAGATACTACTGGAATACCTACCAGTAAATCTCCTTGCCTTGGCCAAGGACTTTGTGTAATGGCTCTCCTAGACACAGCACGACCTCACCCCCAATACCGGGAGAGACGAACCCCTGAAGATACGCTCACTGTCTCCATGTGGCTCGGGACTGTACCCAACTAAAACCTGTTTGCACGACTCCTTTGAGCCGTGGTAGGGTAGTAATCAAAGTACAGTGGGAACTCACACGAGACAAATGACGATCCCCAGGTCGATGAACTAACCTGCACACATGTCACCAGGGAACTGCCATCTGACGTCTGGTATATTACCAACTAGCATGTTCCCGGCGAGTCCTGTCCGGTGTACTCATAACCCAATGAGCACCTGTATACATCTTAGGTGATCCAACTGACACCAGTGGCTTGTGAGACCGGCCACCGCCCCTCGTCGGGGTCTCGACTGTATACACTAGTCTACTAATGGAGTATCGATGCCCAGTCTCGAAACTCCCACGACTAGGGACCTTTTAAGGATAAGCTTATAGACCCCAGCTCCCACTTATATGATCGCCCTCATACTGCTGGTGGTCAAGCAAGAATCCTAGGGGCTCTATCAATGTATAATAGTGACGTGTCAGGTCACCTAAAGCAGTACACGATGATAAAGGTAAACCAGATAGCATACTATCATCTCGAGTAAGACTGTCCTACCGGGATAGGTCCTCCCTCAATCATTACAATCACGTACCTGTGACCTAATAATTGACTCTGAGGGCACTATCTCCAACAACGGCCACCCGGGTATTGAGCGATCTGAAGATCGACGAGCAAGCCCGCTCACACTCCAGTGAATCCAACTAGTAACACAACCGTACAGTCCGGTCTGAGCGTCTGATATGTCGCATATCTCGCCTAGGGGTGGTAAACGTCAGACCCCAATAGCTCAATAAGTCGTGTCGATATGAGGTCTATAACTGTTCGAGAAACTACTGGTAACACTTACCAGTAAATCTCAGCAACCCTGGCCAGGGATTTCCTGTTATAGCCAATCGAACACAGCGCAACATCAACCCCCTATACCGGGAGAGACGAATCCCCTCCTATCGCTCATTGCCTCCATGTGACTCGGGACTGTACCCAAAAACCACCGTTTTGCACGCCCTCTTGGACGTGGTAAGATGGAAATCAAAGCACAGTGGGAACCACACAAGACTCTATGACGATCTCGGGTCAACAGACTACTCTGTACCAGTGTCACCAGAGAACTGCCATCTGACGTGAGGTATAATACCATCTGGGAGTTCTCGGCGAGTCCGTCCAGTGTACCCAGTCTCTACTGAGCACCCGTATATCATCTCTGATGTCAAACACCAATGGATATGGGATCATCCATCGCCCATCTGTATGGGTCGAGAAGGTACACGCTAGTCTACTCTGGTATATCGATGCCCCGTCTCGATACACCCACGACTAGGGACTTTGAAGGATGTACTTATAGACTACCATGTCCCCACTAGTATGATCCGCATCATAGTCCAGGTAGTCAAGTACAGATCCTAAGGGCTTTACCAACATGTAACAGAGAGACAATCAGTATACACGTTAAGGTAAAGTTCAACCAGATAGCATACTATCATGTCGAGCAAGAAAGTCCTCCCTATATATGTCCCAGCATCCACTACAATATACATCCTATGTACAGTAATGGCCTCTAGGGCATACATATAACTAACAGTATAGCACCCCCGCAGTCCGTGGTGATGTATACGAATACGTATACACACATATATTTATTATGTGTTGTTAGGATTATTGATGGTAATAATGGAATTATTGATGAGAAGGATGTATTGGTTTAGTGTAGTGCGAACCCTAGAGTGGTGGTTGCACTCTCACATACACGTACACATATACTTGCATACATTCTTTCATTTATCTGTGCGCATATGGAGGTGTGTATATCTACAGATGGGTATGGGACTATATGTTCATATACGGGATTGAGGATGATACGTGGGATTGAGATGAGTCGATGAGGTTCGATTGAGGCCGTGAGATTCGGCGATATGACAGAGTTCGTATTTGAGATGTGATATGATGGTAGTGATACCTGTTATGTGATGAGATAATATGATATCGACTCAGATTTAGGTGGTTTTCATACCCCTCCCGATTGACTTGATTGTTGGGTCCGTAGTTCGCATAGTAGGCGTTAGACTAGACCCGAGTCATACCTATTTCAAAAACTAACGAATCGGGGATATTTTAAAGATGGGCAAAAGGGCCTCTACGGATATTTTCAAACGACACATCTTTTCTTAAAACACCGTAGCCCTTATTTTACCAAAAACCCTGATTCGTCCTTTTTCAAAAGGCAAGGCTGCATGATATATTTATTGAGGTAGATTCTTTACTGTTGCGTTGATTATTCGATTCTGCATATTCATGCTATTTGCATTGCATTGCTTGTGTTTATTGATATATTACAGTCATGCTGCTAGGACACCAGCGCCATTATCGATGATGCATATGTTCCACGTACACTTGTTTGCCGGCTCACACACTTCATCATCGATAATTGCCATGTCACTACACTGTAGTAATATTGCATTCTGGATATGACCCTTGCATGACATCCTGATATGTTTACATTTCTTTTACATGTCGCATACATCATGCCTTCTGATTATACGCATTGAGAGTTGTTGTTTCCATGATATTTCTGGATTTGGGAACCGTGGGTATTTCAAAAGAGAATATGTAATTGCTTTAAAAACCCGGTTACCCGTGATATGATATTTCAGTGCGTCCACCATGTGTTTTCTCGGTGCTGAGAGCGACATGTGAAACCCGATTCGAGGAGGCGGATGAGGCCGATTGCGGGTACATGGTGGACCCGGTATGGTTCCCCGGGGCAAGAAATGTTTTTCGTGGAGTAGAGGATGAGCCTAGCAGGGTGGCGAGTACCTACCGTGATTGGTTGGACCTGGCGGTAATCCGGAGGATACTGACCAGAGTCGATAGATGGATATGGGCGTACTGCCGGCCCCGAGGGCCAATTCCGCAGACGGAGCCCGTGGGCTGATCCGGACTGACGGTGCCCGATATATGAGGATTTACGTGCTGATGCTGGGTACAGTTTTCATGATGTTTTCGAGTGTCGATGTTGGGCACTCCGGTTCTATGATTTTGACGTGTCGCGAGGGACACAGGTGGTTTATATCCTCATATTACCATGCATATGCTGATGATATTTACATGCATGACGGTTATTGTCATTGGGTGACGAGTGGATGGGATCCACGTACATGCAGATTGATTTCATTGATTATACCTCACATTTATGATATGCTATTACTTGAGGCACTGGCACGAGCACTTGGCACTACACTCATGTATAGAGATTACATTGCCAGTTTAGCATGCTTCAGACTTATTCATATTGAGGTTTATATATGTCTGATCGTATTGACCTAGGATGGGTCATACATTCGATCTCTGCTTGTAGATATTTTCTATTCACGAGTTGACAACTCACCCCCGTTGTGCCACGGTCCTTGCAGGTTTTTGCCGTACAGATTCCATAGCGGCATTTCTGGCACACTGCTTACATATGGGTGACTTGCTTGGGTAGGTGGGTTCTTTTGTATCAGAACCGCCATTGTTCCTGTATTATTCATTGTATCTAGAAATTCCATCAACCAAAACTTATGTATTATTTCGACCTTAGAGTCGCGCTTGTAGTATTATGGTTTTCTGGCTATTTTGAGTTTCTTTTTGGGTTTTGATCCTCGCTCTTTGGCGTTGTATATTATTATTGCTTGCGTGGTTGTGACCGTCGATTGACGAAGAGCTAGCTTCCGCTTGGGGATGCCTTTTATCACTTCATATATATTATTCTTGTTGTACCCCGTTTGGGGCCAGTTTTTACAAAGGAAACTCTGCTGAAATTTTCAGAAAAGGCTACACATTTTAAACATGCATATTCGGCTTAGTTATTTAAAAAATTGATTTTCAAAACATGATTTCTTTACTTCTTAAAACCAGTTTTCCTTATTTACTCCTTAAAATGGTTTTATATTTCTGGGCTTTTAGCTTACTTGGATCAGATGGGGTCCTATAGACTTCATATTGTTCAAGGGCCAGTCACGTGCTCTTCCGGGTCGTGACAGAATGCTCCTTACCTAACCATCAACTGATATAGGTAAATGTCATAGACAACGGATATATCAGTTTATAGAATAAACATATAGATATATCAGTTTGAAATTGGTGCATAACAACGGATATTCAAAACCAAATATTTGTCGTCAGGCAAAAACCTAGGCGATCTCCTCAAATATTACCAATTACAACGAATCCCGATATAATGAGGATGATCACCTAATTCCCAATAACTTACTCCCACTCATCATCTATAAAACCATACAGATGTGAGAATCAAACCTGATAAATACATACCTTGGAGTAAGGACCTAATTGGGGAAATCAGTTTTCTATTAACAATACACAGTGAAACTGAAACATGTAAATGTTTCGAAGGGGTATTTGGGTATTCCTAGTAATACCTCTTCCATTATCAGATTCATGACTGTAACCGTATATTTCGTTGCTATCTCTCCAAATCCTTTTGTTTGTCTTTAGTTGTTACCTTCTGTACACCATCGTTAGGCTAAATGGTTTTCTTCCTTCCCTACCGTTTGGCACTAGCCTATGGTTTGGAAGAAGACAATCCAATAAGCGTAACAGGTGTACCCTCCTAATCCTAGGAGTACTCGCAACCTGAGAGAAGGTAAAGATAAAAGACAACTGAATGAACTTTATTCCTATTTCTCCTGAACCGGAGAAAAGCAAAGGTAAAGTAGGAATGGCGATGAAATACACGGTTTGGTCGTGAATGATAGCAGTCGCAATTTACTTTGCCCTCTTTCTAATCCCTTTATTTTTTATTTACCTATTACCTTCTGTACACCCCACTTAGGCTAATTGGTTTTCTTCATTCCCTACCGTTCGGCACCTGCCTATGGTTTCGAAGAAGACTATCCAATAATCGCAATAGGTGTACCCTCTCCTAATCCTAGGAGCCCTCACAACCTGAGAGAAGGTAAAAGGAAAAAACAACTGAATAGTCCTATTTATTTTCTCCAGAACCGGAATCCATCCTCGAATCTGGAACAAGTTCCTTCGAGTTCGTATATAACCATACGATGGATTTATCCAATGGAAGTGGATGTTCGTTGTGATACGAGGTGTTCTGGAGAAATGCAAAGGGTAAAAAAAGTAGTGGCAGTGATGTATGCAACTCAGACAATCCAAAAGCAAGTGTTTTAAGAAAGTTCGGCTAACATGATTACTGAGTTATAATCTAGGGTCGGGTCATGGTCGCAGCCAAAGAGAGAGAGAAAAGAAACACTCTGTGTGCACTCTTACATAGATCAGAATGGTTAATCACTTTATCTAATCCGGATGTCTCCCACTGTTTCCTCAAATTCTCCTCCAAACCTGAAAGAAGAATTAGTCGGGATCGCCCGAGGAGTAAACCAACTCATCAGTGGGAATCGGGATCCAACTATCATCGCATGATAACTTGATGGAATCCACTCAAGTCACCACACTCCAGAAGATATGTGCATGCCTGGTAAGTTTCAGTTTCTTTAGAAACCCCCGATGTGATTTTTACCCCTAGGACCCAAGTGACCTTGACTAAAGATCAAAATGTCAAAAGGTCCTAGTCAAGTTCTACCCGTCATTATCTTGATTGCATTAAACCCACCCGTACTAGCCTTGACTAAAGATCAAAATGATCGCACGACTGTCCTAACCAATCACATATCCATGCAACGGAAAAGCATTACATAGCTACCGAACACCACGCCTCGACTAAAGATCGAAATGCATAGCACGGATACTAAGCACTACCAATCCGAAATGACGGAGGGCTACGGCTGGTTTTTGGCGAAAAACCTTTAACGTAATGAACTTGATATCATTGAAGGAACTGGATAGCCTTTTATAAATATATAGTGGCGAAAACCTTTGCTAAAGAAGTCACTCCTGGTGAAGGGATCTCGGCTCTTTCTTCGTCGAATGAGGTGCAGGATATTCCAACTGAATACCGTGATGCAAAGAAAAAATTAATCGATTATAGTGAAGTTATTACCCTGACGCAAACCTCTGTCCAAGGGGTCACTCCCAATGAAGGGATCTCGGCCCTTGCCTCGTCGAATGAGGTGCTGGATATTCATAACCGAATACCACTATGCAAAACAAAAGAAAACTTCATTGTAATAACAGCTTTTTCAAAATTGTTCCAACAACATCGAATATGTTTGTTTTCCTTGCATTGATCTGAATCAACGCAGTCCCATCAATTAATCACACCACAAAAGAACGAAAATATGATGTACGTATATGCTATCCGCATTCGCCACTGGGTCCATAATCAACAGTTAGGTTACTTAACTAACGACAGAGCGGGGACTGGACTAGCGCGGGTGTAAAACATATACAACATCTACTAGTATATATAACAATATATAATAATCGCTCCAGGCGTGATAAATACAACATCATAGAAAAGCAATAAGCATCACAGAACAATATAGATAATCTGGGAGCCCCGGGTTTCCTTTGAGCCGCAAGTGAAACCCGACGTTCCCATGGTCGTGTGGATAGCCTGCGCAATGAAAACCTAGACCCCTATAGGCGTGACAAGTTACCCGCCGAAACCAGAAGCGAGGCAGCCCCCTTCAGCAAAGTGAATGGGCCACCCAGTACTTCACGGAATCCGATAACTTGAGCACCCCTCTTTGGGTCAACCTGTACCCCCTACGAGTGCGGCGAATAGCCTGCCAATTTTAGAGTGAAGCCCCTCCGTCTCAAAGCCATAAGATGCGGGCCCGTTGCCCTCTAGAACCCGGCTATCCGTGCACCCCACCGCGGGGTAATCCTAGTACAGAAAATAAAATATACAACGGGTACATCGACCTCATCCCGGTCGTGCTCCAAAAGAATAATATACAAACAGGCAGTCACGGCAGTCCACATGTCGGATGCTCGCCCCGCGATATCAAATGTACAAATGAAACTAAACTGTACTAGCATTGCACCCAAGCTATCCACTACGACAAATCCGCAACAACACAGCACAACACAGAACATCAACGTAAATGTCATGTTCGCAAACTCGTCTAAAAGGACATATAGCAATTAGACGAGTTATACCGCTCTAATGACATTCACGGTCGCAGATATAATATAAGTACTGTAAACTAACGTATTTAAAATTCCGATCGACAAAACTTCCCGAAGTTGGCCACAAGTGCAAATCCAGCACTCAAATGAATCTGGGACAAAGCTATATATTAAAAAATCATATTTCCATGAACTAAAGCCCCAGAAAAATTTGTAGGGTTCCTAGGCACTCATGTGAAGGTTCATAAGGCATCAAACATGCACGAATAAAATTTTAGATGTGCCGAACAACCCAAAGCCGGGATCTTTGCTAGATTATTAGGGTTTAACATGCAAGATAACATCTTTAATACTAAGTGTGAGGGATTACAACCTTTGTAGTCCGCTCCTTCGCTTCACAAGCTCCGAGTAGAAGTCCTTTCGCCATGATCCACGATCTCCCGGACTCAAGAGAGGCTCCACGACTCGAACGATCCATGCTAGCTTGTAGTGTTCCGCTTCTCCGATGATCTACGTCAAAGTTGCTATACCCCCAAGCTCTCTCACTCTAATGAGGTGAACACCCAAATCTAATGGGCTAGATTAGATGAGAATGATGGAGTAGTATTTATGCTTTCTTTTTATATCATTTTCTCACAAGAACTCATCACAAAAGATATCACAAGTGAGCTCTCTCAAAAACTCAAGAGAGAAGAAGATGAAGAATAATGAGATAATTCCTTTTGTGATGAATAGTAATAAGAGTATATGATTGATTATGGAACCATGGTCAAGGATGAGAGGCTTAACTTTTGTAGAGAATATACTAGGGCTAGAGTTTGGTTAGGTTAACTAATGAGTTATGGATAAACATCAACCATAATATCTTAAACAAGAGAAAAGGAATTATTTCAAGAATGTGCAAGAAAAAGCTAACCCTAATCAAACCCTAACCTTGATTTTATCTCTACTAATCATGTTCTATTATCAATCATATCATGTTGCAATAATATATAACACATATATATTATATATTTGCAAAAAAATAGAAAATAATACAATTAACATATATCGCATATATATCAATGTATTAATCCGGTGAGAAAAATGAAATAATAAAGCGAGTCAATATTAGATAATGTAATATAATATATCATATATATTATTATACATTAAATCATCGAATCAACACTTGACCCGACGATCCGGCTATATCAAATATAACCGACTAATATATCATGTACCGATTCATCGAATCAACACTTGATCCGATGAGCCGGTTCATATCTAAATATTGCGAGAATATAATACGGTATCACATATCGCATTATCCTCGGTCCTGCACATATCACATATGTGCCTCTACTCCGTTTTGCCTGAGCCAAGAAATCCCTGTGTAGGACTCTAAAGAATCGTCAATACGCCGGTAGCAGGTGATGATCATATCAAACACCCATAAGCTACAAGCGGTCGGCTAAACGTAACAGCCACCCAGGTATTGAGCGATCAGAAGATCAACAAGCTAGCATGTCCGTTCTCATGTGAATCCAATCGGTAACACTCCCGTACAGTCCGGTCTGTTCGTCTGATATGTCGCATATCAAGTCTAGGGGTGGTATACGTCAGACCCCAGTAACCGATAAGTCGTGTCGATGTGAGGCTCATAACGGGTCGAGAAACTACTGGTAACACTTACCAGTATATCTCTATATCATCCCTGGCCAGGGACTTCCAGTTATAGCCAATCGAACACAGCACAACATCATCTCCCTATACCGGGAGAGACGAATCCCCTCCTATCGCTCATTGCTTCCATGTGATTCGGGACTGTACCCAAAAGCCACCGTTTTGCACGCCCTCTTGGATGTGGTAAGATGGAAATCAAAGCACAGTGGGAATCACACAAGACTCTATGACGATCTCGGGTCAACAGACTACCCTGTACCAGTGTCACCGGAGAACTGCCATCTGACGTGTCGTATATCACCATCTGGGAGTTCTCGGCGAGTCCGTCCAGTGTACCCAGTCTCCACTGAGCACCTGTACACCTTCTCTGATGTCAAACACCGATGGATATGGGATCATCCATCGCCCATCATATGGGTCAAGATGCGTATACGCTAGTCTACTCTGGTGTATCGATGCCCCGTCTCGATATACCCTCAACTAGGAACATTTATAGGATATACTCATCGACTACCGTGGCCCCACTATTATGATCTCATCATAATCCCCGTAGTCGAGTACAGATCCTAAGGGCTTTATCAACATGTGAGAGAAAGACAGTAAACCAATACAAGTCAACATGTTAAGATAAAGTGAAACCAAATAGCATACTATCATGACGAGCAAGAAAGTCCTCTCTGTATATATCCAAGCATCCATCATAATATACATCATATGTACAACAATGGCCTCTAGGGCATATACATAACTAACAATTTCCCACTTGCACTAAGGCCAGCTGCTGTAGTATCTCATACCTAGCATCCCGAATAATCTCTCAAACTGTATCTGGGGAATGGCCTTCGTGAGTGGATCCGCAGTATTGTCCTTCGTATCTACTCTCCTGACCTCGATCTCCTGGCGATCAACTATCTCCCTGATCAGGTGATACTGCCTCAGAATATGTCTGGATTTCTGATGGGACCTGGGTTCCTTGGCCAAAGCCACAGCTCCATTGTTATCGCAATACAGAGGTATTGGATGCTCAATGGATAGAACCACACCAAGTTCACTAATGAACTTCTTAACCCAGACAGCCTCTTTGGCAGCATCGTTGGCAGCGATGTATTCAGCCTCCATCGTCGAGTCTGCAACGGTATCCTGTTTGGAACTCTTCCAACATACCGCCCCTCTATTGAGGGTAAAGAAAAATCCCGAGTGCGACTTAGAGTCGTCCTTATCACTTTGGAAGCTGGAATCGTTAAAGGACTCGACCCGGAGTTCTCCGTTACCATACACCAAGAACATGTCTCTAGTCCTTTGCAAGTACTTGAGAATTTTCTTCACAGCTGTCTAGTGACTCTCTCCAGGATCTGCTTGATACCGACTCAGTACACTTAGTGAGTATGCTACATCGGGTCTGGAACATAGCATCGCATACATGATAGAGCCTACTGCAAAAGCATAGGGTATCCCTTGCATGCGAGCTCTCTCCAAATCAGTCTTGGGAGACATCTCTTTGGAGAGAGTGAGTCCAGAGATCGTTGGTTGGTTCCCACGCTTGGATTCTTCCATACTAAACCTCTTTAGTATGGTGTCAATGTACCTGGATTGGGATAATCCTAGTATCCTTTTGGATCTATCTCTATAGATCCTAATCCCCAATATGCAGGAGGCATCACCTAGATCTTTCATTGAGAATCTTTGTGATAAGAAGAGCTTGACTGATTGCAGCATAGGAATATCATTTCCTATCAAGAGTATGTCATCCACGTATAATACGAGGAAGACAACCTTACTCTCTGCCACCTTCTTATAGATACAAGGTTCATCTATATTTTTGATGAAGTCAAACTCTTTGACTACAACATCAAAACAGATGTTCCAACTCCGCGATGCTTGCTTTAACCCATAAATGGATTTAAGCAGTTTGCACACCTTTCCGCTGCTCCCACTATCTAAGAAGCCCTCTGACTGAGTCATGTACACGCACTCTTCTAAATCACCATTTAGAAAGGCGGTCTGAACATCCATTTGCCAGATTTCGTAGTCATGGTATGCAGCAATGGCAAGTAAGATCCGGATGGACTTAAGCATAGCCACTGGAGAAAAGGTTTCATCATAATCCACACCCGGTCGTTGACGAAAACCCTTTGCTACAAGTCTAGCTTTGAAAGTCTCAACTTTACCATCTACACCAAATTTCCTTTTAAAAACCACTTGCTCCCAATGGGTTTTACCCCTTCAGGAGCATTTTCCAAAATCCATGCTTTATTGGTGTACATGGATTCCATCTCAGATCGCATTGCATCCATCCATTTCACAGAGTCACTACTCGTGATGGCCTGCTCGAAACTAGTCGGGTCATCGTCTTCCATGATGCAATCCTCGCTTTCACCATCAATGAGAAAACTGTAGTATCTCTCAAGCGGATGAGAAACCCTGCTAGATCGGCGGAGAGGCTGGGGTTCGTCGGGTACTACTGAATCCTCTGGTTCTACAAAGTCTTCTGTTATAGTTTGTGTTGCTGGAACCTCTTCCAGTTCTACCTCAATGCCACTATTCTGCTTCATAAGAAAACCATTTTCTAAGAAAGTGGCATGTCGAGAAACAAACACCTTTTGTTCCTCGGGGTGGTAGAAGATATACCCTTATGAATTTTTGGGATATCCTACAAACTTACATAAGACAGATCTTGCCTCGAGTTTGTCCGGATTTTGCCTTTTGACATAGGCCGGACAACCCCATATCTTAATATAATTAAGATGTGGTCTCTTCCCTTTCCATATCTCATATGGAGTGGTAGGAACAGATTTGGTGGGAACTCTATTCAATAGGTCTATGGCTGTCTCAAGTGCATATCCCCAGAAGGAAATAGGTAACTCAGCTGTACTCATCATCGAGCGCACCATATCTAATAGGGTGCGATTCCTTCGTTCCGATACACCGTTGTGCTGTGGTGTATATGGAGGAGTAAGCTGAGAGAGAATCCTATTCTCTTTTAGATAATCAAGGAACTCATTGCTTAAGTATTCTCCTCCTCGATCAGATCGAAGAATCTTAATACTTTTGCCCGTTTGATTCTCTACTTCGTGCTTATATTCTCTGAATTTCTCAAAAGCTTCAGACTTGTGTTTCATCAGGAACACATGTCCGAATCTAGAGAGATCGTCAGTGAATGTAATAAAGTAGGAAGAACCGTTCCTGGCATGCGTAGACATGGGACCGCATACATCACTATGTACCAGTCCTAAGAGTTCCGTAACTCTTTCTCCGTGTCCACTAAACGGAGCTTTGGTCATTTTTCTCTTGAGACATGAATGGCAAGTATCATAAGATGATAATTCGAACGGATTCAAATATCCATCTTTATGTAACTTAGCCAGTCGTGTCGCATTTATATGACCAAGTCTACAATGCCACAAGAAGGATTCATTCATTTCTGAACTCTTCCTCTTGTGTGTGTTTTGTATATTGAGGACTGTATTTTGATTTAGAATGAATATGCCATTATGTAACGAGCCTGATGCAATCAACTTTTGATCTAGGAATATGTTTATAACATTATCCTGTACTACAAAATTATATTCTTCTTTACTTAATAAAGAAATTGATATAATGTTGCACATCATGTTCGTTATATAATAGCACTCATTCAGAATCAGTGTATCACCACTTGGTAATACTAGGTGATATTCGCCAACTGCTTTGGCTGCAACATTTGCCCCATTCCCAACTTGAATGGAATGATCACCTTTTCCTAGTTCTTTACCTTTCTTTAGCCCATGCAACAATTTACATATGTGGGATCCTGATCCGGTATCTAATACCCAGGACGTAGGGTGAACTGAGAAACAGTTCTCAATAACTAACACACCTGAAGAAGATGCATCAACATGCATGTTCTTTTGGGCGGCGTGAGAATCCAGATATTCTCTTATTTCCTGTTCAGTCTTATAACTCTTATAAGAAAGAATGGGTCCAACGTTCCCCTGCTCAGTATAATAAGCGGGTTCAGTCAATACATCCATATTATTATCTTGATTATGGCCTGACATGGTCGCTACCTGGAAAGAAAGAGAAGAAAACACTTTAGCGTATGCTCTTGCAAGATTAGATTGGTTATTATCTTATCTAATCAGGATGTCTCCCACTGTTTTTATCAAATCTACCTTCAAACCCTAAAAGGTAAGATTAGCCGGGATTAATTACACCTTACAATTTCGTCAATCTTTCAGCCAGATCAGTGTCGGTACTTGAGGGAGATTCCCCGTGCTTTCGCATGGGCCTAATTAAAGTAAACCTCATTTTCCCAAAGGCGTAACCCCGTTAACACTTTTCTAGACACCTACTTGATTGGCTAATTGTCCTGTGTAAAACTCTCCCAGGAGTAACTCTTACTCGCAGTGGGTATCGGGATCCAACTATTTCATAGGAGGTATGCAATCTCATTGCAAATTTCAACACTTGAAATTCCCGATAATATTTTTACCCCTAGCATGCTATGACCTTGATGCATGCCAAACAACCCATAGTCCGCTAGTCAAGTTCAACCCGTACAATTCGTGATTGAATTAAACCTACCCGTACAACCCTTGACGCATGCCAAACAACGCCGTACGAATACCCTAATCCAATCGCATCTCATGCTGCAGATAAGTAATAATCAGCTACCGTACACTGCGCCTTGACGCATGCCAAACTACCGCAGCACGAATACTAAATATTACTTATCTGAATTGACGGAGGGCTACACAGGTTTTTCAGAAAACCATGAGCGTAATGAACTTGATATCGTCGTAGAATCATGTGAAATTTTGAAATGGAGTGTTTTTGAGGCTTTCATTAGTTTTGCTAAAGAGGTCACTCCCGGTGAAGGGATCTCGGCTCTTTCCTCATCGAATAAGGTGCAGGACATATCATATATATCACTGTGCAAATCAAAACTCTAAAAGCAATCAAAAGACAAACCGAGTTTTGTAGCATCTGCCAGTTTCGCTAAAGAGGTCACTCCCAGTGAAGGGATCTCGGCTCTTACCTCATCGAATAAGGTGCAGGGTATATCATATATACCGCTATGCAAAGCAAAACTGTAGCTACCCTTTTTATAAAGTTTTGATTCTACAACATCTTTTAGGTTTCTTTTCTTTTTATTAATCTCATTAATAAAAAATCCCATCAGCTTATGCTTCCTAAGCATCACAGAAGAAACGAAAGCTGTAATATTTATATATCAGTATATATATATATAAGCATTCGTCTTAGGCAGTAATATGATCTCATCACAGAACATTGCAGCAGAAGAACATATATGAAATATTGGATATACTAGGACGTTCGTGTTTTCAATACGAGCCGGTATAAAACACAGATTCCACGGTCGCGATGAATAGCCAAACCCACATCCTAAGACCCCTACGAGAGCGGCAAGTAACACTGCCAATTCTAGGGTTAGGAGACCCGGTCTCGACTCCTCGAGATGGCCTCCCACTGGACCCTAGAACCCGGTTACTTGTGCTCCCCTCCTTGGGTCTACCTAATGCGGAAAAGTAAATAATATACAATGATGACATCAACCTCATCCCGGAAGTGCCCCAATAAAAGAATATTACATACAAATGAATTTTACATGAATGAAAATAAAAACCCTCATCTCACATAAAACCCCCGGCTATTCAGAACACGACGATCCAATATAACATATCACAGCAACACATAATATCACATATCATCAACGTAAGTAAGTATGCATACACCGATCGTCGTAGATGTATAGCAACGAAGACCGGCAATACAACTACATACTACACTTACGGTCACAGAAAAGAAATTGTAAAACTACAATATTTGGAATCCACAATCACTTTAGACATCGTAAATCCGAAATATCACATACTTCCCATTTCATGCCTAACACAATGAATTCCACATATTGTATCACATTCCAGATAAATAAACAATATTAAACTTTCCGAACAGATAATCAAATACCCAAAATTTCCTAAATTGCTCAACACTTGAGCGGAGTTCAAATAATCCGGAATGTGTCACAGTAGTAGCGGTCCAGCCATAGAAGGGTCAAGCCAACGCCTCACATATGGCACGCCGTACTGCCCCAAACCCGAAGGTTCAAAAGGCAACTCAATACGGTCACATAATCGAGTTAAGGTTTGTTTTCTTCTAGCGGGTCCACCACAAAACTTGCACGCATTTCCGAAAGATTTAAACTCGAGAAAAGATTCAACACTTGAAAATTTTTCGTGTCGGGAAAAAGTGAGTTAATGATATCCGTTCGAACTTTTTAACAGTTTCTAAATATCCGGAAATACTAACGAATTTAAATATTCCGATCGAATCTACGATTACAAAATAAACCCCAGAACACTCAACTCTTGAGTCAAAATAAAAATACCAGAAACTGTATAAGCATCAAAAAAGAATTACTGTGAAATAAAAATTGTCACATCAAGCAGTACTGCCGCGAAACCGCGGCCCAGGGTACGGCCGCGATTCCGCGGCTGTCTGTACGGATCACTTCCTCGTATTTCACTGTTATTCTTATTTTTGTCTGCTGTATTTTTTAGGTATTTTTAATTCAGAAAAAATCGCATTTTTGAAAAATATCCAGAGAGGAGTTCATTTTTGTCGGTTCGGGTTCGATCGGAGTTTTAACTTCGTAAACATGTCGCCTAATGCTCTAGCTAGTCTCTGATACCACTGTAGGGTTCCTAGGCACTCATGTGAAGGTTCAAAAGGCATCAAACATACCGGAATAAAATTTTAGATGTGCCGAACAACCCAAAACCGGGATCTTTGCTAGATTATTAGGGTTTAACATGCAAGATAACATCTTTAATACTAAGTGTGAGGGATTACAACCTTTGTAGTCCACTCCTTCGCTTCATAAGCTCCGAGTAGAAGTCCCTTCGCCGCGATCCACGATCTCCCGGACTCAAGAGAGGCTCCACGACTCGAACGATCCATGCTAGCTTGTAGTGTTCCGCTTCTCCGATGATCTACGTCGAAGTTGCTATAACCCAAGCTCTCTCACTCTAATGAGGTGAACACCCTAATCTAATGGGCTAGATTAGATGAGGATGATGGAGTAGTATTTATGCTTTCTTTTTATATCATTTTCTCACAAGAACTCATCACAAAAGATATCACAAGTGAGCTCTCTCAAAAACTCAAGAGAGAAGAAGATAAAGAATAATGAGATAATTCCTTCTGTGATGAATAGTAATAAGAGTATATGATTGATTATGAAACCATGGTCAAGGATGAGAGGCTTAACCTTTGTAGAGAATAAACTAGGGCTAGGGTTTGGTTAAGTTAACTAATGAGTCATGGATAAACATCAACCATAATATCTTAACCAAGACAAAAGGAATTCTTTCTAGAATGTGCAAGAAAAAGCTAACCCTAATCAAACCCTAACCTTGATTTATCTCTACTAATCATGTTCCATTATCAATCATATCATGTTGCAATAATATATAACACATATATATTATATATTTGCAACAAATAGAAAATAATACAATTAACATATATCGCATATATATCAATGTATTAATCCGGTGAGAAAAATGAAATAATAAAGCGAGCCAATATTAGATAATGAAATATAATATATCATATATATTATTATACATTAAATCATCGAATCAACACTTGACCCGACGATCCGGCTATATCAAATATAACGGACTAATATATCATGTACCGATTCATCGAATCAACACTTGATCCGATGATCCGGTTCATATCTAAATATCGCGAGAATATAATATGGTATCACATATCGCATTATCCTCGGTCCTGCACATATCACATATGCGTCTCTACTCCGTTTTGCCTGAGCCAAGAAACTTCTGTGTAGGACTCTAAAGAATCGTCAATACGCTGGTAGCAGGTGATGATCATATCAAACACCCACAAGCTGCAAGCGGTCGGCTAAACGTAACAGCCACCCAGGTATTGAGCGATCAGAAGATCAACAAGCTAGCCTGTCCGTTCTCCTATGAATCCAATCTGTAACACTCCCGTACAGTCCGGTCTGTTCGTCTGATATGTCGCATAGCAAGTCTAGGGGTAGTATACGTCAGACCCCAGTAACCGATAAGTCGTGTCGATGTGAGGCTCATAACGGGTCGAGAAACTACTGGTAACACTTACCAGTATATCTCTATATCAGCCCTGGCCAAGGACTTCCAGTTATAGCCAATCGAACACAGCACAACATCAACTCCCTATACCGGGAAAGACGAATCCCCTCCTATCGCTCATTGCCTCCTTGTGATTCGGGGATGTACCCAAAAGCCACCGTTTTGCATGCCCTGTTGGACGTGATAAGGTGGAAATCAAAGCACAGTGGGAATCACACAAGACTCTATGACGATCTCGGGATTAAACCACTCAATATAATATTTATAATGACATGAAAACTTAATTATATTTTAATCTAAGCATTTGATAATTTTTCAAAAACTCTAGTTAGCAAAATAACTTAATTTAGACATTTCCATGCAACAATTTGAAATCTAACTACTAGTTTACTTTCTACAAATCCTAAGATGGTAAGCTACCCATTACAACCATGATCAAACAATACAATCCCTAACTTGATCACAATCCAATCTCTTGAACTTTCAAACACACAATCAACAACAACTAAATTAACCCTTATAAAAAAAATTATATATGCAACTAATCAACAACAAACCATGGGGCACAAATTTATACCTCACAAATAGAAATCTACCATGCAATCCTAGCCTCCAAAAGTAGCTTCCATGCTCCTAAATCCATGCTAGAAAGGCAAATGAGAAATGGGTAAGAGTTGGATTTAGATTTTTGGATTTTTTTGAAGGGTATATGATGAATTTTTGAAGCAAAAGAGATGGAATTTTGGGGGAAATGAGGGGCTGTTGCAGCAGGGATTCGGCCATGATGGGGGAGTGGGGGAGGAGAGAGAGTGAGGTAGAGAAAGTGGGGAGAAAAGGCAAAGTCCAACCCCCCCTTTTGACTTTCTTTCATTTTCTTTTCTTTTCTTTTCTTTTCTTTTGAAATGTGAGTTGATTGGAGGGAGAGAGAGAGAAGGCTGTCATGGTGGGGCCGGCCACATAGGGAGAGGGTGAGGTGTGGGTGTGTGGGTTAGGAAAAAGATAAATGCTATACCCCAATTCCCATTAACACTAATTTCATCGAAAAAAAATCCTTTTTCTTCGTTATTTTCTAAACCGTTTTGGCAAACGATTTCATTTCAAAAACCACATGATAAAATTTTATTTAATGTTTTATGATGCACAAAATTTGTTTCAACTCATTCTAATTTGTAATTTTCCCTAATTAAATGTATTAGGGACGGCTTAAAATAATATTAAAATAATTAATTTCGGAAAAAATTTCAGAAAATTTAAAATTTCACCAGTGGCTCAATAAACACCAAATACTAGCAATTACATGGCTAGAATATGTATATTTAATTTTATAATAAAGATATTTGTATTTTGACGTTTTACAGAAAACCCCCTTATTTTACCGTTTTTTTGAAATTTCACCGAAACGATTTTCAAAACGTTTCACCATTACACGAAGTCCTTGGTCAAGGCAGGAGATTTACTGGTAGGTATTCCAGTAGTATCTCAGGGTGTTCTGGGCTACACTCCGATACGACTTGTACCGCTTTTGGGGGTCTGACTTTTACCAACCCCCTAGGCCCGACATGCGATGCTCATAGACGAATGGACCGGACTGTACAGATATTGTCACTGATAGGCTCAGTAGGGTGTCAGGATGAGTTCGCTCATCGACCTCCCTTTTGGTCAATACCTGGTAGCCCGTTACGTACGGCTAGCACCACTGACGTGCTAGTGGTTAAATCCACAGCCAGTGTATTGACGAGTCTTTAGAGTCCCCCACAGACAGTTTCTCAAGTTTCGGGCGAAACGTTGTAGAGGCCGTATGGTAATATGGCAGGGTTTGATCATATACGTGCATTCGTGCATGGATCATGATCGGACGGATCATACTAGTGGGCTTTGGTTTAAGCCGGATCCTAGTATTAGATTTATTGGATTACTTTTGTCTCGTCGCATTCGCATTCGGTCGGAATGCGGATGCAGGTATGTATATACAGGTGAGGGGTATCCTTGTGATCCGTCACGAGTTTACTTTAGATGTTGTCGTATCTTTTTATTGTTGTAAACATTTGGATTAATGTTTACAAATGGAAATTGTGAGCTTAAGTCATCATTAGAAGCCTTAATTGTAACACATGTACAAGTGATGACTCATGGTCTCTTTCTTTATGCATGTGTCACATTATTTGATTGATTTGTGAGTTGAAATGAGAGAGAGAGAGAAGGGCAGCCAAAGGGGGTTGGCTCTTGTATTATTCTTGATCTCACTCTCTCATTTTTATCATTGCAACATAAGGAAAAAAAGGCTTCTTCTTCTTCTTCCTCTAGCCCACAACCTCCATTGATGGCTTCATCTTCAACCTTCATCCATACAGTGGATACAACAGACAAAGTTGTCACACACATTCTCTACTTCACCTTGGACACGTCGGCTAGCGAACTTCGTGTCCGAGTTGCTTCGGATGAAGCGGGAGCCCGTAAAAAGACTCGATGATGTCGTGCCATTTCCGACGAGGAGACCGGAGATCGGAGATGCCGCGAGGAGCTTGGGATGGTGGCCAAAGACCGAAGGACACGGATCGATCGGTATATCTTTTCTATCCCTTCTCTAGTTTGCTAATTATAGGTTAATGGTTCGATCCAGGATTAAAGTCTGCGATAGCGCCGGTTTCAAGTTTCGTAAAAGTTTTCGTTTCCGCATTTTGGCCTCGGACAGACGGCCGGGGCGCTACCGTAAACTAACAGTTATAAAGCTTTACCTCCTTATGCTGTTTTCATTTATATTTCTTCGCTTCGGCGTCGTATATTTGTTGTGGTGGTTGTCTCCGCCGTTGGGCGTGATTTTCTCCCGTTTGGGATGCTTTTATTTATTTTCTATGTTGTACCCGTTTTCGGGGTTAGTTTTTACAAAGGAGGTGCTGCCGAAATTTTTAAGAAAGAAAACTAAAGTTAAAGATTTTACTTGAGATTTTCCGAATGTTTCAAACTTTGTTTTTCTCCGTTTATCCAATTTTGGGTGGTTTAGATTTCTGGGTTTCGGCTTACTTAAGTTGCGTATGCCTGTTGACGTTATGTAGTTTAAGTGTCGGCTACGGGCCTAACTTTTAGGTCGTAACAAATAGTGATATTTTTCTTGACTCGCCACAGTTTTAGTAAAATGGATTTTTTCAGAAAACAGTAGTGGAAGTATGATAGAACTGGAAGTGATTCCAGAACCGTAAACGATTACTGAAAATTTAATAGGACCTAAAGATTCAATCAGGATTGACATTCCATTAGCCACTCCGCAGATATGGTGGGTAACCTCAGGCACCCGAGAGGTACTTCGGTATTCTCAAGGAAGGTGACAGGGAGGTTCTTGTTTACCCAGACTTGGCACTACTGTTGTTCTAGACTATGAGACCCGGCAGGAGGATGAGTGTAGCGTCGTTCTAAACTAGCTTTAGAGGTGCACGTTTATATGACTCTGCCAGAGGGTTGTCATAATCAGTGGGAGCAACGGAAGCATAGTGGACAAGTAGCTTGTGTCTATTTATAGACTAAAACAGATATAGCCGAGATAGATCATCTATTTTTGATGTGACAGTCATGGTCTTTGACTTCATCAGAATAGAAGATGGATCTGTTAAGAAGATAGTAGGATGTGATGTCTGGTATTTGGATGACATACACTTTGTAGGAAGTAAAATTCCTATACTACGATCGGTTATACTGTGGTTGTCACACAGTGGTTTCTCCATATAGGATTTGGATATTATATCAGGCATTCTGGTTACTAGATCTATGGTTTTAGATCTAGATTTGGGTAGTGTCCCAATCTGGGTACTTATACAGTATTCTAATGGTATTTTAGAATAGAAGGCTCCTGGCATGGTGGTAAACCTGCAGGTGGTGGAGTCACCCTCTCTGAAGGTGTCTTACAGACTAAAGGGGAGAGGGATGTGCATGATTGGCATATCACTTGCTTAGGCAATTGAGTTGATCATGAGATGTCAAGTACCACACCAGATATTGTTTTTGCACTAGATGCAATAAGTTTATTTATTAATCCAATCCTGGAGAAACATTCGGAAGCAGTCTTCGAACACAAGTAGATGTTCTAGGGATTTGATAACGGCAGCCTCCTTCGGGAGACGGTTATCATTCCAGGCTTCCAAGGTGACCTGGATGACAGAGTGATTGTCAGAGTTATAGTTTTCCCTCTCGACGAGGGGCAGTAGTTTGGATAGTTGGTCCAAGCGGATACTGAGGGAGGCATGACGCAGGATGCTGATTAAGTTCAGTTGACGATACAGTCTAAGAAGTTTGCTATATTTGGACTTCATTTGTGAACTGGGTCCCATCAGAAAATCAGACATATTCTAAGACAGGTATTGCTCATTTCGGGAGATGGCTTTCTCCGCGAACTTAAGATAAAGAGAGAAATAGAAAGAAACATCAGAGCGGATCCACTCACTGAGGCTATTTCTCGAACGCAAGAGTTTCACGAACAGGCTTTGTGAGACTAATCAGTAGAGAAGCTGGGTGTTCGGTATCACACGGGCTGTGAGTATGCGACATTGCAATAATTAGCCTTAAGTGCAAGTGGGAGATTGTTGGCTATAGTGCCTTCAAGTCAATTATTGGATCGCAGGCACGTGATTGCAATGACTGAGGGAGGTCCTATACCGGTAGAACAGTCTTACTCGAGATGATAGTATGCTATCTGGTTTGTTTTTATCATCGTGTACATGCTTCAGGTGACATTACAGATCACTATTACACGTTGATAGAGCCCATAGGATTCTTTCTTGACTACCAGTAGTATGATGGTGATCATATACATGAGAGTTGGGTAGTCTATAAGAACATCATTAAAGTGTCCCTAGTCGTGGGAGTTTCAAGACTGGGCATCGATACTCTGAGAGTAGACTAGTGTATATGGATCGAGACCCTGACAAGGGGTGATGGCCATTCTCACAAGCCATTGGTGTCAGTTGGTTCACCTAAGATAGTATACAGGTGCTCATTGGGTTATGAGTATACCGGACGGACTCACCGGGAACATGCTAGTTGGTATTATACCTATCGTCAGATAGCAGTTCCCTGGTGACATGTGTACAGGTTAGTCTATCGACCTGAGATCGTCATTTGTCTCGTGTGAGTTCCTACTATGCTTTGATTACTACCCTACCATGGCTCAAAGGAGTCGTGCAAACAGGTTTTAGTTGGGTACAGTCCCGAGACACATGGAGGCAGTGAGCGGATCGGCAGGGGATTCATCTCTCCCGGTATTGGGGGTGATATCGCGCTGTGTCTGGAGAGCCATTACACAAATTCCTTGGCCAAGGCAAGTGAGATTTACTGGTAGGTATTCCAGTAGTTTCTCAGGGTGTTCTGGGCTACACTCTGACACAACTTATACCGCTATTGGGGGTCTGACATTTACCATCCTCCTAGGCCCGATATGCGATACTCATAGACGAACGGACCGAACTGTATGGATATTGTCACTGACAGGCTCAGTAGGGTTTTAGGATGAGTTCGCTCGTCGGCCTCCCTTTCGCTCAATACTTGGGTAGCCGTTACGTACAGCTAGTGCCACTGACGTGCTTGTGGTTAAACCCACTGCCAGCGTGTTGACGAGTCTTTAGAGTCCTACACAGAGGGTTTTCCTAGTTCGAGCGAAACGTTGTAGAGGCCGTATGGTTTTATGGCAGGATTCGATCATATACGTGCACTTGTACACGGATCATGATCGGACGGAACATATAAGTGGGCTTTGGTTTAAGCCGGATCCTAGTATTAAATTGTTGGATTACTTTCGACTCGTAGTATTCGTATTCAATCGGAATACGGATGCGGGTATGTATATACAGATGAGGGGTATTCTTGTGATCCGTTATGAGTTTACTTTAGAAGTTGTCATTCTCTTTTTGATTAAACATTTAGTTTAATGTTTAATTATGTGGAAATTGTGAGTGCAAGTTTTAACCTAGGGCATTGAATGTGGCATGTGCTATTTTGGTGACTCGTGGTGTGTGTGTTTTGTGCCATGTCTATTTCTTTATTGATTATTTATTTGTGTGGGATATTTTTGGAGTGAGAGGGCAGCCACAGGAGGCCTTGGGATTTTTCTTGAGATGGATATATATGCTCACAAATATCTCACACAATAAGCCAATGCCATTTCTTCACTAGCTAAAACTTAAGCTCACAACTTCTTCCTCCAATGGCTTCTTCTTCAACCTCCACTCTATCCCTCTCATGTGTTGAGAATCCTAGAGTGTATTGAGACAAGGTAATCATGCACTATCTCTACTTCACCTTAGGCACCTAGGTTACTAAACTAGTTGTTCGAGATGCTTCGGTTTTTGAAGCGGGAGCCCGAATTACTAATCCTCGACATGGATCGTCGAGCGAACTTGTTCGGGGGCAGCCGCAAGGAGCTTGGCGCGGAGATTGAAGACCGAAGGATACGGATCGATCGGTATAATCTCTTAAACCACTTTACAGTTAACTAGTATAGGGTTAATGGCACGATCCGGGTTTTAGGGTTACGTTAGCGCCGGTTTAAAAAGTTTTTGTTCCGCGTTTGGCCTCGGATTGACGGCTGGGGCGCTGGCGTAGCCTTACAAGTTTAAGGTTGGTCTTCAGTCGGTTCCAGAGAGAGAGAAAAGAAACACTCGTCGTGCACTCTAACCTAGATTAGATAGGTTGATTAATTTATCTAATCTGGTCTTCCACTGTTTTGTTGAATTCTCCTTCAAACCCTAAAAGGAGAACTAGCTGGGATCAATTATAGAAAAATATTCCGAGAGTAACTATTATTTACAGCTGGAATCAGGATCCAAACCATCATGGCGTGGTAACCTTTAATAAGGTCAACTAGTCACCCCACTCCATACAAGGTATGCAATCTCATTACAAGTTTCAACACTTGAAACTCCTGATATCGGTTTTTGCCCCTAACAGCTTATGACCTTAACTATGGTCAACAAATCATAATTCGCTAGTCAAGTTTAACCTGTCATTTCTTGATTGTTTTAGACCCTCCCGCATGACCCTTAACTATGGTCAATAAAGTCGTACGACTGTCTTAACCAATCGCATCATATGCAAGCAGGAAGATATCACTTAATTACCGTACACTACGCCTTAACTATGGTCAACAAACGCAGCACGAATACTAAGTACTCTATTTCCTGAAATGACAGAGGGCTACGGCTGGTTTTGAAGAAAACCTTTAACCTAATGAACTTGATCTAATTGTAGGAACCGAATGGTTTTGCAAATTTATACTTACGTAGACTATTGCTTAAGTGTGGATTCCCCGTGAAGGGATCAGGACTCTTACCTCATTGAATGGGGTGCAGGATATTCCTAACCGAATAGCTCGATGCAAAGAAAAATATCCACTATAACACCAATATCTAATATTTTGTTTCTATAATGTGTTTTAGATTTATTATCTTTGCATTAATCCGAATCAATACAATCCCATCATTTAGATAATCTCATTACCTAGCAACTCTTCACACAATCACAGAAAAGGTATGAAAAGAAAATAGAATGCACATATATGCCATCCGCATTCGCCGCGGGGCCCCAGATCTTCACCGTAAGGTTATTTAACTTACGGCATGGCTGGTGCAGGGCTAGCGTGGGTGCAAAATGTATATAGCATTGTCACGATCCGAAATTGGCACGTGATGGCCCTTAAACTACGCAACGTCTACAGGCGTAACGCAATTTAAGTAAGCAGAAAAACCCAGCAATCTAAACCATCAAAAGTAATAAGAAATAAGAACATTGTTAAAACTTGTAAATCTCAAACCAAATTCTTTAAAGTCCAACTTTTCTTCTTTTAAAATTTTGGCAGCACCTCCTTTGTAAAAACTAACCCCAAAAATGGGTACAATATAAATATAAGTAAAGCATCCCAAACGGGAGAAAAATCCACGCCCAACGGCGGAAAACAACCACCACAACAGATATACGACACCGTAGCGAAGAAGTAAAAGACGATATAAGTAAAACTGCATAAAAGACCTCCAAGTCACAAAAATAGCATACAATATTGTCCTCACATCAAATCTCTAAGTCATACAAGAAAATGGTAGATGGAGAGTACATGGATACAACGAATATACAATAAACAACCTCGGATAACCGTAAAACCCACCTAAGCAAAACTGCACACTGTGAGCCGAAGCGGTATCCGCTGGAAAAGATGATGTGATAGATGAATAGCCTGCCTCGATTACTTTGGGGAAACAACCTGCAAAATCCTGTGGCACAACGGAGGTGATTTGTCAACTCGTGAATAGTAAATAACATATGCAGGTAATCGCAAGTATGCACGTACAACGCGAATCTAACATAGGCAAGCTAATAACAATAAAAGGTCATATGTATGCAATAGTCATGAAAGGTGCACTAGCATGTACAACTAATACATGAAGCAATAATATGACAATATGTAAGCAACAGTCATGTAAGGTACTCTATCAGGTACTACTAATACATGAAGCAATGATATGACAATGTATATATGCAACAGTCATGAAAGGCACTTTAGCAGGTACAACTAATACATGAAGCAATGCATATAAAATAAATGCTGAGTATAGTGTAAAACATGTCATTCCCACGGAATCCTAACATCGTGGTAGGACCCAAGTCGATCAAGAAAATCCAAATCCTAATTTCCTCAAATCAGCCCCCAAATTGGCTCTCATATCATGTAAGTCTCATAAATCCTGAATGTACAATATCAAGTAAATCTCATATATCCTGAATGTACAATATCAAGTCAATCTCATATATGCTTTATCTAATTTATCAAGTAAATCTCATATATCCTAAGTGTCCAATATCAAGTAACTCTCATATATCCTGTAAGTCTCAGCAAATCCTAAGTTCCAAACACCGACACTCATGATCCAAAACAGATTTATACGTCCTTTGAATCTTAAGTGTCAAATACCCACACTCTCGATCCCGTATCGGTATTATACGTCCTTCGAATCTTAAGTGCCCAAACATCGACACTCTTGATCCCCGTATCGGTATTATAACAAATCTCTGAATGGATGCATACAAACATCAAGTAATGAATAAGTATAAATGCATGAATCAATACATATATATTAGCGTCCCATTCCACTAATATATATATAGGCATATATAACAGCGTCCCACTCCACTGTTATATATACGAAGGAGTAAAAATATTAGAGAACATCATATGAAATCCATAAATGTAATATATGCAACATGAAACAGTAATATGAGCATATAAAGGAAAAACCGCTATTAAACTGTACCAAGTTAATATATATATCATGTGGTTCCTAATTTCTCTAAGTCCATACAACATCAAATAAAGGTGAACATGTAGCTATAGTCAGGTATATGTGTAAACATAAAGGTATAGCAAGGTATATGTATCTACCTATCAGTAATGATGTAATATACCCTCCAGGTATAAGTGAAGTATGTATACAAGGTATACACGTAGCTATGTCATTATGTGTGTCACCTATCGCTAATGGTACAATACCCTATAGGTATATAAGTAACTAGCAAGTAAGCGTGTCAAGGCATATGTGTAAGCATGTAGGTATACAGGTGTGCTATATGTCATATGCATAATGAAGTATGAATCAATATCCGTATACATCAATTCAATGGTTATATCATTTAAATCTAGCCCAGACGCATAACGCCATGCGGGTGATTCCGCTGTAGATGTTAAATCTACTCACCAACCATCCTGGCTAAGTAAAGCCAACAACTCGCTTTCCCCCTGTTCGCAGCGCCCAAAGTCCCCGCCTGCGATCCTGAACACATATAACATAAAAGCAAGCGTATATAAGCAATCGACCAAAAATACGTATAACTATGGTTGACCGATGCACCAACTCCAAACATACCCCCGAGTGTCCATTTAGTGGCTAACGCACATAGCGACACTACGAAACGAACTCAAGAGTAAAAGCTACACAAAGACACGAACAACATCGGCACGACCCTAGCTAGGAACGCAACGTGACGCGACTACCAAGTCTAGACCCTGATCGTACCGATCGCATATTCACAACTTAAGATATAGCGTGGAATCAATATACATAACGTCGCAACGTCAAAAGAAACCCACGCCTAAAATATCCGTAAATCTAGTAAACAGTATTTATCATTTTAGCACAAAACTACAAGTTTTATCAAAAATTAGAGTTTGCAAACATCACAAAATAGCAAGGTTAAGCCATTTAAATCTTTACTAAAATTTTAGATTTCACTAAATAGGATTAGCAAAAGTTTAGTTTGTTAATTAGCTTAATTATCCGATTAGGAAAATATCATTTAACAAATTAACAACTTGATTAAGTTTTCATTTGTCTTAGCTTAACACTTAACCATTCCACTAATCAGAACCCTAATTTGATTATAAAAATGATATCTTGAATTTCTAAATATTAATTTAAAAGCTTAATTTAAACATCTAATTATGCTAATTAAAGGTATTAAGCAACAAAAGAGATTAGGGTTAAGGTTTTATACCTTCCAAGAACACAACTTAAAACAAGAACAATCCACAATTTTGCCTCCAAAATCCTCACTAGAATGAAGATCTAAGCAAGTTTTGTGAAGAAGAATGAAGGTTTTGGATTATATTTGAGTTTGTATGAATTTATTTGGATTTTTCATGATTTATTTTGGCTTGAAATGAAGAAAATTGAGTGAGGAAATACAAGGGCAGCAAGGGGGAGAGAGAGGCCGGCCATGGAAAATGGGGGTTGTTTTGTGAAGAAAATCTAGAAAGTTCTAGCAAAGTAAATCAATTAATGCTTCATTTAAAGCAAATTGCCACCTTTTCTTTTCTTTTCTTTTTAATTTTTCATTTTAATTATCAAAATATCAAGATATTTGGAGAGAAGGTTCTAAACATAAATCTAGTGATTAACTTAGCATAAAACCACATTAGTAGTAATTTACCCGCATAAAAAGTAATTACCACTAATAAAGTGCACAAATAAAGTATTAAAATAACATTTAATTAGGGAAAAATTCTATGTGAACCAAAACTTCCCATTGACCCCCAAAGTTTGCGCACTAGCTTTATTCTAGCTAAACTATGTACCGGCAAGTCTATATTGAAGTTTGATCACAATCGGGTTTAAACGGAAAATACCGACTATTTTACCCTAAAAACGGAAAATTCGCAAAACGATTTCTAAAACGTTACAGTCTCCCCCTAAAGAAATTCGGTCCCCAAATTTAAAATTCTCGCTAAGCGTACCTTCAAAGAGATGAGTACAAAACTCCTAAATTTCGCTGGCAGCCTCCCAAGTAATCACCTCACCATACGGCTATGCCAAAGAACCCTCACAGATGGCAAGACCCTTGACCGAAGTTCCTCCACCTGCCGATCCACTATAACCATCGGCTGCTGGTGAACGAAAGATCACGTCCAAGCTAAATGGTCTGATGCTGAATCATGTGAAAAAGGTCATGAAGGTAATTGCGAAGTATCGACACAAGGAATACGGGGTGAATACTCAAAAATCTGGGCGGAAGTGCCAAATTATAGGCAACGGGACTAACTCGCTTCAAGGATCTCAAAAGGACCTAAAATTTTGGGACTAAGCTTCCCAAAACTCAACACGCCATTTCACCGGGAAAAAAATCCGTAGGAATACATGATCTCCCACTGCGAACTCAAGTCTGCGACCACCACGGTTGGAATAAGACCTCTGTCTGCACTGAGCTTCTATCATCCTAACCTGAACCAACTAGATCATCTCCGAAGTCTCTAAACTAGCTGGGGTCCAAAAATCCTACTCACGCAGAGTCAGAAAAATAGACTGGCGATCGACACGACCTACCAAACAAAATCCTAAAGGTTGCCAATTGGAATGTCTCCTGATAACTTCTATCGAAGGAGAATCCTAACAATGGCAAGTGACGATCCCAACTGCCGACAACAAAGTACGCACACAACAAGCATATCCTCCAGAGTCTGTATAGCCCGCTCAACTGACCATCGTCCCTCAGATGGAAAAGCGGAGCTAAAGCTCAACCAGTACCCAAGGCTTCCTGAAGCTTCTGCCAACGACGGCTAGCGAACAGGGTGCCTCTATTGGATACAACGCATGAAGGAACTCCGTGCCAACGTACAAGCTTACCGAAGAACAACAGAGCAAACTGAGCAAAACCGGACAACAACACCTAAATGGAGTCACACCCTGTCTAACCCTGGGTAGACACCATGACGAAATTCATGGAGATCTGCTCCTATTCCACTCCGGAACGGTTAAAGGTTGCAACTCTCCAGCCGGTCTAAATGCTCAAACTTAGCTCACAACAAGACAGACACCTTGAAACGAAATCCGAAACTTCACTCTTCATCCTGCCCACCGGTAACTAACTCACAAGTCACGTCACATACATTGGTGGAACTTTAATGAACACAGAAAGCTGACTGATATGCCTGCTCTAGGATTTCGCGTCTCTACCCAACGGTATCAGGTACACACCAACACGTCCTTAAACATAGCACATCTGGTCACAAATCAAGGACTCCGAAACTTTACCCTGCCGAACATGCTCAAGTATCACAGACAACGAGCATCGGTGGGCTGTGCCTCACGAAAAAGATTAAGTAAAAGTGGACGGGCACGGAAACGAGCAAGTTATCCCCTCCGTAGAGGCGAATTTAAGTTGTACTCAACGATCGCACAAGAACTGTAAATCTGCAGAAGACTGTCTCAGAACTGCGCACAACTGGGACAAGCTAACTCCGGGCCTACGACTCAAGCATCAGCTACCACAACGCCTTGCCACGGGTAACGAAGATCTCACAAACACAATCCTACACAAGCTCTATCCAACGGCGTTGTCTCAACAATTAAAACCCGCTGCAGGAAAATGTACATTAAGCTCTGGTGGTCCGTGAAAATCTGACACGACTCTCCGCACAAGTAGTGTCCTCAGATCTTCAACACACGACCACCGCGGCCATCTCCAGATCATGAGTGGGATATCCTGCTCACACTTCCTCCAACTGTCGGGAAGAAAAAGCGATAACTCTATAATGCCACATCAACGCAAAATCGAGCCCCACTCGCGAAACATCACAGTTAAACAACAAAGTCACCCGAACCAGCAAGCAAAGAAAGAACTGGTGCAGTTGTCAACCGAGTCTTCAACTGCTGAAAACTGCACGCTTGCCACAGTCCAAAGAAAAGGAATCTCCCTTCCGGTCAGTTCAGTCAACGGTGCAGCGATACACAAGCAATCCTGCACGAAATGGCGGTAAAAGCCTGCTAAGCCCAAAATCTGCAGACCTCTGTCCTGGATATAAGTATGGGCCAAAGCTGTACGGCCTCGATCTTCCTCGGGTCCATGCGAAAACCGCCTCCCTTAACTACAAGACCTAGGAGTCAACACCATCAAGCCTGAAGGAACACTCCGAGAATTTAGAAAACTGCTGGTGCTCTCCCAGTATCTGCAAAACAAATCCCCAAGTGCTGCTCACGTTCTTCACGACACATTGGAATAGACCAGAATGTCATCAATACACAACAATAAACTGGTCGAGGAACGGCCTGAAGAAATCTGGTTCATCACATCCATGAATGCTGCTAGGGCATTGGTGAGTCCAACGACACCACCAAAACTCAAATTGCCCGTAGCGCACACAAAGCAGTCTTCGGAATGTCCTCACTCCGAACCCGCAACCAATGATGACCTGATCTCAAACAAACTTAGAAAATGTCTCGCACTCTGAAGCAAGTCGAACAAATCGTCAATGCGAGGTAAAGGATACCTACCGGCACCGTAACTCGGTTCAATTGACGATCCATCAACACAACCTCAACTGCCGTCTTTCTCCTTGACGAACAGAATAGGAGCTCCCTAAAGCGAAACACTAGGACGTACAAGTCCCCCTATCTAGCAACTCTGTAGCTGATCCTTAAGCTCCCGAAGCTCCACCGGCTCATCTGGAACAACATCGGAAAACTCTCGCACGAAGGAAAGCCGGTCCAACAAACCCACTGTGGCTCCAGCATCACAAATGCAAGCCAAGAATCTGTTGGATATAGTGCCCTCAGAGTCAATTATTGGATCGCGGGCACGTGATTGCAATGATTGAGGGAGGACCTATACCGATAGGACAGTCTTACTCGAGAGGTTTGTATACTATCTGGTTTGTCTTTATCATCGTATACAAGCTTTAGGTGACATTGTGTTAGTTATATATATGCCCTAGAGGCCATTACTGTACATACGATGTATATTGTAGTGGATGCTTGGACATATATAGGGAGGACTTTCTTGCTCGACATGATAGTACGCTATCTGGTTGTACTTTATCTTAACATGTACTCTGATTGTCTCTATGTTACATGTTGATAAAGCCCTTAGGATATGTACTCGACTACTGGGACTATGATGAGATCATACTAGTGGGGCCACGGTAGTCGACGAGTACATCCTATAACTGTTCCTAGTCGAGGGTGTATCGAGACGAGGCATCGATACACTAGAGTAGACTAGCGTATACGCATCTTGACCCATATGATGGGCGATGGATGATCCCATATCCATCGGTGTTTGACATCAAGGATGGTGTACGGGTGCTCAGTAGAGACTGGGTACACTGGACGGACTCGCCGAGAACTCCCATATGGTATTATACCTCACGTCAGATGGCAGTTCTCTGGTGACACTGGTACAGGTTAGTCTGTAGACCTGAGATCGTCATAGAGTCTTGTGTGATTCCCACTGTGCTTTGATTTCCATCATACCACATCCAAAAGGGCGTGCAAAATGGTGGCTTTTGGGTACAGTCCCGAATCACATGGAGGCAATGAGCGATAGGAGGGGATTCGTCTCTCCCGGTATAAGGAGTTGATGTTGAGCTGTGTTCGATTGGCTATAACTGGAAATCCCTGGCCAGGATTGCTGAGATTTACTGGTAAGTGTTATCAGTAGTTTCTCGAACTGTTATAGACCTCATATCGACACGACTTATCAAGCTACTGAGGTCTGACGTATACCACCCCTAGGCGAGATATGCGACATATCAGACGATGAGACCGGACTGTACGGGAGTGTTACTGATTGGATTTATGGGAGAAAGTACAGGCTTGCTTGTTGATCTTCTAATTTCTCAATACCTGGGTGGCTGTTACGTTTAGCTGACCGCTTGCAGCTTGTGGGTGTTTGATATGATCATCACGTACTGCCGACGTATTGACGATTCTTTAGAGTCCTACACAGAGGTTTCCTGGCTCAGGCAAAACGGAGTACGGGCACATATGTGATATGTGCAGGACCGAGGATAATGCAATATGAGATACCGTATTATATTCTCGCGATATTTGATATCAGCCGGGTCATCGGATCAAGTGTTGATTCGATGAATCGGTAAATGATATATTAGTCGATTATATGCGATATAGCCGGATTGTCGGATCAAGTGTTGATTCGATGATTTAATGTATAATTATATATATGATATATTAAATTACATTAACTAATATACGCTCACTAAAAGATTCTTTTTCTCACTCGGGTAATACATTGATATATATGCGATATATGTTAATTGTATTATTTTATTTTGTTACAATAAATATTATATATGTGATATATAATATTGTAACATGATATGGTTATTAATGCAACATGTTTAGTGGAGATTAAACATGGTTAGGGTTTGATTTGGGTTAAGCTTTTCTAGAAGTTTCTAGAAGCTTTGTTTTTTGTTTTGGTAAAGATATTTTGTGAAGATATTTCCTTAACCTAACCCAAACCCTTTTACCATGGTTGTTTCTCTACATGAGTTAAGGATTCATTCTTAACTATGGTTTCATTTCTAACCTCATATATGAGTTTCATTATTCATCACAAAAGGATTGATTGTTCTTCTTCTTCCTTCTTCCTTCTTTCCTGAAAAGCTTTCTAGCTTTTTATGAAGTGATGAAAATGAGTGAGTTAATGAAAATAAATGAGAGCTAAAATCCTACTTCATCATCCTAATCTATCCTAGCCATTTAGATTAGGGTGTTCACTTCATTTAGTGAGTGAGAGCTTGTGTTAATGAAACTTCAAGGTAGATCATCTTTGTTATCGAAGATCGGAAGTAAGCTTGCGTCTTTCTCTTCGTGGAGCCTCTCAAGAGTCCGAAACTTGATGATCGCAGCGAAGGGACCACAACACGGAGCTTATGAAGTGAAGGACCGGATTACAAAGGTTGTAATCCCAAACTCTTAGATGTTAAAGTGTTTAGCATGCTTTGTTTCGCCTAATCTCTAGTCTAAGATCTTGGTTTAGGGTTGTTCGGCACGGCTAAATTTTAAATCGGGCATGGTTGATGCCTTATAGACCCTTATGCGTGTGCCTAGTAACCCTACAGTGGTATCAGAGCTAAGCTAGAGCTTTAGGCGAAGTTTAAAATCCGATCGAACTCCGAATACCCGTAAAACCCTTATTTCTGGAAATTTTTCAAAAAGTTTATTTTTTTCTGCATTAAAAATACTCAAAAAAATCAGCAGGGTATTTTAGGAATTACTGTGTAACCCGGCCCCCTAAATCAACCAAAGCGCCGCGGAACCGCGGCCAAACCAGGGTATTGGCGGCGGTTCCATGGCAACAACAAAGAATTGAGGGATAGTGTTTGCACAGTAATAACCGTAGGTACTTCCTGATGCTTCTGGGGATTTTTAATTTTTGCTCAAGTATTGAGTTTTCTGGGTTATGTTGGGAGCTCGTTGATTCGATCGGAAAGTATAACTTCGTTTAGTTTGTCCGGGTAATTTTTAGAACGTGTTAAAAAGTTCGAACGGATATCAATAACTCACTTTTTCCCCTGCCAAAAAATTTCCAAGCGTTGGATTTTTCCGTAGTTTAAGAACGTTCTAAGTCGTGCAAGTAACGCGGTGGACCCTTTAGAAGAACACAAACTTTAACTCGATTATGTGACCGTCTTGAACTGCCTCTAAACCTTAGGGTTTGTGGCAGTACGGAGTGCCACATGTGAGGCGTTGGCTTGACCCTTTTACAGCTGGACCATCGGTACTGTGGCATGTGATGGATATTTTTTGAACTCCGCTCAAGTGTTGAGCTATTTGGGAAATCTTGGGTGTTTGTTTATTCGATCGGAAATTTTAACATTGTCTATTTATTTGGAATGTGATACAATATTTGGAATCCATAAGTAGTTATGAGATAACTAATTTGAATGTTATAAATCTAGCAGTTCAGTCTCGGATGATCGGTTGCCACGGAATTTTGATATGATCAAAAGTCCGTCGCAATCACGTAGCGTACGCGGATACTCGCCGGGTAAACTTAATAGACAGCCACGCCCCATAGCCCCGACCAAGTGACAGTAGGAGAACCCCGTCGCCAAAAGCATCCGTTCGGGTGCTCACGGCAGCGATGTTCCGTCTTAGTGCACTTCGTCGACGGCATCGGGGGTGCGGCCATCTACTAAAGTTTGCGACGAGCATTCGATCAGGATGTCGGGAATCATGTTGAATTGCCTGACTTGATATTGAAAAGTGTTTTCGAAATGAGACTAAAATGCGGGGTTTATATTTGTTAGGCATGCGATGTCTAAGGAATTCATTTGGGTAGGCATGCGATGTCTAAGGAGGTTGCGGATTCCAACTGTTGTAGTTTTACACTTTCTTTTCTGTGACCGTAAGCGTAGTATGTGGTGTATCGCCGTCTTCGTTGCTATACACAACGACAATCGGGATACGCATACTTGCTTACGTTGATGATATGAGATATTATGTGTTGCTGTGATATGTTATATTGGATCGTCGCGTTCTAAATAGCCGGGGGTTTTATGTGAGATGAGAGTTTTTCTTTTTCATTCATGTAAAATTCATTTGTATGTAATATTCTTTTATTGGGGCACTTCCGGGATGAGGATGATGTCACCATTGTATATTATTTACTTTTCCGCATTAGGTAGACCTAAGGCGGGGAGCACAAGTAACCGGGTTTTAGGGTCCAGTGGGAGACCATCTCCAAGAGTCGAGACCGGGTCTCCTAACCCTAGAATTGGCAGTGTTGCTTGCCGCTCTCGTAGGGGTCTAAGGATGTGGGTTTGGCTAGTCATCGCGACCGTGGAATCCGTGTTTTATACAGGCTCGTATTAAAACACGGACCTCCTAGTATATCCAATATTTCATATATGTTCTTCTGCTGCAATGTTATGTGATGAGATCATATTACTGCCTGAGACGAATGTTTATATTATATATATGAGATATATGTTATATTGCAGATTTCGTTTCAAAAGTGATGCTTGTGAAGCATAATAAAAAGGGACTTCATTAATGAGATTAATGAAACTAAAAGAAAGCTAAAGATGTTGTAGAAACTTGTTTAAAAACTGTTCCCCCTAGTTCTTGCTTTGCATAGCGGTGTTCCTTGTAGAACATCCAGCACCTTATTCAATAAGGAAAGAGCCGAGATCCCTTCACCGGGAGTGACCTCTTTAGTGAAACTAGCAGATGCTACAAACTCGGTTTGTCTTTTGATTGTTTCTATAGTTTTTGCTTTGCATACTGATATTTATGAAATATCCTGCACCTTATTCGATGAGGAAAGAGCCGAGATCCCTTCACCGGGAGTGACCTCTTTAGTAAAACTATAAAAGGCCTCAAAAACATTCCATATAAAATCACTCAATTCTACAACGATATCAAGTTCATTACGCAAATGGTTTTCTTAAAAACCTGTCGTAGCCCTCCGTCATTTCAGATAAGTAATAGTTAATATCCGTGCTGCGTTTGTTGACCTTGTCAAGGAGTAGTGTGCGGTAGATGATTACTGCTTATATGTATAAGCATATGATGCGATTGGATTAGGGTAGTCGTGTGGCTTTGTTGACCTTGCCAAGGGTCATGCGGGTGGGTTTAATTCAATCGGGAAATGACGGGTTGAACTTGACTTGCAGTCTATGGTTTGTTGACCTTGTCAAGATCATAGATCGCTTGGGGTAAAATATTATTGGGAATTTCAAGTGTTGAAATTTGCAATGAGATTGCATACCTTCTATGAGATAGTTGGATCCCGATACCCGCTGCGAGTAAGAGTTACTCCTGGGAGAGTTTTACACATTACAATTAGCCAATCAAGTAGGTGTCTAGAAAGGTGTTAACGGGGTTACGCCCCTGGGAAAATGAGGTTTACTTTAATTAGGTTCGTGCGAAAGCACGGGGGACCTCCCTCAAAGTACCGACACTGGCCTGGCTGAAAGATTGGCGAACTTGTAGCGTGTAATTAATCCCGGCTAGTCTTTCCTTTTAGGGTTTGAAGGAAGATTTGGTTAAAACAGTGGGAGACATCCTGATTAGATATATTAGATAACCAATCTAATCTTGCAAGAGCATACGCTGAGTGTTTTCTTCTTTCTCTCTCCAGGTAGCGACCATATCACGCCTTAATCAAGAAAATAATACGGATGTATTGACCGAACCCGCTTGTTATACTGCGCTAGGGAACGTTGGTCCCGCTCCAACTTATAATTGTTATTAGACAGAGCAGGAAATTGGGGGTTACCAAAATTCCCGTGCCGCCCAAAACGAAGAAAGTGCATGCTGATGCATCTTCTTCGGGTGTGTTCATTACCGAGAACTGTTTCTCAGTATCCTTTACGTCCTGGGTATGAAATACCGGATCGGGATCCCACATATGTAATTTGTTACATGGGCTACAGATAGGTAGAGAACTGAGAATGGGTGATAAGTTTCATGAGATAGAAACGGTGCAAGTGTTGCAGCCAAGTCTGTTGGTAGTTATCACCCTATATTACCAGAATATATTGATTTTGAACGAATGTTATTAGATACCGAACCTGATATACAACATCATATCAGTCTCTTTATTAGTAAAGAAGGATATAATTTTGTATTGTTGGATAATGTTTTGAACATTTCCTATATCAAGAGTTGATCGGTTCAGGAACGTTATCTAAAAGCATTGATGTTCTAAATCAAACTACAGTTCTTAGTATACAGAACACACACAGGAGGAAGAGTTCAGAAATGAACGAATCCTTCTTGAGGCATTGTAGACTAGGTCATATCAATGTAACCCGACTAGCTAAAGTTACATATAGATGCATATTTAAATTTGTTTGAATTTACATCTTGTGAAATTTGCCGGTCATGTAACAAAGATAAGATGACCACAGCTCTGTTTATTGGAAACAGAGAAAGAGTTAGTGAACTCTTGGGATTGATACATGATGATGTATGTAAGGTCCCCTGTCTACACATGCTAAGACCGGTTTTTTGTACTTCATTACATTCTCTGATGATCTCTCAAGATTCGGACATATGTTCCTGTTCAAACACAAGTCCGAAGCTTTTGAGATATTCACAGAATATAATTTAGAAGTAGAGAACCAAAAACGGGTATAAGTATTATGTCCTTTGATGAGATCAGGGAGGAGAATACTTGAGCACGGAATTCCTAGACTATTCTAAAGGAGAATGAGATTCTATCTCGGCATTACTCCTCCGTATACACCATAGCACGTTGGTATATAGGGGCGGAGCAATAGCACCCTATGTGATATGGTGTGCTCTATGATGAGTACTACTGAGTTTCCTATTTCCTTTTAGGAGTTATGCACTTGAGAAGCTGCATACCTATTGAATAGGGTTCCAATTGTTAGTTATATGTATGCCCTAGAGGCCATTACTATACATGAGATGTATATTGTAGTGGATGCTTGGACATATATAGGGAGGACTTTCTTGCTCAACATGATAGTATGCTATCTGGTTACTCTTTACCTTAACGTGTACACTGATTGTCTCTCTGTTACATATTGGTAAAGCCCTTAGGATGTGTACTTGACTACCTGGACTATGATGTGGATCATACTAACGGGGACATGGTAGTCCATAAGTACATCCTTCAAGGTCCCTAGTCATGGGTGTATCGAGACGGGGCATCGATATACCAGAGTAGACTAGCGTATACCTTCTCGACCCATGTAGATGGGCGATGGATGATCCCATATCCACTGGTGTTTGACATCAGAGATGATATACGGGTGCTCAGTGGAGACTGGGTACACTGGACGGACTCGCCGAGAACTCCCAGATGGTATTATACCTTACGTCAGATAGCAGTTCTCTAGTGACACTGGTACAGGTTAGTCTGTAGACCTGAGATCGTCATAGAGTCTTGTGTGATTCTAATTGTGCTTTGATTTCCACCTTACCAAGTCCAAGAAGGCATGCAAAACGGTTGTTTTTGGGTACAGTCCCAAGTCACATGGAGGCAATGAGCGATAGGAGGGGTTTCGTCTCTCCCGGTATTGGGGGTTGATGTTGCGCTATGCTCGATTGGCCATAACAGGGAAGTCCCTGGCCAGGGCTGGTTTAGAGATTTACTGGTAAGTGTTACCAGTAGTTTCTCAACCCGTTATGAGCCTCGTATCGGCATGACTTATCGGTTATTGTGGTCTGACGTTTACCACCCATAGACTTGATATGCGACATATCAGACGAGGAGACCGGACTATACGGTAGTGTCACTATCAGGCTTTTTGCAGGAGTTGGAGCGGGCTTGCTTGCTGATCTTCTGATCGCTCAATACTCGGGTAGCCGTTACGTCCAGCTAGTACCGCTGACGGCCGTTGGGTGCTTGATATGATCATCACCTACTGCTGGCGTATTGACGAGTCTTTAGAGTCCTACATAGAGGTTTTACTGGCTCAGGCAAAACGAAATAGGAGCGCATATGTGATATGTGCGGGACCGAGAATAATGCGTATATGTGATACCGTATTCTATTCTAGCGACTAATGTATCGGCCGGTTATATGTGATATAGCCGGGTTATCGAATCAAGTGTTGATTCGATAAGTTGGTACATTTTGTGTTAGTCGGTTATATGTGATATAACCGGATTATTAAGTCAAGTGTTGATTTAATAATTTAGTGTATAATTGTATATGTGATATACTAATTTACATTAACTAACATTGGTTCACTTAAGCATTTGTTTCACTTGTGCACAACTTAATATATATGTGATATATATTTATTTGTGTTCATTTTGTATCATGGTTGTTGATACAACTATCATGGGTGTATAAGACTTATACCATACTAATTATAGTGTTAGGTTTTTAATATTTAAAGTAATTCTAAAATTAGTGGATGATGAGCTCACATGCATGAAGCTTCATGAAGCTTAGGGTTGCATTCACTTAGTCTACTAACTTTGGATTACTTGAGATATTAATTAACCTAACCATTATAATGTAGCCATGGTTATGTCTCTACATGAGTTAGTATCTGATACCCACTTATCCATGGTTAGCGATCTCTCTCTTTAGTTAGTTTTCATTCTCATTTTTGAGCTCATCTTTTTCCTCCTTCAAATTCTTGCTAGGATTTGATAAAGAGAGAGAAACATTGTGAGAAAAGAAATTCTAAAGTGTACCCATTTCCTATTTCATCATCCTCCACTAGACTAGCACTTTAGTTTAGGGTGTTTGCTTCACTAATTCTCTAGTTAGTGAAGTAGAAGCTTGAGTTCGTATTCCCTCGACGTAGATCATCTTCGGCCTCGAAGGCTTCAGGCAATACCGTTGCTATCTTCTCATGGAGCCGTCCGAGAGTCCGGGAGCTTTATGATCGCAGCGAAGGGACTACAACAAGGAGCTTTAGAAGTGAAGGACCGATCTACAAAGGTTGTATTTCGTATTCACTTAGTGATAATTGTTATTTACTTGCATGTGATAGCCTAATAGTCTAGCAAAGATCTTGTTTAGGGTTGTTAGGCACGGCTAAAATTTTAATCGGGCATGGTTGATGCCTTGTAGAACCTTCTTAGTGTGCCTAGTAACCCTACAGTGGTATCAGAGCCTAGCTAGAGCATTAGGCGACGTGTATACGAAGTTAAAACTCCGAACGAACTCCGAAACGACGAAATATACCCTTCTCTGGACATTTTTTTAAAACTGTGTTTTTTCTGAATTAAAATACCTAAAAAATTCGGCAGGGTTTTTAAAGCATAACTGTGAAAAACGATGAAGTAATACGTACGGACCGCCACGGAACGGCGGCCATACCCTGCTTGGGCCGCGGATCCGCGGCAGTACAGTGGAATTTTATTTTATTTTTTTTTTGCACAGTTATGACCTTATCTGTTAGTGCTTATTTCTGGGTACTTTTAATCTGACACAAGTGTTGAATGTTCTGGGGTTTATTTTGTAATCGTAGATTCGATCGGAAAATTTAATTTCGTTTTGTTTTCCGGATAATTTAGAAAGTGTTAAAAAGTTCGAACGGATATCAATAACTCACTTTTTCCCCTGCCGGAAAATTTCCAAGTGTTGGATTTTTCCGTAGTTTAAGAACGTTTAAATCATGCAAGTTACACAATGGACCCTCTAGAAGACAACAAGCCTTAACTCGATTATGTGACCGTCTTGAACTGCCTTTTGAACCTTAGGGTTTGGGGCAGTACGGCGTTGCCACATGTGAGGCGTTGGCTTGACCCTTCTACGGCTGGACCATTGGTACTGTGGCATGTGATGGATGTTTTTAAACTCCCCTCAAGTGTTGATAACTATTTGGGAAAACTTGGGTGTTTGATCATTCGATTGGAAAGTTTAACATTGTCTATTTATCTAGAATGTGATACAATATTTGGAATCCACAAGTAGTTATGAGATAACTAATTTGAATGTTATAAACATAGCAGTTTAGTCTCAAATGATCGGTTGCCACGGGATTTTGATGCAATCAAAAGTCCGTTCCAATCACGAAGCGTACGTGGATACTCACCGGGTAAACTTAATAGACAGTCACGCCCCAAAGCCCCGACCAAGTGACTGTAGGAGAACCCCGTCGCCAAAAGCATCCGTTTAGGTGCTCGCGGCAGCGGTGTTCTGCCTTAGTGCACTTCGTAGATGGCATCCGGGGGTGCGGCCGTCTACTAAAGTTTGCGACGAGCATTCGATCACATATCGGGAATCTTGTTGAATTGCCCGACTAGATATTGAAAAGTGTTTTCGATATAGAGACTAAAATGCGGGGTTTATAATTGTTAGGCATGCGATGTCTAAGGAATTCATTTGGTTAGGCATGAGATGTCTAAGGAGGTTGCGGATTCCAACTGTTGTAGTTTTACACTTTCTTTTCTGCGACCGTAAGTGTAATATGTGATATCACCGGTTTTGTTGCTATATGTCAACGACAATTGGGATGCACATATTTACTTACGTTGATGACATGTGATGTTATGTGTTGCTGGATATGTTATATTGGATCGTCGCGTTCTGAATAGCCGGGGGTTTTATGTGAGATGAGGGTTTTTATTTTCATTCATGTAAAATTTATTGTATGTAATATTCTTTTATTGGGGCACTTCCGGGATGAGGATGATGTCACCATTGTATATTATTTACTTTTCCGCATTAGGTAGACCCAAGGAGGAGAGCACAAGTAACCGAGTTCTAGAGTCCAGTGGGAGACCAACTCGAGGAGTCGAGTCCGGGTCTCCTAACTCTAGAATTGGTAGGGTTGCTTGCCGCTCTCGTAGGGGTTTAGGGGTGTGGGTTTGGCTATTCATCGTGACCGTGGAATCCGTGTTTTATAGAGGCTCAAAATCAAACACGGACTTCTTAGTATATCTATTATTTCATATGTTTCTTCTGCTGCGATATCTGTGATGTGATCATTTGCTATGTCGTGATAAATACTGTATATAGTATATGTGATATATTATATAGACGTTACTTATGTTTTACACCCGCGCTAGCCCTGCTCCGCTCTGCCGTTAGTTACCTAACCTAACGGTGCACGAGGGGACATCGAGGCGAATGCGGATGGCATAAGTGTACGTCGTATTTATCTGTGATGTTTAGGTGATTTAAATGATGGGACTTCATTAATATGATTAATGAAAGAAAAGAAAGCTAAAAGATGTTGTAGAATCAAATTTTCAAAAAGGGTAGCTACAGTTTGTTTTTGCTTTGCATAGCGATATATATGATATATCCTACACCTTATTCGATGAGGAAAGAGCCAAGATCCCTTCACCGGGAGTGACCTCTTTAGCAAAACTGACAGATGCTACAACACTCGGTTTGTCTTTTAATTGCTTTTGGAGTTTTTGCTTTGCATAGCGATATATATGATATATCCTGCACCTTATTCCATAAGGAAAGAGCCGAGATCCCTTCACCGGGAGTGACCTCTTTAGCAAAACTAATAAAAGCCTCAAAATCACTCCATTTCAAAATCCACTCGATTCTACAACGATATCAAGTTCATTACGCAATAGGTTTTTAGAAAAACCTGTCGTGGCCCTTCGTCATTTCAGATAAGTCCTACTTAGTATTCGTGCTACGTTTGTTGACTTCCGTCAAGGCGTAGTGTGCGATAGCTAACTAGTATTTATCTACTTATGCATATAATGCAGATTGGATTAGGGTAGTCGTACGACCTTGTTGACCTCCGTCAAGGGTCGTGCGAGTGGGTTTGAATCAATCAAGAAATGACGGATTGAACTTGACTTGCATCCTGTGATTTGTTGACCTCCGTCAAGGTAATAGGATGCTTGGGGAAAAATATTATCGGGAATTTCAAGTGTTGAAATTTGCAATGAGATTGCATACCTTCTATGAGATAGTTGGATCCCGATACCCACTGCGAGTAATTGTTACTCCTGGGAGAGTTTTATACAGGACAATTAGCCGATCAAGTAGGTGTCTAGAAAGGTGTCAACGGGGTTACGCCTCTGGGAAAACGAGGTTTACTTTAATTAGGTCCGTGCGAAAGCACGGGGAACCTCCCTCAAAGTACCGACACTGGCCTGGGTGAAAGATTGGCGAAGTTGTAGGGTGTAATTAATCCCGGCTAGTCTTTCCTTTTAGGGTTTGAAGGAAGATTTGATAAAAACAGTGGGAGCCATCCTGATTAGATAAAATAATAACCAATCTGATCTTGCAAGAGCATACGCTAAAGTGTTTTCTTCTCTCTCTCTCCAGGTAGCGATCATATCATGCCATAATAATATGGATGTATTGACCGAACCCGCATGTTATACTGTGCTGGGGAACGTTGGTTCCGTTCTTTCTTATAAGAGTTATAGGACTGAACAGGATATAGGGGAATACAAGGATTCCCTTGCCACCCGAATGAAGAAAGTACATGTTGATGCATTTTCCTCGGGTGTGTTCGTTATAGAGAACTGTTTCTCAGTTCACTCTACGTCCTGGGTATTAGATACCGGATCGGGATCCCATATATGTAATATGTTACATGTGTAAGTCCATATTGCGACCCCCGGTACTTACGGGGAGGCGGAAACGGTATAAAAGACGAATTTTTATCGCAAGAGGCAACATGGACTAAACTTTGTCGGGATCGTTGTCTAAACTAAAACTAGTTAACAAGCTAAAGAGAGTTAGCTACTATGGAAGATGGTTATACCTAAACTTGAACTCCTTCTTCTTCAAACCTTGTAGAGGTTGATGGTTCTCTTTTCGTCGCCTTCTCCCGTCGAAGATGGATCCACCTCGAAGGTTCGACTTTGGGCTCTTCCTCGATCTTTGAGTGAACTAGGTTTTCCGGCTTGCTAAACCTTCATCCTAGAATGAGTAGAGAGTGATTAGGGTTTGCTTTTCTATCTAAAGAGAATGATTCTCAACACATGAGAAGGTTTCTCTTTTCAAGAGGAAGAAGAAGATGAAATGAGGAGAGAGAGTGAGAATGATAGAATGAGCAATATTTTCTCTTTCTTGCAACCATATTGCAAAAAGAAAAGAATTATCTAAATGATAATAATTGAAATAAGAATAGTTGATGGTTATTTTAGGAATGACCACTATCATGCTTCTTTAAATGAAGTGTAAGCATGAATCAAGGAGGATCTTCAAAGCATGATGGTGGTCAAAGGTCAACAAGTCAACCAAGGTCAACAAGTCAACAAAAAATCAACCATAACATAATTCTCATTTAATTACTATTATTAATAGATAATATACAAATCCATTAGGGTTTGGAAAAAGATAACTGTCAGCTGTGCATACGCACCCGATCCGAAACCCTAATGAAAAACCTCATTCTCCGCCTCAAGCAACTGTGCATACACACCTGCATTCTCGTTCCGAGGAACAAGAATACCAAGAATAAAAAGCAACCCCCAAAACATATACCAGTATCTGGCTCAAACCAGAGCCTGCCAGTATAATCCGTCCGGACTCCAAACGTGCACAAGTGCGCGGATGAGAACGAACCCTGTCGCAAAACCATGCGACCTCCACTCTATTTTGCCCAGAGGCGAATACCCTCTGTGTGGGACTCTAAAGACTCGACACTACGCTGGCAGTGGGTTTAACCACAGACCGCAAGCGGCACTAGCTGTGCGTAACGGTCCCCAGGTAGATGCCGACAAGAAGGCTGACGAGGTGAAACCCCATCTGAACTCCTACTGAGTCTGAATGTGACATTCTCCGTACAGTCCGGTCTGTTCGTCTGATACATCGCATGGCGGGCCTAGGGGGCGGTAAAACGTCAGTCCCCCAATAGCGGTACAAGTCGTGTCGGAGTGAAGCCCAAAACACCCTGAGATAACACTGGAAACCTACCAGTATATCTCGCTTGCCCTGGCCAGGGACTACTCGTGTAATGGCTCTCCTAGACACAGCGCGATGTCAACCCCCAATACCGGGAGAGACGAATCCTGTCTAACCGTCACTGCCTCCAAGTGCTTCGGGACTGCACCCAACCACCACCTGTTTGCACGACTCCTTTGAGCCGTGGTAGGGTAGTGATCAAAGTGCAGTGGGAACACACTCGAGGCGAAGTGTCAGTGTCAAGTCAGCGGACTAAGCTGTACTCATGTCACCTGGGAACTGATAACTGACGATAGGTATAATACCAACCTGTCAGTTCCCGACGAGTCCTGTCCAGTGTACTCGTAACCCAACGAGCACCCGTATACTATCTCCAGTACGACGTACTGATGGCTGTGGGACAGACCATCTCCCACACTGGGATGAGAAGCGCATACGCTAGTCTACTCCGGAGTATCGATGCCCTGTCTCGATAGTCCTACGACTAGGGACCTGTATAAGGATGTGCCTATAGATTACCCAGCCCCCACTAGTGTGACTGCCATCACAACGCTGGTAATCAGGCAAAGATCCTAAGGGCTCCACTAATGCGTATAAGTGATATACTGAAATAAACACAAGTACACATTGAAGTAGAAACAAACCAAGTAGCAAACTACTATATTGAGCAAGATTGTTTATACAAGGTGAATATCCCAAGCTTCCATCAAGTAATATACAAACTAGTATGATACAGTAATGGTCTCTAGGGCATATACACTAACAATCTCCCACTTGCACTAAGGCCATGTACTGGCGTATCGAAGACCTATCATCTCGATCAGCCGCTCGAACTGAGTCTGGGGTAGGGCCTTGGTGAATGGATCTGCAGTGTTCTCTTCTGAAGCAACCCTCCGAACCTCGATCTCCTTGCGATCCACGATCTCCCTGATCAGGTGATACCGCCTCAAGATGTGCCTGGATCTCTGATGGGACCTGGGTTCCTTTGCTAAAGCTATAGCCCCGTTGTTGTCGCAATACAGAGGTACTGGGTCAACAATGGACGGAACCACCTGAAGTTCTTTTAAGAACTTCCTTATCCAGACAGCTTCTTTTGCGGCATCAGATGCAGCGATGTATTCCGCTTCCATAGTCGAGTCTGCAACGGTTTCCTGTTTGGAACTCTTCCAACACACCGCCCCTCCGTTGAGGGTAAAGACAAAACCCGACATGGACTTGGAATCATCCTTGTCACTCTGGAAGCTGGAGTCAGCAAAGGCCTCAATCTGGAGGTCTTTTCCGCCATACACCAAGAACATCTCCTTAGTCCTCCTCAGGTACTTGAGAATGTTCTTTACCGCTATCCAATGTTTCTCCCCAGGGTTTGACTGATACCGGCTTACTATACTCAGTGCATAAGCTACATCCGGTCTGGTACACAACATCGCATACATTATAGAGCCTACCGCAGAAGCGTAGGGTATAATAGACATGCGATCCCTCTCCAAATCAGTCTTAGGAGACATCTCTTTAGAGAGGGTGATCCCGTGACAAGCCGGTAAGTTACCGCGCTTGGAATCTTCCATACTGAATCTTTTCAGTACGGTGTCGATATACCTGGACTGTGAAAGTCCTAATATCCTCTTGGATCTATCACGATGGATCCGGATCCCCAGGATGTAAGAGGCATCACCCAGGTCTTTCATGGAGAACCTGTGTGACAAGAAACCCTTGACAGATTGTAGCATAGGAATGTCATTTCCTATTAAGAGAATGTCATCCACGTATAAAACAAGGAATACCACAGTTCTCGCTACAAATCTACTATAGATGCATGGTTCATCTGGATTTTTGATAAAGTCAAATTCCTTGACCGTCTCATCAAAACAGATGTTCCAACTCCGCGATGCCTGCTTTAGTCCATAGATGGACTTAAGCAACTTGCACACCTTTCCGCTGCTCCCACTCTGGATGAAACCCTCTGGCTGATCCATATAGACACACTCCTCTAAATTTCCATTTAGAAAAGCGGTTTTTACGTCCATCTGCCAAATCTCATAATCGTGGAAGGCAGCAATGGCAAGAAGGATCCGAATGGATTTCAGCATAGCCACTGGAGAAAAGGTTTCGTCGTAGTCCAAGCCAGGTCTTTGACGGAAACCCTTTGCTACAAGTCTAGCTTTATAGGTCTCAACCTGTCCATCTACACCAATCTTCCTTTTGAAGATCCACTTGCATCCTACGGGTTTTACCCCGTCTGGAGCAATGTCCAACGTCCATACTTTGTTGGTGTACATGGACTCCATTTCGGTCCGCATTGCATCCAGCCATTTTACCGAGTCAATGCTCTGAACGGCCTGCTGGAAGCTAGTAGGCTCATCATAGTCTATGATGCAATCCTCTCTATCCCCGTCTATGAGAAAACCGTAGTATCTCTCGGGCGGATGAGACTGCCTACTACTTCTGCGGAGCGGCATAGGAATGTCCTGTTCATTTGAACCCTCTGGTTCCATTAAGCTTTCAGTAATAGTCTGTGGTTCTGGAATTTCTTCCAGTTCTATTTCGCTCCCACTTTCTTCTTTTTCTAAGAACTGATGTTCCAGAAAATGGGCATTACGAGAAACAAGGACTTTTTGCTCCTCTGCGTAATAGAAAAGATACCCCCTGGAGTTCTTTGGGTATCCCACAAACTTGCACAGTACTGAGCGCGCCTCGAGCTTGTCCGCATGCTGCTTTTTGACATAAGCTGGACATCCCCAAATCTTCAGGTACTGAAGATAGGGTTTCTTCCCACTCCATAACTCATATGGTGTGGTAGGCACAGTCTTAGTAGGAACTCGGTTCAATAGGTATGCAGCTGTTTCTAGCGCATACCCCCAGAATGATCGCGGTAACTCAGCGTTACTCATCATAGACCGTACCATATCCAATAGGGTGCGATTCCGTCTCTCCGATACACCGTTATGTTGCGGGGTGTATGGAGGAGTAAGCTGAGAGAGAATCCCATTCTCTTTTAAATAGTCCAGGAATTCGGCACTCAAGTATTCTCCACCTCGATCCGATCTTAGAATCTTAATACTTTTGCCGGTCTGTTTCTCTACTTCATTCTTATACTCCTGGAATTTTCCAAAGGCCTCGGACTTATGTTTCATTAAGAAGACATAACCGTACCTTGAGAAGTCATCCGTAAAAGTAATGAAGTAAGAATGTCCGCTTCGGGCATGTGTAGACATTGGACCGCACACGTCACTGTGTACGAGTCCCAAGAGCTCGCTCGCTCTTACTCCATGTCCAGTGAACGGAGTCTTTGTCATCTTTCCCTTGAGACAGGATTGACAAGTGGCATACGATTGATATTCGAACGCATTCAAATACCCTTCTGTATGTAACTTCGTCAACCTTCTCTCATTGATGTGACCCAATCTACAATGCCATAAGAAAGTCTGATTAATATCTGGTGACTTTCTTTTGTGTGTATTCTGGACATTGAAAATCTGTGGTTGGTTTAATACGTATATACCATTGCTCAATGTACCTGACCCAATCAGAACTTGATTAAGGTGAATGTTAACAACATTACTTACAAACGCAAATTCATAACCTTCTTTAGAAACCAAAGATACAGAAATGATATTACAAGTTGCGTTGGGTACAAAAAAGCAATTACGCAAAACCAAAACATGTCCATCTGACATTCCTAGGTGATAGTCCCCCACGGCTTTAGCATCCATGCTAGCTCCGTTCGCAACTCTGAGGGTCATGTCACCTTCCTTCAAAAACCTACGGTTTCTCAACGCCTGCAAAGAATTACAGATATGAGATCCTGATCCGGTATCCAATACCCAGGAAGTAGAGTTTATAGAAAGACAGTTTTCAATAACATACACACCTGAAGCTGAAGCCGCAACCTGCTTCAGTTCCTGTGTCCTGGCTTTCCAAGCCCTGCAATCTTTCTTCCAGTGTCCACTCTTGTGACAATAGAAGCATTCCTCTTTACCAACAAGCTTCCCCGCTATCTTTGTTGCCTTTTCCTTTCCCTTCGCACCCACTTTACTAACACCGCCTCTTGGTTTGGCGGGGGCTTTCTTCTTCTTTCCCTTGGCTTTCGCCTTGGACCTAGAAGAAGAAGATCCTCCTACAAACAAAGTGGATGTATCCCTACCCTTCTGTAGGGTGCCCTCTGCGCTCCTCAGCAGGTTGAGGAGTTCTGAAAGTTCAACTTCCTTTTCTTGCAAGTTGAAATTCAGTATGAACTGGGCGTAAGTGGATGGAAGGGACTGGAGAATTATATCTGTGTAGAGTTTACTATCCAACGTGGTCCCAAGTTCCGCGAGCTCCTCAGTGTAGCCAATCATCTTAAGCACGTGGTCCGCTACCGATGATCCGACGGCCAACTTAGTCGAAAATAACTTCTTCGACACTTCGTATCTAGCGATACGAGACTGCTCTCCATACAGTTCTTTTGTATGAAGAAATATGGATTCCAAATCCATATTCTCGTGCCTCCTCTGATGGTCATTGTCCATTGAGGCAAGTACGAGGCATCTGGCCTTCGCGCTGTCAATCTCCCAAGTCTTACGGATTTCCTTATCCGCGACGCTGGAGGTGGGACCTGGGACGGGGGGAGCTTTGCTGGTAAGAAGATACCCCAGCTTGTCGTAAGAGATTGCCAATTTGACATTCCTGAGCCAATCTTTGTAGTTTGGCCCTGTCAGTATGTTTTTATCTAGAAGTAACTTAAGTCCAGTCATTTCGATTTGGTCGCTGCAGGGGGAGAGAAGAAACACTTAGCACGATGCTCTTGCAAGTTTAGAATGGTTTTTAATTTGTCTAAACAGGATGGCTCCCACTGTCTCTCGAATCCCTCCTCAAACCACAAAGGAAGAATTAGCCGGGATCAATCCCACCGTACAATACTTGCTTAACCGTTCAGCCAGGCCAGTGTCGGTACTTCGAGGGAGGTTTTCCAACGCTTTCGCGAAGTTCCTTAATTTAAGAACCTCTTTTCCCTGGGGGCGTAGCCCCGCTAACACCTTTCTAGGCACCTACTAGGTTTATAGCATTGATCGTTTAGTGAGAAATTTCCCGAGGAGTAGCATATACTCACAGTAGGATCGGGATCCAAATATCATTGCGTGACGAAAAATGAAGGAATCCTACCATAATCATCACACTCCAAATGGTATGCAAATCTAGCAAGTTTCAGTACTTATGAAACTCCCGATGTGGATTTTTGCCCCATGCTCTTATGACCTTGGCGTGAGGTCAAAATGTCATAAGTCACATGTCAAGTTCTTCCCATCATTATCCCGGTTGATTTGAATCCACCCGTACCTACCCTTGACGTAGGCCAAAATGGTGGTACGACTGTCTCAAAACAACGCATTCTATCTATGCAACAGATAAATATCCGGCAGCTACCAATCACTATGCCTTGGCGTGAGGTCAAAATACATAGCTTGAATACTACCGTATATCTAACTGAAATGATGGAGGGCTACGAATGGTTTTGGCGAAACCGTGAACGTAGTGAACTTGATATAATCGATGGAACGAGATAGCTTTTAGAAGGAGTGGCTCAAGCTCCGCATTTAAAAGTTAGTTTTTGAAAAGAACCGAGTGGTTTTTCGAAAGTGTTCCATCGACTTAAAACTTGGTTTATTATCTTGCATTAGTTCTTTTAATGCGTGATATTCTTGCATTAGTTCTTTTAATGCGTCCCATCATTTAATTCCTACCATTGCAGAAAACAACCAAAATATGACGTACGCTTATGCCATTCGCATTCGCCACGGGGTCCCGTCATCACTCGTTAGGTTACTTAACTAACGACAGAGCGGGGGCTGGGCTAGCGCGGCTGTAAAACATAAGCAACGCCTAAATAGAAAGCAATGATAGACATTACAGATCACAGATGAATATATTGGATATACTAGCAATCCGCATTTCTTTCGAGCCTGAAACGAAAAGCGGATAACACGGTCGCGGTGAATAGCAAATACCCCACCCAAGACCCCTACGGGTGCGGCAAACTACCCGCCAAGTTCCCGGTAGTTAGTGCACCCCACCATGGGTCTATCCTAGGAGCAAAAAACAGTAAAAAGAATTATACAATGACGGCTACAACCCCGACCCGGTTGTGCGGCCAAACAAATAATATAATTACATCAATTTACATTTACAAAGAATGAAAGAAAAAACAAAAGCTCATCTCACATCCACCCCGGCTATTCACCCGCGACAGTCCAACACATTCATATACACATTCCAGAACATTACAGATCATGTATAACCCCGACTAATCGACTTATAGCGATTAGCCGACGTTCAATACATGCAAACATCACAGATATAACCAACATAGCCAAAGTGCATTGAAGTTCGGAAAAAAAATACGGAATTATAGGACCCCAAAAGTGAATTTCAGTTCTGGAAAATCTGGGTACATATAATATATCTTAAAAATCCCAAAACCAACACAGAAGAACACTGCACGAAAAACGATGCAAAGAAGACACCAACATGCGGCGGTTCCGCGGCCAGATGAATAGGTGAGGCCGCGGAAGCGCGGCGGTTTGGAGAGAACATGATATCGTTTTTCTTGTGTGTTCTTAGAAAACCCTGAGACGATTTTACAAGTATAAAGTTTTCAATTTGAGCAGAAAAAAATTCAACAGAAAGTTAGGGTTTTGATTTTCCGGTTTTGCGATTTTTCGGTTCCGAACTTCATTACACCTTACTACCAAGCTAGTTTAAGTTTAGTTAGGCTCTGATACCACTGTAAGTCCATATTGCGACCCCCGGTACTTACGGGGAGGCGGAAACGGTATAAAAGACGAATTTTTATCGCAAGAGGCAACATGGACTAAACTTTGTCGGGATCGTTGTCTAAACTAAAACTAGTTAACAAGCTAAAGAGAGTTAGCTACTATGGAAGATGGTTATACCTAAACTTGAACTCCTTCTTCTTCAAACCTTGTAGAGGTTGATGGTTCTCTTTTCGTCGCCTTCTCCCGTCGAAGATGGATCCACCTCGAAGGTTCGACTTTGGGCTCTTCCTCGATCTTTGAGTGAACTAGGTTTTCCGGCTTGCTAAACCTTCATCCTAGAATGAGTAGAGAGTGATTAGGGTTTGCTTTTCTATCTAAAGAGAATGATTCTCAACACATGAGAAGGTTTCTCTTTTCAAGAGGAAGAAGAAGATGAAATGAGGAGAGAGAGTGAGAATGATAGAATGAGCAATATTTTCTCTTTCTTGCAACCATATTGCAAAAAGAAAAGAATTATCTAAATGATAATAATTGAAATAAGAATAGTTGATGGTTATTTTAGGAATGACCACTATCATGCTTCTTTAAATGAAGTGTAAGCATGAATCAAGGAGGATCTTCAAAGCATGATGGTGGTCAAAGGTCAACAAGTCAACCAAGGTCAACAAGTCAACAAAAAATCAACCATAACATAATTCTCATTTAATTACTATTATTAATAGATAATATACAAATCCATTAGGGTTTGGAAAAAGATAACTGTCAGCTGTGCATACGCACCCGATCCGAAACCCTAATGAAAAACCTCATTCTCCGCCTCAAGCAACTGTGCATACACACCTGCATTCTCGTTCCGAGGAACAAGAATACCAAGAATAAAAAGCAACCCCCAAAACATATACCAGTATCTGGCTCAAACCAGAGCCTGCCAGTATAATCCGTCCGGACTCCAAACGTGCACAAGTGCGCGGATGAGAACGAACCCTGTCGCAAAACCATGCGACCTCCACTCTATTTTGCCCAGAGGCGAATACCCTCTGTGTGGGACTCTAAAGACTCGACACTACGCTGGCAGTGGGTTTAACCACAGACCGCAAGCGGCACTAGCTGTGCGTAACGGTCCCCAGGTAGATGCCGACAAGAAGGCTGACGAGGTGAAACCCCATCTGAACTCCTACTGAGTCTGAATGTGACATTCTCCGTACAGTCCGGTCTGTTCGTCTGATACATCGCATGGCGGGCCTAGGGGGCGGTAAAACGTCAGTCCCCCAATAGCGGTACAAGTCGTGTCGGAGTGAAGCCCAAAACACCCTGAGATAACACTGGAAACCTACCAGTATATCTCGCTTGCCCTGGCCAGGGACTACTCGTGTAATGGCTCTCCTAGACACAGCGCGATGTCAACCCCCAATACCGGGAGAGACGAATCCTGTCTAACCGTCACTGCCTCCAAGTGCTTCGGGACTGCACCCAACCACCACCTGTTTGCACGACTCCTTTGAGCCGTGGTAGGGTAGTGATCAAAGTGCAGTGGGAACACACTCGAGGCGAAGTGTCAGTGTCAAGTCAGCGGACTAAGCTGTACTCATGTCACCTGGGAACTGATAACTGACGATAGGTATAATACCAACCTGTCAGTTCCCGACGAGTCCTGTCCAGTGTACTCGTAACCCAACGAGCACCCGTATACTATCTCCAGTACGACGTACTGATGGCTGTGGGACAGACCATCTCCCACACTGGGATGAGAAGCGCATACGCTAGTCTACTCCGGAGTATCGATGCCCTGTCTCGATAGTCCTACGACTAGGGACCTGTATAAGGATGTGCCTATAGATTACCCAGCCCCCACTAGTGTGACTGCCATCACAACGCTGGTAATCAGGCAAAGATCCTAAGGGCTCCACTAATGCGTATAAGTGATATACTGAAATAAACACAAGTACACATTGAAGTAGAAACAAACCAAGTAGCAAACTACTATATTGAGCAAGATTGTTTATACAAGGTGAATATCCCAAGCTTCCATCAAGTAATATACAAACTAGTATGATACAGTAATGGTCTCTAGGGCATATACACTAACAACATGGGCTACGTAAAGGTAGGGAACTGGGAGAGGGTGATCATTCCGTAAGAGTAGGGAATGGTGCAAATGTTGCAGCCAAAGCAGTTGGCGAGTATCACCTTGTGTTACCAAATGGTAATACAATGGTTCTGAACGAATGCTATTACATTCCGACCCTGATATGCAATCTTATATCAGTTTCTTTATTGAGCAAAGAAAGATATAATTTTGTAGTACAGGATGATGTTATGAACATATTCCTGAATCAAAAGTTGATTGGATCAAGTTCGTTATTTAATGGCATATACGTTCTCAATCAAACTACAGTCCTTAATGTACAAAACACACACAAGAGGAAGAGTTCAGAAATGAACGAATCCTTCTTGTGGCATTGTAGACTAGGTCACATCTATGCGACACGGCTAGCTAAGTTGCATAAGGATGGATATTTGAATCCCTTTGAATTTTCATCTTATGATACTTGTCAGTCATGTCTCAAAGGAAAGATGACCAAAACTCCATTTACGGGACACGGAAAAAGAGTTACGGAACTTTTAGGACTGGTACATAGTGATGTATGCGATCCCATGTCTACACATACCAGGGATGGTTCTTCGTACTTCATTACATTCACTGACGATCTCTCTAGATTCGGGTATGTGTTCCTGATGAAACACAAATCAGAAGCTTTTGAGAAATTTAGAGAATATAAACAAGAAGTCGAGAACCAAACCGGGAAAAGTATTAAAATCCTTCGATCTGATCGAGGAGGTGAATACTTGAGCAATGAATTCCTGGACTTTCTAAAAGAGAATGGGATTCTCTCTCAGCTAACTCCTCCATATACACCACAGCACAACGGTGTATAAGAACGGAGGAATCGCACCCTATTAGATATGGTGCGCTCTATGATGAGCATAGCTGAGTTACCTATTTCCTTCTAGGGCTATGCACTGGAGACAGCAGCATACCTACTGAATAGGGTTCCTACCAAATCTGTGCCTACCACCCTATATGAGATATGGGAGGGGAAGAGACCATATCTTAATTTTATTAAGATATGGGGTTGCCCGGCCAATGTTAAAAGACAAAAACCGAACAAACTCGAGGCAAGGTCTGTTTTGTGTAAGTTTGTTGGATATCCCAAGCATTCGCGAGGGTATATCTTCTACCACAGTGAGGAAAAAGGGTGTTTGTTGCTCAACACGCCACCTTTTTAGAAAAGGAATTTCTTGCAAAAGAGATTAGTGGCTCTGAGGTAGAACTGGAAGAGGTTCCAGCTGTATAAACCACAACAGAAGATTTGGTGGAACCAGAGGATTCGGTAGTTCCCAACGAACCTCAGCCTCTCCGCCGATCTAGTAGGGTTCCTCACCCACCTGAGAGATACTACGGTTTTCTCATGGATGGTGGGAGCGAGGATTGCATCATGGTCGATGATGACCCAACTAGTTTCGAGCAGGCCATCACGAGTGGGGACTCAGTGAAATGGCTGGATGCAATGCGATCCGAGATGGAATCCATGTACACCAACAAAGTATGGACTTTGGAAGATGCTCCTGAAGGGGTAAAACCCATTGGGAGCAAATGGATCTTCAAGAAAAAACTTGGTGTAGATGGGAAAGTGGAGACTTTCAAAGCTAGACTTGTTGCAAAGGGTTTTCATCAAAGACCAGGTGTGGACTATGATGAAACTTTTTCTCCAGTGGTTATGCTTAAATCCATCTGGATCATGCTTGCCATCGCAGCATATCATGACTACGAAATCTGGCAAATGGATGTTAAGACCGCCTTTCTAAACGGTGAGTTAGAAGAGAGCGTGTACATGACTCAGCCAGAGGGCTTCGTAGCTAGTGGGAGCAGCAGGAAGGTGTGCAAGCTGGTTAAATCCATTTATGGATTAAAGCAAGCATCGCGGAATTGGAACATATGCTTTGACGTCGTTATCAAAGAGTTTGATTTCGTCAAAAATATAGATGAACCTTGTATCTACAAGAAGGTGGCAGAAAGTAAGGTTGTCTTCCTCGTATTGCACGTGGATGACATACTCTTGATAGGAAAGGAGTTTCCTATGCTACTCTCGGTCAATCTCCGCTTATCACAAGGATTCTACATATAGGATCAAAGTGATGCCTACTAAATCCTGGGGTTTGAATCTATGAGATAGATCTAATTGGATGTTAGGATACTCACTAGTTGTAGTGAGATGGTATCAATTGATCCTGGGGAGAATCACTGGAAAGGTTCCAGGATGATAAGGACGACTGAATGTCAGTCGCAGGCATTGTCTTTACCCTCAGCAAAGGGACGGTATGTTGGAAGAGTTCCAAGCTAGATACCGTGGCATACTAGACGATAAAGGCTGAATACATCGCTACCAAAGATGTTACCAAAGAGGCAATCTGGGTGTATATTAGTTCATGAGATGAACTTCGTTCCTACCATTGTGTGGCAATAGAGTTGTGGCTTATGCCTAGGAAAGTCCGTCCCATCAGTGATCCAGACATATTCTAAGGCAGTGTCACCTCAAAATAGAGATGGTTGATCTCCAGGGGATCGAGGTCAGGAGAGTAGACTCAGAGGACAAAATAGCGGACCCACTCACAAAGGCCTTTTCCTAGAGAGAGACTTTTATGGGATGGTTGAGTATGAGATACTACAACCACTGTTATCAGATGGCCCTAGTGCAAGTGGGAGATTGTTAGTTATATGTATGCCCTAGAGGCCATTACTATACATGAGATGTATATTGTAGTGGATGCTTGGACATATATAGGGAGGACTTTCTTGCTCGACATGATAGTATGCTATCTGGTTACTCTTTACCTTAACGTGTACGCTGATTGTCTCTCTGTTACAAGTTGGTAAAGCCCTTAGGATGTGTACTTGACTACCTGGACTATGATGCGGATCATACTAGTGGGGACATGGTAGTCCATAAGTACATCCTTCAAGGTCCCTAGTCGTGGGTGTATCGAGACGGGGCATCGATATACCAGAGTAGACTAGCGTATACCTTCTCGACCCATGTAGATGGGCGATGGATGATCCCATATCCATTGGTGTTTGACATCAGAGATGATATACGGGTGCTCAGTGGAGACTGGGTACACTGGACGGACTCGCCGAGAACTCCCAGATGGTATTATACCTTACGTCAGATGGCAGCTCTCTGGTGACACTGGTACAGGTTAGTCTGTAGACCCAAGATCGTCATAGAGTCTTGTGTGATTCCCACTGTGCTTTGATTTCCATCTTACCACGTCCAAGAGGGTATGCAAAACGGTGGTTTTTGGGTACAGTCCCGAGTCACATGGAGGCAATGAGTGATAGGAGGGGTTTCGTCTCTCCCGGTATTGGGGGTTGATGTTGCGCTCTGCTCGATTGACCATAACAGGGAAGTCCCTGGCCAGGGCTGGTTTAGAGATTTACTGGTAAGTGTTACCAGTAGTTTCTCGACCCGTTATGAGCTTCGTATCGGCATGACTTATCGGTTATTGGGGTCTGACGTTTACCACCCCTAGACTTGATATGCGACATATCAGACGAGGAGACCGAACTATACGGTAGTGTCACTGTCAGGCTTTTTGCAGGAGTTGGAGCGGGCTTGCTTGCTGATCTTCTGATCGCTCAATACTCGGGTAGCCGTTACGTCCAGCTAGTACCGCTGACGGCTTGTGGGTGCTTGATATGATCATCACCTACTGCCGGCGTATTAACGAGTCTTTAGAGTCCTACATAGAGGTTTTACTGGCTCAGGAAAAAAGAAATAGGAGCGCATATGTGATATGTGCGGGACCGAGAATAATGCGTGTATGTGATACCGTATTTTATTCTCACGACTAATGTATCGGCCGGTTATATGTGATATAGCCGGGTTATCGAATCAAGTGTTGATTCGATAAGTTGGTACATTTTGTGTTAGTCGGTTATATGTGATATAACCGGATTATTAAGTCAAGTGTTGATTTAATAATTTAGTGTATAATTGTATATGTGATATACTAATTTACATTAACTAACATTGGTTCACTTAAGCATTTGTTTTTCTCACTTGTGCACAACTTAATATATATGTGATATATATTTATTTGTGTTCAGTTTGTATCATGGTTATTGATACAACTATCATGGGTGTATAAGACTTATACCATACTAATTATAGTGTTAGGTTTTTAATATTTAAAGTAATTCTAAAATTAGTGGATGATGAGCTCACATGCATGAAACTTCATGAAGCTTAGGGTTGCATTGACTTAGTCTACTAACTTTTGATTACTTGAGATATTAATTAACCTAACCATTATAATGTAGCCATGGTTATGTCTCTACATGAGTTAGTATATGATACCCACTCACCCATGGTTAGCGATCTCTCTCTTTAGTTAGTTTTCATTCTCATTTTTTAGCTCATCTTCTTCCTCCTTCAAATTCTTGCTAGGGTTTGATAAAGAGAGAGAAACATTGTGATAAAAGAAATTCTAAAGTGTACCCATTTCCTATTTCATCATCCTCTACTAGACTAGCACTTTAGTTTAGAGTGTTTGCTTCACTAATTCTCTAGTTAGTGAAATAGAAGCTTGAGTTTGTATTCTCTCGACCTAGATCATCTTCGGCCTCGAAGACTTCAAGCAATACTGTTGCTATCTTCTCATGGAGCCGTCCGAGAGTCCGGGAGCTTTATGATCGCAGCGAAGGGACTACAACAAGGAGCTTTAGAAGTGAAGGACCGATCTACAAAGGTTGTATTTCGTATTCACTTAGTGATAATTGTTATTTACATGCAAGTGATAGCCTACTAGTCTAGCAAAGATCTTGTTTAGGGTTGTTAGGCATGGCTAAAATTTTAATCGGGCATGGTTGATGCCTTGTAGAACCTTCTTAGTGTGCCTAGTAACCCTACACCAATCAAATCAGTTGCCTACCACTTCATATGTGATATGGAAAGGGAAGAGCCCATATTTTAGGTTTGTTAAGATTTGGGGTTGTCCGTCCTATGTCTAAAACCAAAATTCGAACAAGCTCGAGGCAAAGTCAGTTCTGTGGAATTTTATTGGATATCCCAAGCATACGCAAGGGAATATCTTCTACCTAACCGAGGAACAAAAATGTCTTGTTTCTCAGCATGCCACCTTTGTGAAAGAGAATTTCTTGTGAAGAAATTAGTGGTCATGAGGTAGAACTGGAAACAGTTCCAGCTATACAAAACTGCAGCTGATGATTTGGTAGAACCAAAGGATTCCGTAGTTTCCAACGAACCTCAGCCGCTCCGCCGATCTAGTAGGGTTCCTCACCCACCTGAGAGATACTTCGGTTTTCTCTATGACAGTGGGAGCGAGGATTGCATCATGAGATGATGACCCAACTTGTTTCGAGCAGGCCATCAGGAGTGAGGACTCTGTGAGAATGGCTGGATGGTTAGCGATCTGAGATAGAATCCTTATACACCAACAAAGTATGGACTTTGGTTGCTTTATCTGAAGGGTTAAATCCCCATCAGGAACAAGTATATCTTGAGAAGATTACTTGGTGTACATGGAAAAGTTGAGACTTTCAAAGCTATGCTTAAGTCCATCCAGATCCTACTTGCCACGGCTACATACCATGACTATGATATCTGGCAGTTGGGTATCATGACTGCTTTTCTAAATGATGTTTTGGAAGAGAGCATCTATAAGTACACAGCCAGAGGGCTTCGTAGATAGTGGGAGCAGCAGAAACGTGTACAAGATATTTTATGTGATAAATCAGGCATCGCGGAGTTGGAACATCTGTTTTGATGTGGTAGTCAAAGAGTTTGACTTCATCAAAATGGTAGATGAACCTTGTATATACAAAAAGGTAGTAGAGAGTATGGTGGTGATCCTCGTAGAGTACGTGGATGACATACTCTTGATAGGAAAGGAGTTTCCTATGCTACGTTCGGACAATCTCCGCTTATCACAAGGATTCTTCATATAGGATCAAAGTGATACCTCCTAAATCCTGGGTTTTGGATCTATGAGATAGATCTAATTGGATGTTAGGACTCTCACTAGTTGTAGTGAGATGGTATCAATCGATCCTGGGGAGAATCACTGGAAAGGTTCCAGGGTGATAAGGACGACTGAATGTCAGTCGCAGGCATTGTCTTTACCCTCAGTGGAGGGACGGTATGTTGGAAGTGTTCCAAGATAGATACCGTGACATACTAGACGATTAAAGGCAAGATACATCGTTACCAAGGATGCTACCAAAGAGGCAGTCTGTATATATAAGTTCAAGAGATGAACTTCGTTCCTACCATTGTGTGACAATGGAGTTGTGGCTTTTGCCAAGGAACCCCCCGTCCCATCAGAAATCCAGATATAATTCTTAGGCAGTATCACCTGATCATGGAGATGGTTGATCTCTAGGGAGATCGAGATTAGGAGAGTAGACACAGAGGACGACAGTGCCGATCCACTCACAAAGGCCTTTTTCTCAGTAGAGACTTTTATGGGATGGTTGAGTATGAGATACTTCAACCACAGCTAATTGTTGGGTATGTGATACCACAACAGATGGCCCTAGTGCAAGTGGGAGATTGTTAGTTATATATATGCCCTAGAGGCCATTACTGTACATACGATGTATATTGTAGTAGATGCTTGGACATATATAGGGAGGACTTTCTTGCTCGACATGATAGTACGCTATCTGGTTGTACTTTATCTTAACATGTACTCTGATTGTCTCTATGTTACATGTTGATAAAGCCCTTAGGATATGTACTCGACTACTGGGACTATGATGAGATCATACTAGTGGGGCCACGGTAGTCGACGAGTACATCCTATAACTGTTCCTAGTCGAGGGTGTATCGAGACGGGGCATCGATACACCAGAGTAGACTAGCATATACGCATCTTGACCCATATGATGGGCGATGGATGATCCCATATCCATCGGTGTTTAACATCTAGGATGGTGTACGAGTGCTCAGTAGAGACTGGGTACACTGGACGGACTCGCCGAGAACTCCCAGATGGTATTATACCTCACGTCAGATGGCAGTTCTCTGGTGACACTGGTACAAGTTAGTCTGTAGACCCGAGATCATCATAGAGTCTTGTGTGATTCCCACTGTGCTTTGATTTCCATCATACCACGTCCAAGAGGGCGTGCAAAAAGGTGGCTTTTGGGTACAGTCCCGAATCACATGGAGGCAATGAGCGATATGAGGGGATTCGTCTCTCCTGGTATAGGGAGTTGATGTTACGCTGTGTTCGATTGGCTATAACTGGATATCCCTGGCCAGGGTTGCTGAGATTTACTGGTAAGTGTTATCAGTAGTTTCTCGAATTGTTATAGACCTCATATCAACACGACTTATCAAGCTACTTGGGTCTGACGTATACCACCCCTAAGCGAGATATGCGACATATCAGACGACGAGACCGAACTGTACGGGAGTGTTACTGATTGGATTCATGGAAGAAAGTACAGGCTTGCTTGTTGATCTTCTAATTGCTCGATACCTGGGTGGCTGTTATGTTTAGATGACCGTTTGCAGCTTGTGGGTGTTTGATATGATCATCACCTACTGCCGGCGTATTGACGATTCTTTAGAGTCCTACACAGAGGTTTCTTGGCTCAGGCAAAACGGAGTAGGAGCACATATGTGATATGTGCGGGACCGAGGATAATACGATATGAGATACCGTATTCTATTCTCGCGATATTTGATATCAGCCGGGTCATCGGATCAAGTGTTGATTCGATGAATCGGTAAATGATATATTAGTCGGTTATATGCGATATAGCCGGATTGTCGGATCAAGTGTTGATTCGATGATTTAATGTATAATTATATATATGATATATTAAATTACATTAACTAATATAAGCTCACTAAAAGATTCTTTTTCTCACTCGGGTAATACATTGATATATATACGATATATGTTAATTGTATTATTTTATTTTGTTGCAATAAATATTATATATGTGATATATAATATTGTAACATGATATGGTTATTAATGCAACATGTTTAGTGGAGATTAAACATGGTTAGGGTTTGATTTGGGTTAAGCTTTTCAAGAAGTTTCTAGAAGCTTTGTTTTTTGTTTTGACAAAGATATTTTGTGAAGATATTTCCTTAACCTAACACAAACCCTTTTACCATGGTTGTTTCTCTACATGAGTTAAGGATTCATTCTTAACTATAGTTGCATTTCTAACCTCATAAATGAGTTTTATTATTCATCACAAAAGGATTGATTGTTCTTCTTCTTCCTTCTTCCTTCTTTCATGAAAAGTTTTCTAGCTTTTTATGAAGTGATGAAAATGAGTGAGTTAATGAAAATAAATGAGAGCTAAAATCCTACTTCATCAACCTAATCTATCCTAGTCATTTAGATTAGAATTTTCACTTCATTTAGTGAGTGGGAGGTGTTAATGAAACTTCAAGGTAGATCATCTTTGTTATCAAAGATCGGAAGCAAGCTTGCATCTTTCTCTTCGTGGAGCTTCTCGAGAGTCCGGAACTTGATGATCACAGCGAAGGGACCACAACATGGAGCTTATGAAGTGAAGGACCGGACTACAAAGGTTGTAATCCCAAACTCTTAGATGTTAAAGTGTTTAACATGCTTTGTTTCGTCTAATCTCTAGTCTAAGATCTTGGTTTAGGGTTGTTCGGCACGGCTAAATTTTAAATCGGACATGGTTGATGCCTTATAGACCCTTGTGCGTATGCCTAGTAACCCTACACATTGTTGTTCACTATTACACGTTGATAGAGAATAGTATGCTAGCATGGTTTGTCTTTATCATCGTGTACTGCTTTAGGTGACATTATAGGTCGCTATTACTCGTTGATAGAGCCCTTAGGATTCTTGCTTGACTACCAGCAGTATGATGGCGATCATATACGTGAGAGTTGGGTAGTCAACAAGCACATCCTTAAAGTGGTCCGTAGTCGTCGGAGTTTCGAGACTGGGCATCGATACTCCATTAGTAGACTAGTGTATACAGTCGAGACCCCGACGTGGGGCGGTGGCCGGTCTCACAAGCCATTGGTGTCAGTTGGATCACCTAAGATGTATACAGGAGCTCATTGGGTTATGAGTACACCGGACAGGACTCGCCGGGAACATGCTAGTTGGTATTATACCTGGCGTCAGATAGCAGTTCCCTGGTGACATGTGTACAGGTTAGTTCATCGACCTGAGATCGTTATTTTTCTCGTGTGAGTTCCCACTGTGCTTTGATTACTACCCTACCACGGCTCAAAGGAGTCGTGCAAACAGGTTTTAGTTGGGTACAGTCCCGAGCCACATGGAGGCAGTGAGCGGATCGGCAGGGGTTTCGTCTCTCCCGGTATTGAGGGTGAGATCGCGCTGTGTCTAGGAAAGCCATTACACGAAGTCCTTGACCAAGGTAGGAGATTTACTGGTAGGTATTCCAGTAGTATCTCAGGGTGTTCTGGGCTACACTCCGACACGACTTGTACCGCTTTTGGCGGTCTGACTTTTACCAACCCGCTAGGCCCGGCATGCGATACTCATAGATGAACTGACTGGACTGTACGGATATTGTCACTGACAGGCTCATTAGGGTGTCAGGATGAGTTCGCTCATCGACCTCCCTTTTGGTCAATACCTGGTAGACCGTTACGTACGGCTAGTACCACTGACGTGCTAATGATTAAATCCACAGCCAAAGTATTGACGAATCTTTAGAGTCCCCCACAGACAGTTTCTCAAGTTTCGGGCGAAACGTTGTAGAGGCCGTATGATATATGGCAGGGTTCGATCATATACGTGCGGTAGTGCACGGATCATGATCGGATGGATTATACTAGTGGGCTTTGGTTTAAGACGGATCCTAGTATTAGATTTGTTGGATTGCTTTAGTCTCATCGCATTCGCATTCGGTCGGAATGCGGATGCTGGTATGTATTTACAGGTGAGGGGTATCCTTGTGATCCGTCATGAGTTTACTTTAGATGTTGCCGTATCTTTTTATTGTTGTAAACATTTGGATTAATGTTTACAAATAGAAATTGTGAGCTTAAATCATCATTTTGTGCATTTAATGTGACATAGACTTCATTAGTGACTCATGGTCTCTTTTCTTGTGCTAATGTCATATTATGTGATTGATTTGTGGTTTGAATTGAGAGGAAGAGAGAGAAGGGCAGCCATTGTATTGAGTTGGGTCTTGTATTTTTCATACACACTCTTATTTTTCATAAGCATAACAAAAGAAAGAAAATGGCTCCTCTTCTTCTTCTTCCTCTAGCTCACAAACTCCATTGATGGCTTCATCTTCAACCTCCATCCATGCAATGGATGCAAGAGACAAAGTTGTCACACACATTCTCTACGTCGCCTTGGACACGTCGGCTAGCGAACTTCGTGCCCGAGTTACTTCGGATGAAGCGGGAGCCCGTAAAAAGACTCAAAGATGTGGTGCCCTTTCCAACGAGGAGATCGAGACTGGAGATGCCGCGAGGAGCTTGGGATGGCGGCCAAAGACCGAAGGACACGGATCGATCGGTATGGCCTTTCCGACCCTTTCTCTGGTTGCTAGTTGTAGGTTAATGGTTCAATCCGGGATTAAAGTATACAATAGCGCCGGTTTCAAGTTTTGAAAAAGTTTTCGTTTCCGCATTTTGGCCTCGGACAGACGGCCGGGGCGCTACCGTAAACTTACATGGTATCAGAGCCACGCCATTAACCTTTATTAGCTTGCTCTAACGTGTTTAGAATTTCGATCGAACGAAATTTCCAAAACCACGATTCCAATTTGTGCAGTTTCTGTCGAAATTTTTTTGTCGTCGAAATTTTTTTTTTGAGTACGTCAGAAAATCATGCAGGCTTTTATAAGACCACTGCAGAAAATTGGTTGCCTGATCCCACTATAGCGCCGCGGAACCGCGGCATGACCCTTGTATTGGCCGCGATTCCGCCGCAATACTGTAGCATTAGGGCACCAAAATTTCTACAGTGGTCTCTGAGTTGGAATTGGGGTTTCTGGTATTTTTTGTTTGGGCCCAGATTTGTTTGAGTACTGGGAATTGTGCTTGGGGCCCACTTTGGGAAATTTTGTCGATCGAAAATTTTAAACATGTTAGTTCACAGTATTTACATTATTTCTGCGGCCGTGAATGTCATTTGATCGGTAAATCTTGTCTAATTGCTATAGCCCTTTTAGACGGATTTGCGAACGTGACATTCATGTTGATGTTCTGTGTTGTGATGTGATGTTGCGGATTTGTCGTGGTGGATAGCCTGGATGCAATGGTAGTACAGTTTGGTTGTATTTGTACATTTGATATTGCGGGGCGAGCGTCCGACATGTGGACTGCCGTCACTGCCTGTTTGTATATTATTCTTTTGGGGCACGACTGGGCTGAGGTCGATGTATCCGTTGTATATATTTTGCTTTCTGTACTAGGATTACCCCGAGGTGGGGTGCACAGGTAGCCGGGTTCTAGAGGGCAACGGGCCCGCATCTCATGGCTTTGAGACGGAGGGGGCTTCACTCTAGAATTGGCGGGCTATTCGCCGCACTCGTAGGGGGTACAGGTTGACCTAAGGAGAGATGCTCAAGTTACCGGATTCCGTGAAGTGCTGGGTGGTCCATTCACTTTGTTGAAGGGGGCTGCCTCGCTTCAGGTTTTGGCGGGTAACTTGCCGCGCCCGTAGGGGTCTAGGATTTCATTGCACAAACTATCCACACGACCAGGAGAACGTCGGGTTTCAGTAGCGGCTCTATGAAACCCGGGGATCCCAGATAATCTGTATTGTTCTGTGATGCTTATTACTCTCTGTGAGGTTGCATTTTATCACGCCTTGAGCGATTATTATATATTGATGTATATACTAGTAGATGTTGTATATGTTTTACTCCCGCGCTAGTTCTGTCTCCGCTCTGTCGTCAGTTAAGTAACCTAACGGGTGATGACGGGACCCAGTGGCGAATGCATATGGCATATACATACATCATATTTTCATTCTTTTGTGGTGTGATTAATTGATGGGACTGCATTGATTCAGATCAATGCAAGCTAAACAAACCTATTCTGATGTTGTTGGAATATTTTTCAAAAAAAAAAAAGTTGTTATTGTAAGGACGTTCTCTTTTGTTTTGAATAGTGGTATTCGGTTATGAATATCCAGCACCTCAGTCGACGAGGCAAGGGCCGAGATCCTTTCACCGGGAGTGACCCCTTGGACAGAAGTTTGCGTCAGGGTAATAACTTCACTATAGCCGATTGCCTTTTTGCTTTGCATCGTAGTATTCAGTTGGAATATCATGCACGTCATTCTACGAGGAAAGAGCCGAGATTCCTTCACCGGGAGTGACCTCTTTAGCAAAGGTTTTCGCCACTATATTTTTATAAAAGCTATGCAGTTCCTTCAACGATATCAAGTTCATTACGTTAAAGGTTTTTCGCCAAAAACCAGTCGTAGTCCTCCGTCATTTCTTACGGGTATTATTTAGTATTCATGCTGCGTTTGTTGACCTAGTCAAGACGTAGTGTTCGGTAGCTAAGTGGTGCTTATTTGTTGTATAAATGGGATTGGTTAGGACAGTCGTGCGGCCTTGTTGACCTAGTCAAGGGCACGTACGGGTGGGTTTAATGCAGTCCAGAATAATGACGAGTTGAACTTGACTAGTAGTTTATGGTTTGTTGACCTAGTCAAGGTCATAAGCCGCTTGGGGTAAAAATCACATCAGGAGTTTCTAAAGAAACTGAAACTTGCCAGATATGTGCATACCTTCTGGAGTGTGATAACGTGAGTGGATTCCATCACGTTATCATGCGATGATAGTTGGATCCCGATTCCTACTGATTAGTTGGTTTACTCCTCGGGTGATCCCGACTAATTCTTCTTTTAGGTTTGGAGGAGAATTTGACGATACAGTGGAAGGTTTCCTGATTAGATAAATTAATAACCATTCTAATTTAGGTTAGAGTGCACGCTGAGTGTTTCTTTTCTCTCTCTCTTTGGCAGCGACCATGGCCCGACCCTTGACTATGACTCAGTGACCAAGTTAACCGAACTTTCTTAAAACACTGGCTTTTGGATTGTCTGAGTTGCATACCTCATTGCCACTCCTACTTTTACCCTTTTCTCCAGAACACCCCGTATTACTACGAACATCCACTTCCATTGGATAAAACCATCGTATGGTTATATACGAACTCGAAGGAACTTGTTCCAGATTCGAGGATGGTTTCTGGTTCTGGAGAAAATGAATAGGACTATTCAGTTGTCTTTTCCTTTTACCATAGGCAGGTGCCGAATGGTAGGGAATGAAGAAAACCAATTAGCCTAACGATGGTGTACAGAAGGTATTAAGTTAAGACAAATAAAGGGATTAGTAAGAGGGCAAAGTAAACTGCGACTGCTATTCACGACCAAACCAAGTATTTCATCGCCACTCCTACTTCACCTTTGTATTTCTCCAGGACACTCTGTATCACTACGAAGATCCACAGTTATTTGGATACTCTATCGTATGGTTATATACGAACTCGAAGGAACTTGTTCCAGTTCGGGGATGGATTCTGGTTCAGGAGAAATAGGAATAATGTTTTATTCAGTTGTCTTTTATCTTTACCTTCTCTCGGGTTGCGGGTGCTCCTAGGATTAGGAGAGTACACCCATTATGCTTATTGGATAGTCTTCTTCCAAACCATAGGCTGGTGCCGAACGGTAGGGAAGGAAGAAAACCATTTAGCCTAAAAGGGTGTACAGAAGGTAATGACTAAAGACATATAAAGGGATTTGGAGAGATGGCAAAGAAATATACGATTACAGTTGTGAATCTGATAATGGAAGAAGCATTACTAGGAATACCCGGATACCCCTTCGAAACATTTACATGTTTCAGTTTCACTGTGTACTGTTAAAAGGAAACTGATTTCCCAATTAGCTCTTGCTCCAGGGTATGTATTTACCAGGTTTGATTCTCACATCTGTATGGTTTTACAGATGATGAGTGGGAGTAAGTTGTTGGGAATTGGGTGATCATCCTCATTATATCGGGATTCGTTGTAATTGGTGATATTTGAGGAAATCGCCTGGGTTGTTTTGCAGGACGGCAAATATTTGGTTTTGAATATTCTTTGTTATGCACCAATTTCAAATTGATATATCTGTACATTTATTTTTATAAAGTGAGATATAACTTTTTAAAATTATGTCTATGATATTTACCTATATCAGTGGATGGTTAGGTAAGGAGCATTAAACAGCGGTGTAATTCTTCTTAACCATAAGTACAGTTTTCAACTTACGACACACAGGGAATGAGTTATTAGACTCAGGGGACTTATACAGAGTATTGTATGTTGTCCAGTGTCCATGAGGACAGAGGGGTTGGTACTCGTACTATATTCTGTTTACTTGTGACTTCTCTAGTTCTTAGACATGTGTTTCGTAGAAATGCAAGGTCTAAGTTTAAAGAAGTTATAGGTATAAGAATAAAGTAGAGAACCAGGTGTTGCAAGTATCAGGATTCTTCAAGGTGATCAAAGATGTAGATACTTGTTTATGGTATTCAGATGATAGTAATGATTAAGAGAACTTGCTTCCCTTTCAGGTTACTCATAATTGGAAGCACTCCTAAGTTGAGTAATGCTGATCGGCCTCTCTCCATTTAGTTGACATGCACTGGAGACAGCTGCATGATTTGAATCTGGTTCCAATTAAATTAGTGCCTCTGTTTCTATATTGGATATAGAATAGTTCATATCTTAACAATGTTAAGGTACGGGGAGTTGTCCGGCTTATGCTTAAAACCAGACTCTGGATAACTCAAGGCACGTTTCTGTAATCGCTGTTTGTGGGTTGACCCGGGCTATGACGAGTGTTGACTTTCTACCATCTGGAAGATCAATAGTGATATTGTTCTTGACTCGCCACAGTTTTAGTAAAATGGATTTTTTCAAAAAACAGTAGTGGGAGTATGGTAGAACTGGAAGTGATTCCAGAACCGCAAACGATTGCTGAAAATTTGATAAAAACCTAAAGATTCGATCTGGTTTGACATTCCATTGGCCACTCCACAGATATGGTGGGTAACCTCAGGCACCCTAGAGGTACTCCGGTAGCCTTACGGACAGTGACAAGGAGTTTCTTGTTTACCCAGATTTGACACTACTGTTGTTCCAGGCTATGAGACCCGGCAGGAGGATGAGTATAGCGTCGTTCTAAACTAGCTTTAGAAGTGCACGAGTATATGACTCTACCAGAGGGTTGTCGTAGTCAGTGGGAGCAGCGGAAGCATAGTGGACAAATAGCTTATGTCTATTTATGGACTAAAGCGGATATAGCAGAGATAGATCATCTATTTCTGATGTGACAGTTATAGGTCTGACTTCATCAGAATAGGGGATGGATCTGTTAAGAAGGTAGTAGGGTGTGATGTCCTGGTATTTGGATGACATACACAGAGTAGGAAGTGAAATTCCTATACTACGATCGGTTATACTTTGGTTGTCACACAGTGGTTTCTCCACATAGGATATGGATATTATATCAGAAATTCTGGTTACTAGATCTATGGTTTTAGATCTAGATTTGGGTAGTTTCCCAATCAGGGTACTTAGACAGCATTCTAAAGGTATTTAGAATGGATGACTCCTGGCACGGTTGTGTACCTGCAGGTGATGGAGTCACCCTCTCTAAAGGTGTCTTACAGACTAAAGGGGAGAGGGATGTGCATGATTGGCAGATCACTTGCTTAGGCAATTGAGTCAATAATGAGATGTCAAGTACCACACCAGATGTTGTTTTTGCACTAGATGCAATAAGTTGATATTAATCCTATCCGGGAAAAACGTTCGGAAGTAGTTTTAGAACATAAGTGGATGTTCTAGGGATATGATAACAACAGCCTCTTTCAGGAGACGGTTATCATTCCAGGCTTCCAAGGTGACCTGGATGACAGAATGACTGTCAGAGTCATTGTTTTTCCCTCTAACGAGGGCCAGTATTTTGGACAGGTGGTCCAAGTGGATACTGAGGGAGGTGTGGCGCAGGATACTGATTAAGTTCAGTTGACGATACAGTCTAAGAAATTTGGATTTGGGTTTCATTTATGAGCTAGGTCCCATCAAATATCCAGACATATTCTAAGACAGGTATTGCTCATTTCGAGAGATGGGTTTCTCCGCGAACTTGAGATTAAGAAAGACATAGAAAGAAACATCATGGCGGATCCACTAACTGAGGTTATTCCTCGAACGCAATAGTTTCGCAAACGGGCTTTGTGAGACTGATCGGTAGAGGAGTTGGGTGTTCGGTATCACACGGGCTGTGAGTATGTGACATCGCAATAATTAGCCTTGAGTGCAAGTGGGAGATTGTTGGATATAGTGCCCTCAGAGTCAATTATTGGATCGCAGACTCGTGATTGCAATGATTGAGGGAGGACCTATACCGGTAGGACAGTCTTACTCGAGAGGTTTGTATACTATCTAGTTTGTCTTTATCATCGTGTACATACTTTAGGTGACATTGTTGTTCACTATTACACGTTGATAGAGAATAGTATGCTAGCATGGTTTGTCTTTATCATCGTGTACTACTTTAGGTGACCTTACAGGTCGCTATTACACGTTGGTAGAGCCCTTAGGATTCTTGCTTGACTACCAGCAATATGATGGCGATCATATACGTGAGAGTTGGGTAGTCTATAAGCACATCCTTAAAGTGGTCCCTAGTCGTGGGAGTTTCGAGACTGGGCATCGATACTCCATTAGTAGACTAGTGTATACAGTCGAGACCCCGACGAGGGGCGGTGGCCGGTCTCACAAGCCATTGGTGTCAGTTGGATCACCTAAGATATATGCAGGTGCTCATTGGGTTATGAGTACACCGGACAGGACTAGCCAAGAACATGCTAGTTGGTATTATACCAGACATCAGATAGCAGTTTCCTGGTGACATGTGTACAGGTTAGTTCATCGACCTGAGATCATCATTTGTCTCGTCTGAGTTCCCATTGTGCTTTGATTACTACCCTACCACAGCTCAAAGGAGTCGTGCAAATAGGTTTTAGTTGGGTACAGTCCCGAGCCACATGGAGGCAGTGAGCGGATCGGCAGGGGTTTCGTCTCTCCCGGTATTGGGGGTGAGATCGCGCTGTGTCTAGGAGAGCCATTACACGAAGTCCTTGGCCAAGGCAGGAGATTTACTGGTAGGTATTCCAGTAGTATCTCAGGGTGTTCTGGGCTACACTCCGATACGACTTGTACCGCTTTTAGGGGTCTGACTTTTACCAACCCCTTAGGCCCGACATGCGATACTCATAGACGAACGGACCGGACTGTACGGATATTGTCACTGACAGGCTCAGTAGGATGTCAGGATGAGTTCGCTCATCGACCTCCCTTTTGGTCAATACCCGGTAGCCCGTTACGTACGGCTAGTACCACTGACGTGCTAGTGGTTAAATCCACAGCCAAAGTATTGACGAGTCTTTAGAGTCCCCCACAGACAGTTTCTTAAGTTTCGGGCGAAACGTTGTAGAGGCCGTATGATATATGGCAGGGTTCGATCATATACATACGGTAGTGCACAGATCATGATCGGACGGATCATACTAGTGGGCTTTGGTTTAAGCCGGATCATAGTATTAGATTTGTTGGATTGCTTTAGTCTCATCGCATTCGCATTCGGTCAGAATGCGGATGCAAGTATGTATATACAGGTGAGGGGTATCCTTGTGATCCGTCACGAGTTTATTTTAGATGTTGTCGTATCTTTTTATTGTTGTAAACATTTTGATTAATGTTTACAAATAGAAATTGTGAGCTTAAATCATCATTTTGTGCATTTAATGTGACATAGACTTCATTAGTGACTCATGGTCTCTTTTCTTGTGCTAATGTCACATTATGTGATTGATTTGTGGTTTGAATTGAGAGGAAGAGAGAGAAGGGCAGCCATTGTATTGAGTTGGGTCTTGTATTTTTCATACACACTCTCATTTTTCATAAGCATAACAAATGAAAGAAAATGGCTCCTCTTCTTCTTCTTCCTCTAGCTCACAAACTCCATTGATGGCTTCATCTTCAACCTCCATCCATGCAATGGATGCAAAAGACAAAGTTGTCACACACATTCTCTACGTCGCCTTGGACACGTCGGCTAGCGAACTTCGTGCCCGAGTTACTTCGGATGAAGCGGGAGCCCGTAAAAAGACTCGAAGATGTGGTGCCATTTCCGACGAGGAGATCGAGACCGGAGATGCCGCGAGGAGCTTGGGATGGCGGCCAAAGACCGAAGGACACAGATCGATCGGTATGGCCTTTCCGACCCTTTCTCTAGTTGCTTGTTGTAGGTTAATGGTTCGATCCGGGATTAAAGTATACGATAGCGCCGGTTTCAAGTTTTGAAAAAGTTTTCGTTTCCGTATTTTAGCATTGGACAGACGGCCGGGGCGCTGCCATAGACTTACAGAATCCTCGACATCCTCTCCTCAAAAGACGACTAGCGAAAAGGCTGAATTCAAGCTGTGATGGGTGGCACCACTGTCCCCCTGCACAACAAGAACCGACTCACCGGGAAAACAAATCCTGACTGTTTCTTCATGGCGGTCCATGGACGCCTAGCACGTAGCTAACCAGTCCCTGCCCAGGAGAACGTCAAAGTCCAATATCTCTAGAAGGAACAAATCGACGGACGAATCCCTATCTCCTATCTGATTGGCACACGACCGAAATACGTGTCGCGCAACAAAAGAATCGCTGTCAGAAATTAACACAACAACGGCTGATCTAACTAACACGCCTCTCGTCCCAAGCCTCTGCTGCTCCCGCGACGTGCACAAAACCTGTCACGGCGACTGAACCTCTGTCTCTGGGCCGACACACCTGTACTAGCCTTCCTCGGTCCTCGAACTCCTAAAGTCTCTGGAAGGCGTAACTCGTCGACTATGGCTGCATCCACTGGTGCTGTGTAAGCGACGAAATGTTGTGTGCTGATCATAAGGAACAACTAGGTAACAAGGGTGACAACCTCCTGTCGCTGCGCTCTACTGGCCTCAACCAAAGACCTCATCGTCTGGCGCAAGTCCTGCATCTCAGCCTTAAGCCTAGCAATACAATCTATCGAAGGCGGATCCAACTACTCATGTGCAACGAGCATGCCATCCTAGTCAGTCCTCGTCCCACACGAGTCCACCCTGACCTCGGCTCTCGCTGCATCACTCTGAGTCCTCATAGTCATAGGCGGCAAAGGCTATAAATGGAAATAGGATTCGATATGAACACGGAAATAGAATCACAAGAATATGTATCATCAAGGAAGGAATTTCAATCAATTAGTACTTAGGTCACTTTAGGCGGAGTACCGTGTCGTGAGTATGCCGTGGACATACACACACTACGTTACTCTGCTTAAGCTACCTACTCCATCATACCAAGGTCATCCTACACTCCGAAAGGTAAAACCTAGCGCTCTGATACCAGCTTTGTCACGACCCGAAATTGGCACGTGATGGACTTTAAACTACACAACGTCTACAAGCGTAACGCAATTTAAGTAAGCCGAAAAACCCAGCAATCTAAACCATCAAAAGTAGTAATAAATAAGAACATTTATAAAACTTGTAAATCTCAAACCAAATTCTTTAAAGTCCAACTTTTTTCCTTTAAAATTTTGGCAGCACCTCCTTTGTAAAAACTAACCCCAAAAATGGGTACAACATAAATATAAGTAAAACAACCCAAACGGGAGAAAAATCCACGCCCAACAGAGAAAAACAACCACCACAACAGATATACGACGCCGTAGCGAAGAAATAAAAGACGATATAAGTAAAACTGCATAAAAGACCTCCAAGTCACAAAAATAACATACAATATCGTCCTCACATCAAGTCTCTAAGTCATATAAGATAATGGTAGATGGAGAGTACATGGATACAACGAATATACAATAAACAACCTCGGATAACCGTAAAACCCACCTACGCAAAACTGCACACTATGAGCAGAAGCGGTATCCACTGGAAAAGATAATGTGATAGATGAATAGCCTGCCTCGACTACTTTAGGGAAACAACCTGCAAAACCCTGTGGCATAACAAGGGTGAGTTGCCAACTCGTGAATAGTAAATAACATATGCAGGTAATCGCAAGTATGTACGTACAACGCGAATCTAACATAGGCAAGCTAATAACAAAAAAAGGTCATATGTATGCAATAGTCATGAAAGGTACACTAGCATGTACAACTAATACATGAAGCAATAATATGACAATATGTTAGCAACAGTCATCTAAGGTACTCTATCAGGTACTACTAATACATGAAGCAATGATATGACAATGTATATATGCAACAGTCATGAAAGGCACTCTAGCAGGTACAACTAATACATGAAGCAATGCAAATAAAATAAATGCGGAGTATGGGGTAAAACATGTCATTCCTATGGAATCCTAACATCGTGGTAGGACCCAAGTCCATCAAGACAATCCAAATCCCAATTTCCTCAAATCAGCTCCCAAATTGGCTCTCATATCATGTAAGTCTCATAAATCCTGAATGTACAATATCAAGTAAATCTCATATATCCTGAATGTACAATATCAAGTCAATCTCATATATCCTGTATCCAATTTATCAAGTAAATCTCGTATATCCTAAATGTCCAATATCAAGTAACTCTCATATATCCTGTAAGTCTAAGCGAATCCTAAGTGCCAAACACTGACACTCATGATCCAAAACAGATTTATACGTCCTTCGAATCTTAAGTGCCAATCACCGACACTCTCGATCCCGTATCGGTATTATACGTCCTTCGAATCTTAAGTGCCCAAACAACGACACTCTCGATCCCCGTATCGGTATTATAACAAATCTCTGAGTGGATGCATACAAACATCAAGTAATGAATAAGTATAAATGCATGAATCAATACATATATATTAGAGTCCCATTCCACTAATATATATATATATATATAGGCATATATAACAGCGTCCCACTCCACTGTTATATATACGAAGGAGTAAAAATATCATAGAACATCATATGAATCCATAAATGTAATATATGCAACATGAAACAGTAATATGAGCATATAAAGGAAAAACCGCTATAAAACTGTAACAAGTTAATATATATATCATGCGGTTCCTAATTTCTCCAAGTCCATACAACATCAAATAAAGGTGAACATGTAGCTATAGCCAGGTATATGTGTAAACATAAAGGTATAGCAAGGTATATGTATCTACCTATCAGTAATGATGTAGTATACCCTCCAGGTATAAGTGAAGTATGCAAGGCATACACGTAGCTATGTCATTATGTGTGTATGTACCTATCGCTATGGTACAATACCCTATAGGTATAAAGTAACTAGCATGTAAGCATGTCATGGCATATGTGTAAGCATGTAGGTATACAGGTATGCTATATGTCATATGCACAATGAAGTATGAATCAATATCCGTATAAATCAATCCAATGGTTATATCATTTAAATCTAGCCCAGACGCATAACGCCATGTGAGCGATTCCCCTGTAGATGTTAAATCTACTCACCAACCATCCTGGCTAAGTAAAGCCAACAACTCGCTTTCCCCCTGTTCGCAGCGCCTGAAGTCCCCGCCTGCAATCCTGAACACATATAACAATAAAGCAAGCGTATATAAGCAATCGACCAAAAATACGTATAACTACGGTTGACCGACACACCAACTCCAAACATACCCCTGAGTGTCTGTTTAGTGGCTAACGCGCATAGCGACACTACGAAACGAACTCAAGAGTAAAAACTACACAAAGACACGAACGATATCGGCACGACCTTAGCTAGGAACGCAACGCGACGCATCTACCAAGTCTAGACCCTGATCGTACCGATCGCACATTCACAACTCAAGATATAGCGTGGAATCAATATACATAACGTCGCAACGTCAAAAGAAATCCCCGCCTAAAATATCCTTAAATCTAGTAAGCAGTATTTATCATTTTAGCACAAAACTACAAGTTTTATCAAAAACTAGAGTTTGCAAACATCACAAAATAGTAAGGTTAAACCATTTAAATTTTTACTAAAATTTTAGATTTCACTAAATAGGATTAGCAAAAGTTTAGTTTGTTAATTAGCTTAATTATCCGATTAGGAAAATATCATTTAACAAATTAGCAACTTGATTAAGTTTTCATTTGTCTTAGCTTAACGCTTAACCATTCCACTAATCAAAACCCTAATTTGATTATAAAAATGATATCTTGAATTTCTAAATATTAATTTAAAAGCTTAATTTAAATATCTAATTAAAGGTATTAAGCAACAAAAGAGATTAGGGTTAAGTTTTTATACCTTCCAGGAACACAACTTGAAACAAGAACAATCCACACTTTTGCCTTCAAAATCCTCATTAGAATGAAGATCTAAGCAAGTTTTGTGAAGAAGAATGAAGGTTTTGGATTATATTTAAGTTTGTATGTATTTATTTGGATTTTTCATGATTTATTTTGGTTTGAAATGAAGAAAATTGAGTGAGGAAACACAAGGGCAGCAACGGGGAGAGAGGGGCTGGCCATGGAAAATGGGGGGTGTTTTGTGAAGAAAATGTAGAAAGTTCTAGCAAAGTAAATCAATTAATGCTACATTTAAAGCAAATTGCCACATTTTCTTTTCTTTTCTTTTTAATTTTTCATTTTAATTATCAAAATATCAAGATATTTGGAGAGAAGGTTCTAAACATAAATCTAGTGATTAACTTAGCATAAAACCACATTAGTAGTAATTTACCCGCATAAAAAGTAATTACCGCTAATAAAGTGCACAAATAAAACATTAAAATAACATTAGGGAAAAATTCTATATGAACCAAAACTTCTCATTGACCCCCAAAGTTCACGTACTAGCTTTATTCTAGCTAAACTAAGTGCCGACAAATCTATATTGAAATTTGATCACAATCGGGTTAAAACGGAAAATACCGACTATTTTGCCCTAAAAATGGAAAATTCGCAAAACGATTTCTAAAACGTTACAAGCATTTGTTTATATGTACTTTGTATATCATATATATCAATATATCATCATATATCTCATCGCAGGCGGATAATCAACATTACAGGTAAGCGATAAATATCATCACAGGCAGGTAATCATATCACAAGTAAGTAATGAACATCACATAAATGGAATGGACAGATTACCTAAGAATCCTACGTTTCGTTTGATGTCTCACGTTTCGTTTAAGACAACAAATGAAACATGGCATTCCCTGGTCGTGTGAATAGCCTATGTGTAGCTAAAAGTAGACCCCTACGAGTGCGGCAAGCTATCAGGCAATCCAAGAAAAGAGGTAACCCAACATCATCATCATGAGGGGGCCACTCGACAATTTCTTGAATCCGGTGACTTGAGCACCCCACCGCGAGTCTATCCTATACCCTTTACAAGCGCGGTAAGCAACCCGCCAATTCAAAACTCGAGTGACCCGATCTCAACTCCTTGAGATGGCCATCTGCTGCAATCTAGAACCCGGCCGTCCGCGCACTTCTCCGCGGGGTAAATTCTAAACCTGTATTAATACAACAACGATAACGATCGCAACCTGATCGTTTCCCGACAAAAAATAATACATCATGTGGTGACTATGGCCACATGTATACCACTAAGTTCCAAAACAAAAAATATACATATAGCGGAAACGGCGGCCACAAGTTGGAGCTCGTCCCGAACAAATGAATATACAAGATGGTTACAAGCATGAATGGAAATAACGCTTATCGCAACATCACACTTCCGCATGGAAGCTATCCATTTCGCGACAATCCAACGCACTCCAACAAACCAACTTCTCATACTCACTTGTGCAACCCCGTCGAATTGAACACATCAATTCGTCGGCGTTAAACAACGAGTATCGCATATGCCAACGAATTGTATCAATTAAACAATTTAATCTATTGAACTCATCGCCCATGTCCAACAATCACAAAACGTCGAGACAAAACCGTTAATTCAACACTTGAAAAAACACTATTCACTCCGATATAGAAAAAACCGTTAATTCGCACGTATCGCACATGCCGACGATACAACTACATTAAACACTTTAATCTAGTTTACACCATCGCAAATGGCTAACGAATCAAACAACTTTCTCAGTCGAAGCGAAGATTTCGAAAATTGAAAACACTATTCACCTCGACATTAAATCGGTACTTTTTAGCTCTGAAACATGTCGAAATGGACTAGTGAACATCAACGATGCCGAAGTGCGACAAATTGAGCCGAAAAGAATCGATTTAAGTCTATTTTTCCAAAACAGTGAACACTTCACATTGAAACATGGTTTTGGATTTCAAATTGGCCAGAAACAATTGCTAAGTTATTCGATTTGGCTCTGATACCATGTAAGTGGACGGGGGATAAGATCATGACACTCACGACCGCGGCGGAATTGCACACAAAAAATTAGTAGCAAGCATAGCCCCAATTTAAACAAGAATTTATCGAAATAACATACAATTGACAAAAGATCTAAATTAAAGAACTAGAGGAAAAGAGATTACAATCTTTGTAGCGCGTTAGCCACCTCTCCTTGGACCCCGGCTAGTCTCCACGAAGCCCGAAACAATCTTGCTCAGTGATCTCCTTACCGAAGATGATCCACCTTGAGATAACTCCATCACAAGCTTTAGCTTCAAATTGATCTCATCAAAATGAAGCAACCCACTAACTAAATTTGGTAAGAATGATTAGTAAGAGATGTAGAATAATTAGCTCACTAAATTCTTCTCTTTTCTTTCTTTCTTTCTCACTTGAGCAAAAACTCAAGAAAGAAATGAAGTGATGAGAATGGCATTGGATTCTCAAAGATAAGAATAAATATATCATAGCTTATTTAAATGAATAAAACAAAATGAGTCATCTATGTTGGGATTCCTTAGCACCCTACTGGGTTTTCAATGCATCAAGCATGCTAATTTCAAAAATTCTAGAGTGCTAAAGAACCCTTAACTAGGATCTAACTAGAGTATCTAGATAATACAAAACATGTAATCAAACATTACAAGCAAGTGAACAAGGAATACAACCTTTGTAGACCGGTCCTTCACTTCTAAAACTCCGTGTAGTAGTTCCTTCACTGCGAGTAGTGATCTCCCAAACTCTAGTATGGGTTCCCTTGGAGAAATGAACAAGCTTGCTCAAAGTCTTCGAGGCCGAAGATGATCTACGTCGAGGAGACTCAAACTCATGCTACATCTTCACTAAGTGATGAACGATGTGAAGAAAACACCCTGTACTAAATGGCAAGTAGTGTAGGATGATGAGGTAGGAATTTTGCTCACTTTAGATATATTTTTCTCACTCATTTTCTTCACCTCCCATGAAGTAAGAGCGCTAGAGGAAGGAGATGAAGAAAACACTCATGGATAAAAATCAGGTGAAGAATGGCAACCATGGGTGAGTTAATATCATATATTAACCCTTGTAGAGACTAAACCATGGTTTGAGATAATGGTTGTGTTAATAAATATTTTAAGTGAGACAAAATTAGTGGACTAAGTCAAAGATGCTTTAAGCTTCTTTAAGCTTCTAAGCATGACAATTTCCAACTAATTTTGAATTACTTAAAATAAATAATAACCCAACATTATGATAAGCATGGTGTGAGTCTTATACACCCATGTTGCATGTATCATCTAGCATGACACAAAATAATGTACACTAATATATATCACATATATACTAATGCATACATAAGTGAGAAAAAGATATGCTTAAGTGAGCTAATACTAGTTAATGTAAATTAATATATCAAATATATAATTATACATTAGATTATTAAATCAACATTTGATTTAATAATCCGGCTATATCATATATAACCGACTAATATTATATGTATCAACTTATCGAATCAACACTTGATTCGATAACCCGGTTATATCACATATAACCGACCGATGACACAAATCGTGAGAATAGAATACGGTATCACATACGCGTTTTAATCTCGGTCCCGCACATATCACATACGTGCTCCTACTCCGTTTCTTCTGAGCCAGGAAACCTCTGTGTAGGACTCTAAAGACTCATCAATACGCCGGTAGTAGGTGATGATCTTATCAAACACCCACAAGCCGCAAGAAGCCTGCTAAACGTAACGGCCACCCGGGTATCAAGCGATCAGAAGATCAACAAGCAAGCCTGCTCATACTCCTGCGAATTCAATCAGTAACACTACCGTACAGTCCGGTCTGTTCGTCTGAGATGTCGCATATTTAGTCTAGGGGTGGTAAACATCAGACCCCAGTAACTTAATAAGTCATACCGATATAAGGTCCATTGTTAGTTATATGTATGCCCTAGAGGCCATTACTGTACATAGGATGTATATTGTAGTGGATGCTGGGACATATATGTTAGTAGTATGTATGCCCTAGAGGCCAGTATTGTACAGATTATGTATATTATATTGGATGCTTGGACATATATAGAGATGACTTTCTTGCTCGACATGATAGTATGCTATCTGGTTGCTATTTATCTTAACATGTACACTAGTCTCTTTATACTGTCTTATAGTTACATGTTGGTAAAGCCCTTAGGATTTGTACTTGACTACCTAGACTATGATGCAGATCATACTAGTGGGGACATGGTAGTCCATAAGTACATCCTTCAAGGTCCCTAGTCGTGGGTGTATCGAGACGGGGCATCGATATACCAGTGTAAACTAGCGTATACGCTTCTCGACCCATGTGATGGGCGATGGATGATCCCATATCCATTGGTGTTTGACATCAGAGATGGTATACGGGTGCTCAGTGGAGACTGGGTACACTGGACGAACTCGCCGAGAACTCCCAGATGGTATTATACCTCACGTCAGATGGCAGTTCTTAGGTGACACTTGTACAGGTTAGTCTGTAGACCCGAGATCGTCATAGAGTCTTGTGTGATTCCCACTGTGCTTTGATCTCCACCTTACCACGTCCATGAGGGCGTGCAAAACGGTGGTCTTTGGGTACAGTCCCGAGTCACATGGAGGCAATGAGCGATAGGAGGGGTTTCGTCTCTCCCGGTATTGGGAGTTGGTGTTGCGCTGTGCTCGATTGGCCGTAGCAGGGAAGTCCCTGGCCAGGGCTGATCAGAGATTTGCTGGTAAGTGTTACCAGTAGTTTCTCGACCCGTTACGAGCCTCACATCAGCATGACTTATCGGGTTATTGGGGTCTGACGTATACCACCCCTAGACTTGATATGCGACGTATCAGACGAAGAGACTTGACTGTATGGTAAGTGTTACTGGTCGGATTCGCAGGAGTGTGAGCGGGCTAGCTCGTCGATCTTCTGATCGCTCAATACCCGGGTGGCCGTTACGTTTAGCAGACCGCTTGCGGCTTGTGGGTGCTTGATATGATCATCATCTGCTACCGGCGTATTGACGAGTCTTTAGAGTCCTACACAGAGGTTTCCTGGCTCAAGCGAAACGAAATAGGAGCGCATATGAGATATGTGCAGGACCGAGAATAATGCGTGTATGTGATACCGCATTTCATTCTCGCGATATATGTTTCGATTGGTTATATTCGATATAACCTAGTTATCGAATCATTGATTCGATAAATCGATGCATTGAATACTAGTCGGTTATGTGCGACATGACCGGATCATTGAATCAAATGTTGATTTAATGATTTAATGCATAATTATATATTTGATATATTGCATTGCATTAACTAGTATTGGTTCACTTTAAACGGATTTTTCTCACTTGATGCACATTGTATATGTGATATGCTTTCGTGCACTTTTTTGTATCATGTTTGATGATACTTGATCATTATGTTAAGTGTATAGAATTAATCCATGGTTAATTTGATAATTAGGGTTTTGCATATTCATTTATTTATTTATTTATTTATTTATTTATTTGGAAAAGAATAAGATGAGAATGGTGGCTTTCTTTGTCATTTGTTGAAGCTTCATAAAGCTTTGACTTTAGCAACCATCCTTATCTTCATGCTTAACCCTAACCCATCCAAGTGACCATGGTTAATTCTCTACACTTAACCCTAGTTCAAGTTATGATAAGTATTTGATTTAAATTTATTTTTATCATAAGACTTATCATAATCTTTTCTTGAGCTCATCTTCTTCTTCTTCTTCAAGCTTGCTACTCCAATGGCAACTTGAGTTTTAGTGAGAGAATTCCAAATCTAAAGTGAACCCACCTCCTATTTCTTCACCCTCTACCTCTTGCCAAGTTGTTTTGGGTGTTTACTTCACAAGTTTCACAAGTTTGTGAAGTCGGAGCTTGAGTTTGTGCAACCTCGACGTAGATCGTCTTTGACACAAAGCCGACGACCTATTCCGCACGTTTCTCCGATGAAGCCGTCACGAGAGTCCAAGCTTCTAGATGGACAGCGAGAAGACTTCGTTACGGAGCCGTGGAGGTGGATATCCGGATCTACAAAGGTTGTAATTTCCGTATCCTAGTAGTTAAGTGTTAACTAGCTTTCTATTTCGCCTAGAATTCTAGTTTAAGATCCGTAGTCTAGGGTTTCTCGGCACCAAAAATTTTAAATTGGCATGTTCGATGCCTTGTGAGACCTTACTAGAGTGCCTAGGAACCCTACACTGGTATCAGAGCCTAGCTAGAGCCTTAGGCGAAGTCCCGACGACGTTTGAAACCCGATCGAACCGAAATCCAAAACCTAAAAATGCTCTCTGGACTTTTTCTAAAAATTCGGAATTTTGTCAATTAAAAATATGTAGAAAATCAAGCAGGGTGTTATTAGAATTACTGTGAAATACAAGGGGGTAACTCAACTTTTCCACCGCGGAAGGGCGGCACATGCTAGGCATGTGCGGCGGTTCCGCAGCCTTACTATTCCCTTGTTTAATATTTTCTGCACAGTAACTCTTGTAATATAATGCTATATTTTCTGGGACATTTTTTTTGTGACTCTACAGAAGAGTATTTTAGGGTTGTATAGGAAATCAATGATTCGATCGGATTATCAAATTTCGTCTTTGTGTTTTTTCCAGATAACTGTAGAATATGTTAAAAAGTTTGACCGAATACAAATACCCAACTTTTCCCCTGCCGAAAAATTCCAAGTGTTGGACTTTTCTGTGGTTAAAAGACGTTCCAAGTAGTGCAAGTAACGCGATGGTCCCTCTAGAAGACACAAACCTTAACTCGATTATGTGACCGTCTTGAACTGCCCTTTGAACCTTCGGGTTTGGGGCAGTACGGCGTGCCACATGTGAGGCGTTGGCTTGACCCTTCTACGGCTGGACCGTTGGTACTGAGGTATGAAGTGAATGTCTTTGAACCTATTTCATGTGTTGATCGGTGTCGGGAAAACTTGGGTGTTCGAATGTTCGATCGGAAAGTTTAATATATTCTATTTATCCGGAATTGGATACAATAATTGGAATTCACAAAAGGTTATGAGATAACTGGATGGATGTTATAAATCTAGCGGTTTAGTTTCATTGGATATCGAAAAGAGTTTTCGATAATGGGACTAAAATGCGGGGTTTATAACCGTTAGGCATGTGATGTCTAAAGAGGTTGCGGATTCCAATTGTTGTAGTTTTACACTTTCTTTTCTGTGACCGTAAGTGTAGTATGTTCATATCGCCGGTTTCGTTGCTATACGTCAATGACAATTGGGGTATGCATACTTACTTACGTTGATGACATGTGATGTTATGTGTTGCTGGATATGTTATATTGGATCGTCGTGTTTGAATAGCCGGGGGTTTTTATGTGAGATGAGTATTTTTCATTTTCATTCATGTAAAAACTTGTATGTAATATTCTTTTATTCGGGGCACTTCCAGGATGCGGGAGTTGTCACCCTTTGTATATTATTTACTTTTCTGCACTAGGATAGACCCAAGGAGGGGAGCACAAGTAACCGGGTTCTGGGGTCCAGTGGGAGACCAACTCGAGGAGTCGAGTCCGGGTCTCCTAACCCTAGAATTGGCAGGGTTGCTTGCCGCTCTCGTAGGGGTCTAGGGGTGTGGGATTGGCTATTCATCACGACCGTGGAATCCGTGTTTTATACTGGCTCGTATTGAAAACACGGACGTCCTAGTATATCCAATATTTCATATGTTTATTCTGCTGCGATATCTGTGATGTGATTCTGTGACGGATATAGTATATAGTATATATGATATATTATATAGACGTTACTTATGTTTTACACCCGCGCTAGCCCTGCCCTGCTCTGTCGTTAGTTACCTAACCTAACGGTGCACGAGGGGACATCGAGGCGAATGCGGATGGCATAAGTATACGTCATATCTATCTGTGATGTTTAGGTATTTAAATGACGGGACTTCATTAATATGATTAATGAAAGGAAAGAAACCTAAGATGTTGTAGAATCAGATTTTAAATAAATCAGGTAGCTACAGTTCTTGCTTTGCATAACGGTATATATGATATACCCCGCACCTCATTCGACGAGGAAAGGACCGAGATCCCTTCACCGGGAGTGACTCCTTTAGCAATAACTGGCAGATGCTACACACTCGATTTGCTTTTGACTGCTTTTGCATTTTTGCTTTGCACAGCGATATATATGATATATCCCGCACCTCATTCGACGAGGAAAGGACCGAGATCCCTTCACCGGGAGTGACTCCTTTAGCAAAACTAGAAAAGCCTCAAAATCACTCCATTTCAAAACTTTATTTGATTCTACAACGATATCAAGTTCATTACGCTCATGGTTTTTATGAAAAACCTGCGTAGCCCTCCGTCATTTCAGATAAATTACATATAGTATTCGTGCTACATTTGTTGGCTTTCGTCAAGGTGTAATGTGCGGTAGCTATGTGCTGTTTATCTGCTGCATATGATGCGACTGGATTAGGGTAGTCGTACGGCTTTGTTGGCTTTCGTCAAGGGTCGTGCGGGTGGGTTTAATTCAGTCAAGAAATGTACGGGTTGAACTTGACTAGCGAGCTGTGGTTTGTTGGCTTTCGTCAAGGTCATAGCACGCTAGGGGCAAAAGCACTATCGGGAATTTCAAGTGTTGAAATTTGCAATGAGATTGCATACCTTCTATGAGATAGTTGGATCCCGATACCCACTGCGAGTAAGAGTTACTCCTGGGAGAGTTTTACACATTGCAATTAGCTGATCAAGTAGGTGTCTAGAAAGGTGTTAACGAGGTTACGCCTCTGGGAAAACGAGGTTTACAGTAATTAGGTTCGTGCGAAAGCACGGGGGACCTCCCTCAAAGTACCGACACTGGCCTGGCTGAAAGATTGGCGAACTTGTAGTGTGTAATTAATCCCGGCTAGTCTTTCCTTTTAGGGTTTGGAGGAAGATTTGATAAAAAGCAGTGGGAGCCATCCTGATTAGATAAGATAATAACCAATCTGATCTTGCACGAGCATACGCTAAAGTGTTTTCTTCTCTCTCTCTCCAGGTAGCGACCATTTCATGCCTTAATAAAGATAATAATATGGATGTATTGACCGAACCCGCATGTTATACTGTGCTGGGGAACGTTGGTTCCGTTCTTTCTTATAAGAGTTATAGGAATGAACAGGATATAGGGGAATACCAGGATTCCCATACCACCCGAATGAAGAAAGTACATGTTGATGCATTTTCTTCGGGTGTGTTCGTTACTGAGAACTGTTTCTCCATTTGCTCTACGTCCTGGGTATTGGATACCGGGTCGGGATCCCATATATGTAATCAGTTACATGGGCTAAGGAAAGGTAGAGAACTTGGAGAAGGTGATAAAGACATTAAAGTTGGAAATGGTGCAATTGTTGCAGCTAAGACTGTCGGGGAATATCACCTTGTATTACCAACTGGTAATACATTGGTTCTGAACGAATGCTATTACATGCCGAACCTGATATGCAACATTATATCGGTTTCTTTATTAAGTAAAGAGGGATATAATTTTGTATTACAGGACAATGTTATGAACATTTTCCTTAACCAAAAGTTGGTTGGATCAGGCACGTTATGCAATGGCATTTATGTTCTAAATCAATCAACAGTTCTAAGCATAACAAACACACACAAGAGGAAGAGTTCTGAACTCAACGAATCCTTCTTGTGGCATTGTAGACTGTGTCACATCAATGTGACACGACTGGATAAGTTGCATAAAGATGGATATTTGAAACCTTTCGAATTTTCATCTTATGACACTTGCCAGTCATGTCTCAAAGGCAAGATGACCAAAACTCCGTTTACGGGACACGGAGAAAGAGTTACCGAACTCTTGGGACTGATACATAGTGATGTATGTGGTCCCATGTCTACACATGCCAGGGATGGTTCTTCGTACTTCATTACATTCACTGACGATCTCTCAAGATACGGACATGTGTACTTGATAAGACACAAGTCTGAAGCTTTTGAGAAATTTAGAGAATATAAACAAGAAGTCGAAAACCAAACCGGAAAAAGTATTAAAATCCTTCGATCTGATCGAGGAGGTGAATACTTGAGCAATGAATTCCTGGAATTCCTAAAAGAGAATGGGATTCTCTCTCAGCTGACTCCTCCATATACACCACAGCACAACGGTGTATCAGAACGGAGGAACCGCACCCTATTAGATATGGTGCGCTCTATGATGAGCACAGCTGAGTTACCTATTTCCTTCTGGGGGTATGCGCTTGAGACAGCCATACATCTACTGAATATGGTCCCCACCAAATCAGTGCCTACCACTCCATATGAGATATGGAAAGGGAAGAGACCATGTCTTAACTATGTTAAGATATGGGGTTGTCCAGCCTATGTCAAACGACAAAATCCGGACAAACTCGAGGCACGGTCTGTTCTATGCAAATTTGTAGGATATCCTAAGAATTCTCAAGGGTATATCTTCTACCACCCTGAGGAACAAAGAGTGTTTGTTTCTCGGCATGCCACCTTTTTAGAAAAGGAATTTCTTGAAAAAGAGATTAGTGGTCATGAGGTAGAACTGGAAGAGGTTCCAGCTGCAGAAGCTACAACAGAAGATCTGGTGGAACCAGAGGATTCCGTAGTTCCCGATGAACCCCAGCCACTCCGCCGATCTAGTAGGGTTCCTCGCCAACCTGAGAGATACTACGGTTTTCTCATGGACGGTGGGAGCGAGGATTGCATCATAGAGGATGATGACCCAACTAGCTTCGAGCAGGCCATCACGAGTAGGGACTCAGTGAAATGGCTGGATGCTATGCGGTCCGAGATGGAATCCATGTACACCAACAAAGTATGGACTTTGGAAGTTGCTCCTGAAGGGGTAAAACCCATTGGGAGCAAGTGGATCTTCAAGAAGAAACTTGGTGTAGATGGGAAAGTGGAGACTTTCAAAGCTAGACTTGTAGCAAAGGGTTTTCGTTAAAGACCAGGTATGGACTATGACGAGACCTTTTCTCCAGTAGCTATGCTTAAATCCATCCGAATCATGCTTGCCATTGTTGCCTTTCATGACTACGAAATCTGGCAAATGGATGTTAAGACCGCCTTTCTAAATGGTGATTTAGAAGAGTGCGTGTACATGACTCAGCCAGAGGGCTTCGTAGACAGTGGGAGCAGCGGGAAGGTGTGCAAGCTGCTTAAATCCATTTATGGATTAAAGCAAGCATCGCGGAGTTGGAACATCTGCTTTGACGTCGTTATCAAAGAGTTTGATTTCGTCAAAAATCCAGATGAACCTTGTATCTACAAGAAGGTGGCAGAGAGTAAAGTTGTCTTCCTCGTATTGTACGTGGACGACATACTCTTGATAGGAAATGATATTCCTATGCTGCAATCGGTCAAGCTCTTCTTATCACAAAGATTCTCAATGAAAGATCTTGGTGATGCCTCCTGCATATTGGGAATAAGGATCTATAGAGATAGATCCAAACGGATTTTGGGATTGTCCCAATCCAGGTACATTGACACCATACTAAAGAGGTTTAGTATGGAAGAGTCCAAGCGTGGGAACTTACCCACGATCTCTGGAGTCACTCTCTCCAAAGAGATGTCTCCCAAGACTGATTTGGAGAGAGCTCGCATGCAAGGGATACCCTATGCTTCGGCAGTAGGCTCTATCATGTATGCGATGCTATGTACCAGACCCGATGTAGCATACTCACTAAGTGTAGTGAGCAGGTATCAAGCTGATCCTGGAGAGAGTCACTGGACAGCTGTGAAGAGCATTCTCAAGTACTTGCGAAGGACTAGAGATATGTTCTTGGTGTATGGTAACGGAGAACTCCAAGTGGAGTCCTTTACCGATTCCAGCTTCCAGAGTGATAAGGACGACTCTAAGTCGCAGTCGGGCTTTGTCTTTACCCTTTACGGAGGGGCGGTTAGCTGGAAGAGTTCCAAGCAGGAAACCGTGGCAGACTCGACGATGAAGGCTGAATACATCGCTGCCAACGATGCTGCTAAAGAAGCTGTCTGGATCAAGAAGTTCATTTCCGAACTTGGAGTGGTTCCATCCATTGAGCATCCAATACCTTTGTATTGCGATAACAATGGAGCGGTGGCTTTGGCCAAGGAACCCAGGTCCCATCAGCGGTCCAGGCATATTCTGAGGCGGTATCACCTGATCCGGGAGATAGTTGATCGCCGGGAGATCGAGGTCAGGAGGGTTGACACGAAGAACAACACGGCGGATCCACTCACGAAGGCCATTCCCCAGATACAGTTTGAGAGACTCTTCGGGATGCTCGGTATGAGATACTACAGCAGCTGGCCCTAGTGCAAGTGGAAGATTGTTAGTAGTATGTATGCCCTAGAGGCCAGTATTGTACAGATTATGTATATTATATTGGATGCTTGGACATATATAGAGATGACTTTCTTGCTCGACATGATAGTATGCTATCTGGTTGCTATTTATCTTAACATGTACACTAGTCTCTTTATACTGTCTTATAGTTACATGTTGGTAAAGCCCTTAGGATTTATACTTGACTACCTAGACTATGATGCAGATCATACTAGTGGGGGCATGGTAGTCCATAAGTACATCCTTCAAGGTCCCTAGTCGTGGGTGTATCGAGACGGGGCATCGATATACCAGTGTAGACTAGCGTATACGCTTCTCGACCCATGTGATGGGCGATGGATGATCCCATATCCATTGGTGTTTGACATCAGAGATGGTATACGGGTGCTCAGTGGAGACTGGGTACACTGGACGGACTCGCCGAGAACTCCCAGATGTTATTATACCTCACGTCAGATGGCAGTTCTCAGGTGACACTTGTACAGGTTATTCTGTAGACCCGAGATCGTCATAGAGTCTTGTGTGATTCCCACTGTACTTTGATCTCCACCTTACCACGTCCATGAGGGCGTGCAAAACGGTGGTCTTTGGGTACAGTCCCGAGTAACATGGAGGCAATGAGCGATAGGAGGGGTTTCGTCTCTCCCGGTATTGGGAGTTGGTGTTGCGCTGTGCTCGATTGGCCGTAGCAGGGAAGTCCTTGGCCAGGGCTGATCAGAGATTTGATGGTAAGTGTTACCAGTAGTTTCTCGACCCGTTACGAGCCTCACATCAGCACGACTTATCGGGTTATTGGGGTCTGACGTATACCACCCCTAGACTTGATATGCGACGTATCAGACGAAGAGACTTGACTGTATGGTAAGTGTTACTGGTCGGATTCGCAGGAGTGTGAGCGGGCTAGCTCGTCGATCTTCTGATTGCTCAATACCCGGGTGGCCGTTACGTTTAGCAGACCGCTTGCGGCTTGTGGGTGCTTGATATGATCATCATCTGCTACCGGCGTATTGACGAGTCTTTAGAGTCCTACACAGAGGTTTCCTGGCTCAAGCGAAACGAAATAGGAGCGCATATGAGATATGTGCGGGACCGAGAATAATGCGTGTATGTGATACCGCATTTCATTCTCGCGATATATGTTTCGATTGGTTATATTCGATATGACCTAGTTATCGAATCATTGATTCGATAAATCGATGCATTGAATACTAGTCGGTTATGTGCGACATGACCGGATCATTGAATCAAATGTTGATTTAATGATTTAATGCATAATTATATATTTGATATATTGCATTGCATTAACTAGTATTGGTTCACTTTAAACGGATTTTTCTCACTTGATGCACATTGTATATGTGATATGCTTTCGTGCACTTTTTTGTATCATGTTTGATGATACTTGATCATTATGTTAAGTGTATAGAATTAATCCATGGTTAATTTGATAATTAGGGTTTTGCATATTCATTTATTTATTTATTTATTTATTTATTTATTTGGAAAAGAATAAGATGAGAGTGGTGGCTTTCTTTGTCATTTGTTGAAGCTTCATGAAGCTTTGACTTTAGCAACCATCCTTATCTTCATGCTTAACCCTAACCCATCCAAGTGACCATGGTTAATTCTCTACACTTAACCCTAGTTCAAGTTATGATAAGTATTTGATTTAAATTTATTTTTATCATAAGACTTATCATAATCTTTTCTTGAGCTCATCTTCTTCTTCTTCTTCAAGCTTGCTACTCCAATGGCAACTTGAGTTTTAGTGAGAGAATTCCAAATCTAAAGTGAACCCACCTCCTATTTCTTCACCCTCTACCTCTTGCCAAGTTGTTTTGGGTGTTTACTTCACAAGTTTCACAAGTTTGTGAAGTCGGAGCTTGAGTTTGTGCAACCTCGACGTAGATCGTCTTTGACATAAAGCCGACGACCTATTCCGCACGTTTCTCCGATGAAGCCGTCACGAGAGTCCAAGCTTCTAGATGGACAGCGAGAAGACTTCGTTGCGGAGCCGTGGAGGTGGATATCCGGATCTACAAAGGTTGTAATTTCCGTATCCTAGTAGTTAAGTGTTAACTAGCTTTCTATTTCGCCTAGAATTCTAGTTTAAGATCCGTAGTCTAGGGTTTCTCGGCACCAAAAATTTTAAATTGGCATGTTCGATGCCTTGTGAGACCTTACTAGAGTGCCTAGGAACCCTATAATATATAGGGAGGACTTTCTTGCTCGACATGATAGTATGCTATCTGGTTACCCTTTACCTTAACGTGTATGTTGATTGTCTCTCTGTTACATGTTGGTAAAGCCCTTAGGATCTGTACTTGACTACCTGGACTATGATGCGGATCATACTAGTGGGGACATGGTAGTCCATAAGTACATCCTTCAAAGTCCCTAGTCGTGGGTGTATCGAGACGGGGCATCGATATACCAGTGTAGACTAGCGCATACCTTCTCGACCCATACAGATGGGCGATGGATGATCCCATATCCATTGGTGTTTGACATCAGAGATGATATACGGGTGCTCAGTGGAGACTGGGTACACTGGACGGACTCGCCGAGAACTCCCAGATGGTATTATACCTCACGTCAGATGGCAGTTCTCTGGTGACACTGGTACAGAGTAGTCTGTTGACCCGAGATCGTCATAGAGTCTTGTGTGGTTCCCACTGTGCTTTGATTTCCATCTTACCACATCCAAGAGGGCGTGCAAAACGGTGGTTTTTGGGTACAGTCCCGAGTCACATGGAGGCAATGAGCGATAGGAGGGGATTCGTCTCTCCCGGTATAGGGGGTTGATGTTGCGCTGTGTTCGGTTGGCTATAACAGGAAATCCCTGGCCAGGGTTGCTGAGATTTACTGGTAAGTGTTACCAATAGTTTCTCGAAGTATTATAGACCTCATATCGACACGACTTATCGAGCTATTGGGGTCTGACGTTTACCACCCCTAGGCAAGATATGCGACATATCAGACGATCAGACCGGACTGTACGGTAGTGTTACTGGTTGGATTCACTGGAGTGTGAGCGGGCTTGCTCGTCGATCTTCAGATCGCTCAATACCCGGGTGGCCGTTACGTTTAGCAGACCGCTTGCGGCTTGTGGGTGTTTGATATGATCATCATCTGCTGCCGACGTATTGACGAGTCTTTAGAGTCCTACACAGAGGTTTCCTGGCTCAAGCGAAACGAAATAGGAGCGCATATGAGATATGTGCGGGACCGAGAATAATGCGTGTATGTGATACCGTATTTCATTCTCGCGATGAATGTGTCGTATGGTTATATGCGATATAACCTAGTTATCGAATCGAGGGTTGATTCGATAAGCCGATACATTGGATACTAGTCGGTTATATGCGATATGACCGGATCGTTAAATCAAGTGTTGATTTAATGATTTAATGCATAATTATATATTTGATATATTACTTTGCGTTAACTAGTATTGGTTCACTTTAAATGGATTTTCTCACTCGGATTGTACACATTGTATATGTGATATACTTTTGTGCACTTGATTGTATCATGTTTGATGATACATGTTATGCTAGGGTTTTTGTGTAAAGATCAAACCATGGTTACATGATTATGGTTAGGGTTTTGTTTTATTCACTTATTTATTTATCCATTTCATTTTGGAAAATAAATGGAAAAGAGAAAAGAATGGTGGCTTTATTTGTTGTTTAGTTGAAGCTTCATGAAGCTTTGACTTTGTCCACCATTCTTATCTCATCCTTAACCCTAACCATTCCTTTAAACCTTGGTTAATTCTCTACACATAACCATAGTTAGAATTATGATAAGGTTGGTTTTTCTATTCTTTTTAATTAACTTATCAATACATAATTCTTCTTCTTCTTCCTTTCTTCACATGAAGAAAGCTTCACTTCATCAATGGTGATTGATGAATTAGAGTGAGAAATCCAATTCTAAAGTCTAACCACTTCCTATTTCTTCATCCTCTATCTCTTGCCAAGTAGTAGAGTGTGTTTTCTTCACAAGTTTCTTGACTTGGTGAAGTCGGAGCTTGATTTAGCGATGCCTCGACGTAGATCATCTTCGGCATGGACATCGATGACCTAGCCCGTCCATTCTCCGATGAAGCCGACGCTAGAGCCCGGGACTTGTTATGGACAGCGAGGAGACTTCATTGCGGAGCTATGGAGGTGGAGAACCGGATCTACAAAGGTTGTATTTCCGTATCTCTTAGTTAAGTGTTAACTAGTTTATCTTTTCGCCTAGATTTCTAGCCGACGATCCGTAGTCGGGTTTCTCGGCACCTAGATTTTTTGAAATTGGCATGGTTGATGCCTTGTGAGACCTCATTAGGGTGCCTAGGAACCCTACAGTGGTATCAGAGCCTAGCTAGAGCCTTAGGCGAAGTCTAGACGCAATTTGAAGTCCGAGAGAACCCGAAACCCAAAACCAAAATAGCTCTCTATTTTTTTTTCAAAAACTGGGATTTTTCCAGATTAAAAATTGCTAAAAAATTCAGCAGGGAAATATATGAATTACGGCGCAAAAAGTTTCCAATGAACAGTATTTATTGCGGCGGAACCGCGGCAGAAGCCTAGCTTCTGCGGCGGTTCCGCGGCTATCTGGTGACGTCAGCCCACTTTGTTTGCACAGTAATTCCTGATAAATTATGCTGAGTTTTCTGGGAATTTTTAAAATTTATTCAAGAGTTGAATTTTCTGCTGTGTATTTGGGGATTCGGTGTTTCGATCGGAGTATCAAATTTTGTCTGTGTGGCTTTCCGGATAATTTTTAGAATATGTTAAAAAGTTCGACCGGATATAAATACCCAATTTTTTCCCTGTCGGGAAATTTCCAAGTGTTGGATTTTTCCGTAGTTTAACGATATTCTAAGTAGTGCAAGTAACTCGATGGACCCTCTAGAAGACAACAAACCTTAACTCGATTATGTGACCGTCTTGAACTGTCCTTTGAACCTTAGGGTTTGGGGCAGTACGGCGTGCCACATATGAGGCGTTGGCTTGACCCTTCTACGGCTGGACCGTTGGTACTGAGGCACGAACTGAATGTTGTTAGACTTATTTCATGTGTTGAGCTGTATCGGGAAAACTTGGGTGTTCGATTGTTCGATCGGAAAGTTTAACATTTTCTATTTATCTGGAATGGGATACAATAATTGGAATTCACAAAGAGTTATGAGATAACTGAATGAATGTTATAAACATAGCAGTTTAGTCTCACTTGATCGGTTGCCATGGAATTTTGATGTGATCAAAAGTCCGTCGCAATCACGTAGCGTACGCGGATACTCGCCGGGTAAACTTAATAGACAGCCTCACTCCATAGCCCCGACCAAGTGACTGTAGGAGAACCCCGTCGCCGAAAGCATCCGTCCGGATGCTCGCGGTAGCGGTGTTCCGCCTTGGTGCACTTCGTCGACGGTATCGGGGGTGCAGCCGTCTACTGAAGTTTGCTACGAGCATTCGATCAAAATGTCGGGAATCCTGTTGAATTACCCGACTTGGTATTGAAAAGTGTTTTCGATAAAGAGACTAAAATATGGAGTTTATAATTGTTAGGCATGTGATGTCTAAGGAATTCATTTGGTCAGGCATGCGATGTCTGAGGAGGTTGCGGATTCCAACTGTTGTAGTTTTACACTTTCTTTTCTGTGACCGTAAGTGTAATATGTGATATCGCCGGTTTCGTTGCTATATGTCAACGACAATTGGGATGCGCATATTTACTTACGTTGATGACATATGATGTTATGTGTTGCTGGATATGTTATATTGGATCGTCGTGTTTAAATAGCAGGGGGGTTTTATGTGAGATGAGTGTTTTTCATTTTCATTCATGTAAAAACTTATATGTAATATTCTTTTACTGGGACACTTCCAGGTTGCGGAAGATGTCACCCTTTGTATATTATTTACTTTTCCGCACTAGGATAGACCCAAGGAGGGGAGCACAAGTAACCGGGTTCTGGAGTCCAGTGGGAGACCAACTCGAGGAGTCGAGTCCGGGTCTCCTAACTCTAGAATTGGTAGGGTTGCTTACCGCTCTTGTAGGGGTCTAGGGGTGTGGGTTTGGCTATTCATCACGACCGTGGAATCCGTGTTTTATACTGGCTCGTATTGAAAACACGGACGTCCTAGTATATCCAATATTTCATATGATATTCTTCTGCTGCGATATCTGTGATGTGATCATGTGATGTTCTGTGATAGATACTTTATATAGTATATATGATATATTATATTGACGTTACTTATGTTTTACACCCGCGCTAGCCCTGCCCCGCTTTGCCGTTAGTTACCTAACCTAACGGTGCACGAGGGGACATCGAGGCGAATGCGGATGGCATAAGCGTACGTTATATTTATCTGTGATGATTAGGTGGACTTAAATGATGGGATATTCATTAATGAGATTAATGAAAGAAAATAAACCTAATTGATGTTGTGGAATCGAATTTCAAAATAAAAACAGCTAGCTACAGTTCTTGCTTTGCATCGTGGTGTTCATTATAGAACATCCTGCACCTTATTCGATGAGGAAAGGACCGAGATCCCTTCACCGGGAGTGACTCCTTTAGCAATAACTGGCAGATGCTACACACTCGGTTTGTCTTTGATCGCTTCTATAGTTTCTGCTTTGCACAGTGATATATATGATATATCCCGCACCTCATTCGACGAGGAAAGGGCCGACGATCCCTTCACCGGGAGTGACCCCTTTAGCAAAACTAGAAAAGCTTCAAAAACATTCCATTTAAAAACCATTTGATTCCGCAACGAGATCAAGTTCAAAGCGTCAAAGGTTTTCATAAAAACCATTCGCAACCCTCCGTCATTTTAGGAAGTAGAGTACTTAGTATTCGTGCTACGTTTGTCGACCATAGCCGAGGCGTAGTGTGCGGTAGCTAAGTGATGTCTTCCTACACAGCATATGATGCGATTAGTTAGGACAGTCATGTGGCTTTGTTGATCTTAGCCAAGGGTCATGTGGATGGGTCTAATTAATCACGAAATGACGGGTAGAACTTGACTAGTACCTATGATTTGTTGACCTTAGCCAAGGTCATAGGTGCTAGGGGTAAAAATATTATCGGGAATTTCAAGTGTTGAAATTTGCAATGAGATTGCATACCTTCTATGAGATAGTTGGATCCCGATACCCGCTGTGAGTAATTGTTACTCCTGGGAGAGTTTTATACATTACAATTAGCCGATCAAGTAGGTGTCTAGAAAGGTGTCAACGGGGTTACGCCTCTGGGAAAACAAGGTTTACATTAATTAGGTTCGTGCGAAAGCACGGGGGACCTCCCTCAAAGTACCGGCACTGGCCTGGCTGAAAGATTGGCGAACTTGTAGTGTGTAATTAATCCCGGCTAGTCTTTCCTTTTAGGGTTTGAAGGAAGATTTGATAAAAAGCAGTGGGAGCCATCCTGATTAGATAAAATAATAACCAATCTATTCTTGACAGAGCGCACGCTGAGTGTTTTCTTCTCTCTCTCTCCAGGTAGCGACCATATCACGCCTTAATCAAGATAATAATACGGAATATTGACCGAACCCGCTTGTTATACTGAGCTGGGGAACGTTGGTCCCGCTCCAACTTATAATTGTTATAAGACAGAGCAGGAAATTGGGGAATACCAGATTTCCCGTGCCGCCCAAACGAAGAGAGTGCATGCTGATGCATCATCTTCGGGTGTGTTCATTATACAGAACTGTTTCTCAGTATCCTCTACGTCCTGGGTATATGATACCAGATCAGGATCCCAGATATGTAATATGTTACATAGGGCTACAGAAAGGTAGAGAACTGAGAACGGGCGATAAGTTTCATGAGGCAGAAAACGGGGCAAGTGTTGCAGCCAAGTCTGTTGGTCACTGTCACCCTGTATTACCAATACATTGATTCTGAACGAATGTTATTAGATACCGAACCTGATATACAAAATCATATCTGTCTCTTTATTAGTAAAGAAACGGTAAAATTTTGTATTGTTGGATAATGTTTTGAACATTTCCTATATCAAAAGTTGATCGGTTCAGGCACGTTATCTAAAAGCATTAATGTTCTAAATCAAACTACAGTTCTTAGTATACGGAACACACAAAAGAGGAAGAGTTCAGAAATGAACGAATTCTTCTTGAGGTATTGTAGACTAGGTCATATCAATGCGACCCGACTAGCTAGAGTGTAAGTCCACGTTGCGACCCCCGGTTCTTACGGGGAGGCGGAAACGGTATAAAATCAAAATTTTAATGCAAGAGGCAACATGGACTAAGCTAGGTCGGGATCTTTACCTAAACTAAAACTAGCATACTAAGCTAAAGATATTTAGCTACTCGGATGAAGATGGTTATACCTAAACTTGAACTCCTTCTCTTCAAGCTCCGATGGTGGTTCGATGGCTCCTTCTCGTTGTCTCCGTACGCCGAAGATAGATCCACTTGAAAGCTCCAACCTTTAGCTCCTTCTTCGTTCTTTGAAGAAACTAGTTCACTTGGTTTGCTAAACCTAGTGAACTAGAATGAGTAGAGATGATTTAGAATGGGATTTTATCTATGGTTCTTGATTCTCAACTCATGAGACAAGAGAACCATAGATCAAGAGAGGGAGCAAGAGGTTGAGGATGAGAGCAAGAGGAGAGCTCAAGAACAAGAGAGAGAATGAGCAAGAAAGAAAATGAGCAACTCTTTTGTCTTTCACCCTCTCATAATCCAAAGTGATCATAACTCATCATATCAAAAAAGTCTTATGTGATGGTTTGAAGCAACCATAAGCTTATCATGTCATGCACTCATTTTACTCAAATGAGCAAGCAAGAAAAAGTCTTTGGCATGAAATGATAACCATGGTTATCATGATGGTCAACTAGTCAAGCCTAGTCAACCGGTCAACAAGTCAACAAAAGTCAACAAGTCACCAAAGTCAACAAGTCAACAAAAGTCAACAAGTCAACAACCATATCACCATAACACTTAATTAATATAATAGTTAATCACATATCATATTCTCATTAGGGTTGAGCATAAAGTCAAAAAGTCAACGGTCAACTGTCAACAACCCTAATGAGAATCCGCTGCCTCTGCCTCCCTGTCAACTGTGCATACACACCCGCATCCGCGTTCCGAGGAACACGAATGCAAACTGGATAAATCCAATCCCATAAGGTACACTAGGATCTGGCTTAAACCAAAGCCCGCTAGTGTAAACTGTCCGGACACTGTACGTGCACAAGTGCACGGATGTGACCGAACCCTGTCGCAAAACCATGCGACCTATCGCAATACCATGCGACCTCTACTCTTTTGCCTAAAGGCGAAAAGCTTTCTGTGTGGGACTCTAAAGACTCGACACTACGCTGGCAGTGGGTTTAACTACAGACCGCAAGCGGCACTAGCTGTGCGTAACGGTCCCCAGGTAATGCCGACAAGAAGACCGACGAGGCGAAACCCATCTGAACTCCTACTGAGCCTGAGCGTGACATTCTCCGTACAGTCCGGTCTGTTCGTCTGATACATCGCATGGCGGGCCTAGGGGGCGGTAAACGTCAGTCCCCCAATAGCGGTACAAGTCGTGCCGGAGTGAAGCCCAATACACCCTGAGATAACACTGGAAACCTACCAGTATATCTCGTTTGCCCTGGCCAGGGACTACTCGTGTAATGGCTCTCCTAGACACAACGCGATGTCAACCCCCAATACCGGGAGAGACGAATCCTGTCTAACCGTCACTGCCTCCAAGTGCTTCGGGACTGCACCCAACCACCACCTGTTTGCACGACTCCTTTGAGCCGTGGTAGGGTAGTGATCAAAGTACAGTGGGAACACACTTGAGGCGGAGTGACAGTGTCAAGTCAGCGGACTAAGCTGTACTCATGTCACCTGGGAACTGATAACTGACGATAGGTATAATACCAACTAGTCAGTTCCCGACGAGTCCTGTCCAGTGTACCCGTAACCTAACGAGCACCCGCATACTATCTCAAGTACGACGTACTGACGGCTGTGGGACAGACCGTCTCCCACACTGGGATGAGAAGCGCATGCGCTGGTCTACTCCGGAGTATCGATGCCCTGTCTCGATAGTCCTGCGACCAGGGACCTGAATAAGGATGTGCTTATAGATTACCCAGCCCCCACTAGTGTGACTGCCATCACAACGCTGGTAATCAAGCAAAGATCCTAAGGGCTCCACTAATGCGTATAAGTGATATACTGAAATAAACACAAGTACACATTGAAGTAGAAACAAACCAAGTAGCATACTACTATTTTGAGCAAGATTGTATATACAAGGTGAATATCCCAAGCATCCATTAAGTAATATACAAACTAGTATGATACAGTAATGGCCTCTAGGGCATATACACTAACAATCTCCCACTTGCACTAAGGCCATGTACTGGCGTATCGAAGACCTATCATCTCGATCAGCCGCTCGAACTGAGTCTGGGGCAGGGCCTTGGTGAATGGATCAGCAGTGTTATCTTCTGAAGCGACTCTCCGAACCTCGATCTCCTGGCGATCTACGATCTCCCTGATCAGGTGATACCGCCTCAAGATGTGCCTGGATCTCTGATGGGACCTGGGTTCCTTCGCTAAAGCTATAGCCCCATTGTTGTCGCAATACAGAGGTATTGGATCAACAATGGACGGAACCACCTGAAGTTCTTTCAAGAACTTCCTCATCCAGACAGCTTCTTTTGCGGCATCAGATGCAGCGATGTATTCCGCTTCCATCGTCGAGTCTGCAACGGTTTCTTGTTTGGAACTCTTCCAACACACCGCCCCTCCATTGAGGGTAAAGACAAAACCCGACATGGACTTGGAATCATCCTTGTCACTCTGGAAGCTGGAGTCAGCAAAGGCCTCGATCTGGAGGTCTTTTCCGCCATACACCAAGAACATCTCCTTAGTCCTTCTCAGGTACTTGAGAATGTTCTTTACCGCTATCCAGTGTTTCTCCCCAGGGTTTGACTGATACCGGCTTACCACACTCAGTGCATAAGCTACATCCGGTCTGGTACACAACATCGCATACATTATAGAGCCTACCGCAGAAGCGTAGGGTATAATAGACATGCGATCCCTCTCCAAATCAGTCTTGGGAGACATCTCTTTAGAGAGGGTGATCCCGTGACAAGCCGGTAGGTTACCGCGCTTGGAATCTTCCATACTGAATCTCTTCAGTATGGTGTCGATGTACCTGGACTGTGAAAGTCCTAATATCCTCTTGGATCTGTCACGGTAGATCCGGATACCCAGAATGTACGAGGCATCACCCAGGTCTTTCATGGAGAACCTGTGTGACAAGAACCCCTTGACAGATTGTAGCATAGGAATGTCATTTCCTATTAAGAGAATGTCATCCACGTATAAAACGAGGAATACTACAGTTCTCGCTACAAATCTACTATAGATGCATGGTTCATCTGGATTTTTGATAAAGCCAAATTCTTTGACCGTCTCATCAAAGCAGATGTTCCAACTCCGCGATGCCTGCTTTAGTCCATAGATGGACTTAAGCAACTTGCACACCTTTCCGCTGCTCCCACTCTGAATGAAACCCTCTGGCTGGTCCATATAGACACACTCCTCTAAATTTCCATTTAGAAAAGCTGTCTTTACGTCCATTTGCCAGATCTCATAATCGTGGAAGGCAGCAATGGCAAGAAGGATCCGAATGGATTTCAGCATGGCTACTGGAGAAAAGGTTTCGTCGTAGTCCAAGCCAGGTCTTTGACGAAAACCCTTTGCTACCAGCCTAGCTTTATAGGTCTCAACCTGTCCATCTACACCAATCTTCCTTTTGAAGATCCACTTGCATCCTACGGGTTTTACCCCGTCTGGAGCAATGTCCAACGTCCATACCTTGTTGCTGTACATGGACTCCATTTCGGTCCGCATTGCATCCAGCCATTTCACTGAGTCAACGCTCTGAACGGCCTGCTGGAAGCTAGTAGGCTCATCATAATCTATGATGCAATCCTCTCTATCCCCGTCTATGAGAAAACCGCAGTATCTCTCGGGCGGATGAGTCTGCCTACTACTCCTGCGGAGTGGCGCAGGAATGTCCTGTTCTGTTGAACCCTCTGGTTCCACTAAGCTTTCAGTAACAGTCTGTGGTTCTGGAACTTCTTCCAGTTCTATTGTGTTCCCACTTATCTGGGTTTCCAAAAACTCAGTTTCCAAGAAGCGGGCATGCTGAGAAACAAAGACCTTTTGTTCCTCAGCTGAATAGAAAAGATACCCCCTAGAGTTCCTTGGGTATCCCACAAACTTACACTGTACTGAACGTGCCTCAAGCTTGTCCGCATGCTGCTTTTTTACAAAAGCTGGACATCCCCATACCTTAAGATACTTAAGACAGGGTTTCTTCCCAGTCCACATCTCATATGGGGTGGTAGGCACAGTCTTGGTGGGAGCCTTGTTCAAGAGATACGCAGCTGCTTCTAGTGCATATCCCCAGAATGATCGCGGTAACTCAGCGTTACTCATCATGGACCGAACCATATCCAATAGGGTTCGGTTCCGTCTCTCCGATACACCATTATGTTGCGGAGTGTATGGAGGAGTAAGCTGAGAGAGAATACCATTCTCTTTTAAGTAATTCAGGAATTCGGCACTTAAGTATTCTCCACCTCGATCCGATCTTAGAATCTTAATACTTTTGCCGGTCTGTTTCTCTACTTCATTCTTATACTCCTGGAATTTTCCAAAGGCCTCGGACTTATGTTTCATCAAGAAGACATAACTGTACCTTGAGAAGTCATCCGTAAAAGTAATGAAGTAAGAATGTCCGCTTCGGGCATGTATAGACATTGGACCGCACACGTCACTGTGTACGAGTCCTAAGAGCTCGCTCGCTCTTACTCCTTGTCCAGTAAACGGAGTCTTTGTCATCTTTCCTTTGAGACAAGATTGACAAGTGGCATACGATTGATATTCGAACGCATTCAAATATCCTTCTGTATGTAACTTAGTCAACCTTCTCTCATTGATGTGACCCAATCTACAATGCCATAAGAAAATCTGATTCATTTCCGGAGACTTTCTTTTGTGTGTATTCTGGACGTTGAAAATCTGTGGTTGGTTTAACACGTATATACCATTACTCAATGTACCTGACCCAATCAAAACTTGATTAAGGTGAATGTTTACAACATTACTTACAAACGCAAATTCATAACCTTCTTTAGAAACTAAAGATACAGAAATGATATTACAAGTTGCGTTGGGTACAAAAAAGCAATTACGCAAAACCAAAACATGTCCATCTGACATTCCCAGGTGATAGTCCCCCACGGCTTTAGCATCCATGCTAGCTCCGTTCGCAACTTTGAGGGTCATGTCACCTGCCTTCAAAACACTACGGTTTCTCAACGCCTGCAAAGAATTACAGATATGAGATCCTGATCCGGTATCCAATACCCAGGAAGTAGAGTTTATTGAAAGACAGTTTTCAATAACATACACACCTGAAGCTGAAGCTGCAACCTGCTTCAATTCCTGTGTTCTGGCCTTCCAGGCCCTGCAATCATTCTTCCAGTGTCCTTTCTTATGACAATAGAAGCATTCTTCCTTATCCACAAGCTTCCCCGCTATCTTTGTTGCTTTGCCTTTTCCCTTCGTATCCACTTTACCAACACCGCCCCTTGGTTTGGCGGGGGCCTTCTTCTTCTTTCCCTTGGCTTTCGCCTTGGACCTAGAAGAAGATGATCCTCCTACAAACAAAGTGGATGTTTCCCTACCTTTCTGTAGGGTGCCCTCTGCGCTCCTCAGCATGTTGAGGAGCTCTGATAGTTCAACCTCTTTTTCTTGTAGGTTGAAGTTCAGTATAAACTGGGCGTAAGTGGAAGGAAGGGACTGGAGAACTATATCCGTATATAGCTCACTCTCCAATGTGATCCCTAGGTCAGCGAGCTCCTCAATGAAGCCGATCATCTTTAGCACATGCTCGGCTACTGATGATCCGACGGCCATTCTTGTCGAAAATAACTTTTTCGACGCTTCGTATCTTGCGATACGTGATTGCTCTCCATACAGTTCTTTTGTATGGAGCAATATGGACTCCATGTCCATATTCTCATGCCTCCTCTGATGTTCGTTGTCCATCGAGGCAAGCAGGAGGCACTTGGCCTTCGCGCTATCAATCTCCCAAGTCTTGCGGATTTCCTTATCCGCGACACTGGAAGTTGGACCAGGGACAGGGGGAGCTTTGGTGGTAAGAAGATACCCCAGCTTGTCATAAGTGATTGCTATCGTGACATTCCTGAGCCAATCTTTGTAGTTTGGCCCTGTCAGTTTGTTTTTATCTAGGAGTAACTTAAGTCCAGTCATGTTGATTGGTCGCTGCAATTAGGAGAGAGAAGCAGAAACACTCAGCATGATGCTCTTGCAAGTTTAGAGTGGTTTTTAGTTTGACTAAACAGGATGGTTCCCACTGTTTCTCGAATCCCTCATCAAACCATAAAGGAAGAATTAGTCAGGATCAATCCCACCGTACAATACTTGCTTAACCGTTTAGCCAGGCCGGTGTCGGTACTTCGAGGGAGGTTTTCCAACGCTTTCGCGAAATTCCTTAATTAGAGAACCTCTTTTCCCTGGGGGCGTAGCCCCGCTAACACCTTTCTAGGCACCTACTAGGTTTATAGCATTGATCGTTAAGTGAGAAATTTCCCGAGGAGTAGCATATACTCACAGTAGGATCGGGATCCAAATATCATCGCGTGACGAAACTGAAGGAATCCTACCAGAATCATCACACTCCAAATGGTATGCAAATCTAGCAAGTTTCAGTACTTATGAAACTCCCGATGTGGATTTTTGCCCCATGCTCTTATGACCTTGACGAAGGTCAACAAATCATAAGTCACATGTCAAGTTCTGCCCGTCATTATCCAGGTTAATTTGAATCCACCCGTATATACCCTTGACGAAGGTCAACAAGGTAATGCGAATGTCCCAAACCAACGCATCTATCTATGCTACATATGAATACCCAATAGCTACCAATCACTATGCCTTGACGAAGGTCAACAAACACAGCTTGAATACTATTGAATATTCATACGAAACGACGGAGGGCTACGAATGGTTTTGGCAAAACCGTGAACGTAGTGAACTTGATTTGGTCGATGGAACGAGATAGCTTTTAAAAGGAGTGGCTCAAGCTCCGCATTTTAAAAGTTGTTTTTGAAAAGAACCGAGTGGTTTTTCGAAAGTGTTCGAACGACTTTAGCTTGGTTTATTATCTTGCATTAGTTCTTTTAATGCGTGATATTCTTGCATTAGTTCTTTTAATGCGTCCCATCATTTAATCCTACCATTGCAGAAAACAACCAAAATATGACGTACGCTTATGCCATTCGCATTCGCCACGGGGCCCCGTCATTACCCGTTAGGTTACTTAACTAACGACAGAGCGGGGGCTGGGCTAGCGCGTCTGTAAAACATAAGCAACGCCTAAATAATATCATATATAGATATACTGCAATGATAAACATTTCAGATCACAGATAAATACATTGGATATACTAGGAATCTGTAATTTGTACGAGCCTGTAACAAAAACAGATTACACGGTCGCGGTGAATAGCCAAAACCCCACCCAAGACCCCTACGGGTGCGGCAAACTACCCGCCAAGTACCCGAAGCGTAGCAACCTCCCTCATCTCCATGAGTAGGCCACTCGACACTTCGGCATACCCGGTAGTTTGTGCACCCCTCCATGGGTCTATCCTAGGAGCAAAAACAGTAAAAAGGAATTATACAATGACGGCTACAACCCCGACCCGGTTGTGCGGCCATACAAATAATTATTACATCAATTTACAAATTTACATGAATTGCAAGAAAAGAAAACTCTCGTCTCACAACCCCCGGCTATTCACCCGCGACAATCCAACATATTTATATACACATTCCAGCACATTACAGATCATGTATAACCCCAACCAATCGACTTATAGCGATTAGCCGACGTTCAATACATGCAAACATCACAGATATAACCATCATAGTCAAAGTGCAGTGAAGTTCGGAAAAAATACGGAATTATAGGACCCCAAAAGGAAATTTCTTTTCTGGAAAATCTGGGCACATATAATATATTCCAAAAATCCCAAAACCAACACATACACACACTGCACGAAAAACGATGCACAGAAGACGACAAAGAGCGGCGGTTCCGCGGCGGATGCCTAGCTCACGCGGCGGAAGGGCGGCGGTTTGGACGAATTACTGTATCGTTTTTCTTGGGTGTTCACATAAAACCCTGATCCGAATTTACAAGTGTAAAGTTTTTCATTTTGAGCCAAAAAAATTTCAACAGAAACTCAGTTTTCAGTTTTATTTTTAAAAGTTTGGTTTTTGGATTTTTCCGGTTCCGAACTTCGTTACACTTCACTACCAAGCTAGTTTAAGTTTAGTTAGGCTCTGATACCACTGTAAGTCCACGTTGCGACCCCCGGTTCTTACGGGGAGGCGGAAACGGTATAAAATCAAAATTTTAACGCAAGAGGCAACATGGACTAAGCTAGGTCGGGATCTTTACCTAAACTAAAACTAGCATACTAAGCTAAAGATATTTAGCTACTCGGATGAAGATGGTTATACCTAAACTTGAACTCCTTCTCTTCAAGCTCCGATGGTGGTTCGATGGCTCCTTCTCGTTGTCTCCGTACGCCGAAGATAGATCCACTTGAAAGCTCCAACCTTTAGCTCCTTCTTCGTTCTTTGAAGAAACTAGTTCACTTGGTTTGCTAAACCTAGTGAACTAGAATGAGTAGAGATGATTTAGAATGGGATTTTATCTATGGTTCTTGATTCTCAACTCATGAGACAAGAGAACCATAGATCAAGAGAGGGAGCAAGAGGTTGAGGATGAGAGCAAGAGGAGAGCTCAAGAACAAGAGAGAGAATGAGCAAGAAAGAAAATGAGCAACTCTTTTGTCTTTCACCCTCTCATAATCCAAAGTGATCATAACTCATCATATCAAAAAAGTCTTATGTGATGGTTTGAAGCAACCATAAGCTTATCATGTCATGCACTCATTTTACTCAAATGAGCAAGCAAGAAAAAGTCTTTGGCATGAAATGATAACCATGGTTATCATGATGGTCAACTAGTCAAGCCTAGTCAACCGGTCAACAAGTCAACAAAAGTCAACAAGTCACCAAAGTCAACAAGTCAACAAAAGTCAACAAGTCAACAACCATATCACCATAACACTTAATTAATATAATAGTTAATCACATATCATATTCTCATTAGGGTTGAGCATAAAGTCAAAAAGTCAACGGTCAACTGTCAACAACCCTAATGAGAATCCGCTGCCTCTGCCTCCCTGTCAACTGTGCATACACACCCGCATCCGCGTTCCGAGGAACACGAATGCAAACTGGATAAATCCAATCCCATAAGGTACACTAGGATCTGGCTTAAACCAAAGCCCGCTAGTGTAAACTGTCCGGACACTGTACGTGCACAAGTGCACGAATGTGACCGAACCCTGTCGCAAAACCATGCGACCTGTCGCAATACCATGCGACCTCTACTCTTTTGCCTAAAGGCGAAAAGCTTTCTGTGTGGGACTCTAAAGACTCGACACTACGCTGGCAGTGGGTTTAACCACAGACCGCAAGCGGCACTAGCTGTGCGTAACGGTCCCCAGGTAATGCCGACAAGAAGACCGACGAGGCGAAACCCATCTGAACTCCTACTGAGCCTGAGCGTGACATTCTCCGTACAGTCCGGTCTGTTCGTCTGATACATCGCATGGCGGGCCTAGGGGGCGGTAAACGTCAGTCCCCCAATAGCGGTACAAGTCGTGCCGGAGTGAAGCCCAATACACCCTGAGATAACACTGGAAACCTACCAGTATATCTCGTTTGCCCTGGCCAGGGACTACTCGTGTAATGGCTCTCCTAGACACAGCGCGATGTCAACCCCCAATACCGGGAGAGACGAATCCTGTCTAACCGTCACTGCCTCCAAGTGCTTCGGGACTGCACCCAACCACCACCTGTTTGCACGACTCCTTTGAGCCGTGGTAGGGTAGTGATCAAAGTACAGTGGGAACACACTCGAGGCGGAGTGACAGTGTCAAGTCAGCGGACTAAGCTGTACTCATGTCACCTGGGAACTGATAACTGACGATAGGTATAATACCAACTAGTCAGTTCCCGACGAGTCCTGTCCAGTGTACCCGTAACCTAACGAGCACCCGCATACTATCTCAAGTACGACGTACTGACGGCTGTGGGACAGACCGTCTCCCACACTGGGATGAGAAGCGCATGCGCTGGTCTACTCCGGAGTATCGATGCCCTGTCTCGATAGTCCTGCGACCAGGGACCTGAATAAGGATGTGCTTATAGATTACCCAGCCCCCACTAGTGTGACTGCCATCACAACGCTGGTAATCAAGCAAAGATCCTAAGGGCTCCACTAATGCGTATAAGTGATATACTGAAATAAACACAAGTACACATTGAAGTAGAAACAAACCAAGTAGCATACTACTATTTTGAGCAAGATTGTATATACAAGGTGAATATCCCAAGCATCCATTAAGTAATATACAAACTAGTATGATACAGTAATGGCCTCTAGGGCATATACACTAACATAGAGTTACATAAAGATGCATATTTAAATCAGTTTGAACTTACATCTTGTGAAACTCGCCAGTCATGTCACAAAGATAAGATGACCATAGCTCCGTTTACTGGAAACAGAGAAAGAGTTAGCAAACTCTTGGGATGTTACATGTTGATGTATGTAGGTCCCCTGTCTACACATGCCAGGACTGGTTCTTTGTACTTCATTACATTCTCTGATAATCTCTCAAGATTCAGACATATGTTCCTGTTGAAACATGAGTCCGAGCCTTTTGAGATATTCACAGAATATAAGTTAGAAGTAGAGAACCAATACGGGTATAAGTATTATGTCCTATGATGAGATCAAGGAGGAGAATACTTGTGCACGGAAATCCTGGCTTATTCTAAAGGAGAATGAGATTCTCTCTCAGCATTACTCCTCCGAATACACCATAGCACGATGGTATATCGGGGCGGAGCAATCACACCCTATATGATAAGGTGTGCTCTATGATGAGTACTACTGAGTTACCTTTTTCCTTAAGGGAGTTATGCACTTAAGAAGCTACATACCTATTGAATAGGGTTCAAATCAAATCAGTTGCCTACCACTCCATATGAGATATGGTATGGGAAGAGCCCATGTCTTAAGCTAGTTAAGATTTGGGGTTGTCCGGCCTATGTCTAAAAGCAAAATCCGGACAAGCTCGAGGCAAGATCTGTTATGTAGAACTGGAAATGTTCCAGCTATACAAACTGCAGCTGATGATTTGACAGAACTAAAGGATTCAATAGTTACCAATGAACCTCAGCCTCTCCGCCGATCTAGTAGGGTTCCTCACCCACCTGAGAGATACTTCGATTTCTCTATGACAGTGGGAGCGAGGATTGCATCATGAGATGATGACCCAACTAGTTTCGAGCTGGCCATCGAGAGTAAGACTCTGTAAGAATGGCTGGATGCTTAGTGATCTGAGATGGAATCCTTATACACCAACAAAGTATGGACTTTAGTTGCTATATCTGAAGGGTTAAATCCCCATCAGGAGCAAGTATATCTTGAGAAGATTACTTGGTGTACATGGAAAAGTTGAGACTTTCGAAGCTAGACTTGTTAAGGGTTTTCGTCATCGACCAGGCGTGGATAATGATGAAACCTTTTCCAGTTGCTATGCTTAAGTCCATTCAGATCCTACTTACCACGGCTACATACCATGACTACGATATCTGGTGGTTGGGTGTCATGACTGCTTTTCTAAATGAAATTTTGGAAGAGAGCGTCTATAAGTACACAGCCAGAGGGCTTCGTAAACAGTGGAAACAGCGGAAACGTGTACAAGATGTTTTATAGGATAAAGCAGGCATCGCGGAGTTGGAACATCTGTTTTGATGGATAAGTCAAAGAGTTTGACATCATCAAAATGGTAGATGAACCTTGTATAAACAAAAAGGTAGTAGGGAGTATGGTGGCGATTCTCGTAGAGTACGTGGATGACATACTCTTGATAGGGAAAGAGTTTCCTATGCTACGCTCGACCAATCTCCGTTTATCACATAATTCTCTAAACAGGATCAAAGTGATACCTCCTAAATCCTGGATTTTGGATCTATGAGATAGATCTAAATGGATGTTAGGATACTCACTAGCTGTAGTGAGACGGTATCAATCGACCCTGGGGAGAATCACTGGAATGGTTCCAGAGTGATAAAGATGACTGAAAGTCAGTCACAGGCATTGTCTTTACCCTTAGTAAAGGGACGGTATGTTGGAAGAGTTCCAAGCTAGATACCGTGGCACACTAGACGATAAAGGCAGGATACATCGCTACTTAAGATGCTACCAAAGAGGCTGTTTGGATGTATAATGGTTCATGAGATGAACTATGTTCCTACCATTGTGAGACAATGGAGATGTGGCTTATGCCAAGGAACGCCGGTCCCATCAGTGATCCAGACATATTCTAAGGCAGTATCACTTGATCATGGAGATGGTTGATCTCCAGGGAGATCGAGGTTAGGAGAGTAGACTCAGAGGACAACACAGCGGATCCACTCACAAAGGCCTGTTCCCAGAGAGACACTTTTATGGGATGGTTGAGTATGAGATACTGCAACCACTGCTATCAGATGGCCCTAGTGCAAGTGGGAGATTGTTAGTTATATGTATGCCCTAGAGGCCATTACTGTACATAGGATGTATATTGTAGTGGATGCTGGGACATATATAGGGAGGAATTTCTTGCTCGACATGATAGTATGCTATCTGGTTACCCTTTACCTTAACGTGTATGCTGATTGTCTCTCTGTTACATGTTGGTAAAGCCCTTAGGATCTGTACTTGACTACCTGGACTATGATGCGGATCATACTAGTGGGGACATGGTAGTCCATAAGTACATCCTTCAAAGTCCCTAGTCGTGGGTGTATCGAGACGGGGCATCGATATACCAGTGTAGACTAGCGCATACCTTCTCGACCCATACAGATGGGCGATGGATGATCCCATATCCATTGGTGTTTGACATCAGAGATGATATACGGGTGCTCAGTGGAGACTGGGTACACTGGACGGACTCGCCGAGAACTCCCAGATGGTATTATATCTCACGTCAGATGGCAGTTCTCTGGTGACACTGGTACAGAGTAGTCTGTTGACCCGAGATCGTCATAGAGTCTTGTGTGGTTCCCACTGTGCTTTGATTTCCATCTTACCACGTCCAAGAGGGCGTGCAAAACGGTGGTTTTTGGGTACAGTCCCGAGTCACATGGAGGCAATGAGCGATAGGAGGGGATTCGTCTCTCCCGGTATAGGGGGTTGATGTTGCGCTGTGTTCGGTTGGCTATAACAGGAAATCCCTGGCCAGGGTTGCTGAGATTTACTGGTAAGTGTTACCAGTAGTTTCTCGAAGTGTTATAGACCTCATATCGACACGACTTATCGAGCTATTGGGGTCTGACGTTTACCACCCCTAGGCAAGATATGCGACATATCAGACGATCAGACCGGACTGTACGGTAGTGTTACTGGTTGGATTCACTGGAGTGTGAGCGGGCTTGCTCGTCGATCTTCAGATCGCTCAATACCCGGGTGGCCGTTACGTTTAGCAGACCGCTTGCGGCTTGTGGGTGTTTGATATGATCATCATCTGCTGCCGGCGTATTGACGAGTCTTTAGAGTCCTACACAGAGGTTTTCTGGCTCAAGCGAAACGAAATAGGAGCGCATATGAGATATGTGCGAGACCGAGAATAATGCGTGTATGTGATACCGTATTTCATTCTCGCGATGAATGTGTCGTATGGTTATATGCGATATAACCTAGTTATCGAATCGAGGGTTGATTCGATAAGCCGATACATTGGATACTAGTCGGTTATATGCGATATGACCGGATCGTTAAATCAAGTGTTGATTTAATGATTTAATGCATAATTATATATTTGATATATTACTTTGCGTTAACTAGTATTGGTTCACTTTAAATGGATTTTCTCACTCGGATTGTACACATTGTATATGTGATATACTTTTGTGCACTTGATTGTATCATGTTTGATGATACATGTTATGCTAGGGTTTTTGTGTAAAGATCAAACCATGGTTACATGATTATGGTTAGGGTTTTGTTTTATTCACTTATTTATTTATCCATTTCATTTTGGAAAATAAATGGAAAAGAGAAAAGAATGGTGGCTTTATTTGTTGTTTAGTTGAAGCTTCATGAAGCTTTGACTTTGTCCACCATTCTTATCGCATCCTTAACCCTAACCATTCCTTTAAACCTTAGTTAATTCTCTACACATAACCATAGTTAGAATTATGATAAGGTTGGTTTTTCTATTCTTTTTAATTAACTTATCAATACATAATTCTTCTTCTTCTTCCTTTCTTCACATGAAGAAAGCTTCACTTCATCAATGGTGATTGATGAATTAGAGTGAGAAATCCAATTCTAAAGTCTACCCACTTCCTATTTCTTCATCCTCTATCTCTTGCCAAGTAGTAGAGTGTGTTTTCTTCACAAGTTTCTTGACTTTGTGAAGTCGGAGCTTGATTTAGCGATGCCTCGACGTAGATCATCTTCGGCATGGACATCGATGACCTAGCCCGTCCATTCTCCGATGAAGCCGACGCTAGAGCCCGGGACTTGTTATGGACAGCGAGGAGACTTCATTGCGGAGCTATGGAGGTGGAGAACCGGATCTACAAAGGTTGTATTTCCGTATCTCTTAGTTAAGTGTTAACTAGTTTATCTTTTCGCCTAGATTTCTAGCCGACGATCCGTAGTCGGGTTTCTCGGCACCTAGATTTTTTGAAATTGGCATGGTTGATGCCTTGTGAGACCTCATTAGGGTGCCTAGGAACCCTACATCCATAACGGGCGAGAAACTACTGATAACTCTTACCAGTAAATCTCATCTACTCTGGCCAGGGATTTCCAGTTATGGCCAATCGAGCATAGCGCAACATCAACCTCCAATGCCGGGAGAGACGAAATCCCCTCCTATCGCTCATTGCCTCCATGTGACTCGGGACTGTACCCAAAAAGCATCTGTTTGCACGACTCAGTAGAGCCATGGTAGGGTGGAAATCAAAGCACAGTGGGAGACACACAAGACTCTATGACGATCTCGGGTCAACAGACTAACCTGTACAAGTGTCACCAGAGAGCTGCTATCTGACGTGAGGTATAATACCATCTAGGAGTTCTCGGCGAGTCCGTTCAGTGTGCCCAGTCTCCACTGAGCACCCGTATACGATCTCTGATGTCAAACATCAATGGATATGGGATCATCCATCGCCCATCACATGGGTCGAGAAGCATATACGCTAGTCTACTCTGGAATATCGATGCGCTGTCTCGATATTCCCTCGACTAGGAACAATTGAAGGATGAACTCATGGACTGCCCAGGCCCCACTAATATGATCTGCATCATAATCCCGGTAGTCAAGTACACATCCTAAGGGCTTTATCAACATATAACATAGAAACAATAAGTGTACATGTTAAGATAAAGAGCAACCAGATAGCGTACTATCATGTCGAGCAAGAAAGTCATCCCTATATATGTCCCAGCATCCACTATAATATACATCTCATGTACAATAATGGCCTCTACCGCATACATACAACTAACAATCTAAAGTCTATACAATTCTAATAAATGACTCATTATTTCATTTAGTTAAATAAGCAAATATCATTTATCCTTATCTTTGAATCCTATGTGATTCTTATACACACATCTAATGTGTATATACAACCATGACAAATGATATATATTATTTATATTATATATAAATAATATATAAAGAGAAGGAAAGATAAAATGAGCATGATGTTAGTTAATATATAAATATACATTTAATTATTAAATCAACACTTGATTTAATAATCCAGTTATATATATATATATACCGGCTAATATCATTAAACACCCGATTATACACGTGCTTAATCGAACACTTGCACATATCCTCATATGTGCCCTACATCGTTTCGCCTGTGCTGAGAAACCTCTGTATGGGACTCTAAAGACCCGACAATACGCTGGTAGTAGGTTAGGATCATATCCATAGCCCACAAGCACGTCAGCGGTACTAGCTGCGCTACCCAGGTATTGATCGAAAGAAGATCAACTAGCAAGCTCATCTGAACCCTGCAAAGTCTATCAGTGACATCACCGTACCGTCCGGTCTCTTCGTCTAAGAGTATCGCATATCGGGTCTAGGGTTTGGAATCTTTCAAACCCCGATACTCAATAAGTCGTGCGACAGAGGACTCATAACCATCCGGAGATACAGCTAATAACATTAATCAGTTTATCTCCACTGTGGTGGCCACCGACTTGTGGTTTTAGTTATGTGCTGCACAGCGTGACATCAACTCTCTATACCGGGAGAGACGAATTCTCTCGACCGCTCACTGCTTCCATGTGCTTCAAGACTATAGCCAACAAAACCCGGTTTGCACAACTCTTTTGAGCCGTGGTAGGGTAGAAGTCTAAGTATAATGGGAGCACACATGAGATACTGTGGCGATCTCAGGTCCTAAGGACTACCATACTCATGTCACCAAAGAACTGCTACCTGACATTGGTATATTACCAACTAGGAGTTCTCGGTGAGCCCGTCCAGTGTAACTCATCCAATGAGCACCTATATACAATCCTCGGTGTCAAACACAAATAGCTATGGAACCAGCTATCGCCCTCCAACCGGGTCAGGAAACGTACACACCAGTCTAAACTGGAGTACTGATACCCAGTCTCGATACTCCTACGACTAAGGACATTTAAGGATGTGCTTATCAACCACCCAGGCCCCACTAGTATGATCTCCATCATCGTCCTGGTGGTCAAGCAAAATCCTAAGAGTTTTATCTCATATCTAAACGATACGTGATAATAAATAAAATGCATCACATGAAAGATAAAGACAAACCAGATAGTATATTATCATCTCGAGTAAGATAGTTCTCTTGTACAGGTCCTCATTCAATTACAATAATTGCCTTGAGGGCACCTATATCCAAAAAAACCACTTCCGGATTTAATATTTTTTACGAGAACAACCCTGTGGTTTTTCTGTTAGCGAAAAACCTTTCTGAAGCAAACCACGGTGTTATTTTTTAAAGTAATTTTAGAAAACGATCACAACCCTTTCAAAACTATCCACGAAACGAAGACTTGTGTGCCAGCCAGAGGTTGAAAATCCCCAATCAGTTGCATGTATGATTTTTAATTCCCAATCTAGATAAGATTTTCAGAACCGTTTTTTTCTATGGATGGATATACCTGTTTTACACTTTACATAATTTATTTAGAAGTTTACATTAACTTTATACATGTACATTAGGGATAAGAAACCATCCTATACGTTTCTGGAACGACATGACATACCTGTAGTAAAACCTCGATATCTTCCAACCTGGAAGTCCGTTACTAATAAACCTAAAAGTTCATTACTGATAATTTTCATAGGGTTTTTGTGTAGAAATGATAACGATCCGAGAATTTAACATGATAAATTCACAATCCAGTAATCACAACTTATATATAACCACATTAGCATGCATAAGAGCCAAGTTTCATAACATATAAATAATTTCATCATCCAAAATAAACAAGAACAAGTCATGAGAGTTTCATGTTGAGGGTATAGGAACGATTTCATGGTAAGAGGTTTTACAAAAATTCTTCTGTTTTTAATTTAAAAATGTGAGACTTAAACACCATTTAGATCAGTGATCCTAAAGAATGAGGTGACAGATTCAAAGATGAGGGAAGAGACTTTATTCAGAGTTTTGATGAATAAAAAAGAGAAAGGAAGATGGAAGGGAAAGAAGAGGCTAGGTTTATTTATAAGATTAGAGATTAGCGTTTCAAGATCAAGGGATAAGATTAAGTTAGATTGAATCTAACGGCTTAAAGAGAAAAACAAAAAGGTTTGTTTTTAAAGATATCTTTAATTAAGATGAATATGTTTGTTTATTTATATATCTTCTGCATTTACTTTAAATGTATCAAATGACATTTCCACCCCATTTTTTAACTACATAAACAAAGACATTCACCAATAACCACCTTATAGTTTGAGAGTTTTTATGAAAAATTATCATTTAGTTCGACTTTTGTCAATTCTTCACAATTTCTCATGTCTCTAGCATCATTGAGTTGTTTTTACCTGTCCCAAGTCATTCTTTTATTATTGGATAGGATTCAATCCAATTTTCGCTGCAAAATCTATGAATCTTCAACAAAAACATATGAATGTTCCAATTTATTTATGTTCCTCTGTAATTGCTCAATGTTTGCTCTTGGCTTTGCAGCAAAAAATAATCTTTTAAAATTTGCCATATATAAATCTCCAAGTACTAGATATCTCTTAATTTTGTGGCTTCAGGTTTTAAACTACAAGCAAAAAAAAAAGTTGTCATCTTGTGGATAGAAATTTTCTTACAAGAACAAGGTCGTTTTCCACTAACGACAGCAAATGCATACATCAAGGAATTTATTTGCTTAAAAAAATGATGGTCCCCGTAAAAAGGGTTAAATCTTGCAAAAGTGTCAAACCATACAAGGGTTTCGGTAAATACCCCCAAGAATAAATCATTTGCTTTGTTACTCAACAAACTACCACAGGCTTGATTTCAAGCATTTGGACGTCTCTACACCACACACTATTAACAAGAAGCATTGCATCAAGTCTCAATTATATTATAAAACGAATCTTCAATGGCAGACAAACTAAGCGCTTAACATTAACATCAAGAAACACCAAAAGTAATACAAACTCATGAATGAAAGTCGAACTATTATGTCTTTTTGTCAACAAAAAGCTCCATACGGAAAGCAAGATAATAAGCACTCCTTTATGGGAAATAAACAGGCCAATTGAAGTAGTATGAATCACGCAGCGGCTTCGTCATGTACTGGTTCCACTGGAGTAAAACAAAACAACAAATATGTTATATTGCAAGGTAATAGCGAATCATTGAAAATAAGTAATTTGTTCATAGATTGGAGGATAATTCTCACTATAATACCCTTAATTATCTTCTTAAGCTTTGGTCTTAAAGGAGTTTTTTCATTAAAATTACCCTTAAATGTAGCACAGCAAAAGAGCTTACTATAATTTTAAAAACCATTAGGTGGTATAATGAATAAAAGTTAAGGGTACCTTAAAAAAATTTACTCTAGAAAAATTAAATGGCCAAAAAATGATTTATACATTCAGCAAAATCGATAATTTTTAAAGGTCTCAGAAAGTTTTCTTCTGCACATGTATCAAGGAAAAAAGCACTGACAAATAGATCTATCAAAGGTTCTATTTCATCTCCACTAAATTGAAAGTATAAATTTCAATCAGGATAAATTTCACTGGAACCATAAACTTAAATTGCAAATATGAACTTAGTCATTCATTTCTCACAAGTGTTCAAATTTAGTAATAAATTGAAGGATAAAATTGGAGAAACGACATTTGATTTTAGATTGAAGAACTTTAAAAGTTCATGGCATTCATTAGAAATTTATATAGTTAAGGATTTATCTAAATTTTATTGCATTCTATGACATGAACCATAATAAGAATATCGTTGGGGCGTCCTCTACCTGGTGACGCGCTACATTAGATCCCGGGTGTAGTGTTAAGTATGAAAAGTCTTCTAGGTCATCGTCCGGAAGCGGGGTGCTACATCGGACCCCGGGTGTAGTGACAAATAAGCAAGAATTTCATAGAATTTGTCTAGCTTCTTGGAATATAAGTTCTCTTACAGGTAGACTAACAGAATAAGTGGAGGTGATGATTAGGAGAAGAGTTAGTATAATGTGTTTGCAAGAAACTAAATGGGTAGGTGAAAAGGTTAGAATCATAGAGCCTTGTGTTATAAGTTTTGGTATACAGGTAGAGATAAAAATCGTAATGGAATAGGCATAATTATAGATAGACGATTGCTTGAGAATATAGTTGAGATTAGGAGAAAAGGTGATGGGATTTTATTGGTCAAGCTTATTCTAGATAGGGATCCTTAATTTTATTAGTGCTTATGCATCACAGATAGATCTTGATGACACTAGTAAGCATCTATTTTGGGAGGATTTAGACGAGATGGTACAAAGGATACCTGGTGGAGATAAGGTATTTATTGGTGGTGATCTCAATGGACATGTAGGTACTAGTCGTAGTGCGTTTGATTCTATCCATAGAGGTTTTGATTTTGGACAGAGAAATGAAGCAGGTAGCTCGATTCTAGATTTTGCGTTTTATGACTTGATCTTAGCAAACATTTAGTTTAGAAAAAGAGTCTCATCTTATCACCGTTAGGAGTGGATCGAGTGCAAGTCAAATAGACTTTTTTCTGAATAGAAGGATATATAGAGATTGTTGCATCAATTATAAGGTAGTGGCAGGTGAGAGTGTAACCACTCAACATAGACTTTTAGTTCTAGATGTTCGATTTAGAAGAGTACCTAGAAAGATTAAACAAAAGATATAGCCTAGATTTAAGTGGCGGCGACTGAAGGAAGATAACCAAAAAACCTTTATAGATCGTGTACTTCAAAAGGCGGATTGGCAGTTTGAAAATGATTCACACAACATGGAACACGATGGCTAGTTGTATTAAGAGAGTAGCTAGAGTTCTACTTGGTGAGTCGAGGGGTGGTGCTCCACCATCTAAGAACACGTCATGGTGGAACGAAAAAGTAAAGGCTGCTATTAAATTCAAAAGAGATTCTTATAGAGATTTGAAGAAAAGTATAGATGTTGAGAGATTTAAGTATAAAATAGTTAAAAAGGAAGTTTAGAAAGCTGTTCAAGAAGCTAAAACTAAGGTATATAAGGAGATGTATAAGAAGTTGGACACTAAGGAGACTGAAAATGATATATACAGGATTGCTTGAATACGGGAAAGGAAGATAAAAGACTTATGTGCGGTAAGTGTGTCAAAGATGAAAATCAGAAGCTTTTAGTTCGAGATGAGAATATCAAGAAAAGATGGAGAGATTATTTTGACAAATTGTTTAATGAGAGCTTTACTAAGGATTTGAATGGACTTGTCATTCAATCTCAAGATATAAACCGTGATTTCATGCGTGGAATAAGAATACCTGAGGTTAAAGAGGACTTGAAGAGAACGAAACCAAGAAAAACGATTGGTCTAGACGGAAATCCTATCGAGATTTGGAGATACTTAGCAGATATTGGCGTTAGATGGCTGGCAAATCTGTTTAATAAGATTTGGCAGACTAAAAGATACCAAATAAGTGGAGGAAAAGTACTATTGTACCAATCTACAAAAACAAGGGTGACATTCAAAGTTGCTCAAATTACCGTGTAATAAAACTTATGTGTCACACCATAAAGCTTTGGGAGAGTGATTGAACACAGGCTAAGAAAGGATGTTAAACTAACAGAGAGCCAGTTTGGGTTCATACATGGATGATCAACGACAGAGGCTATTCATTTACTACGTCATCTTATCACGCGTTTTCGAGGGAGGAGAAGAGATTTGCATATGATATTTATTGACTTAGAAAGCGTACGACAAGATACCTAAGAGGTATTATAGGGGACAGTGATGAAGAAAGGAGTCTCGGTCAGGTATATTGATATAATCAAGGACATGTGCGATGAAAACGTAAGAACTTGCGCCGGCCTAACGAGTGATTTTCCGATTACAACTGGCTTGCATAAAGGATCTGCAGTGAGTCCATTCATGTTTACCATCGTGATAGATGACCTTACTAGAACTATCTAGGATGAGCTACCTTGGTGTATGTTATTCGCTGATGATATTGTTCTGGTAAATGAGACGAAAGCATGGGTTAATGCCAAATTGGAGTTATGGAGGCAAACGTTGGAATCTCAAGAGTTCAGATTGAGCAGGTCCAAGACAGCATATATGCAATGCAAATTTAGCAAACTGAGAGGCCACAATGGTATAACATTGGATGGGCAAAGATATCACCGAACGATCAGTTTAGATATCTAGGTTCCATCATCCAAAAGGATGAGAAGATCGATAGAGATGTCAACCAAAGAATCCAAGCTGGTTCGTTAAAATGGAGTGCAACAGAGATTTTGTGCAATTGCAACTTTTCGTTAATGTTGAAAGAGAAGTTTTATCGAAGCACTATTCGGCCCGCCTTATTATATGGTACAGAATGCTGGGCTCCTAAGAAGCATCATACATAGAAAATGCACATAGTGGAGATGCGTATATTTCGTTGGATGTGTGGTAACACTAGAAAAGAAAAGGTGGTGTAGCACCTGTGAAGGAGATGATGCGGGAAAACCGGCCAAGATGATTTGGTCATGTGCAACGCAAACCTATGGAAGCACCGGTTCGACGAATGGGTACTCTCGATATAAACAATGTCAAAAGGACGAAAGACAAACAGAAGAAAATGTGGATGGAGGTGATACGAAAAAAAATGGTTGCCGAAGGCCTCAATGAAAGTATAATGTTCGATAGGAGTGAGTGAAGGCGGAGGATTCATGTGCTGGACCCGGCATGATTCTCATGTTGGTTCATATAGCCTACCCTATATGCTTGGGATAAAAGGCTCAGTTGTTGATTGTTGATTGTTCATGGTAATTCGTGAAATTTAACTTTAATATCTTAATTCTTCAGTAGAAATGATAATTGTGAAGGGTTTGAATTGTACTTCGACTGCTAACAAATAAGAAAGAGTAAGAATGAGTGGTAAAATGAGGATTTTGCGCCCACCTTAAACTGATAAGGCTCCCCTTTCTCTGCGGCTTTCTTCCAATGGTAATGCTCGAACATCATGGCCTTATCATGCCAGCTGTGTACATTATTTCAGAACAAGGAGTATAAAGTTCGAGAGTTAAAAAAACATAAATAGTGATAAGAGATGTTACTTGTGCTCATAAGTCTTGATAGATTAATGAAATTAATGTAACAAATATTAATCAATTACACATAAAGATCCCTCAGCAATTTAACTACTTAACTACTGTAAATATTTATAAAAACCCTCACGAGATTGGTACACTAATTGAACCAATTAAAGAGTGTTTAAATGTTCACATAAAATCAAATACAATAGTTTTACGTGTAAAAATGTATTTAAAGCCACAATTAAAATAAGATGATGCAACCACCACAAATGTATCAAAACCTAGACAGCCTCAGAGAGGATGCAAACATTTTTACAAATGTAAGTTTAAGAGTACTTTCATGAATGCTACAATACATTTGCAAAACGTGCGTAAATATCACCTAAAGATTAAAGGATTTAATAGGGCTGCAGTATGCCGCAGCCCCATTAACCGTCCTAACAGAGGGAAAACTAATGGGTAGGCCCGCCAAAATTTTAAAAAGCAAGTCCCGGGGACCAACTGTTTTACCCCGTAGGTCTGCAGTATCGCAGCTAATTAGTTGTGGCATACTGCAGACCATTACCCTTGAGTTTAAAATACCGTGAAAATTGTTTCAGATATTACCAAGCAAGCTAGAAATTGATATAGGATATATTCTAAATATTTGATGACAATGTAAATAAGTGCGCTTATAATCAGCCAATACAAGCAAATATAACAAAAGTTTTATATCTGTGAAATCAATTAGTCAATTATATATATACTTCTGCTAACTTTCCCAAAGACACCCCATTTGTTATGTTGCTTTTCTTTCACCTACTGACATACATCTATAATCTATCTAGTCTACATTCGAAAATCTCCAAACGTCTATTACATAAGATATATTGGCCATGTCCACTTTTGATCTAATAGAAAAATGGGCCTTGTTTTGATCTGGTACGAAATTGGGTTTCCCTAAAAAAAATTTAAAGTATAGTCTACAGAAATGAGAAATATATAGTATTCTGGTATGTTGTGATTTGGCCTATATTATGTATTCTTTGATTAGCTATTTATTTTTTTAAGTTTTTACAACTTTTGATCTGTTCTGAATAGATTTATGAGCCTTTTAGAGGCTTCATAAAAAGCGTTACTGAAAACTTAGTATTGATTTCTTTTTGATATTGTTTTATGAGTTTCATTTACATTTGTGGCCTTCGAAAAGAGATTTCATGACATTCATATGCATTTGCTCTTCAAAAATCTACAATGGTACACTTTTATTTGATTTAAGCCTAGGGTTGCATCCAAATCCGGATATCCGCTGGATACGGATACGGATTTTGATATCCGTCCGGATACCAATACGAATATATGTACATATTCTTCCGAATACGGATACGGTTTTAGAAAAATTATCTGGATACATATACGGATATTCGAATATGTGAATTCGGATCCAAATACGGATCCGGATATTCGCAGAAAATACAAGAAAATATATCTTTTAAAATTATTTTTTTCATTAATAATGCTTATTTAAACCATACATATTTTACTCATTTTATATGCTGTGCATTAAAAAGAATATTATGACATTATTCTATCAATATTTTTTATAAATAACTTCTAAAATACACTAGTTATATTTAGCATATTTATTAACATGTTTATTTATTCATATAATATTCATTTTGATGCAAATTTGTCTCTATCAAATATTTTTAAGTCATTAAATAAGCATTTAATGAAACATATCCACATTTCCGCTTCACATTTATATTTGTTTTATATCATATGTTATTTATACAAATATCTGACTCATAGTCGTATCCATCTCTTTAATATCCATTTCGTATCCGTATCCGTTTTTTTTTACGCCTACGGATATGAATATTCCTTACCACACCATATCCGTATCTGAAACTAAAAAGCGGATACAGTAATTCTCATATCCGATCCGGATGCAACCATAATTAAGCCTACTCAAATATGTAACAAATACATAATTACTTCTTGTGCATGATGGAAGCAAATTAGGAAACTACAGCTATATAACACTTTTATATGTAAATCACCATCGTTAGAAATTTTATAACATCCTATTGCGACAGCGTCCACTCTCCAGGTTATTCTAAAGTAACCATATATCTTGTTCATCAATGATCTTATCTGGACCAATTCTTAACTGAAAAGTGTTTAATATATAACTCCTTGCAACCCTACATATTTGTACCCCCGCCCCAAAAAAACCTCAAATCTCATATGTTGCTTCAAGAAATCCCTTTGTCATTAGAGTAGATATACATAAAGAGGACATTAGCTTGTTTAAAGCAAGTGCATTACATTTATCCAATAATTTTTAATTTAACCATTTTTTCCATTGTAAAACCATCTCACTTATGTTAAACCTAACATTCAAATATACCACTCAAGTCTTCGGTTTAACATTCAAATATACCACTCAAGTTTTCATCTTGTGGTCATATCTAAGGAAACTGAACATGATATAGTGAAATGGATAATAAAATGATATAAGTAGTGTAAACAAAGACAATTGAATGAAAGTTTCCAAGAAAATATATTTCTTATATATAATTACCAAAAGTGATAAAAACTAAAACAAATTGAAAATAATATTCATCCTATATTATACTATAGACCAAGAAAGGTTATCATTGCAACTCCGAAGGATGAAGTTTTGAGTAAAATGTTTTTTATAACAATTTTCAAGATTTCAAGAGGGTAAATACAAATAGAACGATTAGAAAATCATAGTTTCAGCCAACTATAGAATCAGCCATTTTCGACCAACCGGAAAGGAACTGCTTGTACCATAGCACTATCTCATCATAATAATAAAAAATATGAGCAATCTTAAGTAACATTTACTCACAACGAAAACATATCACCCTTTCAGGATGTACTTAAGCATAATGATGAATTTGAAGCACGCTTGTATTTTGTCACACTACAACGAATATCGAAAATGCCCTCATGTATGGCTCTTTATTTCATGTCATGTCTCAAAGATGAATGCAATTTCTTACAGTAAATTGTATGGTCTGTGCCCATTCTTCTAAGCCTTTTAATAGTCTAGTTGAACCAGAAGGTTTACTATTTGGTGATATTGTTAGTTATATGTATGCCCTAAAGGCCATTACAGTACATACGATGTATATTGTAGTGGATGCTAGGACATATATAGGGAGGACTTTCTTACTCGACATGATAGTATGCTATCTGGTTGTACTTTATCTTAACATGTATTCTGATTGTCTCTATGTTACATGTTGATAAATCCCTTAGGATATGTACTCGACTACTGGGACTATGATGAGATCATACTAGTGGGGCCACGGTAGTCGGCGAGTACATCCTATAACTGTTCCTAGTCGAGGGTGTATCGAGATAGGACATCGATGCACCAGAGTAGACTAGCGTATACGCATCTTGACCCATATAATGGGCGATGGATGATCCCATATCCATCGGTGTTTGACATCAAGGATGGTGTACGGGTGCTCAGTGGAGACTGGGTACACTGGACGGACTCGCCGAGAACTCCCAGATGGTATTATACCATACGTCAGATGGCAGTTCTCCGGTGACACTGGTACAGAGTAGTCTGTTGACCCGAAATCGTCATAGAGTCTTGTGTGGTTCCCACTGTGCTTTGATTTCCATCATACCACGTCCAAGAGGGCGTGCAAAAAGGTGGCTTTTGGGTACAGTCCCGAATCACATGGAGGCAATGAGCGATAGGAGGGGATTCGTCTCTCCCGGTATAGGGAGTTGATGTTGTGCTGTGTTCGATTGGCTATAACCGGAAATCCCTGGCCAGGGTTGCTGAGATTTACTGGTAAGTGTTATCAGTAGTTTCTCGAACTGTTATAGACCTCATATCGACACGACTTATCGAACTACTGGGGTCTGACGTTTACCATCCCTAGGCGAGATATGCAACATATCAGACGACGAGACCGGACTGTACGGGAGTGTTACTGTTTGGATTCACAGGAGAATGTACAGGCTTGCTTGTTGATCTTCTGAGCGCTCAATACCTGAGTAGCTGTTACGTTTAGCTGACCGCTTGCAGCTTGTGGGTATTTGATATGATCATCACCTACTGCCGGCGTATTGACGATTCTTTAGAGTCCTACACAGAGGTTTCTTGGTTCAGGCAAAACGGAGTAGGAGCACATATGTGATATGTGCGGGACCGAGGATAATACGATATGAGATACCGTATTCTATTCTCGCGATATTTGATATCAGCCGGGTCATCGGATCAAGTGTTGATTCGATGAATCGGTACGGATAAATATTAGTCGGTTATATGCGATATAGCCGGATTGTCGGATCAAGTGTTGATTCGATAATTTAATGTATAATAATATATATGATATATTAAATTACATTAACTAATATTTGCTCACTAAAAGATTCTTTTTCTCACTCGGGTAATACATTGATATATATGCGATATATGTTAATTGTATTATTTTATTTGGTTACGATAAATATTATATATGTGATATATAATATTGTAACATGATATGATAACTAATGCAACTTGTTTAGTGGAGTTTAAACATGATTAGGGTTTGGATTAGGGTTAAGCTTTCTAGATGTTTCTAGAAGGTTTTCTTTTTGCCATGATAAAGATATTTACAAGTGACTCATGCTTTAACCCAACCCAAACCCTAACCCTAGTCAATTCTCTACAATGGTTAAGTCAACCATGATTGCATTATTCTTCATATTAATCCTTTCTTATTCATCACAAAAGGAAATGGATCACTATTCTTCTTCTTCCTTCATTCTTTCATGAAAAAGCTTGCTTGATTTTTCCAAAGTGATGAATAAATATGAGAAAAGATAAATAAAGAGAGCAAAAATCCTACTTCATCATCCTCATCTTCCCTTGCCATTTAGATGAGGGTGTTCACATCATTTCATGAGTGTTAGCTTGTGTTAACGGAACTTCAAGGTAGATTATCTTAGTATCGAAGATCGGAAGCAAAGGTTGCGTCTTTCTCTTCGTGGAACCTCTCGAGAGTCCGGATCCCGATGATCGCAGCGAAGGGACCACAACACGGAGCATATGAAGTAAAGGACCGGATCTACAAAGGTTGTAATCCCTCTAACTTAGTGTTAAAATGTTTAGCATGTTAGTTTTCGCCTAATCTCTAGTTTAAAGTTCCGTATTCGGGTTGTTCGGCACGGCTAAATTTTTATTCGGGCATGGTTGATGCCTCGTAGACCCTTATGCGCGTGCCTAGCAACCCTTCAGTGGTATCAGAGCCAAACTAGAGCTTTAGACGAAGTCTAGACGAAGTTTAAAGTCCGATCGAACCCGAAACCCCGACTCCAAAATGCTCTCTGGAAATTTTCTGAAAATTTGGATTTTTGTCAATTAAAAATTTCTAAAAAATTCAGCAGGGTCTTATTAGAATTACTGTGAAATTCGAGGGGCTAATTCGTCAAAGGTGCGGCGGAACCGCGGCAGAAGCCTGGCTTCTGCGGCGGTTCCGCGGCCATTTGATGACGTCACCCCTCCTATTTTGCACAGTAATTCCTATTACACAGTGCTGAGTTCTCTGGGAATTTTTAATTTTTATTCTACAGTTGAGTCTTCTGGGGTTGTTTTGGGGATTCGATGTTTCGATCGGAGTATTAGATTTTGTCTATGTGGCTTTCCGGGTAATTTTTAGAAACTGTTAAAAAGTTCGAACGGATATCAATAACTCACTTTTTCCCCTGTCGGAAATTTTTTCAAAAGTTGGATTTTTTCTCGTGTTTAAGAATGTTCTAAGTCATGCAAGTAACTCGGTGGACCCTCTAGAAGACAACAAACCTTAACTCGATTATATGACCGTCTTGAACTGCCCTTTGAACCTTAGGGTTTGGGGCAGTACGGCGTGCCACATGTGAGGCGTTGGCTTGACCCTTCTACGGCTGGACCATTGGTACTGTGGCATGTAATGAATGTTTTTAAACTGATTTCAAGTGTTGAGATATATTGGGGAAATCTTGGGTGCTTGATGATTCGATCGGAAAGTTTAACTTTTTCTATTTATCTGGAATGTGATACAATATTTGGAATCCACAGGTAGTTATGAGATAACTAATTTGAATATTATAAACATAGCAGTTTAGTCTCAATTGATCGGTTGCCACGGAATTTTGATGTGATCAAAAGTCCGTCGCAATCACGTAGTGTACGCGGATACTCGCCGGGTAAACTTAACAGACAGCCATGTCCCATAGCCCCGACCAAGTGACTGTAGGAGAATCCCGTCGCCGAAAGCATCCGTTCGGATGCTCGCGGTAGCGGTGTTCCGCCTTGGTGCACTTCGTCGACGGTATCGGGGGTGCGGCCGCCTACTAAAGTTTGCGACGAGCATTCGATCCGTATATCGGGAATCTTGTTGAATTGCCGGACTTGATATTGAAAAGAGTTTTCGATAATGAGACTAAAATGCGGGGTTTATAATTGTTAGGCATGCGATGTCTAAGGAATTCATTTGGTTAGGCATGCGATGTTTAAGGAGGTTGCGGATTCCAACTGTTGTAGTTTTACACTTTCTTTTCTGTGACCGTAAGCGTAGTATGTGGTGTATCGCCGGCTTCATTGCTATACATCAACGACAATTGGGATACGCATACTTGCTTACGTTGATGATATGAGATATTATGTGTTGCTGTGATATGTTGTATTGGATCGTCGCGTTTGAATAGCCGGGGGTTTTATGTGATGAGAGTTTTTTCTTTTTCATTCATGTAAAATTCTTTTGTATGTAATATTCTTTTGTTGGGGCACTTCCAGATAGCGGAAGATGTCACCGTTGTATATTATTTACTTTTCCATATTAGGTAGACCCAAGACGGGGAGCACAAGTAACCGGTTCTAGGGTCCAGTGGGAGACCATCTCGAGGAGTCGAGACCGGGTCTCCTAACCCTAGAATTGGCAGTGTTACTTGCCGCTCTCGTAGGGGTCTGGGGATGTGGGTTTGGCTATTCATCGCGACCGTGGAATCCGTGTTTTATACAGGCTCGTATTGAAAACACGGACGTCCTAGTATATCCAATATTTCATATATGTTCTTCTGCTGCAATGTTCTGTGATGAGATCATATTACTGCCTGAGACGAATGTTTATATTTTATATATATGAGATATATGTTATATTGCAGATTTCGTTTCAAATGTGATGCTTGCGAAGCATATTAAAATGGGACTTCATTAATGAGATTAATGAAATAAAAGAAACCTAAGATGTTGTAGAAACTTGTTTTAAAAACTGGTAGCTACGGTTCTTGTTTTGCATCGCGGTGTTCCTTGTAGAACATCCTGCACCTTATTCGATAGGGAAAGGACCGAGATCCCTTCACCGGGAGTGACTCCTTTAGCGATAACTGCCAGATGCTACAAACTCGGTTTGTCTTTTGATTGCTTCTATAGTTCTTGCTTTGCATAGTGGTATTTGTGAAATATCCTGCACCTTATTCGATGAGGAAAGAGCCGACGATCCCTTCACCGGGAGTGACCCCTTTAGCAAAACTAGAAAAGCCTCAAAAACACTCCATTTAAAATCACTCGATTCTACAACGATATCAAGTTCATTACGCAAAAGGTTTTCTTAAAAACCTATCGTAGCCTTCCGTCATTTCAGATAAGTCCTACTTAGTATTCGTGCTACGTTTGTTGACCTCCGTCAAGGCGTAGTGTGCGGTAGCTGACTATTATTTATCTGCTTAAGCATATGATGCAGATTGGATTAGGGTAGTCGTGCGGCCTTGTTAACCTCCGTCAAGGGTCGTGCGGGTGGGTTTAATTCAATCAGGAAATGACGGGTTGAACTTGACTAGTAGCCTATGGTTTGTTGACCTCCGTCAAGGTCATAGGACGTTAGGGGCAAAATATTATTGGGAATTTCAAGTGTTGAAATTTGTAATGAGATTGCATACCTTCTATGAGATAGTTGGATCCCGATACCCGCTGCGAGTAAGAGTTACTCCTGGGAAAGTTTTACACATTACAATTAGCCGATCAAGTAGGTATCTAGAAAGGTGTTAACGGGGTTACGCCTCTGGGAAAATGAGATTACTTTAATTAGGTTCGTGCGAAAGCACGGGGGACCTCCCTCAAAGTACCGACACTTGCCTGGCTGAAAGATTGGCGAACTTGTAGCGTGTAATTAATCCCGGCTAGTCTTTCCTTTTAGGGTTTGAAGGAAGATTTGACTAAAACAGTGGGAGACATCCTGATTAGATATATTAGATAACCAATCTAATCTTGCAAGAGCATACGCTGAGTGTCTTCTTCTCTCTCTCCAGGTAGCGACCATATCACGCCTTAATCAAGATAATAATACGGATATATTGACCGAACCCGCTTGTTATACTGAGCTTGGGAACGTTGGTCCCGCTCCAACTTATAATTGTTATAGGACAGAGCAAGAAATTGGGGATTACCAGAATTCCCGTGCCGCCCAAACGAAGAAAGTGCATGTTGATGCATCTTCGGGTGTGTTCATTACAGAGAACTGTTTCTCAGTATCTTTTACGTCCTGGGTATGTGATACCGGATCAGGATCCCGTATATGTAATCTGTTACATGGGCTACAGATAGGTAGAGAACTGAGAACGGGTGATAAGTTTCATGAGACAGAAAACGGTGCAAGTGTTGCAGCCAAGTCTGTTGGTCACTATCACCCTGTATTACCTGAATACATTGATTCTGAACAAATGTTATTAGATACCGAACCTTATATACAAAATCATATCAGTCTCTTTATTAGTAAAGAAAGGATATAATTTTGTATTGTTGGATAATATTTTGAACATTTCCTATATCAAGAGTTGATCGGTTCAGGCATGTTATCTAAAATCATTGACGTTCTAAATCAAACTACAGTTCTTAGTATACAGAACACACACAAGAGGAAGAGTTCAGAAATGAACAAATCCTTCTTGAGGCATTGTAGACTAGGTCATATCAATGCGACCCGACTGGCTGAAGTTACATTTAGATGCATATTTAAATTAGTTTGAATTTACATCTTATAAAACTTGCCAGTCATGTCACAAAGATAAGATGACCATAGCTCTGTTTATTGGAAACAGCGAAAGAGTTAGTGAACTCTTGGGAATTGATACATGCTGATGTATGAAAGTCCCCAGTCTACACATGCCAAGACAGGTTCTTTTTACTTCATTACGTTCTCTGATAATCTCTCAAGATTCAAACATGTGTTCCTGTTGAAACATAAGTCCGAACCTTTTGAGATATTCACAGAATATAAGTCAGAAGTAGAGAACCAAAATACGGGTATAAGTATTATGTCTTTTGATAAGATCAAGGAGGAGAATACTTGAGCACGGAATTCCTGGACTATTCTAAAGGTGAATGAGATTCTCTCTCAGCATTACTCCTCCGTATACACCATAGAACGATGGTATATCGGGGCGGAGCAATAGCACCCTATGTGATATGGTGTGCTCTATGATGAGTACTACTGAGTTTCCTATTTCCTTTTTGGGAGTTATGCACTCGTGAAGTTGCATACCTATTGAATAGGGTTCAAATCAAATTAGTTGCCTACCACTTCATATATGATATGGAAAGGGAAGAGCCCATATCTTAAGCTTGTTAAGATTTGGGGTTGTCCGGCCTATGTCTAAAAACAAAATCCGGACAAGCTCGAGGCAAAGACTGTTATGTAGAACTGGAAATGTTCCAACTATACAAATTACAGCTGATGATTTGATAGAACCAAAGGATTCAATAGTTTCCAACGAACCTCAGCCTCTCTGCTGACCTAGTAGGGTTCCTCACCCACCTGAGAGATACTTCGGTTTCTCTATGACAGTGGGAGCGAGGATTGCATCATGAGATGATGACCCAACTAGTTTCGAGCTGGCCATCAGGAGTGGGACTCTGTAAGAATGGCTGGATGCTTATCGATCTGAGATGGAATCCTTATACACCAACAAAGTATGGACTTTGGTTGCTTTATCTGAAGGGTTAAATCCCCATCAGGAGCAAGTATATCTTGAGAAGATTACTTGGTGTACATGGAAAAGTTGAGACTTTCAAAGCTAGACTTATTAAAGGTTTGCATCATTGACCAGGTATGGATTATGTTGAAACCTTTTCTAAAGATCTATGCTTAAGTCCATCCAGATCCTACTTGCCACGGCTACATACCATGACTAGGATATCTGGTGGTTGGGTGTCATGACTGCTTTTCTAAATGATATTTTGGAAGAGGGCATCTATAAGTACACAGCCAGAGGGCTTTGTAGACAGTGGGAGCAGCGGAAACGTGCGCAAGATGTTTTATGTGATAAAACATGCATCGCGGAGTTGGAACATCTGTTTTGATGTGGTAGTCAAAGAGTTTGACTTCATCAAAATGGTAGATGAACCTTGTATATAGAAAAAGGTAGTAGAGAGTATGGTAGGTGATCCTCGTAGAGTACGTGGATGACATACTCTTGATAGGGAAGGAGTTTCCTATGCTACGCTCGGTCAATCTCCGCTTATCACAAGGATTCTCCATATAGGATCAAAGTGATACCTCCTAAATCCTGGGCTTTGGATCTATAAGATAGATCTAATTGGATGTTAGGACACTCACTAGTTGTAGTGAGATGGTATCAATCAATCCTGAGGAAAATCACTGGAAAGGTTCCAGAGTGATAAGGACGACTGAATGTCAGTTGCAGGCATTGTCTACACCCTCAGTGGAGGGACGGTATGTTGGAAGAGTTCCAAGCTAGATACCGTGACATACTAGATGATTAAAGGCAAGATACATCGTTACCAAGGATGCTACCAAAGAGGCAGTCTGGATATATATAAGTTCATAAGATGAACTTCGTTCCTACCATTGTGTGACAATGGAGTTGTGACTTTAGCCAAGGAACTACCGTCCCATCAGAAATCCAGATATAATTCTTAGGCAGTATCACCTAATCATGGAGATGGTTGATCTCCAGGGAGATCGAAGTTAGGAGAGCAGACACAGAGAACAACAGCGCGGATCCACTCACAAATGCCTTTTTCCCAGTAGAGACTTTTATGGGATGGTTGATTATGAGATACTTCAACCGCAGCTAATTGTTGGGTATGCGATACCATAACAGATGGCCCTAGTGCAAGTGGGAGATTGTTAGTTATATGTATGCCCTAGAGGCCATTACTGTACATACGATGTATATTGTAGTGGATGCTAGGACATATATAGGGAGGACTTTCTTACTCGACATGATAGTATGCTATCTGGTTGTACTTTATCTTAACATGTACTCTGATTGTCTCTATGTTACATGTTGATAAAGCCCTTAGGATATGTACTCGACTACTGGGACTATGATGAGATCATACTAGTGGGGCCACGGTAGTCGGCGAGTACATCCTATAACTGTTCCTAGTCGAGGGTGTATCGAGATAGGGCATCGATGCACCAGAGTAGACTAGCGTATACGCATCTTGACCCATATGATGGGCGATGGATGATCCCATATCCATCGGTGTTTGACATCAAGGATGGTGTACGGGTGCTCAGTGGAGACTGGGTACACTGGACGGACTCGCCGAGAACTCCCAAATGGTATTATACCATACGTCAGATGGCAGTTCTCCGGTGACACTGGTACAGAGTAGTCTGTTGACCCGAAATCGTCATAGAGTCTTGTGTGGTTCCCACTGTGCTTTGATTTCCATCATACCACGTCCAAGAGGGCGTGCAAAAAGGTGGCTTTTGGGTACAGTCCCGAATCACATGGAGGCAATGAGCGATAGGAGGGGATTCGTCTCTCCCGGTATAGGGAGTTGATGTTGTGCTGTGTTCGATTGGCTATAACCGGAAATCCCTGGCCAGGGTTGCTGAGATTTACTGGTAAGTGTTATCAGTAGTTTCTCGAACTGTTATAGACCTCATATCGACACAACTTATCGAGCTACTGTGGTCTGACGTTTACCATCCCTAGACGAGATATGCAACATATCAGACGACGAGACCGGACTGTACGGAAGTGTTACTGTTTGGATTCACAGGAGAATTTACAGGCTTGCTTGTTGATCTTCTGAGCGCTCAATACCTGGGTAGCTGTTACATTTAGCTGACCGCTTGCAGCTTGTGGGTGTTTGATATGATCATCACCTACTGCCGGCGTATTGACGATTCTTTAGAGTCCTACACAGAGGTTTCTTGGCTCAGGCAAAACGGAGTAGGAGCACATATGTGATATGTGCGGGACCGAGGATAATACGATATGAGATACCGTATTCTATTCTCGCGATATTTGATATCAGCCGGGTCATCGGATCAAGTATTGATTCGATAAATCGGTACGGATAAATATTAGTCGGTTATATGCGATATAGCCGGATTGTCGGATCAAGTGTTGATTCGATAATTTAATGTATAATAATATATATGATATATTAAATTACATTAACTAATATTTGCTCACTAAAAGATTCTTTTTCTCACTCGGGTAATACATTGATATATATGCGATATATGTTAATTGTATTATTTTATTTGGTTACGATAAATATTATATATGTGATATATAATATTGTAACATGATATGATAACTAATGCAACTTGTTTAGTGGAGTTTAAACATGATTAGGGTTTGGATTAGGGTTAAGCTTTCTAGATGTTTCTAGAAGGTTTTCTTTTTGTCATGATAAAGATATTTACAAGTGACTCATGCTTTAACCCAACCCAAACCCTAACCCTAGTCAATTCTCTACAATGGTTAAGTCAACCATGGTTGCATTATTCTTCATATTAATCCTTTCTTATTCATCACAAAAGGAAATGGATCACTATTCTTCTTCTTCCTTCATTCTTTCATGAAAAAGCTTGCTTGATTTTTCCAAAGTGATGAATAAATATGAGAAAAAGATAAATAAAGAGAGCAAAAATCCTACTTCATCATCCTCATCTTCCCTTGCCATTTAGATGAGGGTGTTCACATCATTTCATGAGTGTTAGCTTGTGTTAACGGAACTTCAAGGTAGATTATCTTAGTATCGAAGATCGGAAGCAAAGGTTGCGTCTTTCTCTTCGTGGAACCTCTCGAGAGTCCGGATCCCGATGATCGCAGCGAAGGGACCACAACACGGAGCATATGAAGTGAAGGACCGGATCTACAAGGGTTGTAATCCCTCTCACTTAGTGTTAAAATGTTTAGCATGTTAGTTTTCGCCTAATCTCTAGTTTAAAATTCCGTATTCGGGTTGTTCGGCACGGCTAAATTTTTATTCGGGCATGGTTGATGCCTCGTAGACCCTTGTGCGCGTGCCTAGCAACCCTTCAAATATAAATTAATTGCTAAGTTGCATTCCAAGCCCCTCACTTCATTCAACCGCAAAAGTTTTTTCATTTTTTTGTAAAGGCTTCTTGATAAGAGTAGTCACCCGATTTTTTTATCGGGAGGGCCTAAAGGATGATGACGACGACAATGATGATGACAATAAGTCATCTGGCATATCACTATTACAAAGAATCATCTTAAAGTTCTACTTTGTGGATTTAAATACGTCTCATGTCAAAGTTCACCTTCCAAAACAAGACGAAAAAGAAGTTTAAACAAATGTAACAGCTATGCCCAAATAATACAAAAGAATTGTGCACGATAATCAATGCACCAAAACAACTATAAAATCCATAACAATTCTTGCATTGCAGCTTCAATGTTACAATTTCAAGGGGAAAATATGGAAACATGGTGAATGTTTGCAAGTTGAGCATCGACTATCTATATCTCAATGTTATGAAAATACGATATACGATTACATTCGCTTGAGGACCATATAGTGCATAAGTGGATTATGCGACGCATATGCAAATGCATACGTGATCTGTATTTTTTAAATTAATAAAATTCAAATATGTATACAACAAGCTTTCATCCTAAATTTTTGGGGTTGGTTATATGAATCCTTTTCCATTTTTCCTTGTCAAAGGCTATTTACTTTATTAAATTAACAATTAGCATATTGTTCCTAATAGCCTCTATCCATATTCGTTTAGACCTACCCTAACACCTAATTGTGCCAAAAACTACAACTTTGTCATTTTTTCTAACCGGGGTATCGACTAGTCTCCGTTAGAGATGTCGAAATCATCGCAATCGGTTCTCCCGTATATTATCCTCTGTGAGAGCTATCTCTATTTTATTACGAATACTCATTTCTTATCTTATCTTTTAATGTATTACCACTCATCCATCTTATCATTCGCATTTCAACCACATTTATTGTTTTGAGCATATTGTTTCTTAATTGTCTAACATTCTGATCTATAAAGAAGGACTAGTAGTATTATTGTCATCTTATAATATTTTATTTTAATTTCAAAGGTACCCCGCGATCATACAACGCTCCGAAACACTTCTCCATTTCAACAATCTCGTCTTAATCCTATGAATTACATCCTCTTAATTCTTCCCATCATGATTAATTATAGATCTTTAGTAACGAAAATGGTTCCTCCTAGATATTTCATGACCATCAATTTGCACGAACGCTCATTCCTACATAATGTTTTGCTAAAAGTATATTCCATATATTCGGTATTTATTCTACTTGTACTAAATCCTTTAGATTCTAAGGTCTCTCCATTTTTCTACTTGCATAATAACCTTTTTTTAGATTCATCAACTAGAATAATATCATTAGAAAACAACATATACGATGGCACATCATCCTGAATATGTGTGCTAAGTTCATCTTGGACTGAATTCATCTAATTCACAACATATTGTACACTTGAATAGTCCATTCTGTATCTCATTATTAGAATTTTAATCATAATCAGAAGTTTCTAAAGTTACTGACGGACATTTCATAGATTTGAAATTGAATACCATGAGCTCATGATGTGGTTGGAAACAAAACGAGTCACTATTGGACTTTTCATGCACAACTATGTTGGCACTAAAATCTAAAAACTAAATTCTAAATCCTAACGATTTTAAGGCCACTCTACATTTTTCTACTTTCGTAATTACCCTACTTTAGACTCATCACCTAGAATAATATCATCAGCAAACAACATATACCATGACACGACATCTTGACATGTCTACTAAATTCATCTATAACTTGTGTAAAGAGATATGAATTTAATGACGAATATTGGTGTAAACCTATAGTGATAGGAAAATATTTGTCTCTTCTCTAATTGTTCTCACTCTAGTAATTGCTCAATTATACATTGTAACATATCTTTAATCACGTCGATATATTAGTGAGACACTAGTTTATTTTCTAAAGCCACACCATAATATCTTCTTGAAGATCCTATCATAAACCTTTTCTAAGTCGATAAAACCATATGCAGATTGATTTTCTTCTTTCTATATCTCTTCATTAAGTTCTGTAATAAATAGATCGCTTTTATAATAGTCCTTCCTAGGATAAAACCAAATTGATTTTCAGATATGAACGTTTTTCCTTAATCTATGTTCAATTACTCTTTCGGATAGTTATATTACGACTCGTATGCTTAATTTCATGATAGTTTGAACAATTTTGTATATCTTTCTTATTATTATAAGTATCAAGATGCTTTTACTCCATTCATCAGGCATTTTCTTTGTATCCATAATTTTGTTAAATAAGTTAACCATATTGGATATATCTCCTAAACACTTCCAAAATTCAATAGAAATATCATCAAGTCCTACTGCATTTTCCAGTGTTGAAAAAACAGAATATTCGGCCGAATATTCGGATTCGATGGCAAAACGAACAAACAAAGCAATATTAGGTCAAATATGCGGTCAAACCGAATATTTGCCACACAAACCGTATATTCGGATGAATAACGTGAATATTCGGCCAAATTGACTCATTATGCCTAAAACAAAAAATCTCATAACTAAAAATTCAAATGTGGAATCCACAATTTAATTAAAAAACCAAGTGGAACCCACACTTATCATTTCACAAACGCTCTCTCTCCTCAATTATCTTCTCATTCTTCTTTCTCAACCAAGACTCGAACCCACAATCTTCCGATTTAGTTTGAACGCCTTACCATTAGGCTACATGTATATTAGTTTTCTATATCTTTATATTTTTTGAATTTTTATATGCAATATTTATATGAAAATATAGATGGCCGCATAATCTGAATAAACCGAATATTCACCGAATAAACCGGATATTCTTTATTCGCCGATTAATCGGACAAATTCCGAATTCGTTCTTTACAAGATTGGTTTTTTCTATTTTCATTTTTAAAGCTTCTTTTACTTTATTAAGTCTAATTTTACGATAATACAAAATGTCCCTATTATTTCCTGCATTGCTTGTTTCTACCTTAAGATCGTAATTATTATTTTCATTAATAATTTATGAAAGTAATTTCTTCATAATTCATTAATTTCATTTTCTTTTACTAAAACTTTTCATCTTACTCTTAATACGTGTAACGTTACCTAGGTCTATTTTTTTGCTCATATATATATATATATATATATATATATATATATATATATATATCTCCTTCCTTTGTGTAACGTTTTGAAAATTTATTAAGATTATTGTATAACTTAATTAGCCATATTACAAGTCTAAGTATGTAAGTAGTAATTTCTTTTGCTGTGCACACTTATTTAAAATGATAAGTTTTCTTAACTATAATAATAATTACTTAAGATTAAACAAAACATGTTTTTGGTGCCATGGCAAGTTAACACCTTTCTTATTCATTATTCTATTTTATTTTGTTGATTTTATATTATTGTTGTGAAAGGGAACATGAAGGTATGGAAAGGGGCATGGCTCTATTTTTTTATTATTGGAATAGGAGAGGGGGGTTTATGGTTAAGCCATAGCCATTCCCTCTTCATCCTCATCCTCTCCTTCTCATTCTTCTTCTCATTTCTTTTTTCCCAATTCCAAATTACACACAAATCCATATTCCATAACATTGAATTTTCATCCAAATACTTAAAGTAGAGGCCAAGATTTCAACTTGAGGCCACTTTGCAAGCTTGCTATTTTCTCTAATCCCAATCAAGAGGCAAAAATGCTATATTTAGTTAAGGTCAAGTTCTATAATGTTTGGGCTGGAAAAATCAGTGACATGCCTAGCGTTTCGAATTTTTTGATAACTCTATATTAATAATTAGCTAAAAATTAAAACTACAAAGTTGTAGATAATTGGCTTATATTTTAGCAAAAGAATTTAGTTAAGTTTTACTGTAAAATAAATTTTATACAAATTTTTAAAGGAAGGGTATCCAAACTGGAAATTTCATTTCCAATGGCTGTTTTCACTCAAATTGTAACAATTTTCTTGATTTTTATATTAACAAGTTGGAAAATACGAAAATTGTAGGTTGTACATAATTTTGTGTAGATATCTCAAAAAATTTCATTTGCCTTGTTCACTTTACAAAATCTAGAGATATCATTTATTTAGTGCAATGGTGTTTTCTGGTCTGGTAAAATTATCCAGAAACATGTTTTAACTTTGTATTTATTTCATGTTCTAGACTTAGAAATTGGAAAAGATATTTTGGGGTATCTAAGTTAACTCATTTATCCATATGTAGAATTTTAGTTTAAGTCCAAATATCGCGTTTACTATTTTTGGTGATTTTTCAAAGTGAGCCGAAAAACTGCTAGTTTCAGAACTTCCATTATAAAATCCGCAAGCGTTTAAAGTTGAAATTCGACGATTCGGGATAGTTCTAGGTAACTGCGCACATGATTAGCATATGATCACACGTTTTAACTTAAGTGAGTTTGGTGCGCTTAGTATATGTATATATGTCGGTATCGGCAGTTTATTTTCTCATGCACGAAAGTTAGTGTTCGATTCTAGGTTCTTACGGAGACCTCCGAGACGGTGATGAAGCGCAAGATGGTCGTACGATACGACTAGCTCGATCCACATTACTGTGAGTGGAATAGTATCTCCAAGTGGGAAATTGGAAGATGGCGTATAACCCCGACTACCAGAAAATTTATAAACCTTCGTGTCATTATTTTAAACCTATTCGTGTCACTTGATTACATTATCATTCGATTAGTATTGTATTGAGTACCCTACCATGTTGCATGCCTATACTTGCTAGCCTTTCTATGTTTATTGATACTTAGTTAAAATGTCATGTTTCATTTCATCTCTTATATTCCGATTATGATTGGATATTTGGTTGATATCGTACGAGGTGAGATTCCATACTGAATAAGATGATAATTGATTGCCGAGTACGGTCTTTATTTATTTGACTCGTGGAGTCTTACTATTTACCCAGACTGGGATATTACGAAATGCTAAAAATTATACTCATTTTAAAACTAACAATTGTTCTATTTTAAACCATAATTGTATTATTCATAACTATTTATTCATTTACAACGCACGTTCGCACGACGATTAGTTTATTAGTACGCTACGTTTATATTATTCGTTCTTATTAGTTTCTTGTATTTAGTTTACAATACCATAATTTATATTCCAATTGCCATCATTATAGGAACACACACGATAAAACACTGCACAACTACCAACGATTGCCATGTTGCACAATCACAAACTCGCAGGTACACTACACATCATTGGTACTGCCATAACACTTAGGACTGGCATACTTACGTTATCCGTTTGTTTTGTGATTCTGTTATCTGTTGTTACGTTATCCGTTTGTTTTACGATTCTGTTATATGTTATGCTATACGTTATGATTCCGTTACACGTTACATACTGTTGATCTTGTGAGATTGCGATCTTTATTGTGTGTATCAATGGTATGGGACGGTAATATATGCATATATATATATATATCATTATTATTAATTACAAAGCTTACTTGTATGTAATGATATCCGGTTATCGAGAAAGGGGGGAGACCGATACAGGTATCATGGTTTTCTTGTGTGGTTAGTATGGTGGGATTGGGTAATCGAGAAAAGGGAGAGACCGGTTCGGATATACCGGTATGAGATATATTTGGTATGATCCAGTAATCGAGGAAGGGGGACAGACCGATTCGGATACACCGGTGTGAGATATGTTTAGCGTGATCCGGTAATCGAGAAAGGGGGAGAGACCAATTCGGATACACTGCTGCGAAATACGGTTGGTGTGATCCGGTAATCGAGGAAAGGGAGAGACCAATTCGGATACACCGGTGTGATATGATAAGATTTTGATTAGCGATAATTGACATGGATTCTGTGATAATCTTATTGATGATATTGATTTCATTGCGCTCACTTTTATTCTTCATGCTTATTATATAGTATATATACATATATCTTGCGATATTATTTCCATTCACTAAGTTAACAACTCACACTCGTTGTGCCATAGTTCATTGCAGGACCGACCGTACAGATACCTAGCGGCGGCGTTGGCGCGGTATCTTTTGGAATTCTTGCTTGCTTTTGCTCGGTGGGTTACGATATATAGGGTAACCATCTTGGATGTATATTCTTTTGTATCTATTGTCGCTTCATCTACAACTTATATAATTATTTGACTTAGATAGAGTCGAGCCTTATGTATATTTTTTTTAAGTCGACTCGGGTAGAGTTGTCTATGAATTTACTTATGCAATTGCTTAATTTTTTGCTTTTCATTCTTCGCCTGAGGCGTCGTATATTACTGCGTGGTTGTGTTTCCGCAAAGTGGGTGTTGCTTTTGCTCCCATATGTGGGATGCCTTTATATTTATCATTTTGTACTCGTTTTATTCAAACTTTACAAAGGAGGTGCGGTCCATTTTTCAAGCAATGTTTCAAAACAAGCTTCACTTTTTACAAAACTTTTCAAAACTCCACCTCCACTATTTCTTTTAAAAATGATTTAAATTATGGGTTTTTGGCTTACATGGATTGCGTCGTCTTTAGACGTTGTGTGATTTAAGTGTCGGTCACTTCCGTTTTCGGACCGTGACACTTTGTTCTTAGTTTTTTATATCAATTATCATAAGCTTTTAATTTAGCTTTAATAACCACCTTTTTAGCTTCTTTATTTACTAATTTATATATTTTTAAATTTTTCTTTGATTTTACATTTTTGCCAAATTTGATAGGAATTTCTTTTTACTTTATTTATCCTTTGAAATCTTCATTCTACCACATTACTTTTAAATTCATCTAGAATTTCCTTAGCTATTTTTTAATGCAACTAGTCATATTTCTTTATATAATGTTAGTTTAATCTACAGAAATCCAGTTTCCTTCATTTATCATTATATGTCTAAATAAAATTAAGTTTCTATTTTTTTAAATTCCATCATCTAGTTCTAGATCTTCTATCAATTTTAGCATTTCTCTTCCATCTTCTACTACATATATCTAATACTATCAATTTATGTTGACTGGACACTCTCTTTTAGAATATATTTGCAATTTTTCAAGTTATTTATCTAGCTTTCTAGTAAGGAAAAAAATCTATCTTGCTATTGTTCAATCCGCTTTTAAATAATATCAAATGTTCATTACTCTTCTATTATAAGATCGTAGATAGCTGCAAAATTCAATATCGTATCTTCCATACTATTTTCTACTTCAAACATATGCCCTCCCTCCATGCATGCTCTCATATCCACTGGCATCTTTACCAACATGACCATTTAAATCTCTTTCTATAAATAGCTTCTCATTCAGAGGAATATCCTGAATTAAGTCATCCATCTTTTCCTAAAATTTTCTTTTAATGCTCTCCGCCAAAACTACTTGGGGAGCATACACGCTAATAATATGAATTATCTCTTCTCGTAATACAAGTTTTATTAATATTATTCTATGTATATATGACGAAAAAAAGAGTAAATATGAAAAACAATACTGGAATGTTTATAAAATATAGTGCCCATAATGGAATGCTAATAACTTACCCAGTCATGAATTTATTTCAAAATTGCAAAAAGTGACAAATGTACTACATGACATTGATAATAATGCAATGCTAGGATAAAAAGCAAACCGTAATTGTATATGTAAATTCATCCTATTTCATCAAAAATTCATAGCATAACACTAAATTAAACTCCAAGATTGAAAAACCAAAATGAGAATATTTCATGATCAAAAGTTCATCGAGATCATAGATAGCAAATAATTCGAAAGAAACAATTAAAGTATTGTCATCGTCACAAATTAGTATCACAAATTAGTAAAGTCAATGTCATCAAACGATCCAAGCAATCAATTATCTTTGGTGTAGTCAAAATGTTTCGAAGAAAGCTTTTCGTAGACGGTATAACCACACAGAATTAAATAATTTCTAACAACAAATAGAAACATATCCATTTCTACTAGCAAATAATAGGAAACTAACATATTCAGACAGAAAACAAAACTAAAGAACGAGTGAGCAAGAAAAGGAAAGTGAAAAAAACGACTGAAGAAAATAAAAAAAAAAAGTAAACTTTGGACTATATGAAAAAAATTAACATGAATGCTAAACTATAATTTTTGTAAAGAAATAGAAGCCAAAAGGCATCATTTATAGCATTTTGCTTTAAAAACGTCGTCTTGCATGAGTTTTTGCGGAAGAGAGGAGAAGTTGTAACAAGAAAACCCTAATTTGTTATGAGAGAGAAAAGAAAGTGAAGAAATGAATAGAGAGAATTATTTTGCTTCGGAAAATGTTTTATACTTGCCTTTAAGTTATCAAGTATATATATATATATATATATATATATATATATATATATATATATAAACCGTAAACCCACTCCATGGAACCTAACCTAATTCTTAAGCTATTATGCATTTATACGGCCGGATAATGCGCTATGCGGCCGCATATCAACCGTATATTGCATTATGTGGATGCATAATGATTTTTATTTTTATGCTTCGAAGCTTATTTTGCTCCACATATTGCAAAAAATAGCCCCATCTCTATGTGCCATGTGGACACATATACATATGTGGCCGCATAGATCGCATACTATAATACTGCCAAAACGTAATGCATGATAGTTTCACCATCTGAAATAAAAATTAAAAGGCTAAGAAAGAACATAACCATATATAATCTATCTTGATCAAAACCTGAAAAGATAAATGAATGCCAATTCCAAAATCAATTCATAGAGCACCTTGTCATTACTTACCAAAAATAGTGCTCCTTGTCATAATCAAGTTTTTGCGACCTATTTAGATGAATGAAAGTTTCTGCCCCAAATATATAAATTTACAAAAGTCTAGAATAAAAAGAAAATAGTTTTTTGTATCACAAATTCAAAAAGTTCAATCCAAATTACAATTAACAAGACCCAATCCCTAAAGATTGTAAAAAGGACTCAGATCACTGTGTACAAAGTTAGCAAGTAGCAGATGATTGATCATTCAATAATCAGATGGCTTTCTACAGAAAGCCTAAATTAAGAAGAAATTGCTAGACGATAATCGAGATAACATCCCCAAAACCCTAATCAAGAAAATAGCAAGATTTGGGGCAGATAAACCATAGAAAGAAAGAGAGAATGACAGTTACTTGAATTGGTTGGAGAGTTGCCACATGTAAGGATTGTTCCAAGTGAGAGCCGAGAAGGCGAACGATCCGATCCATATGTTCACGAACCGTTCCGGATCGGTGTGCGGCACGCCCGGATCACCCCGATATGCATTACCAAAATACTTCTCCATGGCTGCTGCTGCTCTCTCTCTCTCTCTTTGTCCCTGTCTCTGGGGCGCTCACTCTTCCTTATATTATCTGCTTCTGTTGTTTTGGCCGTGATCTCACCGTCCATTTTTTCTGTGAGAATCAGATTTTGTTCATCTGCCGTTGAAAGAAAAAAGTGTCCCAATTTACTTGATATTTTTTGAATAACGATAAAATTACTAATTATAAAGATATCAATAAATAATACAATACCAAAAATAGCCTAGAAAATTAATTACTGATATTAAAAAAATGATAATACTTTCTTTAATAGTTCAGGACAGAAATGGTATGATTTTTTTAGTCGTGATGTGGCGGTAGATTAATTACTGATATTAAAAAAGTGATGATAATTTTCTTAATTGGCGTGCATTCCCCTAAAATGACAAGTAAAAAGTGACAGGGGAGTAATATTTTGAAATAATATTGCAAAAACTCAACTACTTTTTTGTAATAATTGCATTTTGGTCTTCCATAATGAATCTAGTTTCCTCATGTAAAGGATGTGTAGTGCTGTTATAAGCCAAACAAGAGGGTGTTTTCTGCAATTAAGCTCTATGCTATTGTTTTTAAGAAAATGCCATAGCAATTGTTATTAGATTAAACTTATAAAGTTTGGTTCCATACGGATATAATGCCCTCAAGGCAATTATTGTAATCGCAAGCAGCCGATTATGATGATTGAGGTTGGACCTATATGAATAGAACAGTCTTACTCGAGATGATGGTATACTATCTGGTTTGATTTTATTATTATGTACATGTCTTGTAGGGTATAGTATATCGCTATTAAATATTGATAGAGCACATAGGATTCATGCTTGACTGACAGGGTTATTGTGGCGATCACACTTGTGAAAACTGGGTAGTCTATAAACACATTCTTAAATGTCCCTAGTCGTAGGAATATCGAAACTGGGCATCAGTATTCCAGAGTAGACTAGTGTATACATTTCTTGACCCCGACGAGGGGCGATGGCCGGTCTCACAGCCATTCGTATTTGTTAGTCACCGAGATTGTATACAGGTGCTCATTGCGTTATGAGTTACACTGGACGGACTCGCCGAGATCATGCTAGATGGTATTATACCTATTGTCAGGCAGTAGGTCTCTGATGGCATGAGTACAAATTAGTCTGTCAACCTAAAATCGTCATTTATCTTGTGTGAGTTCCCACTATACTTTGATTACCCGCTACCACGGCTCAAAAGAGTCGTGCAAACAGGTTTTAGTTGAGTACAATCCCGAGCCACATGGAGGCAGTGATCGGATTGCGGGGATTCGTCTCTCCCAGTATTGAGGGTTAATGTCGCGCTGTGCCCGGTTGGCCATCACCATAAGACCTGGCCAGGCAGATGAGATTTACTGATTTTTCAGTAGTTTCTCGGATGGTGATGGGCTTGACATCGGCACGACTTATTGCATTATTAGGAGTCTGAAGTTTACCCCCCTCCTAGACACGATATTGAAAGTATGTCTTAACATCTTTACTAGGTTTCAACAAGTATCAAGTATGCAATTTTAAAAAATCTAAAGTGCTAAGTATACTAACCTAGAATCGAACTAGAGAATTAGGGTTTCAAAACAAGCAAATAAGTTCTAAACTAAGTGATAGGGGTTTACAACCTTTGTAGACCGGTCCTTCACTTCTAAACCTCTAAGTAGTAGTCCCTAGAACTCTTCTTTAAGCTCCACTTGAAGAAAGGATCGAGCTTGCTTGTTATCTTCGATGCCGAAAATGATCCACCTTGAAGTCTCTCTCACTCAAGCTCACTCTTCACTAATCAAGGTATTAGTGAAGCAAACAATCTAAACTAATGGGCTAAATTAGTATAGGTTGATGAAGTAGGAATTTTGCTCACATGTTTTTCTTCTTTTTTCTTTTCTTTTCTTATCTCAAGAAAATTCTAGAGAGGAAGAAGGAGATGAACTTGGATGAGAGAGAATGAACCATGAGGTAAAGTGATGACATGAGATTGATAATGATAAATATCAATGAATAAATCCAAGAGAGAAGTGATGAGTCATGGTTTCTCAAGGCTTCTACAAACATCTTTAGAAAATGACACATTTCATTTTCTTTTTAATTCATTAATTAAATCATTATCTATGTTAGGGATATGTGTCACGCCCCGCTTCCCAGAGTACGCAAGATTGGGCACGTGACATAGCCAACCATGCTACCTGTGGGTAGGAAGTATCCATCCACAGTCACATTACGGTTGTAAGGATATCAAGAACAAGATAATAAGCTAATCTAATACATGTCCAAATCCATAATAACAAGAATCAATAAACAATAAGTGCGGAAGCAAATGATCCAATGCAATAATAGAAAGGTACGTCCCGTAATGCGGGATCACACCTGGAAATAAAATGCAATAAATGAACTAACCACTACAGAACTCACAAATCAGCCTGCTGGCTGAAGTACTCCTGCTCGGTCGACGACAGTGGTACAGAATCTGGGCCATGCAAAACCCAGACGTCAGCGCGTCATGACATCAAGTATATAATGTAAACATGATAATAAGCAGTGCAGGTATGAACATGAATAAAGCAGTACAATAACAGAGCAGGGTAAAGTGCAATGGTGACTGAACTGTCCTATCAGGTTTCTACTCTATAGTCTTTGAAATCAATTGATGAATCGTCGATGTAACTCAATAGTATCCCGTACATACCCGGGACCACGGCCACAATATTCTCGGCTGTAGCCGAGACATGCCGTTAGGCACAGAATAGGAATGTGTACACTCGGTATTACCCCGTACATACCTGGGATCACGGCCACAATATTCTCGGTTGAAACCGAGACATGCCGTTAGGCACAGAATGGATTGTGTACACTCGGTATTACCCCGTACATACCCGGGATCACGGCCACAATATTCTCGGTTGAAACCGAGACATGCCGTTAGGCACAGAATGGATTGTGTACACTCGAACGGTAGTGAACTGTCGAGTTACAAGTCAGGTTCATCTTTGATTTCCCCATACCCCCAAGTTATATGTCAGGTCAGGTATTCAGTAGTCAAGGATCAATACCAACACATGATCAAAAGTAGGTCTGTCTGGATAGACAGCAAGAATGGTCCAAAAGAACCCCAAGTCATGTTGTAGTCCAAAAGGTTGGGTCAGTATGTATAGGGTGTCATGTCCGGTGTATCAGTACATGTGTCAGGTGTATCAAATCGGGTCAATAGGTAATGCAATCAGGTGTATGCTGATAACAGGTATAGTAACGAATAATGAACAACAGCAGGAACAGTAACTAACAATATTATTCTATGTGACCACAGTGATGTTTTGTATTCTCTTATAAACAGGTTTACGCACCTTTGGGGTGCAATAGCCACAAGGTGAAGCAATATCAACAACATACGCAATGAAGCTACATGAAGTTAAACTAAAGCATAATAATTGTCTCATGGGTGATTTAACAAATGAAGTGAGGACGATCTACTTGGTCTAGTTAGTTAAAGTGTGAAAAGCAGACCGGTTAATTACAAGCAACTACTATATTGATTTAATGTTACGGATAATCGTGGCTGTCAATTCTAAGTTATAAAAGGGTATCGATGTTACAAATAACTATGTGGTTATAATATGATGATTAAGTTTGTAGCATGTTAAAGCAAGTATTCGGATACTTGCCTCGACGGTTTCGCAAACCGGACAGCACGGATGCGACGTCGGCAGAAAACACGAGACGGGTGCACGGACTTCGGATCGAGTCCCAACAGAGAACAACGGGATCACACGGACCAGGGTACTTCGCTGGAGCGTCGGTTCACCAAGACGGCACGGTCGGATTCCGGCAAAAGTCACGGCAACGAGGTTAGCAACAATGATATATGGAATAAGATCAGCGGGGGTTAATGCACAAAAGGAAAGATGAGGAAGCTTACAGAGAGATACCAAGGGGGCGACCACGGCGGGCTCGACGGCGCTGGAACGCCGGCGAGGCAGTGACGGTGGCTGCGAAGGCTGGAACAGCCGCTGGGTGTGCTGGAGAGGGGGTACGACAAGTGGAGGAGGGTGGTGGTCGGCTCAGGTGATCGAGGGGGAAAGGAGGTGGCGCGGGAGACGTCGACGAGGGTCGTCGGCACGATTTCCGGTGACCCGGGGATGGTGCAGGGTCGGGCTGCGGGTCTGAAGGTATTCCGGCGAGGGGAGGAGGAAGGCGCGGCTAGGTCGAGGAGGCGATGACGGCGACGGTGAGGTCGCGGGGAGGTCGGCGGCGAGGTCACGACGCGGCTAGGGTTAGGGCTCGAGGGGGTTCTCGTGGGTTTTCTTGCGTGAAGCTTGAGGACGTGAGGAAAATATAGAGGGAGAGAGAGAGATCTGATGGGAGAGAGAGAGAGGATTAAAGGAACAGAGAGAGGGTTAAAGGCCGGGGCCCACGAGGGTTGCCTCTTGATTGGCCAGCGAAATAAAAAAGGAAAGGGATTAAAAGATTTCCAAATATTAAGTGGTTAAGAAATCGTAACTGAGTAGGTTATGGATATATAATATAGTTTTAGAATATTAAATTAAATGGGCATTTTGGCGCTAAATGAAACATTTCCAAATCGCGCCCGGGTTGCGCCCAAATGTTTCAAATTCAAATTATAGGATTTTAAGCGAGTTCCAAATTTTAAAAAGAGATGTTTTATGATTAAAATGCATGCCCCCAAGTCGGACACTTGCACGCGCGCGTAGTCGTCCAAACTTGCCCGTTTAGCCGAACGGGAAGAAATCTCGACACGCGGACGCTACCACGCGACTAGTGGCGACGAGTAGGCCAACATGGATATTTCTAATTTCATTTTAGGTGTTAAAATTTGTTATGTGCCAAAATGACTTAACCGGTTAAAATTTAGCAATAGACACCAAACAAACAAGATAATTGAAATGAGCAATGTCTAACACTCAACTAGTACCAGAATTAGTATTATTGGGCTCGGGTGTTACATCATACCCAACTACAAAAGAATTTCGTCCTCGAAATTCCAAGAATACAAGGTAGCTAACTACGGGAAAAGGTGAGGAAATTTCTGCCGGATCTCGTCTTCTCGCTCCCAAGTGGATTCTCCATGCGATCGATTACCCCAAGAAACTAGCACAAGGGGGATAACCTTGTTCTTAAGAACCTTTTCTCTTCGATCCTTGATTTCAACTGGTCGCTCCTCAAAGTTAGGTCCTCCCGTAAAGTCAACTCTGAAAGATCCAAGACGTGAGTTTCATCGCGAACATACCTTCGTAGTGGAGATACATGAAACACATCGTGCACTCCTGCCAAAGACGGGGGTAACGCCAAACGGTACGCTACCTCTCCAACGCTCCAATATCTCAAAGGGTCCAACGAATCGAGGACTAAGCTTTCCCCAACTTCCAAAGCGAATCACCCCTCTAGTTGGTGATATCTTCAGGAATACCAAATCACCCACGGCGAACTCTAGAGGTCTTCTTGACGTGTCGGCCCAACTTTTCTGTCTGTCTTGAGCTGCCTTCATATGCTTCCTGATGGTATTCACCTTCTCGACTGTCTGTACCACCAAATCTGGTCCTAGTAACCTTCGTTCACCAACATCATCCCAACAAACCGGCGAACGGCACTTACGACCATACAACGCTTCAAACGGAGCCATCTGAATTGTCGCTTGGAAGCTATTGTTGTATGAAAACTCCACCAGGTGTAGATGATCTTCCCAAGAACCTTTGAAGTCCAACATGCAAGCCCTCAACATATCTTCAAGGGTCTGGATCGTTCTCTCCGATTGTCCATCAGTCTGAGGATGATAAGCTGTGCTAAACTTCAATCGAGTCCCCAAACTTTCTTGTAAACTCCTCCAAAAGTGCGACAAGAACCGAGTGTCCCGATCGGACACGATGCTTACCGGCACTCCATGCAATCTGACAATCTCCTGCATGTATCGCTCTGCCAAAGTCTCCGTCGATTGACCAACCCGAAAAGGAATAAAGTGAGCTGCCTTGGTCAAACGATCGACAATCACCCATACGGCATTGTTGCCCTTTGGACTCCGCGGTAAAGCTGTCACGAAGTCCATGGTTATATGTTCCCACTTCCACTGAGGAATCGGAAGTGGTTGCAACAAACCAGCAACCCTTTGGTGTTCGGCCTTGACTTGCTGACACACCAAGCACTTAGCCACGAAGCGAGCAATTTCCCATTTCATACCTTCCCACCAGAAGTGTTGTCGAATATCTCGGTACATCTTTGTCCCTCCTGGATGTACAGAGTAAGCTGAACTGTGTGCCTCCTTCATGAGCTCTTCACGCACATCTCCTTTTGGCACACACACACGGCTACCATATCTCAACGAACCGTCTTCGTGGATCAGTAAATCGGTTCGTAATCCGGCTTCAACCTGCTCTCGAAACTTTTGTAGTCTAAGATCCTGCGATTGTGCCGCTTTAATCTTCTCAACTAAGGACGATTGTACTTGCAACTGCATCAACTGTCCTGTAGCAGAGGGTAGCACAACTTCCAAGTCAAATCTCCGAAAATCCACAATGATCTCTCTCTGTGCAGTCAATAACTGAATTGCTGGTAACCGACTTAGCGCATCTGGCACGACGTTAACTTTTCCCGGATGGTACTTAAGATCAAGGTCATAGTCGGCCATTAGCTCCAACCATCTGCGTTGTCTCATGTTCAACTCCTTCTGAGTGAACACATACTTTAAACTCTTGTGATCTGTAAAGACTTCGACTCTCTCGCCCAAAAGGTAGTGTCTCCAAATCTTCAGGGCGAAGATCACGGCTGCAAGCTCTAGGTCATGAGTCGGATAGTTCTTCTCATGAGTCTTCAGTTGTCTCGATGCGTAAGCGACGACTTTCCTATTCTGCATCAAAACACATCCCAATCCCTTTCCGGATGCGTCGCTATGAATCACCAGTCCTCCTGAATCATCTGGTACGGTCAGGATAAGGGCGGTTATCAACTTCTGCTTCAACGTCTCGAAGGCCAATGCACATCCATCCGTCCAAACAAACGGTACCCCCTTACGCGTAAGCTTGGTTAACGGCTCAGCTAAACGAGCGAAGTTCTCCACAAATCTTCTGTAGTAACCGGCCAAACCAAGGAAACTTCTTATCTCCGCAACATTCTTTGGAATAGGCCAATCTCGAACTGCTGCAATCTTCTCGGGATCAACGGCGATTCCATCGCCCGACACAACATGCCCCAGAAACTTCACTTCTTCCAGCCAGAATTCACACTTACTCATCTTCGCAAATAACTTCTCTTGTCTCAGCGTCTGCAGTGCGATCCTTAAATGCTCAGCATGCTCCTCCAGACTCTTCGAGTACACCAGAATATCGTCAATGAATACCACAATAAACTGGTCCAAGAACGGTGAAAAGATCCTGTTCATCAAATCCATGAATATTGCCGGCGCATTAGTCACTCCGAAGGGCATCACTAAATACTCGAAATGCCCATACCGAGTTCGAAACGCCGTCTTGCAAATGTCTTCTGCCTTCACTCGGACCTGATGATATCCTGATCGCAAGTCCAGTTTCGAGAATACCCTCGCGCCACTAAGCTGCTCAAAAAGTTCTCCAATGCGAGGGATCGGGTATTTGTTCTTAATAGTCACCCGGTTCAATTCTCGATAATCAATGCACATCCTTCTCGTGCCATCCTTCTTCTTTACTAAAAGAACTGGAGCTCCCCAAGGCGAGTTGCTGCTTCGAATCCATCCCTTCTCGAGTAATTCACCAACTTGTTTCTTAAATTCTTCCAATTCCACCGGTGCCATCGGATAAAAGATTTTGATACTGGCGCTGCACCAGGAATAAGGTCAAACGCAAACTCCACATCTCGCTTCGGCGGTAAGCCTGATATATATGCAAACACATTCATAAAGTCGCGAACAACTGCCGGCTCTTCATTACTATCAACTTCCATAGCTGCAAGAACACTGTTCGTCGGCCTAGCCCTAAACTCGACCGGCCCGACAGAACTGCTTCCTTACCGCAACTGCTGTCTGCATCGTTGGCCGCGAAAGGTCCAGCGAGACTACTGAGTCTCGTCCACTCCGCTGCATGCACGTCCACGGTTGCTCCATTCTGCCTTAGTCCGATAAATTTCTCCTCCATTTCCTCCCGTGCAGTCCGCGGGAAGAACTTTTCCAAGAAACTTTTAGAGAAATCCGCCCAACTGATTGGCTTGGACAAGCGGGTCTCCTCCACCAGCCACCACTCTCGGGCGTAAGCCACCAGCTGAATGCGCACCACATCAACTCTCTTGTCGTCTGGGATCTGTGCCGCAATCAGTAAATTCTCCGTGTCTACTAGCCACTGCTCGGCTGGCAACGGCTCCTCCAGAAAAGTGAAAGTAGACGGATCCAAAAGTCTGAAATCTGCCACGGTCCCTACTCGTTCGACTGGTCTATTTCCATCGTTGTTTACAGACTGCTGAACGATCTGCAAACCTTCCTGAAACGAATCTGCTATTGCTGGATCAGCTCAGTCTGCCTCTTTGATTTCCAGCATTCCTCTTACCACTCCAAGCATGGCGGCTTCGTTCACATACCTCTGGTACGTCTTTAACTTCTTACCTGTCATAATCCTGAACTCAAAGCACCCAACATTAGCATGATGATAGATTCTGAATATGGATCAAGGCTAGAACTCCAAGATACTTAAATAGAGTACCGCATTGTAGCTATGCCGCGGTATCATAGCCGCAATTACTTAACTCCACCCAAGTCGCCTAAGTCCTAGAGATACAAGAAATTAGGTTTCCGAGTCGACATGCAAAGTAAGTTTGCACGTCGTAAAAGATATAATCAGGAAGAATGTGATTCAAGAATGGTGAAACGGTCAAAGTGGCAGGACATGTTTCCTAATCACGGGTATTCTGATTCGTGTATCGGGTGCAATACCCAACTACAAAGAATCAACCCAATTAACCTATGGGCTCTGATACCAAAAGAACCATGTCACGCCCCGCTTCCCAGAGTACGCAAGATTGGGCACGTGACATAGCCAACCATGCTACCTGTGGGTAGGAAGTATCCATCCACAGTCACATTACGGTTGTAAGGATATCAAGAACAAGATAATAAGCTAATCTAATACATGTCCAAATCCATAATAACAAGAATCAATAAACAATAAGTGCGGAAGCAAATGATCCAATGCAATAATAGAAAGGTACGTCCCGTAATGCGGGATCACACCTGGAAATAAAATGCAATAAATGAACTAACCACTACAGAACTCACAAATCAGCCTGCTGGCTGAAGTACTCCTGCTCGGTCGACGACAGTGGTACAGAATCTGGGCCATGCAAAACCCAGACGTCAGCGCGTCATGACATCAAGTATATAATGTAAACATGATAATAAGCAGTGCAGGTATGAACATGAATAAAGCAGTACAATAACAGAGCAGGGTAAAGTGCAATGGTGACTGAACTGTCCTATCAGGTTTCTACTCTATAGTCTTTGAAATCAATTGATGAATCGTCGATGTAACTCAATAGTATCCCGTACATACCCGGGACCACGGCCACAATATTCTCGGCTGTAGCCGAGACATGCCGTTAGGCACAGAATAGGAATGTGTACACTAGGTATTACCCCGTACATACCCGGGATCACGGCCACAATATTCTCGGTTGAAACCGAGACATGCCGTTAGGCACAGAATGGATTGTGTACACTCGGTATTACCCCGTACATACCCGGGATCACGGCCACAATATTCTCGGTTGAAACCGAGACATGCCGTTAGGCACAGAATGGATTGTGTACACTCGAACGGTAGTGAACTGTCGAGTTACAAGTCAGGTTCATCTTTGATTTCCCCATACCCCCAAGTTATATGTCAGGTCAGGTATTCAGTAGTCAAGGATCAATACCAACACATGATCAAAAGTAGGTCTGTCTGGATAGACAGCAAGAATGGTCCAAAAGAACCCCAAGTCATGTTGTAGTCCAAAAGGTTGGGTCAGTATGTATAGGGTGTCATGTCCGGTGTATCAGTACATGTGTCAGGTGTATCAAATCGGGTCAATAGGTAATGCAATCAGGTGTATGCTGATAACATGTATAGTAACGAATAATGAACAACAGCAGGAACAGTAACTAACAATATTATTCTATGTGACCACAGTGATGTTTTGTATTCTCTTATAAACAGGTTTACGCACCTTTGGGGTGCAATAGCCACAAGGTGAAGCAATATCAACAACATACGCAATGAAGCTACATGAAGTTAAACTAAAGCATAATAATTGTCTCATGGGTGATTTAACAAATGAAGTGAGGACGATCTACTTGGTCTAGTTAGTTAAAGTGTGAAAAGCAGACCGGTTAATTATAAGCAACTACTATATTGATTTAATGTTACGGATAATCGTGACTGTCAATTCTAAGTTATAAAAGGGTATCGATGTTACAAATAACTATGTGGTTATAATATGATGATTAAGTTTGTAGCATGTTAAAGCAAGTATTCGGATACTTGCCTCGACGGTTTCGCAAACCGGACAGCACGGATGCGACGTCGGCAGAAAACACGAGACGGGTGCACGGACTTCGGATCGAGTCCCAACAGAGAACAACGGGATCACACGGACCAGGGTACTTCGCTGGAGCGTCGGTTCACCAAGACGGCACGGTCAGATTCCGGCAAAAGTCACGGCAACGAGGTTAGCAACAATGATATATGGAATAAGATCAGCGGGGGTTAATGCACAAAAGGAAAGATGAGAAAGCTTACAGAGAGATACCAAGGGGGCGACCACGGCGGGCTCGACGGCGCTGGAACGCCGGCGAGGCAGCGACGGTGGCTGCGAAGGCTGGAACAGCCGCTGGGTGTGCTGGAGAGGGGGTGCGACGAGTGGAGGAGGGTGGTGGTCGGCTCAGGTGATCAAGGGGGAAAAGAGGTGGCGCGGGAGACGTCGACGAGGGTCGTCGGCGCGATTTCCGGCGACCCGGGGATGGTGCAGGGTCGGGCTGCGGGTCTGAAGGTGTTCCGGCGAGGGGAGGAGGAAGGCGCGGCTAGGTCGAGGAGGCGATGACGGCGACGGTGAGGTCGCGGGGAGGTCGGCGGCGAGGTCACGACTCGGCTAGGGTTAGGGCTCGAGGGGGTTCTCGTGGGTTTTCTTGCGTGAAGCTTGAGGACGTGAGGAAAATATAGAGGGAGAGAGAGAGATCTGATTGGAGAGAGAGAGAGGATTAAAGGAACAGAGAGAGGGTTAAAGGCCGGGGCCCACAAGGGTTGCCTCGTGATTGGCCAGCGAAATAAAAAAGGAAAGGGATTAAAAGATTTCCAAATATTAAGTGGTTAAGAAATCGTAACTGAGTAGGTTATGGATATATAATATAGTTTTAGAATATTAAATTAAATGGGCATTTTGGCGCTAAATGAAACATTTCCAAATCGCGCCCGGGTTGCGCCCAAATGTTTCAAATTCAAATTATAGGATTTTAAGCGAGTTCCAAATTTTAAAAAGAGATGTTTTATGATTAAAATGCATGCCCCCAAGTCGGACACTTGCACGCGCGCGTAGTCGTCCAAACTTGCCCGTTTAGCCGAACGGGAAGAAATCTCGACACGCGGACGCTACCACGCGACTAGTGGCGACGAGTAGGCCAACATGGATATTTCTAATTTCATTTTAGGTGTTAAAATTTGTTATGTGCCAAAATGACTTAACCGGTTAAAATTTAGCAATAGACACCAAACAAACAAGATAATTGAAATGAGCAATGTCTAACACTCAACTAGTACCAGAATTAGTATTATTGGGCTCGGGTGTTATAATATGTATGCCCTAAAGGCCATTATTGTACATTGATGTATATTATAGTGGATACTTGGACATATATATAGAAGGCTTTCTTACTCGACATAATAGTATGCTATCTGGTTACTCTTTATCTTGACATGTACATTTAGTATTATTATATTGTCTCTTAGATACATGTTGATAAAGCCCTTAGGGTGTAGGCTTGACTACTAGGACTATGATGCGGATCATACTACTGGGACTTGGGTAGTCCATGAGCACATCCTTTAATTGTTCCTAATCGAGCGTATATCGAGACAGGGCATCGATACACCAGAGTAGACTAGTGTGTACGTTTCTTGACCCTGTATAGGGGCGATGGTTGATTCCATATCCATTGGTGTTTGACATCAAAGATTGTACACAGGTGCTCATTACAGAATGGGTACACCGAACAGGACTCGCCGAGAACTCCTAGTTGGTATTATACCTATCGTCAGATAGCAGTTCTCTGGTGACACTGGTACAGGTTAGTCTGTAGACCCGAGATCGTCATAGAGTCTTGTGTGGCTCCCACCGTGCTTTGATTTCCTCCCTACCACGGCTCAAAGGAGTCATACAAATAGGTGGATTTTGGGTACAGTCCCGAGTTACATAGAGGCAATAAGCGATAGCAGGGGTTTCGTCTCTCCCGGTATTGGGAGTTGATGTTGCGCTATACTCGATTGGCTATAACAGTAAGTCCCTGGCCATGGCTGTTGATGGGATTTACTGCTAAGTGTTATCAGTAGTTTCTCGAATTGTTATAGGCCAGACATCGGCATGACTTATCACGTTACTGGGGTCTGATGATTCCACCCCTAGACATGATATGCGACAAATAAGACGAAGAGACCAGACTGTACAGTAAGTGTTACTTATAGGCTTCATGGAATGTATGGACAAGCTTACTTGTTGATCTTCTAATCGCTCAATACCTGGGTAGCCGTTACGTCCAGCTAGTACCGCTGATAGCTTGTAGGTGACTGATGTGATCATCACCTACTGCTGGCGTATTGACAAGTCTTTAGAGTCCCACACAGAAGTTTCCTGGTTCAAGTGAAACGAAGTAGGACACATATGTAATATGTGCGGGGGGCCTAATTAAATACGTGTATGTGATACCGTATTCTAATTTGGCAGTTATCTGATATCGCTCAGATTATATGTGATATAACCGGATTATCGAATCAAGTATTGATTTGATAATGTGATATATAGATAAATAATATTAGTCGGTTATATGTGATATAACTGAATTATTAAATCAAGTATTGATTTAATAATATGATATATATATTATATTTGATAAAATTATATCTTAAACTAATATTATTAGCTCACTAAATATTTTCTTATATATATTATAATATATATATATATATATGAAGCATGACATGATTTTTCTATTTTTTGGAAATAGAAAAGGAGGTAGAAAATGAGGAGCATGGGTGAAGCATGGCTTTTATCATTATTCTATTAGTCTTGACACACTATTGAGGCATGGTTGCTTTTGTTTATTGATAAAAATTGGATGCTTCAATTATTGTGAGAATTGATAAGCCATTCTTCACTTCATTTCTTATAGACTTGATCTTTTTTCATGCTTGCTCTCTTGAGTTGCTCTCTAGCTTCCATCTTCTTCCTTTTCATGCTTCAAGCTTCAACCCCTCATGTCACGCCCCGCTTCCCAGAGTACGCTAAAAATGGACACGTGGCATAGCCAACCATGCTACCTGTGGGTAGGAAGTATCCATCCACAGTCACATTACGGCTGTAGAGATATCAAGAACAAAATAAAACTATCTAAAATATGTCCATAATCCAATATAACATAAGTCAATAATAAATAAATGTGGAAGCAAATGATCCAATACAAATAACTGAAATGTATGTCCCATAATGCGGGCTCACATCAGGAATAAACTGCAGGAAATAAAAACTAACTAATACCGACACCTCACAGCTCAGCCTACTGGCTGAAGTACTCTTGCTCGGACTGCAACGGCGATACGGAATCTGGGCCATGCAAAACCCAGACGTCAGCGCGTCATGTTATCAAGTAATATAATATGAACAGGGTAACAGGCAATGCAATATAAACATGAATAAAGCAAGAGTAACAATAATATGAATCAGAGCAGTACAGGGTAGTGTGTAGTGGGTAAACTAACTGTCTTATCAGGGTTTCTATTCTAAAGTCTTTTAAACCAATTGATGAATCATCGATGTAACTCAATAGTATCCCGTGCATGCCCGGGACCACGGTCTAAGACTCTCGGGCTGAAACCGAAACGTGCCGCTAGGCAGTAAAGGGTAGCAGGTATAGGCGAGTGATGTCAGCATCATCACTCCGGGGCTGGCCTAGCCCGTAAGACTGATCAGAACAGGTATCGAACTGTTGAGTTACAAGTCAGGTTTCACCTTTGATTTCCCCATACCCCCAAATTATGTATGTCAAGTCAGGTATTCAGTAATCAAGAACTAATGCCAACACAGGATCAGGTAAAAGCAGGTTTGTCTGGACAGACAACAGGAACGGTCCATGAGGACTACATGTCAGGTTTGTTGGCATTAGACACAAGATCAGGTAACGGGTCAGGTCATTGTACATCGAGTCGAGTCAAGCAGTGTACGGTACCATGTCGGGTCAATCAATATGCGTGTAGCAAGTCAAGTCAAGATGTAAACAATGTCGTAGGTGCTTACAATCAGTTATATAATCAAGCATGGTTATCAACAACATGGTATAAGCAATGAATTAAGTAATAGGCAGTTTCATTGAATTAGCAATACCGTTATCAAGTGGGTCACAGATACGATTTCAACCATATAAGCATGCAGTAAGACAATGATAGCCGTTTAGTCATGTTAACAAGTTTAAGAACCCTTAGAGGTGCAATGATTTATATAACGGTTCAGTGTAGCTATTACAGGTTAAATGCATACGAGTGTCCGAATGGAACAAAACTACAGGGATAAATGCCACAAGCTATGTTAACATTAAAAATGTGATTAAACAGGTAAATATAGTTATTAGGTTCAATTTGCAAACTATAGGTTCCAAGTGTAGCGGTAAAATGATATAATACAATATTATACATGAAAATGAGGAATAATTGTACCAAAGCTAAATTTACAGGTTTAGGGTGTCATAATATATATGTAAATACAGTATAGCATGTAGCAAGGGGTACTTGCCTCGACGGGTCGCGAACCGGGAAAAACGGAATGATAAACGTCGGCGGGGAAACTCGCGACGGGCGCACGGTTCACGGAATGAACCCAAACGACGAACAATGGAACCACGCGGGATGGGGTACCTCGCTGGAACGTCGGGTCACGTCGTTGGCATCGTCGGATCCGGCCAAAATGTGAACAGTAACGATCAAGATGTGCAATCAAGAATAGAAAGGAACCAGAGAAGAAAGGAAGGAGGAAAGAGGAGTAGAAGGCTTACAGTGGGTTGTACGAAGGCCGGGTACAGAGGCGAGATCGCCGGCGGCGACAGATCCGGTGCTCGAACTTGTGCAGGGGGTGCGCGCAGGCCGCGGTGAAGGTGCAGAGGTGCACGGGAACGATGAAGGAGAGGTGATGGAGATGAGAAGGACGAGGATGATGGCGGAGGCGACGACGAGGTGATCGTCGGCGGTGAGACGCAGGAGCGGGTGCAGGTGGTCGCGGGTCTGGTCGGGGGTGCACCGGGAGAAGGGAGAAGGAGGAAGTGGACCTGTGGTTGAGGCGAGGAAGAGGAGGCGAGGGTGCTGGTGTCGTCGGTGTTGGGGTTGCGGCGGCGAGGAGGGAGACGGCGGTGGCTAGGGTTCGATGAGGATGGGGTTCTCGTGAGAAAAGAATGGAGGAGGGAACAGGAGCTTTTAAAAATATAAGAGAGAGAAAAAGAGATTTGAGGGGGGGAGAGAGAGATATGAGGGAGAGAGATAGATAGATAGAGAGAGATAGAGACGGGGAGAGAGAGAGATATGAGGGGGGAGAGAGAGAGAGAGATAAGAGAGTGGGGCCCACTGGAATAAGGATTTTGATTGGCTGAAGGGGAAAATCGTTTGTTAAGGAAAAATTAATAAAAGATTGAAAAGATTATACGAACAGTGAAATCTATATGGTTAGAATTTATATGATGGTTTAAATATTAAAATTTTGGGATTTTTGACGCAAAGTAAAACATTTCCAAATCGCGCCCGGGTCGGGTCCAAAAATTTGAAATTGAAATATTAAAATTTTAGGAAGGATCCAAAATTTAAAATGAAGTGTTTTATGATTAAAAAGCATACCCCCAAAACGGACACACGTACGTGCGCGTAGCCGTCCAAACTCGCCCGTTTCACTGAACGGGACGAGAACACGATACACGGACGCTACAATAGGGTTAGGGGTGTCAAGTAGGCCAAGATGAATATTTTTTATTTAATTTTAGATGCTTTAAAATGTTATATGCAAAATGGAATGGACGGGGTAAAATACAATGAGTAACAAACAAGCAAGATAAATGAAACAAGGGTCACACTCCATTCATAAAGTAACAGAAATTAGTAGCATTGGGCTCGGGTGTTACATTATACCCAACTACAAAAGAATTTCGTCCTCGAAATTCCAAGAATACAAAGATAGATAACTACAAGAAAAGGTGAGGAAACTTCTGCCGGATTTCATCTTCTCGTTCCCAGGTGGACTCTCCATGCGAGCGATTACCCCAAGAAACAAGCACAAGAGGAATAATCTTGTTCTTAAGAACCTTTTCTCTTCGATCCACAATTTCAATCGGTCGCTCCTCAAAAGTCAAGTCTTCCCGTACCGTTAGCTCCGAATGATCCAATACATGCGTTTCATCACGAACATACTTACGGAGTTGAGATACGTGAAACACATCGTGCACATTCGCCAAGGACTGCGGTAACGCCAAACGATACGCTACCTCACCAACTTGCTCCAAGACCTCAAAGGGTCCAACGAATCGAGGACTAAGCTTTCCTCGACTTCCAAAACGAATCACCCCTCTAGTCAGTGATATCTTCAAGAATACCAAATCACCCACGGCGAACTCTAGAGGTCTTCTTGACGTGTCAGCCCAACTCTTCTGTCTGTCTTGTGCTGCCTTCATATGATTCCTGATAGTGTTAACCTTCTCAACGGTCTGCACAACCAAATCTGGTCCCAATAATCTTCGTTCACCGACATCATCCCAACAAACAGGTGAACGACACTTACGACCATACAAAGCTTCAAACGGAGCCATCTGGATAGTTGCTTGAAAACTGTTGTTGTAAGAAAACTCCACCAAATGTAGATGATCCTCCCAAGAACCCTTGAAGTCCAACATGCATGCTCTCAACATATCCTCAAGAGTTTGGATCGTTCTCTCCGACTGACCATTAGTTTGAGGATGATAAGCTGTGCTAAACTTCAATCGAGTCCCCAAACTTTCCTGTAAACTCCGCCAAAAGTGTGATAAGAACCGAGTGTCCCGATCAGACACGATGCTCAACGGTACTCCATGCAATCTTATAATCTCCTGCATGTACCGCTCTGCCAAAGTCTCTGTTGATTGACCAACCCGGAAAGGAATAAAGTGAGCTGCCTTGGTCAATCGGTCAACAATCATCCATACAGCATTGTTTCCTTTTGGACTCCGCGGTAAAGCCGTCATGAAATCCATGGTTATATGTTCCCACTTCCATTGAGGAATCGGAAGTGGTTGCAATAAACCAGCAACCCTTTGATGTTCAGCCTTAACTTGCTAACACACCAAGCACTTTGCCACAAAGCGAGCAATCTCCCGTTTCATGCCTTCCCACCAGAAATGCTGTCGAATATCTCGGTACATCTTTGTGCCTCCTGGATGTACAGAATACGCTGCACTGTATGCCTCCTTCATAAGCTCTTCACGAATATCTCCCTTTGGCACACACAAACGGCTACCATACCTCAACGAACCATCTTCGTGGATCAATAAATCTGTTCGTAGTCCGGCTTCAACCTGTCCTCGAAACTTTTGCAGTTTAGGATCCTGCGATTGTGCTGCTTTAATATTCTCGATCAATGACGAATGTACTTGCAGCTGCAACAACTGTCCCGTATAATGTGGTAGCACAACCTCTAAGTCAAATCTTCGAAAGTCTGCAACGATCTCCTTCTGCGTAGTCAACACCTGAATTGCTGGTAACCGACTAAGCGCATCCGGCACGACATTGACCTTCGCCGGATGGTACTTAAGATCAAGATCGTAGTCAGCCATCAGCTCCAACCATCTACGTTGCCTCATATTAAGCTCCTTCTGTGTGAACACATACTTCAAGCTCTTATGATCAGTAAAGACTTCGACTTTTTCGCCCAAAAGGTAGTGTCTCCAAATCTTCAAAGCGAAAATCACAGCCGCAAGGTCCAAGTCATGAGTTGGATAATTCTTCTCATGGGTCTTCAACTGTCTCGATGCGTACGCTACAACCTTCCCATACTGCATCAAAACACATCCCAATCCTTTCCCAGATGCGTCGCTGTGAATCACTAATCCTCCGGAATTGTCTGGCACGGTCAAAATAGGGGTGGTTATCAACTTCTGCTTCAACGTCTCAAAAGCTAACGCACACTTATCCGTCCACACAAAAGGTACCTCCTTGAGCGTAAGCTTGGTCAACGGCTCTACCAGACTAGCAAAGTTCTTCACAAATCTTCTGTAGTATCCGGCCAATCCAAGAAAACTTCTTATCTCAGCAACATTCTTTGGAATTGGCCAATCATGAACTGCTGCAATCTTTTCGGGATCGACGGCAATTCCATCGCCCGACACAACATGCCCCAAAACTTCACTTCCTCCAACCAAAACTCGCACTTACTCATCTTCGCGTATAACTTCTCTTGCCTCAATGTCTGCAGTGCGATCTTCAAATGCTCAGAATGCTCCTCAAAACTCTTCGAGTAAACCAGAATATCGTCAATGAATACCACAATAAACTGGTCCAAGAACGGTGAAAAGATTCGGTTCATCAAATCCATGAATACTGCCGGCGCATTCGTTACTCCGAAGGGCATCACTAAGTACTCGTAATGTCCATACCGAGTTCGTAACGCCGTCTTGCAATATCTTCTGCTTTCACTCGGACCTGATGATATCCGGATCGCAAATCCAGCTTCGAGAATACCCTCGCGCCACTAAGCTGCTCAAAAAGTTCTCCAATGCGAGGGATAGGGTACTTGTTCTTAATAGTCACCCGGTTTAATTCTCGATAGTCGATGCACATCCTTCTTGTGCCATCCTTCTTCTTTACTAGAAGAACTGGAGCTCCCCAAGGCGAGTTGCTGCTCCGGATCCAACCCTTTTCAAGCAAATCAGCAACCTGCTTCTTGACTTCTTCCAATTCTACTGGTGCCATTGGATAATACGCTTTAGATACTGGCGCTGCACTAGGAATAAGATCAATTGCGAACTCCACGTCTCGCTTCGGCGGTAAACCCGATATATCTTCAAACACGTCCATAAAATCACGAACATCAGCCGGCTCTTCACTATTATCAACTTCCATTGCTGCAAGAATATTGTTTGTCGGCCTAGCCCTAAACTCGACTGACCCGACAGGACTGCTTCCTCCAGTGAAGGTAAACTCAGGATGTCCGGGAATCTGGAAAATTACTTTCTTTGCCTTACAGTCAATGTGAGCGTGGAAAGTGCCAAGAAAATCCATTCCCAAGACGACCTCGTAGCTGCCCGTATCAATCACCAAGAAATCTGCAAAAAGCTCCCGTCCGCACACAACAACTGTACAATCTTTACATTCCCTACTAGCTATGATTTTCCCATTCCCAGTGTGTATGTCCCAGAAACTAGACAGGGTCGTGTAGTCAATCGAGTGTGTAGTTATAAACTTGGATGACATAAAACAATGGGATGCACCAGAATCAAATAACGCCAATGCGGGAAAACCATGAACGAGTAAAGTACCTGAAACAACTTCTCCTGACGCCTTAGCTTCTTCTGCTGTCAAGGTAAAAGCTCGAGCCTGATTAGGTCCTTGAGTCAGCTGTTTCTGTCCTTGGAACGGTTTCTGCGGAGGCTTCTGAATATCATCCCTCGTACGAAGCTTCGACGGACAAGCACTAACGGCGTGATCTGCCGCTCCACAACCAAAACAGAGTCCCAGCCTCCTTCGGCACTCCCTCTGCATGTGCCCAAGTAAACGGCAGTAGTCACAAATCACGCTCCTTCTTCGATTAACCACAATTGTTTTTTCATTGGTGCTATGCTGCGTCTGTTCACCGGAACACTTCTACGTACGGACGTTTGGTTCAGTGCAGACGCCGGTTTCAGCTCGGTCTGTCTCTTTTGATTTTCCAGCAATCCCCTTATCACTCCACGCATGGCGGCTTTGTCCGCACGTCTTTGGTACATCTTCATATTCTTACCGGCCATAATCCTGAAATCAAAATACCCAACATTAGCATGATGATAGATTCTGAGTATAGGTCAAGGCTAGAACTCCAAGATACTTAAATAGAGTACCGCATTGTAACTATGCCGCGGTATCATAGCCACAATTACTTAACTCCACCCAAGTCGCCTAAGTCCTAGAGATAACAAGGAATCAGGTTTTCGAGTCGATATGCAAAGGAAGTTTGCACATCGCAAAAGATATAATCAGGAAGAATGTGATTCAAGAATGGTAAACGGCAAGGTGGCAGGACATGTTTCCTAAACACGGGTATTCTGATTCGTGTATTGGGTACAATACCCAACTACAAAAAGAATCAACCCGACTAACCTATGGCTCTGATACCAAAAGAACCATGTCACGCCCCGCTTCCCAGAGTACGATAAAAATGGGCACGTGACATAGCCAACCATGCTACCTGTGGGTAGGAAGTATCCATCCACAGTCACTTTACGGCTGTAGAGATATCAAGAACAAAATAAAACTATCTAAAACATGTCCATAATCCAATATAACATGAGTAAATAATAAATAAATGCGGAAGCAAATGATCCAATACAAATAACTGAAATGTATGTCCCATAATGCGGGCTCACATCAGGAATAAACTGCAGGAAATAAAAACTAACTAATACCGACACCTCACAGCTCAGCCTGTTGGCTGAAGTACTCCTGCTCGGACTGCAACGGCGATACGGAATCTGGGCCATGCAAAACCCAAACGTCAGCGCGTCGTGTTATCAAGTAATATAATATGAACAGGGTAACAGGCAATATAATATAAACAAGAATAAAGCAAGAGTAACAATAATATGAATCAGAGCAGTACATGGTAGTGTGTAGTGGGTAAACTAACTGTCTTATCAGGGTTTCTATTCTAAAGTCTTTGAAACCAATTGATGAATCATCGATGTAACTCAATAGTATCCCGTGCATGCCCGGGACCACGGTCTAAGACTCTCGGGTTGAAACCGAGATGTGCCGCTAGGCAGTAAAGGGTAGCAGGTATAGGCGAGTGATGTCAGCATCATCACTCCGGGGCTGGCCTAGCCCGTAAGACTGATCAGAACAGGTATCGAACTGTTGAGTTACAAGTCAGGTTTCACCTTTGATTTCCCCATACCCCCAAGTTATGTATGTCAAGTCAGGTATTCAGTAATCAAGAACTAATGCCAACACAGGATCAGGTAAAAGCAGGTTTGTCTGGACAGACAACAGGAACGGTCCATGAGGACTACATGTCAGGTTTGTTGGCATTAGAGACAAGATCAGGTAACGGGTCAGGTCATGGTACATCGAGTCGAGTCAAGCAGTGTACGGTACCATGTCGGGTCAATCAATATGCGTGTAGCAAGTCAAGTCAAGATGTAAACAATGTCGTAGGTGCTTACAATCAGTTATATAATCAAGCATGGTTATCAACAACATGGTATAAGCAATGAATTAAGTAATAGGCAGTTTCATTCAATTAGCAATACCGTTATCAAGTGGGTCACAGATACGATTTCAACCATATAAGCATGCAGTAAGACAATGATAGCCGTTTAGTCATGTTAACAAGTTTAAGAACCCTTAGAGGTGCAATGATTTATATAACGGTTCAGTATAGCTATTACAGGTTAAATGCATACGAGTGTCCGAATGGAACAAAACTACAGGGATAAATGCCACAAGCTATGTTAACATTAAAAATGTGATTAAACAGGTAAATATAGTTATTAGGTTCAATTTGCAAACTATAGGTTCTAAGTGTAGCGGTAAAATGATATAATACAATATTATACATGAAAATGAGGAATAATTGTACCAAAGCTAAATTTATAGGTTTAGGGTGTCATAATATATATGTAAATACAGTATAGCATGTAGTAAGGGGTACTTGCCTCGACGGGTCGCGAACCGGGAAAAACGGAATGATAAACGTCGGCGGGAAAACTCGCGACGGGCGCACGGTTCACGGAATGAACCCAAACGACGAACAATGGAACCACGCGGGATGGGGTACCTCGCTGGAACGTCGGGTCACGTCGTCGTCATCGTCGGATTCCGGCCAAAATGTGAACAGTAATGATCAAGATGTGCAATCAAAAATAGAAAGGAACCAGAGAAGAAAGGAAGGAGGAAGAGGAGTAGAAGGCTTACAGTGGGTTGTATGAAGGCCGGGTACAGAGGCGAGATCGCCGGCGGCGACAGATCCGGCGGTCGAACTTGTGCAAGGGGTGCGCGCAGGCCGCGGTGAAGGTGCAGGGGTGCACGGGAATGATGAAGGAGAGGTGATGGAGATGAGAAGGACGAGGATGATGGCGGAGGCGACGACGAGGTGATCGTCGGCAGCGAGACGCAGGAGCGGGTGCAGGTGGTCGCGGGTCTGGTCGGGGGTGCACCGGGAGAAGGGAGAAGGAGGAAGTGGACCTGTGGTTGAGGCGAGGAAGAGGAGGTGAGGGTGCTGGTGTCGTCGTTGTTGGGGTTGCGGCGGCGAGGAGGGAGACGGCGGTGGCTAGGGTTCGATGAGGATGGGGTTCTCGTGAGAAAAGAATGGAGGAGGGAACATGAGCTTTTAAAAATATAAGAGAGAGAAAAAGAGATTTGAGGGAGAGAGAGAGAGATATGAGGGGGAGAGAGAGAGATAGAGAGAGATAGAGACGGAGAGAGAGAGATATGAGAGAGAGAGAGAAGAGAGTGGGGCCCACTGGAATAAGGATTTTGATTGGCTGAAGGGGAAAATCGTTTGTTAAGGAAAAATTAATAAAAGATTGAAAAGATTATACGAACAGTGAAATCTATATGGTTAGAATTTATATGATGGTTTAAATATTAAAATTTTGGGATTTTTGGCGCAAAGTAAAACATTTCCAAATCGCGCCCGGGTCGGGTCCAAAAATTTGAAATTGAAATATTAAAATTTTAGGCGGGATCCAAAATTTAAAATGAAGTGCTTTATGATTAAAAAGTATACCCCCAAAACGGACACACGTACGCGCGCGTAGCCGTCCAAACTCGCCCGTTTCACTGAACGGTACGAGAACACGATGCACGGACGCTACAACAGGGTTAGGGGTGTCAAGTAGGCCAAGATGAATATTTTTAATTTTATTTTAGATACTTTAAAATGTTATATGCAAAATGGAATGGACGGGGTAAAATACAATGAGTAACAAACAAGCAAGATAAATGAAACAAGGGTCACACTCCATTCATAAAGTAACAGAAATTAGTAGCATTGGGCTCGGGTGTTACACCTCACATGTGATGTGAACCATGAAGCTTGAATAAAATCTAGTGAGCCTTAAAACTCCTACTTCACCATCCTACACTTGATTTGCAATCAAGTGTAGTGTGTTTCCTTCACTAAAGATAGTTTAGTGAAGAGGTAGCTTGAGCTACAGGGACTTCGGGGGGATCATCTTTGGCACGAAGTTCACGAAGGACGCTCGTTCAAACTCTCAAGTGGAGCCTTGTGGAGTCGTAGGGACTACAATCCGGAGCTTGTGAAGTGAAGGACTTGATCTACAAGGGTATAATCTTTTTCACTTCTTATAGTTTAGTTGATATCATCATGTTAACCCTAAAATTCTAGTTAAGATCTTGGTTAGTGTTCGTTAGCATCCGAAAATTTTAAAATTGCATGTGTGATGCCCGTTTAAACCCCGTCGTGGTGCTAGCATTCACTTTCATGGTATCAGAGCCAAGCTAGAACATTAGGGTAGGTCTTTACGATGTTAAAGTGTTCGATCGGTTTTCAAAGTTCGCAAAAGTGTAGTTTCTGTCGAATTTTTCAAATGTTGAAATTTTCGAAATTAAAAATATGCAGAAAATATTGCATGCATTTTTATGGAGCCTCAGAAAATTAGAACCCATAACCCCTTTAAACCACCGCGGAACCGCGGCCCAAACCCTAGTTTGGCCGCGGTTCCGCCGCACTTTTGTGGAGTTATGGGTTGAAATTTTCTGTCCTGCTCCATTGGTAAATTTGGCACTTTCTGGATATTTTTAATGATGCTCAAGCTGTTGAGGTCTCTGGTATTTGTTGGTGTTCGATAAATCGATCGAAATGTTTAACATTGTATAGATCTTGATGATATGTGATACAATTCTTAGAATCCAAATAATTAGTTTTGTGAAAACTAGTTAGTATTTTGTAAATCTAGAGTTTTAGTCTCGGTTAATCGATTACTACGGAGTTTTGATTCGGATCAAAATTTCGTCGCAATCGCGTATTGTACACGGATACTCGCCGGATAACATTACTAGATAGCCGCACCTCATAGCCCCGACCAAGTTACTGTAGGAGAACCCTGTTGTCAAAAGCACCCGCTCGGATGCTCGCGGCCACGGTGTTCCGCCTAAGTGCACTTTGTCGATGGCATCGGGGGTGTGGCCATCTACTAAAGTTCCCGACGAGCATTCGATCATGTAGTCGGGAATCTTGTTGAATTGCCCAACTAAGCTATTGAAAAGTGTTTTCGATTTGAGACTAAAATGCGTTTATAAGTTAGGCATGAAATTCGGAATATGAGATATTCCGGGTTTATGATGTCTAAGAAAATACGGGTTCTAATTATTGTAGTTTTTCATATCTTTTCTGCGACCGTAAGTGTAATATGTGGGGTATCCCAAATCTCATTACTATATGTCAACGGAATTTGGGATACGCATATTTACTTACGTTAATAATATGAGATGTTATGTGTTGCTGTGAAATGTTATATTGGATTGTCGTGAATGAATAGTCAGGGGTTTTATGTGAGATGAAAGTTTTTATTTTCATTCATGTAAAATCTGTCTGTAATATTCTTTTATCGAGGCACTTCTGGGTTGAGGATGATGTCACCACCGATGTATATTATTTACTTTTCCGCATTAGGATAGACCCAAGGCGGGGAGCACAAGTAGCCGGGTTTTAGAGTCCAGTAGGAGACCATCTTAAGGAGTTGAGACCGGGTCTCCTAACTCTAGAATTGGTAGGGTTACTTGCCGCTCTCACAGGGGTCTAGGGATGTGGGTTTGGCTATTCATCACGACCATGGAATCCGTGTTTTACATTACTGGCTGAATTTAAAACACTGACTTCCTAATATATCCAATATTTCATATGTTGCTTCTGCTGCTAGGTTCTGTGATGTGATCATATAACTGCGTGAGACGAATGTTATATTATATATATGATATATAATAAATGTTGCTTATGTTTTGCACCCGTGCTAGTCCAGCCCCCGCTCTGCCGGTAGTTAAGTAACCTAATGGTGTATGACGGGGCCCCGTGGCGAATACGGATGGCATAAGCGTACGTTCTATTTTCGTTTCATTTTTCTGTGATGTTTAGGAAACATTAAATGATGGGACTTCATTAATGAGATTAATGAAAGAAAAGAAACCTAAAGAAGTTGTAGAATCAAAATTTTAAAAAAGGGTAGCTCTAGTTCTTGCTTTGCATAGTGGTATTCCTTGATGAATATCCAGCACCTCATTCGATGAGGAAAGAGCCGAGATTCCTTCACCGAGAGTGACCTCTTTAGCAAAACTAGCAAATGCTACAACCCACTCGGTTTTGTTTTTATAGCTTCTTTAGTTCTTTCTTTGCATAGTGGTATTCCTTGATGAATATCCAGCGCCTCATTCGATGAGGAAAGAGCCGAGATCTCTTCACTGGGAGTGATCTCTTTAGCGAAACTAGCAAAAGCTACAAAAACACTCATTTTCAAATCACTAGATTCTATAACGATATCAAGTTCATTACGTTAAAGGTTTTCTTCAAAACTAGCTGTAGCCCTCCGTCATTTCAGATAAATACTATTTAGTATTCATGCCGCGTTTGTTAGCCTGTGTCAAGGCATAGTGTGTGGTAGCTGATTAGTGCTTATTTGCAGCATGTGATGCGATTGGATTAGGGTAGTCGTACGACGTTGTTTGGCCTGCGTCAAGGATCGTACGGGTAGGTTTAATTCAATCAGGAAATGAACGGGTTGAACTTCACTAGCGCCTTACGGGTTGTTTGACCTGCGTCAAGGTCATAGGAAGCTATGGGTAAAAACAATTATTGGGAATTTCAAGTGTTGAAATTTGCAATGAGATTGCATACCTTCTATATGATAGTTGGATCCCGATACCCACTGCGAGTAAGAGTTACTCCTAGGAGAGTTTTGCACTTTACAATTAGCCGATCAAATAGGTGTCTAAGAAAGGTGTTAATGGGGTTATGCCTCTGCGAAAACGAGGTTATTTAATTAGTTTCATGCAAAAGCATGGGGAGACTCCCTCGGAGTACCAATACCTGCCTGGCCGAACGATTGGCGAACTTGTAGGGTGTAATTAATCTCGGCTAATCTTACCTTTTACGGTTTGAAGGAAGATTTGATAAAAACAGTGGGAGCCATTCTGATTAGATAAGATAATAATCGATCTAATCTTGCAAATAGCGCACGCTAATGCGTTTCCTTCTCTCTCTCTCTCCAGGTAGCAACCAATGACATGCCTTAATCAAGATAATAATATGGATGTATTGTCCGAACCCGCTTATTATACCGGGCTAGGTTCCGCTCTATCTTATGACTGTTATAAGTCTAAGCAAGGAATAGGGGAATGCCCGGATTCCCACGCCACCCGAACGAAGAATAAGCATGTTGATGCATCGTCTTCGGGTGTGTTCGTAACCGAGAACTATTTCTCAGTTTGCTCTACGTCCTGGGTATTGGATACCGGATCAGGATCCCACGTATGTAATTTGTTACATGGGCTAAAGAGAGGTAGAGAACTGGGAAAGGGTGATAAGTCTCTAACAGTAGGGAATAGAGTAATTGTTGCAGCCAAAGCAGTTGGCGAATATCACCTAGTGTTACCAACTGGTAATACATTGATTCTGAACGACTGTTACTACATACCAAAGATGATGTGCAATATTATATCGGTTTCTTTGATAACTAAAGAAGGATATAATTTCACATTAGAGGATAATGTTATGAACATTTTCCTAAATCACGTGTTGATTGGGTTTGGTACGTTATGTAATGGTATATACGTTCTAAATCAAACGATAGTTCTAAACGTACAGAACACACACAAGAGGAAGAGTTCAGAAATGAACGAAGCCTACTTGTGGTATTGTAGACTAGGTCATATCAATGCGATAAGATTTCCTAAGTTACATAAAGATGGATATTTGAATTCGTTCGAATTTATATCTTATGAAACTTGCGAGTCATATCTCAAAGGTAAGATGACCAAAACTCCGTTTACTGGACACGGAGAAAGAGCTACCGAACTCTTGGGACTGATACATAGTGATGTATGCGGTCCTATGTCTATGCATGCCAAGAATGGTTCCTCGTACTTTATTACATTCACCGATGATCTCTCAAGATATGGACATGTATTCCAGATGAAACATAAATCTTAATCTTTTGAGAAATTCAAGGAATATAAGTGCAAAGTGGAGAACCAAACGGGTAAGAGTATTAAAATCCTTCGATCTGATCGGGGAGGAGAATACTTAAGCACGGAGTTCCTGGATTATTTAAAAGAGAATGGGATTCTCTCTCAGCTTACTCCTCCGTATACACCACAGCACAACGGAGTATCGGAGCGGAGGAATCGCACCCTATTGGATATGGCGCACTCTATGATGAGTACTGCTGGGTTACCTATTTCTTTTTGGGGTTATACGCTTGAGACAGCCGCAGACCTATTGAATATGGTTCCCACCAAATCCGTGCTTACCACTCCATATGAGATATGGAAAGGAAAGAGACCATGTCTTAATTATGTTAAGATATGGGGTTGTCCAGCTTATGTGAAAACACAAAATCCGGACAAGCTCGAGGCAAGGTCAGTTCTGTGCAAGTTTGTAGGATATCCCAAACATTCGCGAGGGTATATCTTCTACCACACCGAGGAACAAAAGGTGTTTGTTTCTCGACATGCCACCGTTTTAGAAAAGGGGTTTCTTGTGAAAGAAATTAGTGGTCATGAGGTAGAGCTGGAAGAAGTTCCAGCTATACAAACTAGAACTGATAATTTGGTAGAACCAGATGATCCAATAGTACCCAACGAACCCCAGCCACTCCGCAGATATAGTAGGGTTTCTCATCCACATGAGAGATACTACGGTTTTCTCGTAGACATTAGGAGCGAGGATTGCATCATGGAAGATGATGACCCAACTAGTTTCGAGCAGGCCATCACAAGTGGAGACTCTGTGAAATGGCTGGATGCTATGCGATCCGAGATGGAATCCATGTACACTAACAAAGTATGGACTTTGGAAGTTGCTCCTGAAGGGGTAAAACCCATCGGGAGCAAGTGGATCTTTAAGAAGAAAATTGGTGTAGATGGAAAAGTTGAGACTTTCAAAGCTAGACTTGTAGCAAAAGGTTTTCGTCAACGATCAGGTGTTGACTATGATGAAACATTTTCTCCAGTGGCTATGCTTAAGTCCATCAGGATCTTACTTGCCATTGCTGCATACCATGACTACGAAATCTAGTAGATGGACGTCAATACCGCTTTTCTAAATGGTGATTTAGAAGAGAGCGTATACATGACACAGCCAGAGGGCTTCGTAGATAGTGGGAGCAGCGGAAGCGTGTGCAAGCTGCTTAAATCAATCTATGGATTAAAGTAGGCATCGCGGAGATGGAACATCTGTTTCAATGAAGCTGTCAAAGAGTTTGAATTCATCAAAAATATAGATGAACCTTGTATATACAAGAAGGTTGTAGAGAGTAAGGTTGTCTTCCTCGTATTGTACATGGATGGCATACTCTTGATAGGAAACGATGTTCCTATGCTGCACTCGGTCAAGCTCTTCTTATCACACAAGTTCTCCATGAAAGATCTTGGTGATGCCTCCTACATCCTGGGGATTAAGATCTATAGAGATAGATCTAAATGGATGTTGGGATTGTCCCAATCCAGTTATATAGACACCATACTGAAGAGGTTTAGTATGGAAGATTCTAAGCGTGGTAATTTACCCACTTGCTCAGGAATCACTCTCTCCAAAGAGATGTCTCCCAAGACTGATTTGGAGAGGGCTCGCATGCAAGGGATACCCTATGCTTCGGCAGTCGGGTCAATCATATATGCGATGTTATGTTCCAGACCGGATGTAGCTTACTCACTAGGTGTAATGAGTAGGTATCAATCAAATCCCGGGGAAAACCATTGAACAGCCGTGAAGAACAATCTTAAGTACTTGAGAAGGACTAAAGAAATGTTCTTGGTGTATGGTAACGGTGAACTTCAGGTGGAGTCCTTTACCGATTCGAGCTTCTAGAGTGATAAGGAAGACAGTAAGTCGGTCTCGGGTTTTGTCTTTACTCTCAATGGTGGGGCGGTATGTTGGAAGAGTTCCAAGCAAGATACCGTAGCAGACTCGACGATGGAGGCTAAATACATCGCTGCCAACGATGCTGCCAAAGAGGCTGTCTGGATGAAGAAGTTCATAGCTGCACTTGGTGTGGTTACATCCATTGAGCATCCAATACCTGTGTATTGTGATAACAATGGAGCTGTGGCTTTGGCCAAGGAACCCCGGTCCCATCAGAGATCCAAATATATTCTTAGGCTGTATCACCTGATCCGGGAGATAGTTGATCGCCGGGAGATCGAGGTCAGGAGAGTTGACACGAAGGACAACGTAGTGGATCCACTCACGAAGGCCCTCCCAAAGATGCAATTCGAGAGACTATTTAGGATGTTGGGTATGAGATACTACAACAACTGGCCTTAGTGCAAGTGAGAGATTGTTAGGGATATGTATGCCCTAGAGGCCATTATTTATTAGTTATATGTACCCTAGAGGCCATTACTGTACATGGGATGTATACTTAAGTGGGTGCTTGGACATATATAGGGAGGACTTTCTTGCTCGATATGATAGTATGCTATCTGGTTACTCTTTTTCTTAACATGTTGACATGTATAAGTGATGTTGTCTTACTCTCATATGTTGATAAAACCTTATGATGTGTACTTGACTACCAGGACTATGATGAAGATCATACCAGAGGGGCCAAGGGTAGTCCACAAGTACACCCTATAATTGTTTCTAGTCGTAGGAGTATCGAGACAGGGCATCGATACTCCAAAGTAGACTAGCGTATGCGCTTCTTGACCCATATGATGGGCGATGGATGATCCTACATCCATTGGTGTTTGACATCATTGAAGGTATACGGGTGCTCAGTGGAGACTGGGTACACTGAACGAACTCGCCGAGAACTCCTAGATGGTATTATACCTATCGTCAGATAGCAGTTCTCTGGTGACACTGGTACATGTTAGTTTGTCGACCCGAGATCGTCATAGAGTCTTGTATGATTCCCACAGTGCTTTGATTTCCACCATACAACGGTCAAGAGATCGTGCAAAAAGGTGGTTTTTGGGTACAGTCCCGAGTCACATGGAGGCAATGAGCAATAAGAGGGGATTCTTCTCTCCCGGTATTGGGAGTTGATGTTGCGCTATGCTCGATTGGCCATAACAGGAAATCCCTGACCAGGGTTGCTGAGATTTACTGGTAAGTATTATCAGAAGTTTCTCGAACCGTTATGGACCTTGCATCAGCATGACTTATCAGGCTATTGGGGTCTGACGTTTTACGACCCCCAGGCTACGATATGCGACATATCTGATGAAGAGACCGGACTGTACGGTAGTGTTACTGATTGGATTCGCAGGAGTATGAGCAGGCTTACTTGTTGACCTTCTGATCGCTCAATACCTGGGTAGCCGTTACGTTTAGTAGACCGCTTGCGACTTGTGGGTGTTTGATATGACCATCACCTACTGCCGGCGTATTGACGAGTCTTTAGAGTCCTACACAGAGGTTTCCTGGTTCATGCGAAACGAAGTAGGAGCACATATGTGATATGTGCGGGACCGAGATTAATGCGCATATGTGATACTGCATTCTATTCTCGCGATATGTGATATCGGCCGGTTATATGTGATATAGCCGGGTTATTGGATCAAGTGTTGATTCGATAAGATGTTACATTTTATATTAGTCGGTTGTATGTGATATAACCGGATTATTAAATCAAGTGTTGATTTAATAATTTAATGTATAATTATATATGTTATATATTAATTTACATTAACTAATATTTGCTCACTAAACATTTCTTTTTCTCACTTGTGAACACTTAGGATATATGTGATATATATTAATGTACATTATTTTGTGTCATGCTAGATGCCACATGCTACATGGGTGTTTGAGACTCACACCATGCTTATAATAATGATATGGTTTTGTTTATTTAAAGTTAATCAAAATTAATGGTAATTAGTCACATGGTTGAAGCTTGTAGAAGCTTGTGGAACCATTGACCAAGTCCACTAATTTTGTTTTACTTGTAAATATTTATTAACCTAACCATTATTGCTTAGCCATGGTTGATTCTCTACATGAGTTAGTGTATGACACTAACTCACCCATGGTTGCTATTCTCACCTCATGAGTTCATTCTCTCATCTTGATTCTTCATCTTCTTCTTCATTGAGAAAGCTTGCTAGCTTTTCTCAAGGTGAGAAAATATTGTGAGAAAAAAAATCTAAAGTGAGCCCATTTCCTACTTCATCATCCTCTACTATTAGCCATTTAGTTTAGGGTGTTTGCTTCACTAAATCCTAATTTAGTGAAGAGGTAACATGAGCTTGAGTCTTCTCGACGTAGATCATCTTCGGCCTCGAAGACAACGAGCAAGGTTGTTCATTTCTTCATGTGAACCCTTACTAGAGTTCGGGTGTTCACTACTTGGAGCGAAGGGACTACTACACGGAGCTTTAGAAGTGTAGGACCGGTCTACAAAGGTTGTATTCCTTATTCACTTAGTATGTAAAGATGTTTACATGTTGGTTTGTTTAAATTTCTAGTTAAGATTCTAAAGTTAGGGTTCTTTAGAACGGCAAAAATTTGAAAACGGTATGGACGATGCCTCCCGAAACCTTGCTGCCGACCCAGGGAAACCTTACACTGGTGTCAGAGCTAAGCTAGAGATTTAAACGATGTTTGTTAGGATTACGAAACCAAAACAACTCCGAAACACCCGATATGAAAATCTAGTTTCTGTCGAATTTTTAAAGGTGTCAAATTTTTTTTAAAGCAACTGCAGAATGTTGTATGTGATATAACATGAACACTGTGAAAATTTGAAGCATTTTGGCAACTTTTTGGCCGGCCACATCACCCTAAAAACCGAGCTCACCTGGTCTATTCGGGAATTTAGGCTTCAAATTTTCATGGTGTTCCAGTCTCTGGGTTTTGATGTTTCAGGTGTTGCTAGTGTTTGCTAAATTTGCATGTGATGTCAACTTTCTGCAAAGGCAATTCGGAGTGTTTCGTAATCGTAATTCTAACATATATTCGGGTTATTTAGACAATGTTAAAAAGTTCAAACGGATATCAATAACCCAATTTTTCCATCGCTGAAATTTTCCAAGAGTTGGATTTTTCCGAGTTTAAAATTTTCAGAAAATCATGCAAGCAATTCTGTGGACCTTCTAGAAGAACGATACCCAAACTTGACTTTTTGAATCGCGGAACCACGGTCATACCCTAGGGTTTGCCGCAGTTCCGAGGCGACATGAGTGAGTCATGGGTCGGCCCTTCTACGGATGGTTCATAAGAGCTGTGGCGTGTTCGGGGTACTTTTTGAACTCCGCTCATGTGTTGAGCTTGTTGAAAAATTTTGGGTGCTTGCTTATTCGATCGAAAAGTTTAACTTCGTCTAGCTATCTATGATTGTGATACAATATTTGGAATCCACATAATTAGTTATGAGATAACTAGTTTGAATTTTATAAATCTAGCAGTTTAGTCTCATTTGATCGGTTGCCACGGAATTTTGATGTGTATTAAAAGTCTGTCGCAATTACATAGTGTACGCGGATACTCGCCGTGTAACCTTACTAGATAGCCACGCCCCATATCCCCGACCAAGTGACTGTAGGAGAACCCCTTCGCCAAAAGCATCCGTTCGGGTGCTCGCGGACGCGGTGTTCCGCCTTAGTGCACTTCGTCGACGGCATCGGGGGGTGCGGCCGTCTACTAAAGTTTCCGACGAGCATTCGATTAGGTTGTCGGGAATATTGTTGATTTACCCGACTGGTTATTGGAAAGTGTTTTCAATATCGAGACTAAAATGCGGGGTTTATAATTGTTAGGAATGTGATGTCTAAGGAATTCATTTGGTTAGGCATGAAATCCGAAGTATGTGATACATTGGGTTTATGATGTCTAAGGTGGTTGCGGATTCCAATTGTTGTAGTTTTTCACTTTCTTTTCTGCGACCGTAAGTGTAATATGTGGTGTATCGCCGGTTTCGTTGCTATACGTCAACGACAATTGGGATACGTATATTTACTTACGTTGATGACATGTGATGTTATGTATTGCTATGATATATTATATTGGATCGTCGTGTTTTGAATAGCCGGGTTTTTTTATGTGAGATGAGAGTTTTTCATTTTCATTCATGTAAAAGCTTGTATGTAATATTCTTTTATTGGGGCACTTCCGGGTTGAGAATGATATCACCATTGATGTATATTATTTACTTTTCCGCATTAGGATAGACCTAAGGAGGAGAGCATAAGTAACCAGGTTCTAGGGTCCAGTGGGAGACCATTTCGAGGAGTCGAGACCGGGTCTCCTAACTCTAGAATTGGTAAGGTTGCTTGCCACTCTCGTAGGGGTCTAGGGATGTGGGTTTGGCTATTCATCGCGACCGTGGAATCCGTGTTTTATACTGGCTAAAATTAAAATACGAAATTCTTAGTATATCCAATATTTCATATATGTTCTTCTGCTGCTGATATTCTATGATGTGATCACTTTATATGTTGAGACGAATGCTTATATTATATATATGATGATATATAGTAAATATTGATGCTTTCGTTTCTTCTGTGATGCTTTGGAAGCATAATTTGATGGGACTTCTTTAATGAGATTAATGAAATAAAAGAAACCTAAAGATGTTGTAGAAACTTGTTTTAAAAACTGGTAGCTCTAGTTCTTGCTTTGCATAGCGGTATTCCTTGTAGAATATCCAGCACCTTATTCGATAAGGAAAGAGCTGAGATCCCTTCACCGGGAGTGACCACTTTAGCGAAACTAGCAGATGCTACAACCCACTCGGTTTGTCTTTTGATTGCTTCTATAGTTTTTGCTTTGCATAGTGGTTTTTGTGAAATATCTTGCACCTTATTCGATAAGGAAAGAGACGAGATCCCTTCACCGGGAGTGACCTCTTTAGCAACACTAGTAAACGCCTAAAAAACACTCCTTTTCAAAATCACTCGATTCTACAACGATAGCAAGTTCATTATGCTCATGGTTTTCTTAAAAACCTGCGTAGCCCTCCATCATTTCAGATAAGTACTACTTAGTATTCGTGCTACGGTAGTTTAACCTGCGTCAAGGCGTAGTGTACGGTAGCTAACTAGTGCTTATCTGCTAGCATACGATGCGATTAGATTAGGGTATTCGTATGGCGTTGTTTGGCCTGCGTCAAGGTTCGTGCGGGTGGGTTTAATTCAATCATGAAATGTACGGGTTGAACAAAACTAGCGCCCTATGGATAGTTTAGCCTGCGTCAAGGTCATAGGATGCTAGGGGTAAAAACCATTATCGGGAATTTCAAGTGTTGAAATTTGCAATGAGATTGCATACTTTCTATGAGATAGTTGGATCCCGATACCCACTGTGAGTAAGAGTTACTGATTGATCATTTAAACTCCGTGTCGTGTTTGGAAAATGTAAAGTATATTACAACCAAAGAAATTTATATAAAACCGCAATCAATAATCGGTGTCTTTTGTAGGTTCGTTTAGCGAGTGCGGATCGTCTATAGGGAAAGTGTGATTCGTTCGTAGTCGTTTTAGTCGAGTTGAAAATTAAAAGAGAAAAAAAAGAAAATGATTCAATAATTGTGGAATTTAGTTTCAAGAATCATCAAGAAATAGATCTAGAATCAAGAAATACAAAAGATCAAGAAGATGTCCAAATTGATTGATTTATCAAGATTATGAAAAATAGCTTATAGGATCCGATTGAGTTAATAGCTAATGATGAATCTAATAATTACTAATCTTATCTATTGATAATTTGTAACTAGATTGATAATTATGAATGAAGATTAGGGATCAATTGAAGAAACTAGGGTTTCTCCTTCACTATCCCTTCTCTTTTCAATCATAATCATTCGGATCTAGCCTCTAGCAAAGAAAATCATTAATTGTTTGATCCCTAATTTGCAATGAAATACTCAAGAAGTCATCTCGCTCCAAATTAGGTCATCAACGATTCTTTTTGTTAAGGTTCACAATTCTCATAAGAATTAAGACTAGTATTAAGATTTGATCATCTTAAGATCTATCAATTCTCTCGGATCCTCCACAAGCGGAGATTTACTCAAGCATCATGAAAAAGAAAACAATCAAGAATCGAATGATCTTCATAATGCAAGAATGCAAAAATAAGCAAGATTTATAATCTTCACGTTTATTAATCGATGATTAGTTACAATTCACTCGAGTCGAGGTTACAAGAATTGAGGAGAGAATTAGATCGTCAAAATTAGTTTCGCATCGGTCATCTTGAGTCGCGGATCGTCGTGGATCTCTTGCTCGGATAAAGATCGGCGTTGCTTTAAAGGATCAATGGTTGCTTGCTTTGGATTGGTACTCGATGGATCTTGATTTGGATCAAATTGTGTCACTCAATTTGATTCAGAAATGATTTGGATCTCACTACAATTTTTACCACTCAAATGATGAACAACCGGTGAATGAAGCCTTAGGTCCCTTTTATAGTTTTCCCTTTAGCTTCCCCTAGAGGTAGGTCTAACTTCCCTTGAAAGCTTGGTTGTTATGAGAAGTTTCTAGATTAAGGTAGTTAGCTAGCTTGCATGAGAAGACTTGCTGTTGGAGGGAAGCTTCTAGAGTTTGAAGCGTCATGAATAAGTTTTGCTGTTGAAAGGAGGCCTCTGCAAAAAGTTCTCACCGACGACGAGTTGGATCGGCCGCGGATCCGCGGCGGATTGGCCTGACTCGGCCGTGGATCCACGTCCGTTTGGTGGAGTTGCTGCATGGAAATTTCTGTGTTGTTTCATGTTGGCTTTATGGCACTTTCCTGATGTCTGGAATATTTTTATACTTTCTTGTTTACTATCAGATCACAAGTCTTAGACTTGATGTATTTTATCAGCCTTTTGGCAATTCCGGCTCTTTTTACCTAGAGAATTTCCTGCACACAATCTCGAGACAAGGGTGTTGGAGATAGTGCTCTTAGAGTCAATTATTGGATCACAGGCACGTGATTGCAATGATTGAGTGAGGACTTATACCTGTAGGACAATCTTACTCAAGATGATAGTATGCTATCTGGTTTATCTTTATCATCGTGTACTGCTTTAGGTGACCTTACAGGTCGCTATTACATGTTGATAGAGCCCTTAGGATTCTTGCTTGACTGCCAGCAGTATGATGGCGATCATATACGTGGGAGCTGGGGTCTATAAGCGCATCCTTAAAAGATCCCTAGTCATGGGAGTTTTCGAGACAGGGCATCGATACTCCAGAGTAGACTAGTGTATACAGTCGAGACCCCGACGAGGGCGGTGGCCGGTCTCACAAGCCACTGGTGTCAGTTGGTTCACCTAAGATGTATACAGGTGCTCATTGGGTTATGAGTACACCGGACAGGACTCGCCGGGAACATGCTAGTTGGTCTTATACCTGACGTCAGATAGCAGTTCCCTGGTGACATGTGTACAGGTTAGTTCATCGAGCTGAGATCGTCATTTGTCTCGTGTGAGTTCCCACTGTACTTTGATTACTACCCTACCACGCTCAAAGGAGTCATGCAAACAGGTTTTAGTTGGGTACAGTCCCGAGCCACATGGAGGCAGTGAGCGGATCTTCAGGGGTTCGTCTCTCCCGGTATTGGGGGTGAGGTCACACTGTGTCTAGGAGAGCCATTACACGAAGTCCTTGGCCAAGGCAGGAGATTTACTGGTAGGTATTCCAGTAATATCTCAGGGTGTTCTGGGCTACACTCCGACACGATTTGTACCGCTTTTGGGGGTCTGACTTTTACCAATCTCCTAGGACCGCCATGCGATGCTCATAGATGAACGGATATTGTCATTGA